>OZ030008.1:79697500-80297500 GCA_964023405.1 Apodemus agrarius | reverse complement strand
CAAACGCCAGGGAAGTCAGCGCAGATGTGTAGACTTGAAATGGACGGACCCACCAGAGCCCACGCCTGGAAGGCGGAGTCCCCACTTCTGTGCAAGGCAGAGCTTTAGCAACCCTGGGATTCCTCTCAGGACAATCTCAGCTGCTCCTGCAAGCAACTTAAATGAATATCCGTGCCTCCCAGAATTCGCTGAGTAAGGACTGTGCAGAATTACTATTTCTATTGCTTACTGTATCTATTTACCTGGAGTGTTTGGTGGAAGCTGTAAAATTAAATGCTTAGCAGACATTCTTTAAACTCAATGGTCAGTCGGTTTCTGGTCCGGTAATAAGGCCTGCTGAGTTACAATGCAATGGTTTATTGAGCCTTCTGTGACAGGCCAGGGCAGAACATGCTAGCTCCAGCAGGATTTGAGAGCAGGGTACTTTGATCAGTTGGGGAGTATGGCATAATCACCCACAGATAATACTGCAGGGAAAGGGCTCACCCAATAAACTGGGGAGAGAAAAAAATCTGTCCAGCTAAGTCAATGCAAATAAAATCTCATTAGTAGGTGACGAGAGAACAATCCCCTCCGGTCTCAACGCGGCTCCTCCAAGGGCACCTCCAGCCAGTTCCTGCAGGCAGAGGCACTGCTGTTCCACTGGTGGGGCTTTTGGTTATGCTCAACCCAGGACCACATCTTCTTCATTCAGCTTCCAAGTGACCACTGTTGGCTGCCTGGCACCATATAAACCCCTGAGCTGTTCCCTCAACTTCTGTCTTGTTCTTCTCTACACGGTCTCCACATTTTTCCCTGCCTTTCTCTAAAGTTCTCTAAAGTTTCTCTAAAGAAGAAATTAAACTCCTGGCACATTCCCTGTTCTGTGGCCTAGGAGAACCAACCCACATACCAAACACTGATCAAGAGAGGTCTCTAAAATCTTACCCTTTAGTCTTCTACAACCAGAATGCCTTCTAGTGCCTACGCTCTAGCCAGGGATGGCTACAGGCTGACCTAATGCTTGTTTTTGTCCTTTTGTTTTTATAAATAAAGTTTTATTGATACACCATCATACCCATTCACTTGAGAGCTGCCTCTGGTTGCTTTTCTGCTCCACTGACAAAGCAATATAGTCATGACGACTCACAAAACTCAGCATATGATTGTCCCACAGGTGAGCTAATTCTTGAAAATTAGTCTAGCCATGCAGAGCATTAGCAATTATGGCCAGAAAATATAATTACTAGTGTAAAAAAAAAAAAAAAACAGAGACATCAAGAAATCAAGAAGAGATCAAATGCTACTCTTCTCCACTGGCTTTTGCTCCCTTGCCCTGTTTTGAGACAGAGTCCATCTATGTAGCCCAGGCTGGCTCTCCACTCCTAACCCTCTTGCCTTTGCTCCTGGGCACCAGGATTATAGATATGCACCATGAGGCATGGCCGGCTCTTATGTCCTTTGCTGTCTCAGAAGCAAGCTGTTAAAATGTTCCTGCAGGAAAGAGCAAGCTTGGTTTCAATGTGAGCTATGAAGCCCTTGCCTGATTAACACATCTGTCTGATCTCTGCCACCACGGTCGCCCCGGGAGGCTGAGCAGTATTGTCTGCCCGAGCAACCCTGTCTTCTCCTTGGATGTCTCATGTTTATGTCTCTTGACAAGAAGGCTTGGCGGAGCGGTGGGCCATTTGAATGTTCTCTACGACAAGGCACTTGAGGCTTCGTTCCAGCACCAGGGACCTCCTGGGCAGCGGGTCACAGCACCTGACTGTTCTGTCATGGAGGAATAACTACAGGGTCTGGGGCTCTGAGGGACTCAGTATGATCTGCTTGATTCTGAAAGGGGGAGATAAAGAACGAAGTCTCCCTGGGGCGGCTTTAGAACCCAGGTACCTGCTGAAAGCCCTCCAGCCGACCAAGACAGGCTGGAGTTCGGGCATGCATTTTAAACACTGACAGGCTGCATAAAACAAGCAAGTGAGAAGTCAGAACCTTTCTCTTGCTGGCTGAGGGCCCAAGCCGGCCTCTGCAGGAAGAGGGGCACAGACGCACCTATCACGGTGATAGGAGGATAAACTGTACGGGGGTCGGCTGGCCTGAGCCCACTTCTTCACTCATTAAACATTTACTAAGCACAGTCAGGGAGTCGAACGATGCCCAGTCACTGGCACGGGCGAGCAGTCACTACAGGACAAACAAGGGACACTGATCCGTTCCTCTGATCTGCCTTCCAGCCCCACCTCCCCAGAGAGAACCATCAGCTCCCATATTTGTTTTGTTCCATTTTTTTTTTTTTTAGTATAGCTTACCATAAATAGTCCAGACATTAGCAGATAGCTGTAATTTTAAACACACTACACCTTAATAAAGCACACTGATACTGATTTTGGAGAGTGTCTTGTCTCTGTAATGCAGGCTGGCCTGGAACTCATTTCCCCTCAGCAGTTACTAATTATCTTGAGGGAAAGCCTTTAATATGCAAATATCCTGATTTTGATTCAGCTTTCCCCCCACTAATTTTAGCATTCACCAAGGATCTTACCTGCAGTTATTACTGTGTTTGTTCCCATAGTGATATTGTTTTCGATTTCCTTCATTCATTTGCTTCTGTTTTTCATTCACTGGAAATTTTCTGCCGGGAGTACGGATTTGCTGCTTCATTCATTCATTCATTCATTCATCCATCTATCCATCCATCCCTCCATCCATCCATCCATTTATCCACTTCCCTACTTCCTGCTTGTTATTGGCATTAGATGTACTCACGCATTTTATCCTAGTCTATGAGCAACAACCCAGTAATCTTTATGAGGCACGTGCTCTACCAGTTGAGCCATATCCCTAATATTATGCTTTGATTTTGTCCCCAGAAAATTCAGGCGTGGCTTGTCACCAATGTGACAGTATTTAAAGGTAGGACAGATAAGAGGTGATAAGGCCATGGCTCTTCTGTGGTGTGGATAAGGCTCTTTGAAAAAGCTGTCTTCTGGACTCTTGGGTGCCACTCCAGGGCCCAGCTCTCTTCAGCTCTAGAGGAAGAGACGATACTGTCTTGGAAGCACGGATCAATGCTCAGTAGACATCAACCTATGGCCCCTTGACCTCAGACTGCCAGCCTCCAGACAATACATTTCTGCCCTTACCATTATCCATGCATGGGCATTTTGTTATAGCAGCAGGAGACAGACAAAGATGCTGTTCATTCTGCTGCTCAAGCTGTCCCAGCTTTGTCCATGGGGGATATAGTCAGACTGACTCATGTAATCTTTTGCTACCATATCCCCCAATTCTACATTTTAGTGCTTTTGCTTGTTTTGTGAATGTCTTGCTTCCAGAAGATGTTTCTTATTCGATTTGCATTTCCCAGCCCCAGCCCTAGAATGAGCATAGTAATTCTATAGTGAATGTGTCTTTTGTGAAGACTTGCTGTCATTTATTGAAACAGGACCTCTAGTCAACAGCCAGTGTGGGAGGAGCCGACACCTTCATTCCAGCCACGCACAGACCTGAATTCTGGCAGTGGCTATGGGAGTGGACTGCTGGTAGAATATCTCCTGAGATGGGCCTTTAAGTGACTGGGAGCCCTGGTCAGTGGTGGAACCCCAAACGTTAAGACCCTGAGCCAGAAGTAAACTCAAATCATGCTTGAGAAGAGCTGGGAGAGGGGCTGGCCTTACAATGACAGGACTCTCCGGGTATGTCTCTGTCTAAGTCCCCAAAGAGAGGGCTGTTGCTCTTTTAGCCTTTCCAGCTCAGCCTCTTTGACCACACATCAGTCAACCCCAGGACTCAAATGGTCAGCGAGCTACATTTTCTCTGATGTTTAGAAATATTTAGAAATAAGCATCTTGTGCTCCAGCCTCCACTTCAACATCCTGTTACTGCACTTCCAGGCGCAGCTTGCTGTCCTCGCGGAGTTACTGATGCTGAGAGCTTCCTGTCAAGAAGACTGTCAACTTCTCAAGGGCTGGCGTCTTATCTCAGTCAGTTATAGTCTGTCCATCTCACTTCTAAGCACCAAGCTCAGCTTTACACACACTTACACACACACACACACACACACACATACACACACACACACCATATATACATATATATGTAAGTAAGTAAGTAACACTATAATATCTGCAAAGCCAATCCATAATAATAAGCTGTAAATTATGGGTTTATGATCTACCAGCAGCCCCGACTCTCACCGCACACAGCATTAGCTGTTATAAGCACTATTAGCACCACTCAAGGATTCGTGAATGAATGTTCCCCTCTCTAATAAGGATTTAATTTTCTGGACTCCCGATGAGCTTTCTCTCCCGTTTAAGAATCTCCGAGTCAGAGCAAATGAGGAATTACTCCTGACCAAAAGTCAAGGGTCTCTAGCTTAATTCTGTTGTTTTCATACGCCAAGCATTCCTTCTGGTGATATTTTCACCCAGCACACCAGGGAGACACTGCCGTTCACACCCACATAAGGTCTGCACTGAGGGTTAGGGTGAGGGACTCACAGGCAGGAGCATAAACAGCTTCATGCCACCAACTGACACGCACTTGTGTTTCTGGAGTTCGTAAGCGCCTTCCTCATCCAGCAAGGCCCCTCCTGCCGTACCTATGTCCACCCAACGGCACTAACTGAACACACACACGCAGGAGATAAATAATTACATTTTTCATGGGCTTCAGAGGAGTCCCCATCGTTAGTCGTGATTACTGACTTCCCTTGTGATCTCAACAGGACAAACCTAACCCCAGCTGTTCTGAAGCATTGTGGGAAGTATTCTGAAGGCAGATGAGCAAGCTCCTCATGCTTGGTAATCTATAAAGACTGCAGCAGGGTAGGAGGAGGCGAGGCAAACCTTCCCGGTTCCTATGGTTCAGAAAAACTTCCCGTTCTAGTAGTTTTACGTTTTAAAATTTGTATGTGTATTGGTGTTTTGCCCGCATCTATGTCTCTGTGAGGGTGTCAGAGTCCCTGGAACTGGAGATGCAGACAGCTCTGAACTGCCATGTGGGTGCTGGGAACTGAACTCAGGACCTCTGGAAGAGCAGCCAGTGCTCTTAAGCACTGAGCCACCTCCCCAGCCCCCATTCTGAGACTTAATACAAATATGTCACTCCTAGCAGGGTGGCTTCTTCGTGTGCATGAGATGTGGTGTGATGTACAAGGGGACAGCTCAGTTGGCAAAGTGCCCGCCACTCAAGCACGAGGACCGAGCGTTTGATTTCTAGGAGCCAGTAAAAAACTAGTAATACACATATGTAGTGTGTGGGCTAAGGAAGCAGAGGGCTCACTAGATCCATGGCCAGCTAGCCTAGGCTAATTGGGGAGCTCCAGGTCTCAGACACTCAGAGAAACAGGGTGAAGGTTGAAGGTGGGAAAGGCGGCTCAGTAGTAAAAGTGCCTTTTGCCAAGTCCGAGGACTGGGTTAGATCCCCGGGACCCAATGACAGAGGGAGAGAAGCACGGACTTCAAGCTGGACTCTGACCTCCACTACCACAAGATAAAAATTTTTAAAAATATAAAAAAAGGAAAGAAGAAGAAAAACAAAAACAAAAACAAAAACAAAAAATCAAAGTGGACAGTGCTTGAGATCAACACCTGAGACTGGCCCATGGTCTCTCTGACACTCATGTGCACCCAGACACACACACCTGCACCCCCTTCCCCCCTCCAAGTTGTATGAATAGCACTTCGACACGTTTAACACTGCAGGCCGGGGCAATCGCAGGCGAACTCGTGAAGCCCACTGCTTCCCACTCCTCAGTAATCACTTTTCAACAGAGACTGGAAGGAGAGGCGTGAATGAACGAGAACGCTGTGGGTTTTCCAAGGAAAAGGCTAAAGGACTGGCTAGAGTCGGCATGAGGGGCTCCTGCTCGGGCCTGTGGACCACGGTGACACACTGCTTGCTGAAGGTGAGAATCCCCTCTGCTCAGAGAAGCTGTAGGAAAGACCAAGGCTTTGTTGCCTTAACGTACCCTAAATCCATGGGGTTTGTTAGAATCAAGAATAAAGCAAATGCCAAACGAACAGAATATTGATCCTGAGTCTCAGTGGAGCTTGGAAAAGATATTTTAGATTTAGAAAATTCTGGTCGCTTACGAGTGAAATGGGGACGGATCTGGGGAGCTCACGGGGAAGACGCTGCTATGGCTGAGGGCTGTGGTGCACCAGAACAAGAGTCCACCTGGAGCCTTGTCCCTTGGGGGAACATCTGCAGTGCTGATAGAATAAGCCAAGGGTAGAAATGTCCAAAATACTGAGCCAGCTTCCTGGGGAAAGGTCTAAAGGTCAGAACCAGAGCAGGGGAAAGCACACACAACCAAACACGCTCCAAGGACAAGAAACTCGGACAAGGCGTGGTCGGGAGAGGGGAGGTGACTGAGTACACTCGCCGCTGACTCGTATCCGGAGGAAGAAACCTGCTTGCTTCTCTGCAGCCCAGCACCCGTTTTGCTGCCTCCAATACAGCGATACAGAGACGATGCAGCATTGCAACATCGGGTTTATGATGGGGAGACTCCCAGGGCACACTGTACAGACCTTCTGATTTCCCTCTGACACGCTTGCTCCCTGCAAACCACTTCTGTCTCACTTCAGTAAGTTTGCTCATCAATACACGCAGCTCCCAAATTGCTTTAATTACAGAACAAGGAAATTGCTTCACTTGGCGAAAGGCTCTTCCCCGTTCTGCTGATGGCACTCTGGTAGCGTGCCTGAAGACTGAAAACCATTGAGCTTACTGGGAAGTGGAGAAGGGCTGTGCAGATAGCACCAACTGTAGCCTAGGCTGGTCTCTTTGGTGAGCTGCAATGGCCTTTAGATCTCACACACTGTTCTAGAAGGCGGCCAATGACCTCAAGGAAAGGGGCCCAGGTAGAGCAGTGTCCTTTGGGCAAGATCCGCAGAAATGGGAATCTTAAGACACAATCCACATTGCTCGCATTCTTTCCTATGAGGATTCTAGAACGTTCTTTGTACCTATTCACATATCACCTCTTATACAACCAGGAGGCATTTGATTTCTAACTCAAATTCTTAGAGCATGGGGCTGGAGAGATGGCTCAGAGGTTAAGAGCATTGACTGCTCTTCCGAAGGTCCTGAGTTCAAATCCCAGCAACCACATGGTGGCTCACAACCATCTGTAATGAGATCTGACTCCCTCTTCTGGAGTGTCTGAAGACAGCTACTCACATATAATAAGTAAATAAATCTTTAAATTCTTAGCGCATGGAGCAAGACTGAAGACAACTTCTGCTGGGACATTTTCCTACCTGGGGCATGGAGCCTCGTCTGAGTAGCCACCCTAGCAAGTTACTGAAAACCCCTAACCTCATTTTTCACTAAAATGCTGAGTAGCAGCATCTATCTCTGGAAGTATTTGTTAAGAAGGGCACAGTGACTGGCATACAGTGCAAGAGCTCCATAGACACCAGTGGTTCAGTAGCTGCTACTGCCACCGCCATCTCCTCCACTATTCCTCCCGACTCCTCTCAAGGGCCTGGCTTTGCTGGCTGGGCACTTCTGACATGCCCGTCTGTCGCAGAAACACAGCTCTCGGAAAGAACAGAGTTATAAATGCCATCTTTCATCTACAGTGGGGATGATTTCTCTGCTTGGAAAAAGGAGAGTGAATGGCCGAGCCATCTTAGTGCTAACCGACCTGGGTCCATCTCTCCACCCGTCAGTCAGTGGGTGAGTAACTGAGCAGGCCTTGCATGGAGGACGGTACAATAACCTGTCAATGGTGAGCATGCGCTTTCCCTCAGGAGGTGCTGTGATTACACTGTGTCTGCACGCCCATCTCCACACACCCCTAATGAATGTCCGCCAGGGGAGAGGCCTTTAATGGCAAAATGAACGGAAATCGAGTGCTATCCACAGAAAGGCTGAGCTGATCTTTTTGCCATAAAAATCTTCCACAGTATTGTTCAGGCCACACCCTGGACAGCCATGCATGCCATACACATGGCTCAAAGAACCTGGAAACCCACATAATTAATAAAAAAAGGATGGCAATGCATCTTCATATCTGGGGGGATATTTGTTTGGGCAGACATTGCTAACTAACAGTTTGAAGAGACTACAACACAACACTGCCAGCTGAAAGTTTAATTACACACAATAGCTTGCTGTGAGTTCCTTTCCCAAATGGTCTCATGCATATTCATCACTGTAATTACAGTAGTGAAAAAAACCTACAACTAATTATTCCATGTTCCCCATCTTTCACATGCCTCGAATTTTTGCATAATTACTGTTGAAATTAATTGCAAGTTAGTTGATTTTATACTTTGTCCTTTCAAAGCCCAATTGAAAATTAATTTAAAAGACACACAGAAAAAAAAAATAAGGGAGAGGGATCGCCAACCACCTACCTCTATCTAGCCACTGTCAGATCCGGCCTCTTACACACAGGGATGTGATCTAGTGACCGTAGGCTGAATGGAGGGTTGCTCACGTCAAGCCATAACAGAAAACCCGTCATCCCAGCCGCACATCCATGGGACAGCAGTGGAGACGTGATGGTGAAGAGGCCTGCTGGTGGTCAGGCCGGCTTCTGGCTGGGTGCTAATCATGTGATGACTACTTAGGCAAGTCTATTTCTGGCCTTGAAAGAAACCCAGCATTTGCTTTCAGGACCTCATCCACTGTTACCTTCAAATGTCTCTGTTTCCCATTTTCCAGGCCTACCTGGCATTTAAGGGAAAAAAATATGTAACTGAATTACAAATAGTTCTTTCTCCCAGTTGTGCGATGGAACTCTGTTCCCACAATTTCTTGGTCTGAGTTACTTTCATCCATCCATAAGGGACCAGGAGGGACCCATATACTGAAACTAGTTTCTTTAAAATTTTTTAAATTTAATTAAAATATCTTCTTAAGAATCATTTTTTATGAGTGCAGGTGTGTGTGTGTGTGTGTGTGTGTGTGTGTGTGAATGTACACATGCATATAGCTTCTTCAGGAAGCCAGAAGAGGGCGCTGGATCTCTGGAGCAGGAGTTACAGGGTTGAGGCTAACACATGGAGGTTGGGAACTAAACCTGGGTCCTCTGCAAGAACAGCAAGTGCTCTTAACTACTGAGCCATCGCTCCAGACCCCCAGTGTCTCCTCCTCTAAGAACACTAATCCTGACATGAGGGCCCTACTCTCAACACTTCATCTAATCTCCATGATGCCAAAAGGACCCATCTCAAACAGCATCACCTGGGGAGGAGGGCTACACCATGAGACCTTCTGGGGAGGATACAAACCTGAAGTCCCTAATAAAGTCCAAACAGGCCTCCTCTTCCAAAGAGGACACAGTCCCCACTGCCAGTGTTCTCAACTCTTTGAATGTATCCAGGCGCCTACCTTCCTTGGGCTCTTTGGCATGACATGCATCAGTATCCAGGGTGTGCTCCCATCCAACACCCACTTTCAGGCAGAGGCATGAATTTAATTACTTCCCCTACCTAACACAGTGTCTGTCGTGGGACATGCAAACATTGGACCCACAGCTACTTCACTGACTGAGAGGAGGACCCCAGTGGGAAGCCTCTGCAGCGGACATCACTGCCCCGCTTTGGCAGAGAAAAACGGGCAAGGTGGGACAGAGCAAGAAAATCTCTCACAGCCATAGTCAGTGGCTGAGGTGGCATGTAGTGCCACCAAGTATTCTCTCCCTGCAACACTGTGATCCCTCTGCACCATGTGCCCAGGGCAGATGTCACCTCCTGCCAGTCATATTCTCTTGGTGGCATGCTCTTCTTAATCCTCAGTCCCAAGCTGCCTGTTATGAACCTAGTGTCTAAGTCATTCCAGATTCCTATGCCGCTGACACTAGTGTTGGTGGGCTACTGCAAAGTGGTAAAGTTTAGACAGAGTTAGGAGAGGGGGGACTCTCAAAGTGGGATTAGCATTCTTATAAGAGACACTAAAGAGCTCCTTCTCTCTACCCAGTGAGGACACGGAGAGGAGGTGGCTGTCTACAAACCAGCCAGATCTTCACCATGGACCAAACTGGCTGACTCCCTGATCTGAGACTTCAGCTTCCAGATCTGTGAGGAATGAACTTCTGATGCTCAAGCCACTCGGCCTGTGCTACTTGGTAAAGCCTTGGGTATAGACTAGGGTGGCCCTTCAGCAACTTAGGTGAATACCCTTGATTATCATCTCACACATGTTAGACTCAGGGTCAATCTATGAGAGGAAAAAACCAAGGGGAAAGCAAGTCAAAATGGAGAAGACTCCCCCCAGCACACAGGCAGCCGGGGAGCTAAGGTGAAAAGATAGAGGCTTAGTATACACCAGGCTTCTGCCACGAAACGGCTAGAGTGAGCCAGAGCGTGGCCACAGAGTGGGAACCAAACCCCTAAAGGGATGCTGACGGGGCCCTCACTGTGCGCACAGAGACTGTGTCAATCAGCTCACAGAGCTTAAGAGCGAACCTGCCAGTTACTGAGTCACTGAGAGCAAACTGCAAAGCAATTCGCACAGCACAATCATTGATTTTTTTCTTTCCTGTTTTGAGTCCATAAAAATATCTCCTTTAAAGGTGACTTTAGTGATCCCAGCCTTCAGCAATACGAGGACAGACAAGTCATCTTCCACGAAGCTCTTGAAACGTGGGAGTCTTTATGATCCCTGGAGCAGAGCCTTGAACAACTCCTTCAGTGCTCAGGGAACAGAAACAGGAGCGGTGTTTTAAGAAGGAAGGTGAAGTGCCGCCTGTGTATTCAATTTTCCTCGTACGTGTAAACACAGGTTTCCATTCCAGGCAAGCACCATAAATATGTATCACAAACCCAAATTGTGGGTTCAGAAACAGCCACAGAGTTTCCGAGGACCACTGGGCAGGGAGAGAACACACTGCTCAGATCCTGGATGCTGGAAAGCAGCCCTGCAGCCCAGTCACGCCCACACGGCAAAGCTGCCAGCGGGGAGCCCCGGGAGCCTGACTCTGGGCAGACCCTCCCGACTCACCAAGGGCAGGAGTGAAGAGCCGACAAGCCCTGAGACCCAGGAGCCAGGAGGCCTGTGTTCCTCTCAGCTCTTAAGAAGTTGGTGTGACTTCTGATACAGGAAAATGTCAGCTGTGTATGGGTTGGTGAAAGAACTCACCACTCAACAGCTCACAACTGTTTTGCAAGACAGGGTTTCTCTGTGCAGCCCAGGCTGCCCTGGAGCTAGATCTGTAGACCAGGCTGGCCTCACACTCTAGACCCTCTGCCTCCTGAGTACTGGGATTAAAGGTGTGCACCGTCATCATCACCGCCACCACTCAGCTTTGAATTTATATTTTGTGAGAGCAGAATGCTATTTTTGATGATAATAAAAATACACATGAGTGTGTGAATGCACATTTCTTTTGCCCCCCCCCCACACACACACAAAGTTGGAAGGCCTCACACTAAAACGATAACGGCAGTCAGTGGTCATGGGATGGTTAGAGCAGAGGCGCATTCTGTAATTATTATTTTATAATGAATTAATGCCTCTCCTCCCATTTACTCCCAGGTTACCATTTGTTCTTCAGGAAGTTTTCCCGAACATTCCTGATGAGGAAAATTTCCCTTAGTTGACTCCATGGAGAGCTGGTTCTCTTTCCTCAGACCACATTATCATCTCACATGGCTTCATTCTGAGCAACAACTCTGTTCTGTAGTAATAATGACAATGACAGCAATGGCCTTCGCTAGAGCAGACAGCGGTCGAGGTGTCTAAAGAGTCCGGGTGCAGTAGGAAGGCTGTGCTCTCCATGCCTCTGACAGGGACATTCTCACACACAAAGGTTGAATCCTCAGAACAGTACCCCCAGGTTCTAGGCACAGAAAGCCAAGACTGGTGTCCTGGAGTGCCAAGAAGGGCTCCCGAGTTCGCACTCCCCGGCAGGCCTATCACTGCCTATTTATCCACAGGAGGCTCAGCACCCAGGGATGCCTGAGAAATACTCGATGAAGAAAAGGTTGTTCCTATGTTCTTTTTTATAATCCTGAAAAGGTTATCTCCATTTTTGGATTGTGGGAAATGAAACAAAAAAAAATCACTCCCTGAGGAATAAAATAAAATTTTGGGGGAAAAATGTTCTAATACAGACAGCAGTGCTTCCTCTAAAGGACAAAAAAAAAAAAAAAAAAAAAAAAAAAAAAAAGCCCCACTCATTCAAGTCCCCATTTTTAAATTTTCCTGAGAGCAAAAAACTGCAGAGGCCAGCAGAGTTCAAGGCCATTCTCTTTGGGGCTCAGATTTCTATAGCTGGATATAGACAGGGTTTCTGGTTCCACATAAGTAGCTAATCAAAGAGAAAGACAATTCTTCCTGTGAAAAGCCTTCTGATCTTACATCAAGAGAGCGAGGCCCCAGAAAGCAGAGCGGGCTGACTGTGAAGGGTCCGGCGTGCCAGGCACTTTCCCTGCTGCATGAGGGACGTGGGTAAATCGTGTGGGAATGGGGCATAATCAATTGTGCCTTAAAAAAAAAAAAAAAACCCAAAACAAACAAGGCAGAAGAGGCTCTATTTGCATGGATGACGGTCTGTGGAGCTAAAGGGCCCCCACGTGCATTGTTATCAGGAAATATTTAACGGATTAGGACCATACGCACTGGCAGACAGACCCGATTTAAGTTTTGCACATGATCCGAATCCTCCTGGGTCAGGCTGAACGGGCTGGCGCTGTGCCAGGTTAGAGCAGGAGATGGAGCTGGCCTCATTCAGGCCTCTCCATCCATTTCCAACCAAGAAAGCACGCGGCCTGTCCTTAGAGCTTACTGCCTCGGGATTAGAGGATGCAATGTCGGTGGGGGCTCACTTCATCATGCATTTGATGTGGTTAAACCGCCCACCCCATTTCAAAGCCTGCAGAAGCCACTGGACATGCCCGGCTTGGCCTGCAACCGGAATAGACAAGAGTCCTTCGCTGGTCGGTGATGAACCGATGCCTCGCCCGCTCCTTTTTCTGAGCATTTTTAAAGCCAGGGAGGAGAGATGTACTTCTCTCCCAATTCTCTTGTGCCTTCGAGTAAGAAAAGAACACATTTCCCACCATTTCCACCACTCTGGGCTGATGCCAATGACATTAACTACCACAGCGATGCCAGAAGCATCTGTCCCTGCCAGAGCCTGCCAGCAGACCCAGCTACCAGGCAGCTGTGACACAGCCCAGCATCTGCCAGGATTTAATTATAGGCCAGCTTTTTGGACGGGGTATGCTCCCAGCCCCACCTTGGGAGGGACATTTTTGCAAAAGTGTTGAAATGGTTGGGATGGGCTGAGGATGGTATAGAGTATCCTGGCTTCTAGTGTCATCTGAATTGAGTCAGTGTCAGACTGAATGGGGGGGGGCAGTAGCAGGGAGTGGGTGGCTTTTCTTTATGGGACCGACCCTAAAAGCAGGGCTCAGATGTAGACCCACCTGAGAGACTTTTATACACAGGTGGGGAATTAACAGAACTGCGCCCTTGGCGCCCATGACCAATTCTCCACCCCACTGTCTGGATGACTGAGGTGAGGAGGCACAGAGGGATCGTAGCCTGAGGCTTGGGAGATGGCTAGTTGCCAGGGAGGTATAAAGACCTGAGTTCCCTCCAGCACATACATGATACTTGGTGGTGTATGCATGCAATCAATCCTAGGGCTGGGGAGGCTGCGGCAGGCAGACCCTTGGCTTGCCGGCTAGCCCAGCCTGCTTGCAGCGTTCCAGACCAGTGGGAGACCCTGTATTAAAAAATAACGTGGACGGCTCGTGAGGAGTGCCATCCACGGTGCACCTTGGCATCCTTATGCTCGTGAATACGTGTGTACTCACACTCACATGTGTACCGTCCCCCACGGACCCCAGTCACCGGAGACCTGACCCCTGGCACACGCAGGCGCTGGTCCAGTGCCTCACACCTGCGAGCTCTTCGGCTGTCCTTCTGTCCGGCTTTCAGACTCCTCAGTCATCTGCTCTCCGCGTGACAATGTCCCCTTTCTATTCTGCTATTCTTCCCAGGCTCTGAGCCTTCTTAATGAAAAGCTCCTTGAATGTTCGAAAGGGATTAGATGCCGTGACTGCAGGGCATGCATCAGAGGATCAGTGGGAAACACACAAATGGCCAATCACAAGGGATTAGTCCCGACCCTGCACAGTGACGAACAGTGGCCAGGTGTGACTGGCTTTGCCGGTCTTCACGGGGTGCCCGAGTGCACGGAAGTCGGGTTTCCAGAAATAATGTGAGACGCAAATAACCGATTTTAATCGGACTCTTGTAGGAAAGGATGAAGCTGTCCGCATTAGCTCTTTCCAAGCCTCGCTGCCACGAGAACTTGGTAATGGCGGTGATGTCGCAACGGTAGCTGGCGTGGGCTTCCTGCACGTCAGTGCCATTCTTACTGTGTCATCCATCTTCCTCCCTGCAGTAATCCTATTACAGAAATATTAATGTACCGACTTCTCAAATGGGTAAGACTGAGGCAAGTGTGTGTGTGTGTGTGTGTGTGTGTGTAACTTGCCCCAAGATAGCCAGGAAGTGACAGTCAAGATAGCAGCTGAGTTTACTCTAAACTCCAAACTCTATCCCTTCAGCTTTCTGATTCCTCTATTAAGTGTGAGCAGGCAGGGTCCACTTACTCGAAGTGAAATAATGCGCGCACACTAGGTGTGGTCAGTAAGCTACCTGCTTCCTGAGCAAATCCACGGATCCCTACACCAGCGAAGACACTGCTTTAGAGAGCGGAAGATACTCAAGCTGAGAAGGATTAAGTGGCCGTTGTTCTTCAGGCTTGAGGGTGTGGCTGAGTCTGGAGACAATGGGGGTGATGCTAGATCAAGGTGACGGGCACAGCAAGGGACCCCTGGACAACAGATTGTCATCACCAAGACCCCAAACATGGGAGGGAGAACAAGACACTTAGTGGTGACACCCGGTGGGAAAGCGGCACCTGCAGGCACAAAGCCATTGGAGGATATGTCCCCTGAGGGCAGCTGATAAAGGAGTCAGACTTTCCTGTCCACTACAGGGCAGGCTGGGGCGTGTGAGCTGTTCGGTTTGTAGAAGAGCTATGAGTGGCCCCCTTCCCTGGGTAACTAAGAAATAGAAGGGTTTAACCTACTAATCCATAGTGACTTGCAGGGTGAGAAATCAATCTCAATCCTTCTTTTTTTTCTAAAAATGACTGAGTCTTGGACCTATTTAATACCCCAGCACGACCCGATACACACTGAGTAGAACAGAGAAGTAGCCCGGCACTAAGAGGTTTAGAATGCCATGACTAGCAAACTCCACAGAGGAAAGCACAGAGGGGAGAGAAATGATATTTAATTATCTAAAAGCCAGATGTGATGGTGGTGTGTGCGAGTTTTTTTTTTTTCCCCCCCTAAGGCAAGCCAGCCTGCTATTTTTACCTCTTTACTGTGTGGTGTTGTGTCTGCATATACAGCTATGCGCTATACCTGCACACCTGCTGCTCCCATAGGCCAAAGGAGAGTGACAAATCCCCTGGGATTATATACAGCAAAATACGGAGTTTTGAGCTGCCACATAGGTCCTAGGAACTGAACTCAGGCCCTCTACAGTGAGCAGAAGTGCTCTTAACTGAGGAGCCATCTCTCCAGCCTCGTAGGTGAGTTATTTTATGCTCATTTCTGGTCTTATCTCTTGATGGCAACATTTATAGTTTACAACTTCCCCTCCCTACAGGTCAATCACAACACCGATCATGGGATCTCTCAGCATGGGAAGCTGCAGAGGTAGGACTTGAATCCGAGTCCACCAGTGTTCCAAATCCTCCAGGCCTTTCCCACAGCACGCAGGGGCTTGGCTGGCCAGGGAAACTGCAAGAGGCCTGAGCTGGCTGCAGTGATTGGAGCCACGGAGACACATAGGGCTGACTAAGGTGGCAGTGTCTTGGGGGAGCTCTTAAAGAGAGTGGGTCTTATTTCAACTCAGTTCTTCAGTGATACTTTAAAGAGGGAATTTGAGGGAGGGGGCTGGGACAGTAAGCAGCAGGCAGAGGCTGCAGCTACGCAGGTGCAAGAGAAAAAGGAGGTTCCTGCTTGGACACAGTAGATAGAGGAAAGGCAAGGGGCAGTGGAACAGGGTCTTAACATAACAGGCTGTAGAGTTCAGTCTTATAACCCCAGAGGGCTCCGCAGCAGGGATGGGCAGGGATAAGAGCAGTGTTTGGGAGAAAACTCTCTGGGGGCTGAATGTGGCATGAGTTCTAGCAGGAAGGAAGTGGACCCCAAAGCGAGCACAGGGTATGGAGGGCGAAGGAAGGAAGGAAGGAAGGAAGGAAGGAAGGAAGGAAGGAAGGAAGGAAGGAAGGAAGAATTATCTGCAGGACCCAAATGCCTCTGGATGCAGAGTCTGGGATCAGTAAGTAACACATGTATATCAGCTCAGAGGATATCTGCCACAACCCCAGGGATGCAGCCTCACCCCATGTTGCAGAAGAAAGAACAGAGGCTCGGTCAGCAGCAAGTTGGGCCTATGCATGCAGTTTGGTCTGGCGGCACCGTCAGTGCTCAGAGGCACCAGACAGAGATCGCGGCAGGAACTCTGCGGTCTTGGGAGCTGGCCACAAGCCTGAGACCTCATCTCTGGAAAGGGGGCGCTGCTATTCCACCACAGGGTGCCAGGCAGCTGGCTCGGGAAACACTGCCTGCATCTGCAGCTTGTAGAGGACCGTGTTGCCACCCACACCCCTGGATTCAATCCCAGCTGTCTGGGAGAGCAGGAGAAAAGAGAACCGGTCCTATCTGGCTCCTCAGAGAGGCACCATGAGGCTTTGCTTTGAAGACCTGGGTTACATTATAACTTAGCCGACAAAGGGGCCTGGTGACGCCAGCATGTGACCCGGACCCATTTGGGTGGCACCTCTGCCGCCTCCTCAGCTTTGTGGTTGACCAAAATGCTCAGAATTCAGAATTAGATTTTTCAATAAATGGCTCATTCCACAGTTACCCTGCAGAGGATAAAAGCAGTCAGGCCACGGGCTTCTGAAATGTCACCTCTGCATCTGTGCTGCCGTTGCTGCAGAGGCGCCGAAGCGGAGAGCTGGGTACAGAGAGGGTCGGCTTGCCCAGGCCATCTGTTGCGTGGCTGAGAACACTTGGAAGAGCCTTTTCTCGCACAGCTCAGTTTGAAAGTGTGTGCCTGGCTTCCGCTTGTGGCGCTGGCTCGCACCAGTGCATTTTTGGAATTCTTTTTATTTTATTTTATTTATTTTTTTTAAACAAGTCACATGTGTGCACAAATTAAAGAGCCTAAGAGCCATGTGAAGCTTTGATGAAAGTTAATAACATTCTCTGACTCTCCTCTTCTAGAAGCACACATTTCCCCCGATTTCAGTGAGGTCGGGTCTTAGGATATCTCTCAGTGCGTAGCTTACATTACTTCTCTTTGATTGGCCCTTGTTAGGAATTAGCCCCCGTCTCCCCACGGTGGAGGATGAGGACTTGGCTGTCACTCATCACTGTCCCTGCCCTGGTCATGCGCATGCTCCTTAAGCTCCTGGCTATAGATACTCTCAACACCCATTGCTTTTGTTATCATGGCCAAGGAGGCACTGTGAGCGAATCACACAGTCTGGTAGAGCTTCAAGACTTGCCTTCTGGGGGAACTTTTTGGTTTTTCCGCAGTTCATACAGCCCCCTTGTTTGTTTAATATCCTATTTATTTCCCATGAATCCAAAGGCAACATCGCCTCCAGCTGTGTCAGCCTCCTCTCTGTGTACTTGAAGCTATACCATCATGTGTCAATCAAGTGAAATTCCCAGAAAAAGCTGTTCCTACATTAGACACTGCAAGACTGTTAACAATTTCAATGATCATGGAGACGTGGAATGTTCTAGGCACCAAGTCAAAGTATCCTGGTATGCTTAGCTCACCTGGAGAGCCCTGTACCGCCTTCCTCTGTGTGTGACTTAGGGTCCTTGGGTCTGTTCATACATTTCAAATGGATTTACCCCAATCTTCCAAAAACCCAAAGCTAAATCACTATTAGTCTCAGTTTGTTGTCTAACTGCCTGCTTGATGTCCCACTGGTGTATTTAAAGGGTATCCTGAGGGGCTAGCGAGATTGCTCAGTAGTTAAAGGCACTGGCAGCTCTTCTAGAACAGTAGCTTTTAGCCTATGGGTCAGGACCTCTCTGGAGTAGAAGGACCCTTTAAGGTGGGTAGCCTAAGCTCATGGGAAATCACAGATAATTACATTTATGATTCATAATACTAGTAGAGTTACAGTAATAAATTAGCAACAAAGTAATTGGTTGTGGGTCATCACAGCATAAGGAACTGTATTTGAAGGGGCACACCATTTAGAAACGTTAGGAACCACTGTTCTAGTGGACTAGGGTTCAACTCCCAGCACCCACACGGTAGTCCACAGAATTATGTTAACTTATCTCCAAAGATCCGATGCCCTCCTCTCACCTCCAGAGGTACCACGTGCACATACATGTAAAATTCCCAACCACGTAAAAAGTTGCTCTGAGTTATGATTACTGTCAAACTATATAATCATCATGAAACTGATACCTTGTTGGGATGTGCTATTCGCAGGAGCCTAGATCTGTGTTTCTGGGGCATGGCCTCTTATAATTGGCTCAAGAATAACTTATCTCTTATTCACTTTGGTGTGAGAACTGGTGTGTGTGTGTGTGTGTGTGTGTGTGTGTGTGTGTGAGAGAGAGAGAGAGAGAGGGGGCGGCACGCATGTGTAAACATCCCATCAATTGCTTTACACAGGAACCATTCCTAGCTATGGAAGTGTTTTAGTCTGGACCTGGGGGTCCCACAGACCATCCGCCCTGGCGGTCCCTGTCCAATCCACTTAGTTTGAGCCCCCAGTTCCCCGTGCCTAGTTTCTCTAGATTCATTTACAGCTGTAGTTTTAGTAGTTCTTTGGAAGGCCTCTATCCATCATTTCTGAGAAGTTCCTTATTGTGTATCGTCTAAGACAGAAGTCTTTGCTTGGGGCTGACTGACTTACGCCCCATGTTGTTAAAATGCATGATACTATTTTGAGTTTTATACCTTCTACAGACCTTTTTTGACTTATGCTTTTGTTCTTTAATGCCCTCTCCAGACACTTTTTGGATTTCTTTCTTCCTGCCGGTGCTCTGAGGTTTCATGACGATGTGCTTAGCATGGTTTATGACCATTCAGTGATGAAATCTCACCACCCCTTTCCTATCTAAAAAGCACTGTTCTTTTAGTTTGCGGGAAATGGTTTTCAATTTCATTCTAGAATTTCCAGTTATTTGGATGTAAATCTACTAACCAGGTCCTTGGTTTCTCTTATGTTTCTGTCTTATTTTCTATTCCTATGAGATCTCGTACTTTCTGGGGCATAATTTCAAATTGGTCCTCAGAACTTTTACTATGCTAAAATCTCTCTGAGTTAATCAGGAAGAGAGCTTCGTGCTTTTATCGCAACTTTGCAGTTATCTCTCAGAGCTTCAGTTCTGGTCTGTGTCTTTCAAGATGTTATTCTTTGATGTGTGCTTGTGTGTGTGTCCTGCCCATGTGTGTGGAGTGTATGCACAGGTTTTTCATACAAATGTCTGCAGACCCGTCTCTTCTTTCTTTCTTTCTTTCTTTCTTTCTTTCTTTCTTTCTTTCTTTCTCTCTCTCTCTCTCTCTCTCTCTCTCTCTCTCTTTTCAGCATGACCCTCTCTCCTCCATGCCTCCCAGTATCCGCCTCCTGTCCCCTCCCATCCACCATTCCTCTTTCTCTTCAGAAAAGGGCAGGCCTCCCATGGGTAGCAACCAGCCCTGGCATATCAAGCTGTAACAAGACTAGGCACCACCTCTCCTATTAAGGTTAGAGGAGGCAACCCAGTAGGAGAAAAGGGTCCCAACGGCAGGCAACAGAGTCACAGACAGGCCTTGCTCCCTGTTAGGAGTCCATGAAAGCCAAGCTGTACAACTGTCACATATGTGTAGAGAGGGTCTAAGTCAGTCCCATGCAGGCTTCTTGGTTGGCAGTCCAGTCTGTGAGGCCCAAGTTAGTTGATTCTGTGGGTTTTCTTGTGCTGTCCTCGACCCCTCTGACTCCTACAATTCTTTCTCCTGTGGGATTCCTTAAATTCCATCTAATGTTTGGCTGTGGGTCTCTGGATTTGTTTCCATCAGTTGCTAGGAGGAAGCTTCTTTAGATGAAAATTGGGCTAGCCATCACCAACCTATGAGCACACTACGCGCTCTTAAGAACTGAGCTGTGGCGGGGCGGTGGTGGCGCACTCCTATAATCCCAGCACTTGGGAGGCAGAGGCAGGCGGATTTTTGCGTTCGAGGCCAGCCTGGTCTATAGAGTGAGTTCCAGGACAGCCAGGGCTACATAGAGAAACCCTGACTCAAAAAACCAAAAACAAACAAACAAACAAAAAAAAAAAGCAGTGGTAGTATCGTAGCTAATGAGGTTTATCCGAAGCGCGACTATTGCTAAGTGAAAACTTTTCCCAAGAACTGAGCTGTCTTTCAAGGCCATGGGCCTATCAGGTTTAGGTGTGGGGCGCTAAACAGTTCTTAGTGACTCTGGGCTTCCCAACCAGGTGACTCCGCTGGAGATAACGGATCTACTAAATTGGTGAATTTCACCACAGGTCCTTTCCAAAACTATGTTCTGCAAACTAACCTAAGAGAAAAAAAGCTAGTAGTTAGAAGTTTATTTTGTCATCCTGCATCAAGTCCTTGCTTTCAGAAGGCTGTCCCTCCCTCAGCCACTCTACGTGTCTGGCATTCTGCACACACTTCCTCTCCCTCGATGAGAGAGTGAGTTCTGGCTTCCGGCCTGGTGCAGCAGGGTGGGGAGCAGCAGTCATAAAAGCTTGTTCAGGAAATTTCAAACAGTCTTTCTCTGCCTTCTGGACCTTTGTTTCCAGAGTTGTCCCAGGCTGCGATTCCTACACCTTCTGGAACCTTCTTGGCTCCCATAAATGCCAGCTTAGGATACAGTTTCCTGAGTTTGAAATCAGTCACCGCAGTCTTTTTATTTTCTAGCTTCCACATTTTTTGTTGCTATTTTTCCCTCTAGCAGATTGACCCTTTAAAAAGCCATTCTGTTGAATGTCTAGGAGGAAACGAGAATGTCTGTGCTCCAGCTGCCATCTTAAACGAGTAGTCTTAGAGACGCAAGCCGCCCCGTCGTCCTGACTACTCCCTTAGTTGTCTGGGGCTCCTGGCTCTGCTGCAGTGCCATGGAGTGGATTCTTGTGCCAGTTTCTATCAGGTACGGCTTGCTTTCCACTAAGAAAAGAACACGGGGCCATGGACAGACACAGAGGGGTTAATTCCAGCTGATTACTGCTCCTTGAGATACTTGGTCTCATTTGTAGCCTCGGGATAATACACTGCAGCCCTATACACTTTCAGGGTTCTTAGCAGGATCAAACAGGATAATGGCTGTAAAAGCCCTTCAGAAAGCACAAAGCAGCACAGAAGCACAAGGCTTCACTAGTTCTTAAAAACCTTACTTTTATTGCCTGGAATTGAACCTCAAGTCATTTTGGCCTGTCTTCAGGAAATAGGCCTGTCTCTAGGAATGATACAAGTCATCCTGTGGCATTCCAAAGAATGTCCTTCAGTCACAGACAAGTGACATGGTGGTGCCTTTTGAGCCACTGATGGCATTTGCTGACGCCAGCCAGGTTCCATGATACTCAAAATGAACATACCCAGAATCCAAGAGAGGGTCTTCTTCAGGGAGTCCATTGTACAATGAGTCAGTTTCTCAATGAACTACCTGCCATCTTGAGTGAAGTCAGCAACATTGGACATATTCCAGTATCAAAAAAGTATGGAATAGTAGCAGTAAAAGTAATTTCACAAAAAAGATGCCCAACACGTACTAAGCAATAAGCACGAGTCAAAAGCACCACATGATCCCACTCCTACAAGACCATCAAACCCTGCGCAATGTAGCTATCTATGCATCTGTATGTCTGTACTGCATATAAGTGTATGTACAGTCATACAAGAGATTGCAGCCATGGCGGGTGGAGAGGAACGTGTGTTTTCTGGAGTGACTTTCAGGACCAGAGTGAAGGGCATGTATCCTAACCCTGAAGAGAGAGGCATCCTTTCGTCACTGGTGGCAATCCCCTCTCAAGAGGCCACAGCACAGTAGCCATTTCTAGAAAAGGGGTTGTGGGATGGTACGCTCACAAGAGACCTTTTTTCCCTCCCTCTCTACCTGGTTCTGAGCTGTCAAGGACGTGCACACTATTTGTTTATAAAAATGAAAAGCTCAAACATCGATGAAAATAATATGAAGGAAAATGATAGCTAGTGAAGTCTCCACCTATTTTTCAAGTGAAGGTAGTGCACAGCGAGGGAATAATGTTCCATGAATGAAGAAAGAGTCCCAGACCCATCTGTTGGAGTGCGGGGGGTGGGGGGTGTCATATACTTGTACTAGAGACGGTGTGTGCAGGTACCTTTTTTCCCAGCTAGAAGTCACTGATGGGTGTCCCTTGGGTTGTGACAACTGTCTATACTTCTATTCAAGCCTGATTATAAACAATCAAGGGAGAATCATTCATTTTCTAAGCGATATGATTCTCACTCACATTTTACATATATGGTTCACTAACTTCTGAAAAATAAATGCATGTACACAACTCAAACAGGGAACTAATCTTTCCTCAAATCCCCCAGCTGTATGCAGATGTGCAGGTACGTGGGGATGAGCTCCCTCTATCAAGGTCAAGAGCATAACTGTGTGCTGAGCACGAGCTCTGTACCCTGAATCTCATCAGTCCTGAGTCAAGACCTGCTTCCCGGTATCTAGTCGTATACCTGGATTCCCCAGGGCCGTCCTGACGCTGTGGGCTCCTATCCTGGGTGCCTCCTGGCTTGCTGGCTCACATGTGTCTTGGCAATGAACATGATGATCCCAGACCACACAGTCAATCTGTCTGGCAATGCTATTTAGAGCTGTAAAGCTGTTTGGAGGTGGATTCTCTGTAACAAGCCCCTTTCCGGACGGGACTGTCAGCTCCTGTGATTCACTGAACAGGGGAGCATTTTGTAGACATTGCCAGTAGCTCCATACAGTCTCTCTGGGCTAGCATAATCATCCTAAGAGCTTGTTCATGTGAGTGTGTACTATATTATAAGCATGTCAAATTGATCTACCTTTCTAAGACCACTTGGTGCTCCTGTTAACCTTTACTTCACGCAGGAAGAATGCAGACACAGAGGTGCACGGAGCAGGGACAAGAGGATAAGACTGAGTGGGAGGTCTGGGCTGGAGTCTTCTCACGTCTGCGAGGCTGCGCTCCCTTCAGAGATGGGCAGGATCCACAGTTCATGTCCTTTTCTGACTTAACTGCTGCTCTCTCTGCTAGACTCTGTGGCCTCTGGCCAATCCATAAAAATCTCCAGTCCATCTTTCTTATCAAGAGGTAAATATACAGCCACGTCTAGGTACTGCTGGGGCCACAAAGGGGTGTTTTAGCTCTGTCTAGACACAGACCCAACAGAGTGGACCGCATAACCATACTTTATGGCCGGAGGTTTTTATCTTGTTTCTTCTCTGAGGAATTGGCTGATAAATCTAGCATTGCAGGTGGAGAGGAATGTACGTTTTTCTGGAGTGACTTTCTGGAGCAGAATGAAGGGCAGAGAGAGGCATCCTTTCAGGACTGGTGGCAATCCCCTCTCAAGAGGCCAATGAGTCCATTAAAGGAATAATAAAAATAAGAGTGACGGTAACCAGGCATGGCCGACTACCTACTTTTCAACGCAGGAAACCCGACTTCTCTTCTCGGCCTGCATGTATCTGTTTCTGCGATACGCACAGGCCACCCTGAGCCACTGCATTAATCAAACTGTATTTAGCACCAAGAGGAATGGGAGGATTGAGAGAGGGAAGATCAGCCTGGGGCAGCCAATCCGTGGTAGGTTCTACTGGCCAAAGTCCTGGCATCTCAGACCTCCCGCCATCTGCGGATTCCCTCTATCTCCATCTAAGAGCCCAGGTCCATTACACTAAGCTACTGTTGCTGCGAACCCTAAGCTCTCTTGGCTGAGATTCCCAGAGCCACCCTGGGATGTCAGAGGTTCAGGGTGTGGGTAAAGGTTAGTAAGTGTCCCCTGCTAGAGCAGGCCATGGTGGAAGTTCTGTTCTGGACTTCCAGTCCCACGGCTGGAATAGACTGTGCAGAGCAGAGAGCAGCTCTGGCCCTGTGCAGGATGGCATGTTCAAACAACTCACCTCCTGTGGAAAAACAAGACCAACAACAAAAGTTCCAGAAGAACCATTATGGGGTAAACTATTTTAAAAGCATCTTAGTGTCACTGAAGAGGTGGCAAAAGGAAAAGGTAAGGAAGTGTTGACTTGGACAAACAAAGCCACTTTTCTTCCATGACTAAAGTTGAGTTTAAATAAAACTTGAACTTCCGTTGTTGCTACTGACAGAAGAACACAAATCATGATTCCCATTGAAGACAAGTCTAAAGGGAGCCCGACCTTGGTGCTTAGAGGTAACTCTGTGGCTGAGGAAAACCCTAGGACCAAACCGTTTCCTCCTCGGCCAGAGCACTGCAGAGAAGTTGTGTTTGCAAGAAGCACAGGAAGATGAGGAAGAAGTTATCACCGTGGGTGGCTGGCAGGTTTTGGAGGTCAAGGGAGCTTCACAAGCTTGGTTTGATAAGGTACTGATCCAACCAATCTCCTAGGCACCTAGCAAAAGTTAACCTAGATCTCTCTAGAGGAGTCATCTTTTCAAATACTCCAAGATCCTTAGAAACAATTTGTCAAAAACAATGAGTAGCATACTGTTAAAAATACCTACAACGTGGAGAATCAAAGGACCATGAGGCGACCAGATGAAATGGCAGACATCAGAGACATTCTAGTTTCAGGTGCTAACGTTGTCAAACTAGGGCTGGAGAGATGGCTCAGTGGCTAAGAGCACTGACTGCTCTTCCGAAGGTCTTGACTGAGTTCAAATCCCAGCAATGACATGGTGGCTTACAACCATCTGTAATGAGATCTGACGCCCTCTTCTGGGATGTCTAAAGACAACCACAGTGTACTTATATATAATAATAAATACATCTTTGGGTCGCAGCAAGCAGGGCTGGAGTGAGCAGAGGTCCTAAGTTCGATTCCCAGCAAGCACATGATGGCTCACAACCATCTGTACAGCTACAGTGTACTCATATACATAAAATAAAATTAAAAAAATCTTTTCAAAACAGAAAGAAAGAAAAAAGTTGTCAGACTAAATCATATGTATGTGGCTATGTTTTTAAGATGTGAAAGAAATGCTTGAATACATCCATCTGCAGGGAATAAACAGTAAGAAACTATATATATATATGTATATATGTATATATAGATATGATATGAAAATGAACTAGACTGGAAAAAGGAACCAAATAGAATGCACTGAAATGAAAACTACTATAACTAAAATGAAAAACTCAATGGAGCAGTTTAACGGTAGATTAGACATAGATGAAAAGAGAATAAATGAACTGAAAGATGTGCAGGAGGAATTCTTTACAAAGCAGCAGAGTGAACCACCAAAATAGAAACATTCAAATGATGGTACGGGACAGGGTCACCTTAGGTGCTTATTATGATACAGAGCCCAGGGAGTCCATCATAGCTATCTGATTCTTCATGGCTAAGCACAGTCTCAGGAATGTTCGTGGTAACAGGCATGAAGGTCGTCCACACCCTGACAAGTAGTGAAACTGTGAACCCCAGCGCTAAACTTTTCCTTTGGTCCAAACTAGATTTAGTATTTTCTCAGTCACTGCACATTTCTTCTCCAGAGTAGCAGGGTAGGATGTAAAACATTCTTCCCTATGTCTTCACCAACATATTTTACTTTAATCTGCTAGGAGTTTAGACAGAAAAGTCAGAATGGATTTTTGTTGTGGTTTAAATGTACTATGTTCCCCCACAGGCTTATGTGTCTGAGCACTTTGTCTCTAGCTGGTGGTGGTGTGTGGGAAGGCTGTGAACCTTGAAAAGGCAAAGCCCCACAGAAAGAAAACAGACACTATGGGAGAGCCTTGTGGTGTTATAGCCTGGTATGGCTTCCTGCTCAAATGCACACAGCCAGCTTCCTGCTCCTGCCGCACCATGCCTTCCCTGCATGCTGTCATGCCTTTCCCAAGATGATGGGCTGTATCTTTCCAACGCGAAGCCAAAATAATTCCTTTCTCCTTTATGTTGCTTTAGTTAGGAGAGTTGATCATAACAGAAGGAAAGAAGCTAATATAGTTTTGAACGTTTCAAAGCAAATGACTGTTTGAGAACCAAGCAAATACCCATACTTTTGCTTTGAGTTTGAGGATACTTACCATCACTCATTAGCCTGCTTTTGTTCTTTGTTTTGTTTGTAAACATATCTGCTGTTTGCCCCCACTCATGGCAGCCTGTGAAGAGTGCATCTCAAGTTTGTTGACTACTGTTGTGTCTCTAGGTGAGATCTCTTAACATCTCTGTGTCTCACTCGCCATGGATATCACACTATCTATATTCCCAATGATGTGTTTCAAATGCTCAGTATAGTTCCCAGGACATTAAGTACTGAAAAACTAGAAGCCATTATTAATGAACCCTGTCTCCACCTCTTGAATTTCATCCCAACCTGATTGAGCCTGTTTTCAAGCCTTTCAACTTTCTGTTGCTGTTTCAAAAATGCCAGCCTCCTGACAGTAATCTTAGCCTGGCTCTTTGCTTAATGTTTAATAATGTCAGTTTTTCTTAATTGAGAAAAAAAAAAAAAACATAAAAGCTGTCATGTCTACGTGGTGGTCACTCCAGAAAATGTCTTCCCCAGGACGCAGGACAAGGCAGATGAAGGGGAAGGTACCCTGGGCTACCAAGGCTTGCTTACAAAAGGTGTCATGTTACGCAAGGTCTGCAAGCTCTTCAGCAGGAAACTGAACAGAAGCGTATGCAGTGTTTGAAGCTGAGTGGAGCCAGTCTCTCAGGAGACTGTCTCCCTGTCCTCTTGAAGGCGAGCAGACTGCTATGAGCATGCGTAGGGAAGAAAATCTTGATGCTGAAAACTTTCTCTGAGCCCACAGGATCAAATTCAGAGGACTCCAAGCTACTGTACAACTACCAACACCGGTCTACGGTCTACTTCCTCTCCCTGGATATTACACCAGGTGTACCTGAGCGGTGTATGTGAGTGTGAAGTGTAACCTTGAGTCGGAGTACATGACTCTTCCAAGGGTCACCTCATTCTTCACTCCCCTACAAGGTCCCTTCAAAGCAGAAGGGCTGTGGAACCACCTTCCATATAGAGCTGATCAATTTCTCTTCCCTAGTTCGTTCGTTCGTTATCTCTCTCTCTCTCTCTCTCTCTCTCTCACACACACACACACACACACACACACTCACAAACACACACACACACACAAACACACACACACATATACACACACACACCAGCTAGTGCTCAGCTTTATCTACTAATCCCAGTGTAGATAGGCTCCTCCTTCCTGTTACAAGCAGTCTAGACCAGTGTGTTAAGGCCAGATCAGGAAGGGAGGGAATAGTGATAAGATTGTGATAAGGAATTACATTTCCTAGACGGGAAGGTCAGTCAGGCTGAGATGCCTCTCCTGGTGCTTAGGGCACTCTCTTAACTAAGGATGTGTGAGCATACGCTACAGTGTGTGTGTGTGTGTGTGTGTGTGTGTGTGTGTGCGCGCGCGCGCCTTACAATTGATACCCACCCCCCACAAGGCATTCTTATTATCAATTTAATGACACTTTACGCTTTCCAAGTGTTATCCAACCATTAATAATTGAGCAACTTTCCAAAACAATACTCAGCTACCTTCTCCGGAGAGAAAGCTGTAATTAAAAATATGGCAGTCTATTCAAAGAGGCCACATTTAATTAGTCCATTTTTATTTAATATAACAGGTAGCTCTTCAGAAAACAGCTCACAAAGAAGATGCCAGAATCTTCCTAAGATTTCCTCATGAGGCCTAGGGAACTGGCTCCTCAGGCAGTGGGTGGAGCCCCAGGTCTCGTGTGCGTGTTGAGGGTGTGCCCGCTCCAGCTCGGGCCTGCAGAGGCGTTTCCCCTCATTCCCTTTCCTCCTCTGCACACTGTAGAGAAATAGGTTACCTCTATCTCAGAGGTTCATAAGCTGATTACTGGGAGGCGATGCTTATCCGGCACTTCATAATGCAGAGCCCATCGCAACATATTACACGTGAAAACTTGGTGGCTGAGGAAAACCCTGACCCACTTTTGACATTGATAACCCCAGGAGGGCATGAAGGCAAGGAAGACTTCTTTACTCACCTTGGTCCTAGAATTTCCAGAATAATTTTAGTCTTGGGTATTCATTACTTTAATAGTTAAAAAAAAAATACTAGTTTTTTTTGTTTGTTTTTTTGTTTTTTTAAATAAACTAACCACAGATTTTTAGGAGACACCAGAAGTGGCTACATTTTATTGGGAGGTTTATGTTGGAGGTGACCTGGCCAAGCACAGGGAATAGCTTAGCAATATGGGGCTCTACGTGGACTGGGTCATGAATAACCTCATCTTCTAATATGCACTTGGCTGCCTAGAATCCTCACTCCTATGTAATATGCACGCATAACATCTGCAAACTGCGGGCCTAGCAATTCCGGGCACCCACCTGCAACTGGCTCCACACAAAAACTCCTTTCTGAAAAGTGCAATCTGCTTTCCTTGCTCTGAGGAGCATCACACTTACACAGATTCTATTCAGATACATTCTCAGTTATGTCCAGGTACCAGGCAGGGGTACAGGATGACCTGGCCTGAATTGGTTGTAGATGTGCAATAAGACAAAATTGTGTCCTCTAGGGAACTTTTAGGCAAAATCCTGTATTTATGCCTATGTATAACTGGGCAGCACAAGATTAAAATCTGATACATTATGGAAAAGGATATACACTATAGAAAGTGATTAAATGATCTAATCTGTCAATAAAAACCCTTACTATGCCCCTTAGTAAACAAATCCTTCTGTCCCCCCAATCCCCTAAGAAACCATCCCCCTTCCCCATCAGAGCAGTAACCTGACATCTCCATTCATGCGTCTGCTGCTCTCCTGCAATGGGTTCCCATCTTTTCTCTTGCTCTGCTTTAAACAAAGTTTCTTGGCGACTCTACAATCTGTGTGACCTTTTACTTCGTTCCTGAATAAAATTCCACAAACCTAAAAACGCCCAGCTCAGACAGCAACCCCAAATCACTGGTAACAGAGGGCTCTTGACCTCACTAAAAAGAGCTAATGATGAACTACGAGTTGGAGTGAGTGTTGTCAATGTGTCCTGGAGATCAGCTCTTCAAGACCATGTGGCATTTCGAGAGACAACACATCCAGGCGAGTCCCAGACACTTTCCTTTGGCGATGCATACTTGGCGTCTCTTATGCGCTCCACTCTTCCTTTCCTCAGTCCAGAAACCATGGCACCATCGCCGACACTTCTCATCAGTTCTACAAGCAATGCTCCCTGACAACCACTTCTCACCACATCTGTCTACCCTGCCCTGGGTACCACGCTTGGATTCCTTTAGGAGCAGTCCACCATCCACTGATTCTTCCACTGACCTATTCCCAGCCCAGCAGCAGGAGCACCTGGAATGATCACATCACAGTTCTGCCGGCTCCATCTCGTCTCATCCAGAACCGAAGCCAGGATTCCAGCCAGCAGGCTCCCACCTCCTGTCTGTCTGTCTGTCTGTCTGTCCGTCCACAGCTCACACTATTTCCCTTCCCTTTCCCATTCTCCTTGTCCCCGTAGAAGGCTCCTTATCCCCACATTTCTTCTCTACATATAACCAGCCTAGACAGTAAATTCATTGAAGATGGAGATTCCTATCCACCTTTAGAACTGTCTGTCATGGAGCAGATTCTCAGTGAGCATCTACAGAGTAAATGGTACCAACAAATAAGTTGTTGTTTAAATGTTAAAATACCTGAGAAAGTCAATTTAAAGGACTGAAGTCCTTTGGATCCTCGTTTTGGTCTCTGGTCAGTTGGCTCTGTTGTTTTGGGGCCTTGGTGAGGTGGAACACCACCGTGAAAAACCTGCAGTACTCCTCAGCTAACGGCAGCCAAGAAGCAGAAAGAAACAGGATGGTGTCAGGGATAAAGGCATGCACGGTGACGTATTTCCTTCACTGAGGACCCAACCTCCTAAAGCAGGGGGGGTCTCAACCTTGAGTTGTATATCAGATATCCTGCATATCATATGTTTATAATTTATACCAGTAGCAAAATTATGTCAGGAAGGAACCATAAAAATAATTTTATGGTTGAGGGTCACTACAACATGAGTGGTGTGCTGTCTTAGGAAGGTTGAGGACCACTGCCCCAAATTATCATCTTCGAAATGATGAGCTGGGAATTCCTGAGTGGCCGACGGCCCGTATGCTCCAATCTCTTCTTACAAATCCTGATGTGAGTTTGTGGAGGGCATTTCATGTCCACACTGAACCCACAGTGATGAACTACTTGTGGTTACATGCCATGTGACTATGTTCCTCTTCGCAACCGCACCTCAACCCAGATGTCAACACTCTTTCCCAAGTGTCCTTTGCAAGCTCAAAGAACACATGTCTGAAGCACTGTCCGGAGTCCACCCGGCTTGGGAGGGCCACCTTAACTTGAGGACTCCTAAGGTTGAACAGGACTATAGTAACGGGCAATTTGATTTCCCCAATGACATGCCTCTTAAGAGAGGCTCAACTTTTGCAAGGTTACTTTGTCTCCTCATCAGCGATTTGGGTTGGTGTTTGTGACCAAAGCTGATGTCACAGATTTCAGGTGCGTGTACACATGTGCACTCCCCCTCCCCCAAACTTATAACTGTTACTGAAAAGCAAAATGAGTGACATTTACAGCTTTGCTTTCCTGGTGGAGACTCCATTGATCACACCTGACATTTACTTAGACATTCCCTGGCAGAAACACACCTCCCGATTCTACCTGCTTCTGAAAATGCCAACAGACATGCCTGGGGCAGCAGGAGGTGGGGAGGAACAAAATAAAATCATCTATTCACTCCCCCTACAATCAGGCTGCTTTGCTAATATCATAACTTTAATTATTTCTCCTGTTCTTGACAGCCCACGTTGTTAGTCTAACCCTCACCCGGTATTGATTCGCCCCTGCTAAAAACACGCATCAGCCGGGCACCAAAAATTGCCTGCTCAGGCTCCTCGCTAGGCCGGCAGCATAGAGCATGCATATTAAATCCGGCCAGCACTTACACTAGAGCAATCGCAACTTTATGATCGTGTTGGTTTTTAAAGCAAATGTTAATGAAATATGCATTGCTTATAGCAAATGACACTCCCAGTGGGGCACATTTTAATTAGTGTAGTTTGTTCAAAGAAAAGCAAATTTAACTCCTCCTCATCTGTCACTAGACTTGCCCTGCAACCTGAAGGCAAATGGAGAGATGACAGGAAAGGAGACAGATGAGCCCTCCCAGGCTAACAGCAGAGTGTAGGAGAAAGGAGCAGGGGAGTGACCGATTTCATTTGCAGCCACAGTAGCTCAGAGCTGCTTTTTAACAGTGACACATTTGGACTAGTGACTTCCCAGTCTCTGGGCCCATCTTTTATGGCAGCAGACCCAAGGGAAGGCAAGCGTGGTGGCTTCAGAGTGAAGTCCTTACGTCTTGTTGCTCACTAACCAGTCAGAGTGCTGTGTTAGTTTCTTTGCTGTGACGAAGTAGCACACGTGGGCTGGGGAGATAGCTGAGGCAGTAAATGCTTGCTGTGCAAACATGGGGACTGGGTTTCGAACCCCAGAACCTGTGTAAAACAGCCTGGCATGGTGAGGCACACTTCCTAACACCAGAGAGGCAGAGAAAGGACAACCTCCAGCCACAAAGCCAAGCTAAATCAGCGAGTCACAGCCTAGTGGGAGACCCCACCCCCAAAGGCAGTGCCTGTGCAATGATACCTGAGATTGTCGTCTGGCATCCATATGCATACACCTGCATGCTTGTCTGTACACACACTCATGCCTCTACACACACACACACACACACACACACACACACACCCCACACAAAGTGCCACACACAGTAGGATGTAGCTTAAACCAACAGTAATATATTTGCTCTCAGTTCTCAAAGCCCAGAGTCCAGATTCAATCTTCCTCTGCCTCTCCCTACTTCTGCCAGCAAACCTGGGCTTTCGTGTGTATCACTGTCTTCATGTGTCCTCAGTGTCTTTGTCTTTCCATCTACATTTTTTCAATCTGCTTATCAGTCATGTTGGAGTTAGGACCCACCTGGACATACCATGACCTCACTGGGGACGTTAGTTTTCTGTCAACTTGGTCCATCTGTGGTGCTCCTCTTTTAGTAAAAACCATCAGTCCAACTGGCGCTGTGAAGGGGTTACATTCAACCTGAGTAACAGCTGAACTGTCTGGATGAGGCAGATGATGTGGCTGGGCCTCTAATCAGTTAAAGGCACGTGAAGAAATGACCCAGGTTCTTGAATGAAAAAGTAATCCTGTTTTTTGACTCATGACTGCAGCATGAGTCCTTGGGTTTCTGGCCTGTTGGCATGCATTGAAGATTTGGAACTACTAGTATGAGTCAATTCCATAATGTGAATGGATGAATGAATGAATGAATCAATCAATCAATCAATCATCAATCAACCAATCTCTTATTGCTGGTTCCTTGGATAACTGTCTATATGCTCAACATCACTACATCTGCAAAGACCTTTATTCACAAATAAGGTCACATGATGTTCATAGATCCTAGGTGGGCATGGCTTCCAGACCAGCACAGACATGGTGAATACCAGAGTCTTGATTTTCTTAGTTTGCTGCTTAGATCGTACAGTGGTGTCTCCTGGGAGTCTGGCAGAGGTGTAGCCTCTCCAAACCCCTCCAGGACTTGCTGAATCAGAACCTTCGTTTTAGCAGATCCAGACAATTTATGTATGCATTACAGTTTGCGAAGCACTGGGCTGGATAATCATGTTTCCAAGCAGTGATGGTGTTTATAATGAAAGACCTGGAGTCTAGACACTGTGAAAATCAGATGGCTTGAAAGGAACAGGTCAAGGAAGAACAAATTAAGAAAACAAGCAGAGAGAGCGGGAGCATTCAACGGAACTTGTAGCTTACCAGTCAACTGACATGCATCGCCGTACCAATAGTGAGACCACATGTTGTCTGATTTGACAACAGAATAAAGTGGGTTCTAATCAACTGGCTTCTGGCTACAAGGAAAATCCCCCAGGACAGAGAAGGGAAATTTCAACAGCACCGTCTGGAGTCTAGATGGCCTTGCCCCGTCTTGTCTCTTCAAAGGCACTGTGGTGCTGACGTCACTGCTGCGTGACAGTGTGGCACTCCAACGGCCAGGCCTTGCTCAAGGCTCTCACTGTAACTCACGTTGACATGAAGAAATGTTTCATTTTCAGATCCATACGTATGAATTTTTAATGAACGGTGTCAAAGAAATCAAATATTTCCCCCTCTATTCCACTTGGCAGAATCAGATTTTGACCCTCTGCCAAACAACTATAAATCATGTTCAGCAGAGAAAGGGGCAGGACCCAGGGGCTCCGCGTGTGGATTAGACAGTTAATTTCCTGCTGTCAGAACTTCACCTGAGCTGTTGCAGGATGCAGAGAGGGAGCAGGGGGAGACAGGATGGGGAGAAGGGAGAGGAGAAGAAAGGGGGGAAGGGAGAGATGAAAACACTTTGAAGACCACAAACAGGAGGTGTCCAATGGCTGCTAAGTCAGAAAAACCAAAAATGGGACAATTAATTGTTTCTTCCCTGAAGATGGAGAAGCCATCTCAATCACCAGACTTCTAGGACCCGGTAGACCCCCGCCTTTAGTTGGGGTGATGCTGATCATTACTGTCAACATCTTTATTGAACAGAGCAGTTTAGAATTTAGGTGTGTCTGTGAGTGTGCTTCCAGATAGGAGACAGAGGAGGGAAGACCCACCCCAGGTGTGTGGGCACCCTGGCTGGGGTCCCAGGCTGACTGAAAAGGAGGAGGTGAACTGAGAACCAACGGCCATCTCTCTCAGCTTCCTGACTTGGGTATCCTGCCTTCCCCCATTCCTGGTCACGACGCGGCCCCTTCTCCTGCCCTCCCCCATTCCTGGTCATGACGCGGCCCCTCCTCCTGCCCTCCCCCATCCCTGGTCACGACTGCTACCAAAATAAACTCTGGATTCCCTAAGGTGCTTCTGTCAGGTATTTGGTCCCAACAATGAGTAAAGCAACAGATATGTTGTATGTGTGTGTTATAAAGATATAAATCAAGAGCTTCCTGTTTCAAGAGCACTTTGTTCTAAGTTCCATGAAAAAAACAGCAGTCCTAATAAATTAAACTGCAATCAACATTAGAGGGCAGCGCCAGTGTTAAAAACAGATACCATGTCTTACCTTGCAATGTGGGAAGGCTATTTTAAGCAGTAACACCCCATGTTGGCAAAGGCATAAATATAAAAAAGGGGGAGCGGTCAGTTCAATTGCTTGTAGGGGGTGTAAACCGTGTTAGTTCAGTTTAGTAATGAAGATGCAATGAGCCCTGCAGTGTGTTTGGGGCTGGTATAAACTCCAGGAACAGCGACCTAAAGAAGTAATTCGAGCCGGGCGGTGGTGGCGCACGCCTTTAATCCCAGCACTTGGGAGGCAGAGGCAGGCGGATTTCTGAGTTCGAGGCCAGCCTGGTCTACAGAGTGAGTTCCAGGACAGCCAGGACTATACAGAGAAACCCTGTCTCGAAAAACAAAACAAAACAAAACAAACAAACAAAAAAAGAAGTAATTCGAAATAGGAAAATTTAAAAAGCTATGAAGCCTGTTATGGGGGCTAGCAAGACAGCTCCGTGGGTAAATCACTTGCTGGGGATGTGTGCAGCACCCACACAAAGGCCAGGTGACTGTGGCAGCCTGCATGTGATCCCAGCACTGGGGAAGCAGAGACGGCATTCCCAGAACAAGCTGGGCAGCTAGACTAGCTGAATCAGAGACCCAGAGATTCAAGTCAGAGATCCTGCCTCAACATGGCGGAAAGAAACTGAGATACCGATGTGAACCTGCACCCACATACAGGAAAACACACACACACACACACACACACACACACACACGCACACCAAATACACATATAAGAGAGACTGTTATAGCTCTGTAAATAACAGCTTATTGGCAAAACCCAAGTGTCCACTAGCAGCCATGTGGATAAGGGAAAATAAGGTGGACTCATTTGAAAGAACATCACAAAGCCATTAAGGACTCCAAGCACAAGTTTACAGGATGGAGAGATACTTACTGAAGAGGGAGAAAATAGGATGCAAAGCCATGAACATCCTGATTGGAAGGACAAAGAGTCTCCATTACCTTAGCACGGGAAAAAAAGGTGGAAGAAAGCAATTGCTGTAATGCTTATTCTGGAAGCAGGAAACACAGGTTTAGTTCCCCCCTTCTATATTCTTGAAGCATCCTGTAATCAGAGTGTACACTTCCATAATGGAAGCAAGGCTTTATTGTGTTTCTGAAAAGCAAATCAGTTGCATTAGATTTAAAAAAGATGTCCTTTTCCACAAACAATAAAAACTGAACTCTGGCTAATTCAAGGTGAAGTACATTTGTAACACTGAATTTTCTAACATTCTGTCCAGATCTGGGACGCTGGGGAACCTGGCTGCTTCCTTACAAAGCACCTGGCTCAGCTCTAAATGCTTTGCTTAAGAAATTAAAGGAGTCGGCCCGTCAGCTTTTCACACTCAATTCTGGGAAGAGTCCCACACAGTCACTTCTCTTGCTGAATTCCATTACTTGGAAGGGATCTGCTGTACGGTGCAGAGAACAGGTGGATGGACAGACAGGGACCAGACTGGACACTACTCCTTGCCAGTGGTCAGGCCCAACAACAGCATCTCGTTTCCATGGCAAATCAGTGCACTTGAAATCTATCATCTCTAGATTGTTTTTTCCATTCAAGCAAAAATTTTTGAAGCAGGCCATCTGTTTCTGGAAATGAGGAGCAATTTAAGGACAGATGTAAGGTGCAGGGACAGGGGAACAATTTCATCTGAGCAATGAGTTTATTGATGTGCTCTCCAAGTGGCTGACTCATCCAAGTTTAAATAAAGTGACTCTCGAGCGGGTCTAACCATGTTGTAGCAGCAGCAGGAAGAAGAGGAGGAGGAGGAGGAGGAGGAACAGAAGGAGGAGGAGGAGGAGGAGGAGGAGGAGGAGGAGGAGGAGGACGTCACCCCTGATGGGCAGTTGCACTAAAGCCTATGTATCCATGTAAGGCATCTTCACAAATTTAATCTTTTTTGAAAGCTGAGCCGAAAAGCTCCAAGATAGACAGTTGCTGATATCCAGACTCAGTCACAATGTCAACTCTTAAGTAACCCAAAGTCTTGCTAGGGGTAGTGGCAAAAGCAATGTCTTAATCCAGTCCCATCACTCACGTCTCTCTTCTCCCAGAAGCCCTTGGTGTCTCTTTCTGCAAACCAGTGAAGCAAGGCCAGGGCACGGGCACTGAGGGGCGTAGCCGCTACTGACCCGACCAACAGAGATTGCCGTGTGCAGCCGCATGCCTCGTCCAGGACCCAAACCTTCCTTCCCTCTCAGCCACTGGCCATCTTAATATATGCACGCTGATTTTTATTGCAAACACCATCCCTTGTCAATTCAGGCACCAAATATTAAGTATTTCTGAACAAATTTTGTGGATTCAGCTCTCCCCCTTTCTCTAATGTGGATCCCGGAGATTGAACTGAGGCTGGCGGGCTGCAGGGCAAGCGCTTTTGCTTGCCGAACTGGCTCCTCTTCTTTATCTTTCTTTCATCTTCTTTTAAAATTGTATTTATTTCTTATTATATCTAAGTACACTCTAGCTGTCTTCAGACACCCCAGAAGAGGACATCAGATCTCATTAGGGCTGGTCGTGAGCCACCATGTGGTTGCTGGGATTTGAACTCAGGATCTTTGGAAGAGCAGTCAGTGCTCTTAACCACTGAGCCACCTCTCCAGCCATCATCGTTTTTAGAGGGAAATAAAAAACCTACTTGAGGCCTGATCACCATCACTGTGCATACACCACTCTTGAGGAAGTGGTCAAGTGAACACGTCACTACTCGGATAGGAAAGGAAGAAATTGGATGGAAATGAGCCTTAAAAGGCGCCCACTTGCAACTTGGTATCTGGGACCCACATCTCCCCAAACCCACTTATCCACATGGTGTACCCTGCCACACACCATAGGTAGGGAAGAAAGGGCAGACACTTTGATATGGATCCCAGAAACGAATTCCAGCCCCGCAGGGATATGAGCTGCTTTTGTGCCTGGGGATCAGCACACTGGGCCAGCAGAATGAGAAAGAAGGGGGATGTTTAATTGAGGGAAGGGAATAGATTCTTTTCAGGCTCCATTTCCATTCACACAATCCATCTACCAATTACAAGCCAGTTCTGATCCAGACATTAAAGCAGGCAACTGCCCGCGCTGGCATCCAACCCAAACTGCTTATCTTCAGGTTTCCATCATTCCGGACCCCTTTCCGGGTCCCAAGTCACTGGCTTCCTGCCTAATGCATGTGCACTGCTTCTTCTGCCCCTGGATTTAGCTCCTGGAGTTTCCCCCTGATACCAAACACCTCTGCATTCACACACGGGCCAGGCAGTGAGTTGGTCTTTGATTTATCTGCCTAGGGAGGAAGAAGCTGTTTGGCCTCTCCTGTCTGTCTCTATCTGTCCTGCTAAATATCACAACCGCTGAGCCTGTGGATAGGATCCAGGTCTATGGACAAGGCTGTCTCAGAATTTGAAATATTCCAGAAACGCAGACCTGTGAGGAGGGGCTGGGAACTGCAGCAAAACTCACCAATGCCTTCTTTTTTTTTTTTTTGAGACAGGGTTTCTCTGTGTAGTCCTGGCTGTCCTGGAACTCACTCTGTAGACCAGGCTGGACTCGAACTCAGAAATCCGCCTGCCTCTGCCTCCCAAGTGCTGGGATTACAGGCGTGCGCCACCACGCCCGGCAAACCAATGCCTTCTTAACACCAAGACGCCTGGCCGACCTGAATTTCCATTGCAAATCAAGCATTCACCCGGCCCACCATTAGTTAAGCTCAGCGCCCTGGCTAATTAAGTCAGTCTCCAGTGGGGAAGGACAGATTTAAGGGCCATCATCAGCTCCTGTCTGAGATGCTCACAGCTGAGGCTCGGCTTCATTCTTCACGCAATGTGGAGCAAATCAAAGCTAATGCCGGGGCATGGCCACAGCTGACTGGGCCTCCCTCAGTGATGTGCACCCAAACCCCAAGATGTCACCGGCTCACATGTCATTTCTCTACATTAACATGCTGCGTGGGTTCTTGCTTCACACTCAACAAGTCTACTGCAAGCTGTAAATAAGGAGGCGAAGGGCAGGGAGGTACGCCAAGAGCTCACACATGGCTCACAGGGCGGCACAAGCCACATTAATGATGTGATCTGAAGAGCCTCAGGACCGCTGAGCCGCTGTCACTTCTCCTCAGATGAAGAACCCTGCCAGTGGGGTGATTGATATTCTAATTCTGCAAACTGCGTCTGTCTAAAAATGTAGATTAAACTTACCCAAATAGCTCTGATGCTCTTTCAACTCTCCTCCAGCACCCAGTCCCTCCCCGTGGGGATTAGAAATACCATGCCAGGATTTATATTTGGTTCACATTTGCTTAGCACACCAAGGCTAAATACAGCTTATGCACCACTCACACTTCCAAAACCACTTACTTGGAAACGTATGAAACAGTAATGGAATGATTTATAGTTCTCTCTTAGCTCTTTCATTGCCGATTTACGGAGATCTCTCCAGGGGTGATTATTTTTGGATATTTCAAAATCTGTAGACTGCCGAACTCTTGATAGATGTTAATGTATTTTCAGAGAGCCTTATGTTAACTGACACAGTTCATTCATTTAAACATTTAATGAGCACCTATGATGCATTACATACAGTGGGCTCTACAGCTCTACAAAGCTGGTTCAAGGATAGGCTTTTGTCCCCAGATAACTTACACTTGCCCCCACTTACTCTAGTTAGGGGATGTGTTGCCACAGTGACTATACTTACTGGCAAAACAAAATTTCCCAGGTCTGAAGCCCAAGATGGACACATCTACTAGAGGAGTTGGGTAAGTCCTGACATGGAAATAGAGTTGTTCCTTGGAACTGTCAAATTGTACCTACCCAGCCAGCCAGCCATCTATCCACCCGCTAATATGTTTATGTATCACCATCTGTCATCCATCTATTCATCTATCTATCCTCTGTCATCCATCCATCATTTGTCAACCACATCCATCACCCGTCATCTGCCCATCCATCCATCCATCACCTGTCACATCCATCCATCCATCTATCCATCCATCCATCACCTGTCATCCATCCATCCATCCATCCATCCATCCATCCATCATCTGTCATCCCTCCATCCATTCCTCCATCTATCACCTGTCATCCATGTCATTCATCCATCACCTGTCATCCATCCATCCATCCATCCATCAATCACCTGCCATCCATCCATCCACCCATCATCTGTCATCCAGCCATCATCTCTCATCCATCCGTCCTTCCATCTCTCTTCTGTCATCCACCCATCCATCATCAGCCATCCATCAATCCACCCATTCGACTATTGCTTCATAGGAATCTTGGGGAGAGCATACCCAGTGTATCATACTCAAACAGCTCCTGAAAAATACCAAGTATTTTCATCCTCTCTTATAGTAGAGGAAGAAATCAGAGAGAAATGGGCATTTTGGAGGTCCAGGATCTGGCTTCCATCTTGGGTTCCTAGTACATAATTTCATGACATGCAAAGGTCACTAATGCACTTTCAACTCCAATCCTCCCATTTCTGTTAATTAAAAAAAAAAAAAAGACAACCAACCTAGGAGGTAAACGATGGCTGCGAAGGGACCCTCCATTACTTTATTCAGAGAGCTCGGTGTCCCTGCTCTCTGGAGGTGTTCACCTTTTGAGGCTGTGTCAGATGTCTTTTTCTATTGCTGCCCATTTTATTAATTTTGGAGGCAGGGTCTCACTGGTTTGCCAAGGCTGGCTGGCTAGCTGGCAGGTGTAGGCGATGTCCCTCTCCCCCACCCCCCTGAGTTGCAGAAGCCATGTCCGGTGTCTTTCTCATGGTTGTTGGGAATCCAAATCAGGACCTCACGCTTGCACAACAGCGCTTCGCCCTCTGAGCCATCCCCCAGACCCATCAAAGACCCTTTCCTTGGACAGGCAAGTTCCTAGCTTGAACAAGGAGCTGATAAAAACATTTAGAAGGAAAAAATGACCTCTGAGAAACTAATGGAAAGAATTAATTTTTTTGTCGCTGCTGCAGCAAGGCTAACATGGACTAAGGGGAGACCGCAAGCACTGCTGTGTGGAATAATTAAATCTTTCAAGGAGGCCCTGGCTCAACTGCCACGCTAAATGGGAAGCTGGAGTCTCTCGGGCCAGTCTACACTGGCTGGGAGATCACAATGGCTCTCTAGGAGCTTCGATCTTCCAGTTACAGTGGCAAAGGCCCTCAGGGCTGGCCTGTGTGGATCACAGAAAAGTCCAAGGACAAACTGTTGGAGGCTTGCAGTGTTGCCCACAAAGGGCCTGCTGGAACGCCAGCATTTCCACCTTCCTGGAATGCCCATGCACGCACAGGCTCGGCTTTAGTCTGTGTTTCCGGCTCTACGCGGGAGGGGGAGGGGCTGCTTTCATCGCTGTCAGAGCGCCCGCTTATCTGCCTCACACACAGCCAGCGAGGATTTAGAAATTTTCTGCTACTGTCTTCTCAGCTCTGGGAAAAGAACAGGGTCTGGGATGGAGCCTTTTAGGGGATAAGGCACAGCTGAGAAGGTGCGGGGGTCAGCACCAGGCATATGTGGGCAGACTCAGGCTTGGGCCAGAGGGATGAGTCAGGTCCATGTCTGGCCTGTCATGTGGATGGATTGTCACTTGTCTTCTTTTTCCTTGGGACTGTCACCACACACACTACCAGCACCATCTCTAACTCCACGCCTCCTCATCCTCCTTATGTCTAGTACAAGCAAGGCTTTTCTACCTTTCCTTTAATTTTTTTCGATCCAAGAAAACCACAGCAAGAAAGGCTCTCTTCTCATCACTCATTCCAAAACCCTCCCACCGAGCATGCATCTGCAGCCGCCACTCTGAGTAACACGGAACACATCCATGTTCAGAACAAAATTTCTGCCCTGGTGACCTTACAGGCTGAGACTTACATCACAGGTTAATAACAGACTACAGTGTTTGTAAGTAGACAGATAAGTGACAAAACCAAACAATCCCCAGCATCCATGTTAAAAACCTGAGTGTGATGGCTGCCTGTCTGTCACCCGGTGCTGGGGGGGGGGGGGGCTGCTGCCTAGCTAATCAGGTTAACCTACTAGGTAAGGTCTGGGACAATGGAGACCTTGCCTCAAAAACCAAGATAGCTGGCTACACACACACACACACACACACACACACACACACACACCATCACAACCAAATTATCCCAGAATTATGACCCATACCTCCAACATGAAGTGTGAATGGGGCCAGACAGAAAATAGGTCGCAGTTTTAACAAAGTCAGAAGTGAGGGGTGTTTTCATTGAAAAAGCTGTACCAAAGGGAGACCTGACTGCAGGCTCCTGGTTATTTGGAACACAGATGTTCTACCTGGAAGGAACAACCTAACCAAACAGGAGCACTGGCACTTTGGGAAACCTAGTTGTGCTGAGATTCTCCTTGTAGAATCCCACAGTGCAGTGTTTGCAAGATCAAGTTTCTGTCAATCATAAGATGAGAAACTACCGTGCTGTGTGAGGGCCAGTTGAAAATGAAGAGATAATCTAAAGACATCAGTGAACTGTGTGTCGAGCACATTACCCTCTTCATAGTCATCCTTCCTCCTCATTGATTAGATGTAGTTCACAGGTAGATACCAAGATCTCAGGGAGATTACCGAAAAAGTATCTGCACTCAACGGTTGCATATCCTCCTGGGTACAGTCTGTATGCATCATCTCCAGACCACCTACAACACCTAGTGCAGTGCTCTGAAGATAGGCTGTGCTGGTTACAGAATCACAACAAACAAAAACACAGCTAAGCGCTTGTTCGCCCCCCCTCCCTCCCTTTTCCATATTTTCAATTGGCATAGATGAAGAAAATAAAAGGTAACTGTAAACTGTGGATTTAAAAACACTCCTTCTGGGGCTGGGGTCAAAATGGCTTGAAAACTTTGGAATCACAGGAGACCTTCTGCCGCCCTCTCTGCCTGCCCCCTCCTCCCTGCCTGCCCCTCCCTCCTACCTGCCCCTCCCTCCTGCCTGCCCCCTCCCTCCTGAACACTGCAGGACCTTCCACTCCAGCACCTGGAGCACACAGCCTAAAGAGATCAGGCTCGCCATCACCTAGAAGCTCCCAGGGTGGAGAATGCTTCTGCACCCACCAGACACCACCCAGGTCAGGAGTGAGGGCATGAGGACTTTCCCTTCAGAGGGCAGGTTTCTGGGTCCTGCCCAGGAGGTATGCAGTCCCTACAAAGGATCCTAGGACACTGCCTTTAGAACTGGTAGGCTCACAGTCAAACATGAAAGGGTCAGGAGACTCCAGTGTACCGGCTCTCTTCGTAGCCCTGCCTCCCTCTCATCTGCTCCATGAGATACCCCTGGCCTCAACCGCTGTTATTTGCTCTCCTGGTCAAGAGCTCATCTACGACTTTAAAACCCAACAACTAAATAAAAAGAAACATTAAAAACTCAGCAGGAGTGAAATGCATTGTGGGAAACTCCTCAGTTGGATCTCTTCCTTCTTGTTTCTCCTGACAAGACAGTTTGTCCCATAGCCCACAGGCGTCTGGCTTTATGTAGACAAGCCATTCCTCAATTTGTAATACACAAAGCCCTAAACAGGGAAGTATTATTAATGTTTCCATTTAAAGGCATGGAGGGGAGCAGAGGGCAGGCAAGGGTCCTATGTGATGACTTTGGGGGTGCGGGAGCCAAGCATCCAGACTCCATCAGCCCCTTGCGGGTTACCAGGAGCCTTTTGAAAGGGGTCCTGTCGTTCTGCAGAAGACCAACAGACTGCCCTTAATAGAATTTTTCAAATTGCCTAAAATTGCTGCTTCTATTCTCAGCTCAAAAATCACAGGCCTCGCTCTCTTTCCCACCCTCCCCCCACAGCGACTCCGTGCCCCTGAGGAGAACTGTGCTAACAACAACATCAACAGAGCTGAGTGTTCCTGGGGAAGAAGACATTTGCCACAGCTCAGCTGGCTCCGAGGAGTCTGTGAGTGACACACATTCTCCCCGGTGGTTTCGGAGGCGACTTGCTTTTGTTTTTTAGAAGACGACAGTCAAGAAGAAAAAAAAAAAAACCGAGTGATTTATTTAGCATTCTGAAAACGTTACACATCAAATCCTAGAAATCTCTGAAACTTTTATGGTGCTGAGGATGATGAATGTTGACCTTCCTCCGCTGGCATCTTCCTCCTGCTGTGATACGGCATAATCGTTTCCAAACAGCGCCACATCAGAGAGTAAGCCAGGACTGATTTTCCTAGTTTTATCCACATCTAACCTCAGGAGAGGTTTGGATGAGCAAACAGACCTCAGATGACACACACCGGAACAGGTGGGTTTGCCAAAGGTGCTGTTGCCTTCTGGGACTCAATTTCTTTCAGCCCAGGGCCATCATGACTCTTGGAGATTATGCCATGACACCTGGCTCAGCACAGGGTCTTGCTGGGCAGAGCTGGCCATGTGAACAAAGGAAGGCTTTCAGAGTGAGGTGGTACTGTCTATACAAGCTGCTTTTAAAGTGGAATGAGGTCCCTCTGTAGTGACAGTTAACTGCTCCTGTTCAACCTTGACATCTCAAGCACTGCAGTGCCCTCCCTCTGGCCACTGGTCCCCACTGAAGCAAAGCATTTGGGACCCTGGCTGCACTTCAGGCTCACGAAGCCTCACATTGAACCAGGAGGGGCACGTCCCGCCATGGCTGCTGTAACATACAGCCAGGGAACGGTCAAGGGAACAGAGAAGTTGGAGGCCTCACCTGGGAACACTCAGCTTACAGCTCTTTCCCCCACTGGCTTCTGTAGGTTCTGCCGTAGTAACTAAGGCAGGTCAGCGTTTGAAGGTCAGGGCAAAGACAGTCCTGGACTCTTGAGGACCCAGAGTAAACTCACAAGTTCTGTGAGCCAGGCACCCAGAGAACAAGCGTTCCTTGCCATCTCCTGAGGTGACAGGAATCTGTGCTGGGGGCTGTGCTACGGACTTTTGAGTTTTAATTTTCTGATAATTCTTAGCATCAACCTGCAAGGAAGGTATTAATGGGCACTTTTGTAGAGGGAGAAACTGAGACTCAGAAATATGAAGCAATTCATCCAAGGTCACACAGCTAGGAGGTGATGTAAGTTCGACCTGTTCTGAAGCTGGAGCCAGACCGGAGAGGAGACAGACAGCAAGCACGAAAGTACCAAGCACAGGCATAAGTCAAAATCACCGCTGCCGAGCAGACTGTCTCTGAATAAAATCTTTAGTGACAATTCCTTAAATAGAAGAGGAAGAAAAATAATTTAGAACTCTTGATGACATTTTGGGGCAGAGCTTCAAAGGCCCCCGAATAAGTAATGAATGCCATTAAAAGGACTCAGTGGAGTGGCTCAGTCACAGGCGCAGGGTGCCAAGGAGGAGCCGAGAGAAGAAGACATTGACACTACGCTCTCTGGGGTTGTTAACAACATCTGAAAATCTCTCTGAATCAGCACGTTTCCCAGACAGCTGCAATCCGCTCTGGGAAGCCTGTCAGCTACCCATTAATTCCCGATCAATGAGAAACCACATGACAGCAAATAAACCTGGCCAAACCTGGGCGGGTTGTGGGCCTGAGGTCAAATCAAAGGCTTACCCTTTCTGAGTACAGTTCAAAACCAAACTCTGAGCTAACGAAACCATTTTCATTATAAAGAACCCAGTCTCGAGCATTTCATTATAGCATCAGAGAATGGACAAATACAAGGACCAAAGAAGGAAGGAGAGAAAGAAGTTGATGAGACGAGCCCCAAAGATAGGAATGTGCCCCTGAAGCAGGACTTGTTCTAAGAAGCCAGCTGGCAGCAGCTTGGGGGTCACCTGGTGATCGATGTTGCTCTGATATAACTTAGAGAAAATAAACCAAGAGGGACTGAATGGTGATGTGGGCAGATTCTCCAAGTAAGTTACACAGCTGACTGCAGTCTGTGGCATGGCTTGCACAGTAGAGTGAAAGCCACATGGAAATGGGGAGGTGGTGGTGGCTCTTTGGTTCATTTATATCCATAAAACACAAGTTTGTTTTTAGTGGGACGTGTCTGAATCTCTGTTATGATTTCTAAGAGCAGGACAACGTCTTCTAAATTCATATGACCATGGGCCAATTAAATATTTACTGGAGAAGTCAGTTGGGTGAAAGACAGTAGCAGGGCCTAAGAACTCCTAGGCTGTTGGGTCTAGCTGCCTCTTGATCACCAAGTAGTTCCAGGCAGTGCTTTAAATCTGGGAGGGGCTGGGGACATGGCTCAGTTGGGAAAGTGCTTGCTGTGCAAGCCTGAGGACCTGCGTCTGCATCCCCAGGGTCCATGTAAAAAGCAGGTGTGGGAGCCCATGTCTACCATGCTAGCCCCGGGGAGGCAGAGACATGAGCTCTTTGGGGGTTACTGGCTCTCTGAATCAATGAGCTTCAAGTTTAGTAAAGACCTTGTGGAGGGACACAGGGCATGCTCAGTGCTGAGAACACTCAGTGCTTTGCGGAGGACCGAGGTTTGGTTCCTAGCATCCACACTGAGAAGCTCACACCTGCTTGTAACTCTAGCTTAGGGGATTCACCATCCTCTTCCCGCTTTGGTGATCACCTGCCCTTACATGTACCCACCCACAGATAAACTCACATATAATAAATGTTACACAAGTAAGGTGGAGAGCAACCGAAGAAGGCATCCAGGGTTACCCTTTGGCTTCCACTGTGCGTTCCACTTCCATGTACGCCCTCGTGCATATGTGAACACACACACACACACACACACACACACATACACACTACAGCCACCTGCACACACAATTCAGAAGGCACTCTCCAGGCTATGGAAGAGGCCATTTGCATGGCTGGCTGACCTCTTGCTGGTCTGTTCTGACATTATTTATCCTGTAAGGGAAACATTAACAAGCAAAGTGAGCTAGAGAGACCCCAAGGTGGGAAGGAAAATCGTTGCCAACCACTGGAGAAAACAAATTTATACATAGCTGTTTCACTCCCCTCTCTTTGGTTCAGGGAGTGCGGGGTGGGGGGTGGGGGGTGGGGGACAGACGGAAGGAAAGCAGAGCATTTGGAGAATGAGTCACTCGGTTCTAAAGAGGGATGTCCCACTTAGCCATTCCAAAAGTGGATTGCTAAATAGATCAAGCACCCAGTAACACGGTCTATATGTATTACAGCTGGATCTTGAAATGACCCCAGGCAATCAGACAAGCCTTGGTGTCCTACAGAACTGAGGGGAGCACTTACATCTGAGCCGGGACCGCCAGCAGAGGTGAGGGTGAAGTGGAGGGAGCTGCCCACAGCGCTCAGGGGAAGGCCCCCCTCTCCCATTTCAATAGCTGCAGGCATGGGCTTGCAGATGGACACCCAGAGAATTCACCCATTTCGCTTTACAACAGCGTGCATCCCTCTTGAACCATGAGCTTCCTGAAGCAATGCTGGGTGCCATTTACCCACTCTTGGAGGGTAAATTCAACTAATACTGACTGTGTGCCAACTCCACACCAGGAGGCCCTGTGCTCAGACGTGCAGATCGGCCCTGATAATCCAGACTGTGTGCCTGGAGCGTGTACACCTACTGTGCTGGTAGCTCTGGAGTTCTGAAAACAAAGCAAAGCAAACAAACAAAAAACAAAAACAAAAAACAAACAAACAAACAAAAAAACCATTGGGCACTGCTTTTCCCTGGCTAGGAATCCTGAGGGTCAGAGAAGGCAAACAGCTTGCCTCTGACATAGGCTATATGGTGCAGTCAGGACTCAGCTTGAGAGAGCAGGATCCCAGTGCCTCCATCCACAAGCCCAATCATCCTTTCCTCATGTGATAAAAAGACTGTGTGACTGTATCCTGGATTGAAGCTCCTTCCACTCTTCTTAGGTATCCGAAAGCATGCAACCTATAGTAGAGTTGTAAACATACAATGCTATAGCAAGAGAGTATGCAACTAGCAACAGGAAGATGGTGCATGGGTAAACTCTGCAAGGTGCCCTGCTGTCAAGAGTCCTTTCCCAGCAGGGCCAATGGGTCCACTTAATCCTGTGACATTTGATGCCGCCACGCAATGTTGAGTCCCAGAGAGGCTCACCAGCAGCTCCACATACAGGGTTTTATTGCTGGTCACACTGGCACGCTGTCCAGTGCACACTGGCTTTCCAGATCTCCAAAGGAAAGCAGGTATTCAGAACGAACCGTGTCACTTATGTAAACAAAAAGCCCTTGGGAGCGCTCCCCAAACCCAGGTTCCAAGAGCCAGGCAGGGCCAGCCTGACAGTTCTAAGGATCACCAGCCCCAGTGCTCACGGATTAATTTTCTTCTGCACAGCTTCCTGCGGCCAGAGGCACAGTTCAACACAGAGAGCCCAAGGAGAGGAGAGAAAGCAAAGACAGAGGTGTCGCTGAAACCCTCTTGCAGGTAAGAACTGGAAATTCACGACGCACATTGCGTTGATGAATGTGAGTGTGGGGACCATCCGGACTGGAAGTATACAAGCACACAGAGAAGGCCGATTTTGTCATAAAAGAACGCTGGAGAGGTGGCAAAGCATTGGCACTGGCCTCAGGTGACTTAAGGTCAATTCCTGTCTCTAATAAGATATTTGATCTTGGCCAAGTCCCTGAACCTTTCTGCTTTTACAATCTGTAAAGTGAGACAAGAGAGCTAAACTCAACAACTTCTACAGTTCTTTCTGTCCCTGTCGCCATCTGGTTCCGTGACTAACGGGAGAATCTCTGTGCACATATGTGGGACAATGGACTGCGCCACCAGGCAGAAGAACTGGTAAGATAGAGAACTCGGGTAAATTTCATAATTGAGAACAGCAGGACTTTGAACTAGCTCTGAATCAGGTTCCTGTCCTGTAGCATGTGACCCTGACGCACCATTAAGAGGACCATGACAACCAACCGGTCACACAGCATACAAGCTAGAGTTCTCCATGCTAATGAGCAATCTAGATAGGCCCTGAGTATTCAGCTAATGAGCTTCCCTTCCTGTAAAAGGTTCACTGGCTGAGACATAGGCATCCTCATCTGCTATGAATAACACAGTTTGGACAAGCAAGGACTGTCTCCTTCAGCAAGGTCTGCCTTGGGGGTGGGGGCTTTCACCATACAGAGCCTCCTTGCCTAAGACTCCCACAGAAGCCCCTCCCTACTCCTTGCATCACTTGGAGCTAAGCCTGGCATCACTGTGTGCCTATGGGCCGTTCCTAACACACTCGAGGTCCCCCAAGTGTGTCTGGGTGCACAGGAGTTTGAGAGCCATAGTCTCCATCCCAGGCCCTGCTGTGTTCACCCGGAGAAATGTGGGCTAGGACTCCTGTCTGAGGCTATGTTTTGCCTCCCCTGAGCAGCACATCGGTGGCAATCAGACACACAGAACGACACACACACAAAATATGATTCGGGTTCTACTCAGCTGTCAGGAACATGTGAATCACAAAGCCAGACTCACCTGTGGCCTCCCTAGTTAAGGAAAGGGGGTGAAGGCGGGACGGACACTGTGTTTGAGTTCCCTGCACAGGTGCCTTGGTTCTCCCAGCTTGGGCTTCTCCGAGGAACAGATTTTAACTGGCTTTGGAAAAGGGGGTTTGGGCAGCATAGCCACAAAAGTCTCTGCAGACACCTTGGGGTCAATTTCTAAAACTCACCAGCCACAGGCACTGGGTTCAAGTCTAAGAAGCCCTCAGGCCTCCATGTGACCCTCTAGCCTTCCCTCATTGCAATCAAGAAGCTCTGACTCTGAAGCCCAGCCTACTTAGCTACACACCTGTTAACATCCGTTTTCACTGTAGCCAGACAGTGGTCTGTAAATGCCAATCAACAGAGCTACTGAGTTTCACCAATGTGCATCCTCAGCTAACTGGAAACAGAGGGCAGGTGAAAATGAGTTCAGTCAGGTATGGGACCCTGACCTCCCAGAGAGGTAGCAGAACAGAGTGTCCTGGAAACAGGTCTGGGGTTCCTACTGCCCAGCTGGCTATGTGGCCTCGGGCAGGAGAACTACTTCCTGTAGCCCGAATTTCCTCATCTATAAAATGGAAGGAACAACTCCCACCTTTGAGGACTGAGATCATCTGAGTAGCAGGCTTGGCCCCTTGCCTGGTGCCATTGTCTATCTTTCCATGGGACCGGTGGCCCCCAAACTGTAGAATATGGCAGCCCCGGCCATCAACACGGAACAAGTGCTCAGGGCACTACGGCTGCTCTTACGGGTCAAAGGTGTGTTCTGTGAGCTGAAGAGCCTCTGAGGGCAGGATGTGAGAGAGCTGGAGGAGCTCAGATCACCCCTGGATCCCATTATCACGTCTGTGTAAAGCAGCCGTTTGAGTAGGAGTTTGAACTGGAAAGCTTTCTGCCAGGCAGAGCCTGGGGAAGGCACTTAGAAAGAAAGAAGAGAATGGGGGGAGGAGAGGGGGCACCAGGAATGTGCACAGGAAACAGAACAGCCAAACCAGACACCCTTGAAGGGTCAGGAAGAGCCTCGGCTACTGGCTGCTGGCAGGGAGTATGAGTGGGCGTGTTTGCAGGTGCGTGTGAGCGTGCACGGCTGTGGAGGCCAGAGGCCAATCCTGGGCATCATTCTTCAGGCGCCACCCACCCTCCTTTGCTTGAGACAGCGTCTGTCACTGGCCTGCAGCTAGCAGACTAGATAGGATAGCCCAAGGGATCTGAATCTCTCCACCTCCCCAGTGCACGGATCGCAATGGTGAGCCGGTGTGGCTGCCAGCCAGGAACTGAACACCACTTCTCATCCTCACAGGCCCACACTTTACCAAGCAAGCTGTCCCTCCCCCAGCTCCCAGTTTGTCTCTGAGCAAAAAAGAGTTTACTCTGATGAGAGTGTGGGAGACAAGGGGCAGGGAAGACTCATTAAGACGCCACTGTGAAGACCAAGGAGGCAGGAAGTAAGAGAGACAGGAACTAGCGCACAGACACTCCGCTTCCCAGAGTGCTTCAGGCGGAGCCATTAGAGCATTAGAGCCTTGTCCATTAACCAATGGCCACCATGGCTCTGTGCTGTGTGGTGTCAGAGGTGGACATTCTTACCAGCGGGACACTGGCCTTCCCACCGGATGCACACCACACAGCTGTGAATCTGCAGAGGAGCTGCAACCCCTTTCTCTCTCTCTCTCTCTCTCTCTCTCTCTCTCTCTCTCACACACACACACACACACACACACACACACACACACACGGAGGACGGGTGAGAGGGGAAAGAGGGCGGGAGAGCTATGTGAGCACCACGGGGGCACAGGGGTTACAGGGAACCAGGCCAGGAGCAGTAGCCAGAGCTCTGCCTTCCAGAAGCTCCCCCACCGCTGAGCCCCCATGTGACAGTTTTCCTCCCAATTATCGTCTAAGACAAATGAAGGAAAGCTGGGGGGGGGGTAGGGTGAACAGCAGACTCCTGGGTAGCACAAACAGATGGGTGGCTCGTCCATTTTTAACAAGCAGGCACAGGGTCAGCCTTGAACTCCCTTTAATCCTCACCCCTCACCAGCCAGGGGGCATGGCTCTGCTAGGTCAGCATCTCCACCACGGTCAGTGTCTCTTGGACCATTTGTCTTTCTAGCACTTTCCATGTTGGTCATTTTGTACTTCCTATCCTCCTGCACGTGGACACTTTCATTCCTATTTCCCTCTTGCTCGCTGCCAGCCCTGGTTTTTTTTTTTTTTTTTTTTTTTTTTTTTTTTTTAACCTAAGGCGAACTACGCATCTGCTGTCACTGCAGGCATTTGTGGATGTGATTAGAGATTTCTTCGGCTTCAAAGCCACTTTCCATGACTCTTCCACATGTGGTTAAACTTGACAGAACTCACCAGTGGGTGATGCGTGTACATACTCTTCCTTATAAACTCTGGGTTTGGGGCACTTCCTTCTACAGTCCCAGCATTCGTCATAGAGCCTGGTTGGAAGGAAGTGCCAAGAACAGACAAGGGTGCTGGGTGTGGCAGCACAGGCCTTTAACCCCAGCACCTGAGAGGTAGGGACAGGAGCAGAGATGGAGACAGGAAGACCTCTGGGAGTCCCAGGAAAACCTGGTCTATGTATTGAGTTCAGGTCAATCAGGGCTGCATAGTACAACCTTGTGTCAAAAAAAAGTCACTAAGTGGGAGGGAGTTCAGGTCACTATCCTCATTTGCCTTTCCTAGAGTAGATAACATCAAAATCTATCACAAATGCTTCAAATACAAATATTACCAACACTTTCTGTCTACCCGAATCTGAGAATGTCTTCCTCAGGGTCCTGGCAATATACAGACAAATAGCAGATAGCCACCACCTGTGCCTTGGACACTCTGCTGCAGTGTTGGGGGGTGCTGGTGTGGGGCAGCCCTGGATCCGCTGTTTGGCTGCTGCACTTGTCTGAGGGTCACCCAAGTTCCCAGAGTTCTATCAAGAAAACTCCAGACGTAGTTCCTCTTATGATCCTCTTCCTGTCTACCTCTCAGACCCTTAGTGAAATCTTCTCCAACCCTTCAAGCCGCGCTTGCCAGCTGGGGCTGCGACCAGCCTGCAGGCATCCTTTCAGGTCCCCCAAGTAAATACAACGGCCAGAAGGGTTTCTCAGAAGCAAGCAGGAAGAAAAACGTAATAAAGCAAGGCGGCCCTTGTTACACAGCAGAAAAGCTGGATCTATCTTCTAATGAATGCAGATGTCCCCTAAGGCGCCCGAGAAGATCAGCCCATGTCCGTCAACAGAGGGCAGCAAGACTGTCTACCAAGGAGCCAGATAGCTCCTGACTCCAGGGACAAACAACTCAGGCAATGAGCAAGGAGAGTGGAACTGCCAGGTTTTTAAGAACTATTTGAAAATCTTGAGGTTCTGGAGACTCGGGCTGGGGTCACCGCTGCCAACCCTTACAGGGCATGCAGACAGCCAGGTCCTGCTTCCAGAGACAGCGGAGGTCAGAAGCTCAGGCAGCAATTGGAGGGCAGCGATTAATCAGCGGCTCCACAGGTCCACGATGGGCTAATTTGCAGCATTTACTATTTCAGGCACTTTTAATGGCTTGGGAAAGTGCACAGCACTGCACAGTGGGTTGGATTGTGACCCTGGGCTATGTCTCAAGTCCAAGCTCCAGGGATCTATGACTATAGCCTGGATTGGGAACGGAGTCTTTATAGATGGAATCGAGGCACCGCGGCTTCCGAGGAGATTCCCTTCGATCTGGGGTGAGCCCTATCCCCATGGACTAGTGGTTTCAAAAGGCAAGGAGAAAGAGATGTGGGGCGCACAGACATGTAGGGAGAAGGCCAGAGAAAGGCATTTGGAACGACACAGAGGCCAACAGGCTGGGAAATGACAGGGGCGGCTAAAAGCCCAGGAGGCTGGGAGGAGGAAGAGGAGTCCTGGGAGGAGGAAGAGGAGTCCCGGAGGAGCAGCACTGCAGTCGATCTCACTGTGGACTCCTGTCCGCCAGAACTGTGTTTCTGTTGTTTTCAACCAGTGTGAATCCATTTAAAACAGCGCTGGGGAAGTGGGACACAGTAAGAAGAAGCAGTGATGTGATCATTTCCGGGACATGCACAAGTACATCATAAAGAAAGGAAGGTATAAGAACACGCCCCCACACCTGGCACGTCACTGTGGGCGGGTCTGCCAGGAGCCGCTGCCACGCTGCTGTTCACATATTCACTAGACATTTGAGTTTCCTGAAAATAATTCAGAGAGGTGAGAGCACAGAGAACATTATTCTGATTTTACAGATGAGCAACTTGAGCTGAAACGTGATCAGGAGGCTGAGCTCTCGGGTCTGATTATGAATTTGCTGCTCTAGCATTGGCTTTTTGGCTCTCGGCAGCGAGGCTGTGGACTTGGTGTCTTGGATGCTTTGAGCCTGTCTCTGAGGTCCCATGTGAAGTCCTAACCCCAACATGACACAAAATAACTAACCACTCCGGGAGAGAAAGGCTTCAAACAAGTGACTGAATATTAAAAAGGAGTGTGGTTTTTAGAGGGACTCCTACTCCACACACTGCCCTTCTAAGGGATCCTTTCTGGAGGAACAAGAGTCACACTGAGGGTCTAGGTGACCACAGAAGGTGACCACAGAAGAAACAAGTCCCTGTGACACTTGGATCTTGGACACTTAATCTGAGAACTGTGAGAAGACAGATTTCTGATAGAATAAGCTAGCCTCGGCTATGTAATGGCTTAACGATTTGTGCCAGCTTCTCTCCTTTCTCTGTGGCACCTTCCTTAGTTCAAAGAGGAAGCAAGAAAATATCCAGTCAGGTGGGTCTCTTGTGGTTAAAACCAATCATGGTCATGCCAGCTTCTGGAGAATATCTGTCCAGTTATGAAGCCAGCAACAGGGGAGGAAAGGAGGGAGGGGGAAGGGAGGGAGGGAGGGAGGGAGGGAGGGAGGGAGGAAGGGAGGGAAGAGTACTATGGGTGGGTATAGCTGGGTCTCCTTTTGGGCAAGGGGATTCTTTGAGACCTTAAGACAAGGGGATGGACGGTGCCGGAGGGAGTGAGGTGCGCCTGGGTCACAGGCTCTGGGAGACGACTGGGTTCAGACCCTGGCTCTGATCACTGGGAAGCTACTGTTTTATTCTTGGTCCCTGCACCTGTAATAAGAAGCCGACGGCATCTACTGCACTTCAGGAGGCATCTGCACAGTCAAACCTTTAGACAGAGTCCACACTCAGCAGGCAGCGAATGAAGTTTTCTGTGTGTATGAGGAAAGAAAGCATCACCTTCCCTCAGGGCAATGTAAATCCGGAAACTTAATTTTGTGTGGATGCGTAAGAGTTTAAGATTCTGAAGTTGAAAGCCATGGCACAGGCCTGTCTGTCACACTGACACTGGGGCGGCTGAGGCAGGAAGACAGCAAGAGGGCTACACAGCGAGACCCACTCAAGACAGACAAAAATCAAATCAAAACAAAACCGCAAAAAAGATTTAACTCCCCCCCCCCCACACACACACGTGAAAGTCAAGAGCTTTAAATCCCAGCCCGTGCTTCCTGTTGCTGAACAGGGGGAACTGATAGCATAGAAAATGCCCTCCTCCACAGCAGGGCTGGCTCAGTCAGGTCTTCCCCCATACGCAGCCATGCGACATGGTTTCATCAGCAGCGACACCTCCCCCACTGGCTTCTAGACATGTCTCACTGCTGGAATGGAGAGAGGGGAACTATAGGGCCCCACAGCGCATTCAGCACGCTCAAGTAACCCCTTCTCATCAGCATTCACAAGCGCCGAGATGGTTCGAGGATGCTCCACACAGATTCAGAGTTAGTAACGAGCCGCGCTGAAGGTGGGCGGCTGAGCAGGAGGCTCTGGTAAGAACGCCACTTAAGGCCTCATCCGTAACGAAGAAGCTGAATGTGATTTCAGTCATCAGCAGAAAGCAGAACGGAACCACAGAACGTGGAGATGGATATTCTTGAGACGAAGGTAGATAAGCATAGGGGACAGCTTAGAGACAGCGGGAACCTGGGACTCCGCTTGGTTTGGACTAAGCTCCTACCCCCTTCTAACAAAGCCTATGGCAGTCGGAGACCCTCACCCGTATACACTAAGCATAAACACTGACCCCGACCCCGTCCAGGCACTCAGGATCCTAGGACCCCTCCTATACACAGCTAGCTGAATACACACTCCTCCCCCCCCTTAACACCACCACACTTCGATCCCATTCAGCAGGACTCTCCTTATATCTGGATGTGAGAGGAAGAAGGCCAATCCGGCCCGAACTAGCTTCAGTGCACGCTCATTAAGGCAAACTATATGTGCTAAGTAAACTTATGTAACAAACTCCCTATTTAACCACCTTATGAATATATTTAATTGGGTACGCATATGGTCTAAATCAGCTGCACTGTAGGAAGGAATATGAGAAGTAAAGTTATAAACAACCTGTCAATCAAAATAGGGATCCACCCATACTGTGCCCCTTAGCAACTAAAGGACTCATTCTCCTGACCCTCATAAAAGGCCCCGCACCGCAATCTGGGTCTTTGAGTACCTTCACTCATGCCTGCGTTGGTGTGGTGGTGTGATCTTTTCTGATCTGGGTTTTGCTCTGTAATCAACGTGTACCTTTACTTCATCCTGGAATACAACACCGCGACTCTGGAAACACCTGGCCCAGACCCTGACCACCTCTGACCTCTTTTTAGCTCACAGAGTAAATCCAGCCAGAAGCAGGTCTGGACAGCAATCCATCTTTTTAGAAGTAAGATCATCAGAGAAGCCACAGTGCAGGAGTGGCTCCCGGGATGTCTTCACACTGAACACAGGCACTTTCTATGTTGGAACCCCTGGCCACTTTCCTCCTTCCAGCCAAAATGAAGATGTCGGGTCGAGGAAAAGGACAGAACTACAGTTTTCAGAGAAAAATGGGACAATTTCACCTCTATCTATCTAAAGTGAGATTCAGGAAAATGTCCCAATGGTGTTAGGGGAAAAAAAAAAACTAAACAGAACCAAAACCCCTTGATACTGCAATTTCACAGAGGAGATCAATGTTTTATCTTAAATGAGATTTATTGCCTTCAGAAATGCAGATGAGGCTGTGCTGTTTCCGCCTTCCCTACCCAGAGACCCACACCCTCCCTGTGTACACCAGCCAGGTCAGTGGAGCAGGTGACATCATCATCTCCCGAGAACCTGAAGGAGCCAGCACCTTGTCTGACTGAGCTTGTCGGCCTTCTCCTGACTAAGTGTGTGTGTGCTGTCACAGGGAGCCCCATCTGAACAGGGCCCCCTCATCCAGGCTTACAGAAGTCACATCCTTCCAGCCCAGTCTCCCATATTGACTGACTTCCTTTTCTCTCTAAATTTTCCTATCCTAAAATCTCCTGTTCACACTCTGTGGCGTAACCGCACAAGCACACGCTGAAGCTATAGACATGTTACATGAAACGTGACTGTCTGGGAGATCAAACCCTGGACCTCAGGACAGGAACAGGGCTGTGGTTCCACTCTGACAGCTGTCTCCGTTTTCCTGGAGGGAGCATCCGTTCCCACATCCTCCCCAGACTTCCAAGGCACACATAAAAATTCGATCCCTGATTTCTCTTTACTTTTATCTCTGCTCTGTGCTCTGGGGAGTTTTTTACAAAACAAACGAACATGAACTTCAAGGTATGAGGAGTGTAAATCACTGCAAACTCTCCAGGCCTCCAAATGCTAGAAACGCTGCTTAGCCAAGGACCAAAGAAGGCCCGGCAGGTGATTATTCTTATTAAACAAATGCCATCCTGCCTCTGGATCGTGTCCTAGTCGGCAGAGCCTTTTCACAGATGTTACAGCTGCCTAGAGGGCGGGGCTAGCATCATGCACCTCTTGCTTTAGAGGGACATACTTTAGAAAGAATATGCACAACAGTAACAAGTTTCATGTATGTAACGGATGCATACAACATAGACAGATGCTTAATCATTTCCAGCATTAAACCTGGCTAGGATCCTACCACTCCAGTAACTTTTGTTTGCTTGAGGCAGGCCCCACTATGGAGGTCAGGCATCCTGGAACTTGCAGTGATCCTCCTGCCTCTGCTGCTCAGTCTTCTGAAGTTACAGACCCTCATGCCCAGCTAAAGGTGTTTTGTTTGGCTGTTTCATTTGGACTACTGCAGATCGAGCATTACACAGAGGGCCGTGCACTGCCCGATAAGCATTCTACCACTGAGCTGAGACAGCCATACTTCCCTCACTAGTATTTTTTCAGTCAAGAAAAGGAGGGTCTCTTTATCCGACTCAACTGTCTCATCTTCCCCAGCTCACACCCACTGACTCAAAGCCATCACTTTCTGCAGGTTATTTTTCTAAAGATTTTATTTATTTACTTCTCTCTCTCTCTCTCTCTCTCTCTCTCTCTCTCTCTCTCTCTCTGTGTGTGTGTGTGTGTGTGTGTGTACCTGCCTGCATTTGTGTGCACACTTGCATGTGGGTGCCTGCAGAAGCTAGAGGGTGGAGTTGGGACCCCTTGGAGCTGGAATCGCAGGCAGCTGTGAGCCTTCTGATATGGGAGCTGGGAACCAGACTCTGGTCCGCTGTAAGAGCTTAACTGCTCCAGCCTACAGTTTTTTGGTTTTGGGGGGATTTTTTTTTTTGTTTTTTTGTTTTGTTTTGTTTTGTTTTTGTTTTGTTTTGTTTTGTGCATTTTAAACTTTAAATCCACTTAAAAAATGTTTCTGAATACCCCAGGGTGTACTTTCCTAGTCAATATTAATATTGGTCTCCATGTGTTTCTCAAATGCACACAGGTCACACTGTTATCAAAGTGTGAGTCCAGCTCGTTTGTGAACAGTGGGGCCTGCATGAGAATCTCTGTCAAGTAGACAGCTGCTCTCTCGAGTTTGACCAACACTACCTACAGGGAAGGTAACAGTCTCCTCAGTCAATCCTCTATGCCTGCTACAACCATTTTCTCTCCCTAAGAGTCCTTGCTGCCTTCACTTCCTTTGTCCCGTGAGGAAGGGCGACCTTCTCTTTGTCGGCTTCCGGCGTACAGCGTCTCCTTTTCTATCAACTGCCCAGGTCAGTGTTTGTTGAGGACAACAAGGCTGTGTTTGAAACTGCCGGTCCAGCTTTCTAAAGGACTGCCAGCCCTCTGCTCACCTCCTGTGCCTGTCCTTTCCAGAGCTAACCAGAGGGAATACTCTTCCCCCTGGGCGCGGTGCTAAGCATATAAGGAACAAACCATTTTCAAACCATGCTCAAGGCTATCTAGTGGCCCCTCTGCACCACAGCCTTCAGGGCACAGTAAGTAGAACCCGTAAGTAGAGCTCCGAGATTCTGGGCAGCTTCTTCCTCTGGCTTCCTGTCTCTGATGATCGCTGTGGGGACAGAGGTCCCACCTGTGTTTCCCACACTGGTTTCTCCCAGTGTGCATTCTCTAAGGGCACGCCCAGCTTCCTTTCATGCTCATCTCCTAGAGCCCCTTTAACCACTGACCACAGCATCTCCCGAGACCGGGACAGACAGAGATGCCAGGTGGCTTCTTGATGCCCTCCCTGAGCTGGGTGTGTGTTCACCAAGTGACTCAGTGGGCACAAGTTAGCACTCATCAGCTGAGTGACTGACGGGTGAGTGATTTAACATCTTGAAGCTTCAGACTCCCGTTGAGAGGAGCATCATTGTAAGAATCAAATACAGTGTTCAGGAAATGACGGGGACATGTTAGCTACTTGATTTGCAGTAAGTGCCAGCAAGCCAAGGGTCCTTGAAAGGATCTGCTCTGTCCTCACATCCGGCTTTAGTCAGGGATGAAAAAATGAGGGATAGTGGGGGGGGGGCGGGGAGCAGGCAGTGTGTTTGTCATTAATAATAAATAAATAAACTTGGTGGTCCCTAAGAAGTAAAACATGTGAGACGGCCACGTGGTCTCCCTCGTCACCGCTCACAGAGCTGTGCTCTCTAGACAGGCTGGATGCAAAGCCACGTGGATCAAGGCTATTCGGCCTTCTATAACTACCACTCCGAACCCTCTTTCTTGTCGACCCAACCCCCAACTCCCCAGTGCTCATATGCTCTTGACAACTGGCATCTCCTAAGCTAGAAGCATTTTCCTAGGAAGATGCGACAGGGAAGTCTGCCTGCAACATCTGCCACCAAAATGCAATTATTAAAGCCTAATTAATCCGAGTCCCATTTTTTATTAATCACCAACACATGTCACTGCAGAGCCAAGCCTGTGATCAGCTGCAGATAATGGGTGCTGCTATGAAGCTGGAACGAGGCCAAGCCGAAGAAAAGATATCGGGAGTTTCTAATTAAGACTGAGCTAGCCCGCAGACCACCCCCACCCCCACCTCGTGATGTGTCTGTGAAACCCTGTGAAGCTGAAGGCCCTGGCTCGTGGAATCTGATCTGTTCCCATTACATCATGTTACAAAAGCTTAGAGACTATCTTTGTGCCAACATGGAGGCTAACACTGCTCCTACGTTCCACACCAGGCACTGCTTAATCACACCGTAGCATCTCCATCTCTCCTACCATCCTCAACCCAACACTCACAATCAGAGTGAAGAAAGGATTTGAAGTGCGGTCTCGTGATTCCAAGAGTCCACATGTATCCATGGTGACGGATCGATGGATGGATTGTCCAATGCAAAGGAGCTCCAGCCACTTCGACAATCTACAAGTGTGCCCTCGGGCTGTCACTGTGCAAAAGCAACAGATTAAAGGGAGAACGAGCCCAGGCTGAGTTATGCACAGCCCTGTGAATTTCACTCAAGTGGCAGGCTATCAGGCTAACAGAAATTTTTTCACTGTTTTCTAACCTTAAAAAATAATGAGCACAGAGAAGCCTGAGACGTCTATGAACACAGACAAACATTTCCAAGGAAATCAATATGCAAATGGCCGTCTCTGCCTGGGCTCCCTTGGCCTTCATTTTGATAGCAGGACAGAGAAGTATGAGGGGCATTATTCAAGAAGTGGTTTAGGATTATAAGGTGGAATTATTATTTATCTCTTCAAAATATGAAGCTTGTTAATTAGGCCATAATGGCTCTCGTTTATCATGGCCATGCCGAGAGCGTGTGTCCTGTAGATCTTCAGGGCGGCTCGTGGGCACAAGGCTCTTGCTAATACCAGCTTAGCTTTGCCCAACTGCTCTCGTGAATCTTAAACCCTCCTGGAGACGCACTTGAGTGATACAGGCCTCCTGAGAGGGAGGAGAGAGACCCTGTTCACTGGGGCTGCAAGACCTGGGCCTTCGTCTAGTACCTGCTAGTTCTGGCAGAGAAGCCTGAGGTAACTGAGCTCTGGGGTTATTTCCTTAGCAGGGAGTGGATAAAATCTGAACTAGCAGGTATGTGAATTGAGCTTTTAATATTAGAAGGAACCCAAGTCGCTAAAGGACAAAGGAATCCTGCCTAAAGGAGTCTACCAGGAGGTCAGGACCCTTATTTACACTCGCCAATAGCAATGGACGATTGAGTGTGGTTGTCTCCAGCTCCACAGCCCCTTCCTACGGTTTATGATGAACTCTGGTCCAGCTGCTCAGCGGCTGCAGGGCTTTGGGTAGCCCACACCCTAACATACACATGGGCCTAACTGCGAAGCAGAAGGAGAAAACTACCTTGTGGGGTTGCCAGGAAGCGTACATAAGACAGGACTTGTGGTGAAACACTTGCCGAACAGTGGGCACTCACGTGACTCCACTTCATCTTCGCCCTCAGAGACAGATCGGCTTCTCACCCTAAGACACCATTGCAGTGGCAAAGCGGGGCAGAACACAGGTTTGGGTGTGAGAGATGAAAGGCACACGGGCTAGAGCAGGGTTTCTGGGAAGGGTCTGAGCGGATGATGTAAGCATCTCCCTGGGAGCCAGGCTGCTGGTAGCACGGACCCACGGGATCCACTCTGTGGTCAGGCACTGCTGGGAAGGCCAGGCTACTTTCCTTGCTGGGGATTCTGAATGTCCCCAAGCCTCACAACGGTGCCCCGGCAGAGAAACACATTTCCCTTTGGCTTGCCAGTCTGTCCCAAATGTCTTCAGAACAGTTTTGGGAGAGGTCTGGGAGAGGGCACACAGAGGTTACTCTTCTAAATGTTCAAATAAATGAAAAGCCTTAGGAAAGGAGGAAGAGGACTGAGGTCAGACATGCTGCCTCCCCACAGGCTTGCGGGTCAGGAAAGTCACGTCTCCATGATTTCCCCGAATGCTGCCACGGGTAACGGTGCCGTGCCAGGGATGAATCTTGCAGGAATCAGAGGGCGCCAAGGCGGAACTCAGAGGTACAACTTTCCATTTCTCCCAATTTGGCTTTGACCTGAAAGGGCTACAAGGATAAACCTCGGCAGAACTCTTAATTAAATCTCGTGTTTAAATAATTCACACGAAGAAGAAGAGGAGAGGTTGCCTCCCTGGGCTGAAGAGCCCAAGAGGGTGGGCGCCCAGGAAGCGCCACGGTCCCACCCAACAGCATCTCAGTGTCTTTCCGAGTTTACAGGGGCGAGCGCAGGGAAGGGAAGATGGCAAACCACGACAAAAAGGATGTGCAGGGCGGAGGGCTGGTCACGGGGTTAACAAGCCAGGAGACAGTAGGGGACCAGAGGCAAGGGGAGCTGGAGGAAACGTCCAACTCTTCCCTCCTCTCTGATACCTCTCGGTGCGCAGCAGAGAGGGCCTATGGGAGCCCGGGAGAGTCCGCGTTATCCACTACCATATTGCCAAGTCTGACCTAGTCTTCTAGATCCAGATCAAATGGCTGATTTTCTGCAAGACAGGAGGTCCCTGGGAATAGGCTCAGCATTTCTGTAATGGAATGACCCCAAGAGGGAATAGATGAGTCTATCCTTCACCGAGATCATCAGCAGGAATCCCTACCTTCTGCGGAAGGAAAGGCTGCGCTCCTGCTTGCAAACACGCCTGGCTGCCTCCTCCATCACACGCTCAGGGAGCCCAGGAGAGCTCCCTGAGCAGAGTCCAGTATTCATTTCCTACTGCACTGGTGGGGGGGGGGGGATAATATCCAAAACTCCCTCCAGAGCAGCATACCTGCAGATTAAGAAATCACTTCCCTCAGACATGCAAATCGTGAGGACCCCCTGGAGTGAGAATCTATGATTGAGCCCGGAGAAAAGGCAGGATTTGGAGAACTCCATCTTCACAGGAACTGATGAGCGGCTTGTTAATAGGTTAGTGCACTTGGCGACGCCGCACCTGCTGCATGTTAGGGGACTGTCACTGTGCCTCACACGCCTTACACTGCAATAACAAGGGCTGAGTAACGTGCCCTGAGTAACATTACCCAGGCTCACTGGAATCTCACGGTTTCCATGGAATTCTGACGGTATCATTCTGCCTTGTAGGAGATAATGTGAACACCAATCTCTCTCTCTCTCTCTCTCTCTCTCTCTCTCTCTCTCTCTCTCTCTCTGTGTGTGTGTGTGTGTGTGTGTGTGTGTGTGTGTGTCTGGTTGTCCTCAAATGTCTGGTGTCCTGCTGCTACTATTCTTATTTTTGTTCTTATTTTTTTTCTTTTTAGGTTTGTTTTCTTTAAATTTCATGTCTACGGATGTTCTGCCTGTTAAGTAATATGTATGTGCACCACCACATGTATGCCTGACGCGCCCTGGATCTCCTGGGTCTGGAGTTTCAGATGCTTGTGAGCCGCCATGTGGGTGATGGGAACTGAACCTAGTCCTTTGTAAGAGCAGCGTGTACTCCTAACTGCTGGGCCATCATCTCTCCAGCCCCATTCTCCTTGTTCTTGGTTCAAAATTATCGAGGTGTTAACTCAGTCAGTAAAGTGCGTGTGCAGGCATGCGAAACTGGGTTGGCTTCCCGGGTAAGGTGGCACTTACATGTAATCCCTATAGTGGGGAGGTGGTTCCCTAGTTAGTCCAGTGAGACTGCTGCACCCCAGCCACCAGTGAAACCCTGTGTTGGAAAGTGAGATAGAGCACGGTGTATTGGCACATGCCTTAACAAAAACAAAAAGATTCATTTATGTATTTTATGTACATGAGTGCTCTGACTTCATGCACACCAGAAGAGGGAGTCAGATCCCATTACAGATGATTGTCAGCTACCAAGTAGGTGCTGGGAATTGAACTCAGGACCTCTGGAAGAGTAGATAGTGCGCTTAACCCCTGAGCCATCTCTGCAGCCGGGCACATGCCTTTTATCCTAGCATTCCAGGCAGGTGGGTCTCTGTGTATTTTTAGCCAGACTGGCTGGCCTACATACCAAGCTCTAGACTAGCCAAGCCTACACAGTATGACACTGTCTGAAAATGCAGGCAAACAAAACCCAAACAAAACAACAAAAGAAACAGGAAGTAGATCAGGCTGTCCTTGGCTTCCAGGTACATACAAACACATGCACTCGCACATACGCCTGCACAGAAACACACGAAAGAAAAATAAATTATCAAAGTCAACATGCATGTGACTGTATGCACACACATACGCCTTTCATGAAAACAAGTTAATTTGGAAGTGAAGAGGAGGTGAAGCCAAACTTTTCCACTCTGTTTTACTCACCAGAACCAACGGTGTCTACCGGGAGCTGGACAACCCTACTTTCCAAAGGGCAAATACATGGGTCCAACTCAGTGTGCCTGGGAGTTGTTCCTGGCGAGGCGTTACTGTAAGCATTGCCTGTTCATCCTCTCAGCAAAGAGCAAAGAGCTTAAATCAGCAAGCCAAGAAAGCCACCTTGTCATCCTACAGGAACGGCTCTGAGGCTATAGGAAGAGAGTCCCTTGTGCAGGCCACAAAGCAGGGGAGCCAGGGACAGGGAGAGCTGGCGCCCTGAGCTGCCGTGATTCAGGAACTCCAAACAGAGGCATGTGAAGCTCACACTCTCCCATACCTGACACGGCTGTCCCTGCGGCTGTGGGTGCTGAGGGCTAACATGACATACGGCTGTGACAAACCTGCAGCCGCAGCAGGAAGCTCCAAGGACAAAGGACAGAAGGAACGAACACCGTCATCTGGACGGACTATTAACAGTGGGCTTGCAACTTGCGGTAAAATCCTTGCCCATTCATTGCCCCCATTCCCGGTACACTGGGGAAATAACACCATGTACTCCTTTTGGACCTTTGCGTGGATTGAACACGAAGTATCGAGTACTGGGGACTGACTCAGGCACATGACACTGTATAACAGAGGAGCCATAATGAATAGTTAATTATTTTACTACTCCAAGGCTCAATGACAGTTCATTACAAGAATGGCATTGTCCGGCCAGAGGGTGGAGTCCTCTGGCATCTGGGCTGCACACCATTGGTATGGGGTGCAGTCTCTTCCTTCTACAGCCACAGGGAACACGCCACGAAGAAATTAAATCAGGCACAGGAGAAAATGGTGCACTCAGAAGGCTCGGCACACACAGGCTGTATGAGGCTGCTGCCGCCCAACAACGCCCTGCCTTACAATAAACTGTGTGAGGAGCAGGAATTCGCCCAGAAACAGAAGTGCAGCAGACACAGACAGAAGCCAGTAGCAGTTGTTTTTATTGTCACTGACTGGTACCGGACAGGACACTACTGTATGGTGTCACGTGTTTCTACACCTGGCTGTTGAGTGTCAACATCCTCATGAGGACATGAACAATGCACTGTACTGTGACACTGGGGTGGCTGTGTCTTCCCTGTGGCGGCAGGATGTTTTCGATCACTTTCCAACTGTTTAACAGCAAGGCCAGTCTACTTTGACTGGGACGCCATTTCGGGACAATGGCAGTATTAGAGTAAGTTCTGCCATCAAAAACCATGCTCAGTCTATTCGCCCACACAAGCACCCCAACCCACCCCCGCATACACATACACACACACACACACACACACACACACACACACTTTTCTTTCTCATACAGAGACTGGTTACTAAGTCACATCTTTCAGGATAGAGAGTGGATTTGGCAGACAAGCCTCTTAATGTGACTTTCTTTATTTTCAGTCTCCAGCTCTTTTATAAATAGGTCTGCCAAATTGATGCTTAATAGCTTAATATCGGGTTCATATTAATCTCACCCTGTCTGAGCTTCAAAGGGACAAACTGTTCTGACTGTTAATGAAACACAATTTTAGTTGCAAATTTCCCTGGGATCAGAGCTGGGGAAAGAAAAAAAATCCAAATGATCTAAAAAGACAAACATCTCCCCGGTGCGCTTTTCAAGCCACTGGGTTTTTAGGCAGCCTCCTCCCCAAGCCAGGCTGCCTCAGAGCAGCTCGATCAAGGCCCCACGGACACTAGATGGCGCACGAACATGCTTCAAACCAAGAAGACTTAGCCTGCCGCGCTCACCCACCGGCTCCCGGCCCAGGTGGGTTCACCCAGACAAGATTTGGGGTGCAAACTATGCAATCTCCATAAACACTCCGGATTGAATAGCCAGAGACAGTTGTAAGGTCTGTTTCCGTTTCTGGTTCTGACCTGATACATCTGGGCATTCTCTTCTGGATTCAAATGAGAATAAGCCAGTGGAGTAGGCGCACTGCTGAGCCGCACGCTCCAAACCACGAAAGAGGACAGACTTCGTGTGCTGTGAAGTATACCACATCCTTTAAAAAGGGCACCTTGCCCTCAATAACAGCAGCAGTATTTCATTCAGAAACCTTGTGGGTGCTGTTTCTTGGTTTGGTATATTGTCCTTTGGCCCCAAAGTAACCAATGTATTTACTTTACCACTGGCTGGTTTCAGGACCCAACCACCATCATTCATGACACCAGCTTCTTCTCTTACAGAGAAATTCCAGTCCTGCCCTATCTGAGAAGGCCAGAGGCGGGAGGACATTACAGAGAAGTGCCACCCCACCCCACCCCCCACCCCACCCCCGCCCAAAACCAGCTTGCCGGCCGCTTCTCATCTCCCTGTCTGCACTTCCTTGTGCAAACGTGAGCATCCCGCACCCGAGCTCCCTGAGCTCACACCTCCCAGCCGTGCACGAGATCCACTGGGCTGGACGCAGTGGGAGAAAGTCAGGAGAGGACATCCCGAGAGAAGCCAGGGCCGATGGGGCACAGGTAGAAGTGTCTACGTAGTCAAAGGGTAGATGATCCAGGATGCTGGAGTCTTGAGAATGGAAGAGCAGGAGATGAAGTGCTTTGATTAAAATCCGGAGAAGGATGCATTTCAGACTCAGGAGCTGACAGCTCCCAGGAGTGGTGAGGGGCTGACTTGTTCTCGTACAGCAATGATACGACAGCACAGCATAGCCACGGTAGCTCCTAATCAGCAGCAGTGGGGGGTACGGGGGCGATTCACGAGAAGCACCGAACACTCAAGGGGCTGTCTTAGTTAGGGTGTTACTGCTGTGAACAGAAACCATGACCAAGGCAGCTCATATAAGGAGAACATTCAATCGGGGCCGGCTCGCAGGTTCAGAGGTTCAGTCCGTTATCATCAAGGTGGGAACATGGCAGCATCTAGACAGACAGACATGGTGCAGGAGGAGCTGAGAGGTCTACATCTTCATCTGAAGGCTGCTGGCAGAATACTGCCTTTCAGGCAGCTAGGGTGAGGGTCTTAAGCCCTCAGTGACACACCTACTCCAAAGGGCCACACCTCCTAATAGTGCCACTCCCTGGACCAAGCATATATAAACCATCCCAGGTGCCTAGCATGGTCTAAGTGCTCAGACTCGGGCTAGAGGGCAACTCGGGGTAGAGCGGTAAAGCACTGGAGAGGGACCTCAACTCCACTCAGGCTTACAGAAAGGCCTCGCAGGCTTGTGGTGAGCCCTGTAACGCCCGCCCTCTGGTCTCACCAGGCCCAGGTGTGTCTGCTTCTTCCTTCCAAATGTCTCCTGGACCACTCCTGATCCCCCCCCCAGTGCCCTGGGGATGTAGGTCAGGATCGTCCACTGTATCCAGGACCAGGCCCCACCCGGCCCAGGTGGGCACTACAGGCAGGCATCTGCACACCTCCTCTCTTCCAGGGCGGGTTCCCTCACCATGCTGTTCCCTCTGCCTAACGGACTCTTCCCACTTCTCAGACTCCTGCTCGCCGTCCAGATGGACACTGCGAGACTCGCTGCTTAGAGGACTCCACTCTACTCCCACTGTGCCCTACACTTTTCCTTACACGACTCACACGCTTGTGACTGTCACTTGCTGCCCGGCTCCACGCTCTGCAGTGAGCTGAATGAACGCAGTATGTGGGCTCACAGGGAGCCGAACCACGGCTACTTCATCAGCAAACATGGAAGGAGGCTAGGAAGGGAAAGGTCTTTTGGCAGAAAGTGAATCATAAAATGGTTCACCAAGCAAAGACCCAAAGGAGGCAAGAAGTCCGTGTGTGGGGAAGACTCGGGGCAGGGCGGTACAGAAGTTCCTGACGCCACAAGGTTCTTCCTTTCACAGCCTTAACCTGCCTCACAGTAATGGGAATATGGCAGGACCCTGTGCCTCAGCTGCTGTCCCTGGCAAGGTCCCCAACCTCAGCTTACACCCACCTGCAGGGGGTGGCAGAGCTTGCAGAACTCGAGATGGGAACTGAGAAAAAGGAATACCTGCAGGATGTGAGCCCAGAAAGCCCCCATGGACCTGTGCAAGCCTGGCTGGATGTCACCTCATGCCCGTGGCATGGTGGAGGACCCTCACTGGCTCCTTGTTGTTTTCATTCTGGCCCGGGCTACAGGATGCCGGATGTGAGGACGTAGGGTGTATTCGACAAGAAATTCCAGACCGCATGCCTCCGGCCTTCTTAGAAGCAGCGAGACACCAGCTCCTGTTCATAGCAGCCTTAGCCACGACCCCTGCAAGTCAGACTCCCTGGCTTTGACATTGTCAGAGGGACAGGTGTACAGAAGGAGCTATTGTCCCCAGAACTGGACAGTGCACCTTTGAACCTAACCTCTCCCCCATGGTGACCAGGGCATTGGTATCTGAGATAACTCCTCAAATCTCTAGCTGAAGACAGGGTCTCCATTCCTCCATCCCTTCTCTATTCCTCCAGAGCAGACTGCTGAGTCTCATCACGTCTCCCGTGTGAAATCTCCAATCTGCCTGTTTTGCTCCATAGTACTTGGCCTTTGCCCTCCGTGCTCTACACTGGGTTATAAAGGTGGATGCCCAGTACGGTCTCTCAGAGCCAGCCTGGGCCTCTGCCTACTACTGCTTATCATACCTGAATCCGCTCTCTGTGTGTGAGTCTGACCACACCTGTCTGCTAGGTGCTGCTGCTGCTCTTAGGATCTACTGATTTCTGTGACATCACCCCCGCGCCCCAGGCCCTAGCCGAGCATCTGTGCACAATGACTTAGCAATCTGCATCTGTCAAGCACCTGGCACAGAGCAAGGCAGAGCAAGTCACTGTTAACTGTGTAAGATGGACCGCTGTTCCCAGGGAGGCAGAGGAGCCTGCGCTTACAGGGCTGAGCCCTATGGGGTGGGTGTTGATGCAAGCGCTGATTAACTGTTTGCCTAGATACTGTATCACAAACAAACAGGAAATTAATTCTCCATCTTTCAATTCCCTTTCTGAGTTTAATTGCAAGCCATATAATTGGTCTCAATTTCCTTTAAATAAAAAAACCCTCTGCTATCAATATGTAACAGCAAGGAACTCCAGCTACCTGCCGCCTCGGATACCGAGGGCGGCTCCCCCTCCCTCCAGGGCACGCCCTTCAGAAGGCAGTTAGTTTCTGCTTTGGGGAAACAGCTGGACACATTCTGGTAGACTTTTGTGGGGCATTCAAACACCCCACCCCAGACCTTTAAGATAGCAAAAGCAAGGCGAGTGTGTGCTTTAGACACCCGCAGGCAAATACAAAGCGTAAGAGCGAGGCGGCAGAACAGTGCGTCCGAGCATGGGCTCTGCAATCAGGGCTAACGTCTGACAAGCTGTGTGACCTTGGGCGGGTTGTGGCCTTTCTGAACCTATGCACCCAATCTGTAAAGAGAAGGCAAGTGACCTGGGAGGCTATGAGTCAGACAAGGAGCAAGCGGGCGACCTAATTAAGAATCCGGTGTGGCGACTCAGATGTGGTTAGAAGTCGAGGCACCGTCGCCAATGTATTATCTTAAAGCTGCGGCTGCTGCAGCTGCTTCTGATACGAGGCCACAGAGCACGGCCAATAAGCATCACAAGGCAAACGGGGAGTGAGGCACCAGCCTGACTCTTGACTTCGAGATTGTTAAGCTTTTTATTTTCGTAATAACCGAGGCTAGTTCGCTTTTCCCTTATAAGTGGGGAAACTAAGGCACAGAGAGAGACGAAAAGGAGCTCTCCCAGGATTAAACAACATGTGCTGTATAAATCCAAACATATTGGTGCAAAATCTCCTTCTCCCAAGTGCTATTTTATTTTCTGTGATTTTCAGAATAAATTATTCACAACTGACCGTCTTTCAAGCCTCCGCTCAGCCATCCCAGATCCATAGGCAAGCTTGCAGTCTTGTTAATGTTTAATGAATACAAATAAATCATAAAATAAAGATATTCCTTAAGACCTATATATTTAGTTCCTAATGGCTGTTTGTGTCTTCTTTGTTCAGACCAGGATATGAAATGTTCAGGAATCTAGCGGTTATTCACTTTTGGGTTTTTTGAGATAGGGTGTCATGTAACCATGCCAACCTTGGACTCACTATGTGGCTAAGGATGACCTTGAACTTCGGATGCTCTTGCCTCTGTGTCCTGGGTGCTGGGTTCACAGGTGTGGGCCTGGCTTATGCTTCTGAACGAGCACCCTACGTCTCCCCTGTCTATATGCGAGTCCTTCGTGGACTGTGGCCTGATGCACGCTGTGCTAGCAGTCTGACCACTGAGCCACCTGTCCAGGCCCTGGCCTTTATTGTTTAATGCAAATCTTTCTTTCAAAACACAAAGAACTCTGCTCCATATCATGGAATACAAGCGGATATAAAATTCTTCAGCAATCACAACAGAGATGATCACTACCGACAGACAGTCCAGTTTTTTTTTCCCTCTGGCTGGCCCCTTAAAATCTTGTTTGCAGAGGAAAGCTTGCAGGACACATTGCCTCAGCACTGGGTCTAACTGTGGAATAGTTACAAGTGTCCAAATGATCTCAACCATCCTACATCCCCGCTGTCTTTATATGTGAGTCCTTTGTGGACTGTGGCTACACAGAGTTCTTTCTTCTTTCCAGTAGAAAATTAAAAGGAAACAAAAGACACAGACATGCCATAGATTACCTAGAACAATGGCATTAGAGATTAAAGCCGAAACGGCACTCAAGTGCCCGCCCCGACGTCTCATCATTGCCCCTGTGGATGAAAGCAAAGCTGAAAGTCTGGCTCGATAACCCAGGTGTCACACCTTGCTGTCTAAATTTGACACAGCCCATAGCCAGCTTCTCGGGGGATCAACATTCACCCCCTAACCCCCACGATCTTGTACTGGGACACGCTGGAAGCAGCTGAGATGGTACTGGCTGACAGGGTCTTTCACATAGAGAAATCTGCCCACTGTGACCTACACTGGGTGGTCCTGCTGGGTTACAGGGCAGCCTTGCTCTCAGTAGTTTCAGCCCTGATTTAGGGAACAGGAAACAGGGTGGACAAGGCCAATGGAGCCCATGAGAAGATCCATGCATCTCAGGGATGAAGTGTCAACGGCCCTGCTTGACAGCAGACAAGCTGATGTGTGGAGAGTGTGGGGCAGGAGCGAAGGGGAAAGGACCAGGGCTTCCTAAGGAACCTGTGAGGGTCTACAGGTTCTCCAGAGCAGAGGGCAGGTTCCATACACCCCTGTATGTGAGACTGGGGAGAGGCACTGTGTGTGACCATGGGGACACACTGACTGGGTTCCATGACACTCTAAAGTGACCTCATTTGTCCCAGGTTGGATATAACATAAACTATGGCTTCTCTGTCTGCTTCAAGAGAGAAGTGACTTTCTATCAAAGGCTGACCGGGGACTACTGGAGAACACAGACCAGGATCATGGAGTCGCTCACTCTACTAGCCACAGGATATGAGGCTTCGGGTCACCTTGCTCAGTAGAACATTACTCCACCCACTGCGCATCTCTCTAAGCTCATAGAGGGGGCCACAAGAGTGGCTTCCCACGCCTGCTTACTTCAGTGCCAAGAAGAGGGAACAGCCCCAGCTTGGTATGTCACCAGAAGGAGAAAGAAGCCTCACACTCAGCAGGGACCTCTGTGCACAGCTTACACACTCCCCAGTGGCCACTTGCAGACTCTGTTTCCCCCTTTACAGAAGTTGATTTGTCTGCCTCTTCCATAGTCAGTGACTACCCAATCTGGGCTAACAATAATAATCTTATTAACGATGACAGTAATAGCAATTACCATCTGCTCAGGGCGCGCCGTGTGTCACACTGTGCAGAGAGTGCTTTCATGTGTTAGTTAATTCACTGCTTAGCAACCTTGTGCTTATCTCTATTTTACAGATGGGAAATGGAGGACAGAAAGAGGAAGTCTCCTGCCTATGGTCCCACAGTCTCAGTCAGTCTCTCTCTCTCTGTCTTTCTCTCTCTCTCTCTCTCTCTCTCTCTCTCTCTCTCTCTCTCCCCTACCTTTCTCTAAGATACACAAGGAGGCACAGGCATGTCATGTCTGAGAAACAGAAAGGAGATTTTCACTGTGGGAGAAGCGGAGGTCACACGTGGCTGAGACTGAAAGGCATTGTGTAGTTCACAGTAAGAAGTACAGACGCGGGGTGGGAGGGGCGAGTTAGGCTTGCAAGCATTTGTATCTGTATAAAGAAAGTGTGATGGTGTATGTTTATAGTTCCAGAAATTGGGAGGTAAAGACAGGAGGATGCCTGGGGTTCACTAGCCAGCCTACCCTGGTGAACCAATGGGTGTTAGTTCTTCAGGACAAAGGTAGGTGGAGTAAAACAGAATTTTTTACTCTCCTCCTCTTATTTACACATACATACATGCATATATATGTATGTATACACACACACACACACACACAAATGCTACAAAATAATTTTTTGAAAAAGAGTACAGATTCCATGACGTGTACTGAAATAACTCAACACCTTGCAGAGCCTGATAAGTAATAGTTACTGCAGTCCCAACCCGAGTGGCTTCCACCAAGTACCTGAGTCCCTGGGCTTCATCTGTAAAACAGCAGCAATGGCACCCAACTCATAAGGCTGTCATATTAGAAGATTTAGTTACCACCTTAAGGCCTCTTAGGAGAGAGCCAGGTCCACAGTAGGTCTTGCTTTCCATCCCCCGGTAGACGGACTGCCCCCCAAACTCCAGGTCCACAGTAGGTCATGCTTTTCCATCCCCCGGTAGATGGACTGCCCCCCAAACTCCAGGTCCACAGTAGGTCTTGCTTTCCATCCCCCGGTAGATGGACTGCCCCCCAAACTCCAGGTCCACAGTAGGTCATGCTTTCCATCCCCCGGTAGACGGACTGCCCCCCAAACTCCAGGTCCACAGTAGGTCTTGCTTTCCATCCCCTGGTACACGGAGTACCCCCCAAACTCCAGGTCCACAGTAGGTCATGCTTTTCCATCCCCCGGTAGACGGACTGCCCCCTAACTCCAGGTCCACAGTAGGTCTTGCTTTCCATCCCCCGGTAGACGGACTGCCCCCTAACTCCAGGTTACCCCACATATTCACTTGGTTGTCTATGTGAGGGGAGGAGGTGAGACCGACAAGGGTAGAGCCGAGGAACAGAAGGAATGAGGCAAAATTAATCTGTGATCAATACCGCTTGTGGCCATTACGGTGACAGGCAGCAGATAAACACGTAAATAGAACGGAGGGCCAGCTAACCCCGCCAGCTGTTGCCGTCAGCCACTTTGCCCAATTACGCAGGCTGTCGCATGGCCTTCTATCATTAGGCGTTCCCTGACACTTTATTTGTGGCTGTCCTCCTCCCTCCCTGTTGTATTTAGTCTGCTTTCATCTGTGAAGGTCTAGCTAGGCTCACTCGAGGCTCTGACTTGCGGTAATTTAGAGTTAAGCATTATTTTATAGTCTATGTAAATAACGAGTCAGAAGCAGGCTGGAGAAAAGGCCAGAGCCTCAGCAGACTGCGGGAGGCTGGGGGCCTGGCACAGGCTCTCCCTCAGTCAGGTGCTTGGACAGAACTGGGCCTCAATCTGGCTGGTCTCCCAGAAGATAATATAACAGCTGAGAAATGGGCCAGTGTTTCTGGCTAAGGCCGCCCCTCCCCCAATTCTACAATCCTACTCCCAACTCTTCACCTATCCTGTGACTACAAGCTTGGCCAAGCCACCTTTCTTTCTTAAAAGAATTATTTATTTCTCTTATGTGTACTAGCACACTGTCGCTGTCTTCAGACGCACCAGATGAGGGCAATGGATCCCATTGTAGATGGCTGTGAGCCACCATGTGGTTGCTGGAAACTGAACTCGGGACCTCTGGAAGAGCAGTCAGTGCTCTTAACCGCTGAGCCATCTCTCCAGTCCCAGGTTTTCTTACTAGAAACAGAGTTATTTCCTATTTCCGCAGCCCACTAGGCTAGGGCTTGGCCATATGACTTGGCTTAACCAAAGCGTCAGTGGAACACAGTCTGAGCAGAAACTCGAAACGTTCTTGAACCACTGTGCATACCTGTCACTCTCCAAAGACTGACAGTGAGACAGAGTGGAAGCGACTGAGGCGGGACAGAGAGGAGCCCGGCTTCAGCCTGCAGCTACCTCTGGCAGAAAGGAGCCCTGCGACAGACTAGGTTCAACAGGCTGACAATGCATATTCTAAACACCCACTGGGGCGAGGAGTCCAAGGCCCTGTGCTCCATCCCCAGCAACCCCACCCTTCCTCAAAAGAGTAAAGAAGACAGAAAAGGGGAGCGCTCGGCAAGTGGACTGCACTACGTATGTACGTACGTATGGACCGCCCCACTGTGCTATGGGGTGGGGGTGGGGAGGAGCATGTAACAGCTGGACAGGAAATGCTTTGTTCGACCATCACTTTCACTGGATTATGGGAGCCTCCTGCTGGGGCTGGGCCGCCTGCATCTAAGATGCCTCCTGCTTAATAATCTTCACCAATAGCAGCATGCACACTGCAGTGAATGACTGCTGTGGTGTGCTACAGAGCCTTCTCCATGGCCAGGTCAGTCTCCTTACCCTATTTCAGCAGAGTCACAATGAAGAACAGGACAAGCTTAGGTCCCATTTTAAAAAGAGAGACTGGAGCATGAGTCTGGTCCCCCTTGAGTGATAAACACAGCTGTGTGGGGTCCCCAGGCCCACGCTGAGCACCACTGCCTTGGCAGCTGCTCCCAGGCTCCGGATGGGTTCTGCAAAACGCTCAACCCAACCACTGCTCTCAACACAGCCTCACCTTCTCTTCTGTGTGCCCTTCCCACCAGGCCGCCAGAGGCTAGCACGCATGGCATGTCCTTTGTACAGCCGTAGCTGGGAGCGTGGCTGAGTCATAGAGTGAGGCTCTGTCATCTGCCTAATGGCTTTACACAAGTCCCATCATGTCCCTACGGCTCATTTTCCTCCTCTATAAATAGAGGGGTCTTAGTGATAAGGATGGCTTCTTTAGCAGGTTACGGTATGTGTGTGAAATGCTAATGGTAGGGCTGGCACACAGGGAGGGCCCGGTGGCACACAGGGAGGGCCCGGTGGCGGCCAGGCACCTCTGCTCCTTGATGGGCCGCAAGTGGCAGGAGGTGAAGTTCTGAGGGAGATGCTGTCATGGCCTCTGCTCCCCTGCCTTGCCCCGTCTTGAGAAGGAGGCAGCCATCTGATCTCAACACTGTGCACTGTGAGGGAAGCTGGGCTGCACAGTGTAACAGAGTGTAAACAGAGGCCGTCCGTTCCGAGGACAAATAGTGAAAACCACCTCTGAGAGCTCACCGAGCTCTGTGCTTCCTGTATCTGCTGCTGCCCAAGTCCCCGCCCGCTTTTTGATTTTCAAGTCACACCACATTCCCCCTCCCCACCCCGCCTCCAAGAATAATAATTTACCAAACATGCCAAATTATATAGCAGAGGGAAATGAGCCAGCGGGGGTCTGAGGGGGGGGGCTGCTGTAGCCAGCACATTGCATGCTGGGGCAGATGCCCTCTGTCCTTCTGTACATCTATATGCAGGTTCATTTTCCAGTTGCACAGCCCACGGACAGGCGGCAACGCACGCTTAGGAGCCTCCATTTATATCCCAGCCTGGGTGCCCCCACCCCGCTCCTGCTCTCTGCTCCCATGTTAGGCAATTCCTCTCCCTTGGTGCCCGTGGCTGCCGCCATCATTCTCACTTAGGCAAACTCTATCCATGTATTTCATTCCTCTAATTTTCTCCCATAAATCAATCCTCCCTCCCCTTGGCTGCTGCTGTTCTGTCTGGATTGCTCTTCTAGGCGGTTGTTCATTTCATCCAATCGTGTATTCAATGAAGGGTTATGAAGTGCCAGCCACGTGCAGGGTACTAGGGAGAGAAGAGCGAAGAAGGGAGCTGTGTCCTAGTCGAGGCTGCTAGAGAAAATAGTGTAAATCGTGTGGTTTATAGACAGCGAGGCTTCACAAAGTCCAAGATCAAGGCTCTGGTGGTGCCATGGTCTAGCGACGACCTCCTGCTTCATCAATGGCACGTCCTTGCCTCGGGCCTCTTTTGTAAGGGTACTCACCTTATTCACAAGGACCCACTCTCAGGAAACATTTACTTCCAAAGACATACTGCCTAATATAATATTTGGTCCAACTGCTTTGATAAAATACCTACGAAGGCAATTTAAGGAACAAAGGGTTTATTTTGGCTCCCAGTTTGAAGCTACCATCCATCACAGTGGGAAGCTCATGGCAAGGACTTGATGCAGCTGGTTAGCGTGAGCCCACGGCGAGCGAGCAGAGCACAGCTCGTGCTTGTACTTAGCTCGCTTCCTCCTCTAATCCAGGCCCAGCCTAGGGAATGGGGCCGCCCTCCTTTAGCGTGGGTCGTCTCAGATCCCAATCGAGAAACCCTCTCACAGGCAGGCCCAGAGGCTAACCTAATCTAACAATCCCTCATAGGTGTCCCTGGAAGGTTTGCCTCCCAGGTGATTCCAGATCCAACCAAACTGACAATGCTATTAACCACAGCAGAGGTTAAGGTGTCAACCTTTGAAAGTGAGGTGGGGGCCGGAACACCCAGACCCCTGCTGGGAGACTCACAATTTTGCAGCATTCAGAGCAGGACAACTGGGTTCCACTCCACCCCTTTGCCTACCAGCTGATAAACTCATGTCTTAGCTTTATTTTCTTCAGGGTCAAATGTGGGTAACAGTCACTGTCTCTTGAGGTGCTGGGAATTTTCAGTGAAGGAAAGCATCCAAAACATGGCATGCATAATGGTTTCCTATTATTGTCTCCACTGACCACTTAACACTGCCTGCTGGGCAGCATGTGTGACTGTCCCAATGAAGGAGATTGTCATTAGCTCTTCACAGGACAGTGGTGGGCATTCTGAGGTCACGGGATGAGGAAGGATCTGACCATTGGAAAGAATGCCTTCTCTTCACCACACATTCTGCCTTAGAATTTACTTCCCACTTATCTTAACTGGATATAAATCCCCAGGAGGAAAGGACTGCCACATACAACTTGTGTATTTGTCTTCAGACTGGAAATATCGCAGAGGGACTCTGTGCACTGCATCGTTAAAGACAAAGATGCCAAGAGAGCTCGGCGGAGACAGAGGAGAACGGTACCCACAAGCCTGCAACAGGATACTTCTCCCTCCATTCACAGCATACATAAAAAGGAACTCAAGATGGCTCAGACGCCCAAGTGCTAAAGCTAAAGCTAAAGCTAAAACCAAGCTCTTTGTTTTGCAGAATATTTTGAGACATGTCTGTCTTGTACTCCAAAGACATTCCTGTCCACATCACTCTATTCTGTCTCACCATGCCCCTGAGGGTCTACTGGTCCTCTTCTACCTTTATGTCTTAGACGCTTTTCAAAATCTAGATTCTGCCCGTGAAAGAAAACATACGCTATCGGTCTGAGTAAAATGATAAAGTCTTAAAAATAATATAGAGCTGTAAGTTTTTAGTACCTTGGATTAGGATTAGATCAGACACCAAAAGTACAATGGACAAAAGAAGAAAATTACAAATCAGATTTGCCAAAATTAAAATTTTCTCCTGAAAGCGATAACTGTTAAGGCAGTAAAGCAACAAACAAATCTTGGGACGGGGGTCTTAGTCAGGGCGTCATTGCTGTGAAGTTGACCAAGGCAACTCTTACAATTGAAAACATTTCGTTGCGGCTGGCATACATTTCCAGAGGTTTCGTTCATTAGCACCATGGCAGTGTGCAGGCAGACATGGTGATGGAGAAGCTCAGAGTTCTACATCTTGATCCACGGGCAGCAGAAGGAGACTGCCACACTAGGCTTAGCTTGAGCATAAGAGACCTCAAACCCCAAACCTACAGTGATAGGCTTCCTCTAACAAGGCCACACTTAATAGTGCCACTCCCTACAGACCAAGCATTCAAACTCTTGAGTCGATGGGGCCATTCCTATCCAAAGTACCACAACAGTAGAAAACTTTTTAAGTCATTTATTTGAAAAAAGAATGACTTGGATACTAAAGAGTTCAACAAGATGAAGATAAAAAAACTTAATGCAAAAATGTGCAAAGGATTTGAAAAGACACTTTTCAAAAGAAACTAGGTGGCACGTGCCCGTAATCTTAGCACTTGAGAACTGGAGGCAAGAAGACCAGGAGCTCAACGCACACCTGAGCACACAGTTCAAGGCCCGAGTGTGCCACATGAGATCCCATCTCCAATAAAAGGATAAAATGTCAATAAATGGCTGATAAGCATGTGAGAGAATGATCAACTGCTGAACAGCACTAGCTACCAAGAAAACAAACCAAACCCACAAAGAGATGACATCGTCCACCATAAGGCTGGCTACACTACATGAGCAAGCAAAGAAACAGTCAAAACCCCCAAACAGGTGATCACAACTGTGGGCCAAGACGCAGAAAAAGGAGGGCCCTCACGGCACTGCTGCTAGGAGGGGGTGCAGGCACTTTGGAAAACTGGCTAGGAATTCTTCAGAACACAGTTACTATATGGTCCAGTAATTCCACCCCTAGGTTTCTACCTGTTTGTCCTGGCTTTAGTTTTATGTCATTTTTGAGAGAAAGAACACTTAGCGTCCCCAGACAAAAGCTGCACGTCTGTGTTCTCAGCAGCTTGTTACAAGAGCTTTCCAAAAACAGAACAAGTCAATGCCTCTTGAGTGATGGACACTGATGAAATTGGGCTAGCCTCTCAGTTACTTGGCAATGAGAAGAAACTGAGGCCTAATGGAGCTTAGCTGAAACTTGCCACCACTGCAACAATGTCTTAGTTGGGGTTTCTATTGTTTTGATGAAATTTCACTGTTCATCATCAAAGGAAGTCAGAACAGGACATCAAACAGGGCAGGAACCTGGAGGCAAAAGCTGATGCAGAGGCCATGGAGGGGTGATACTTAGTGATTTGTTCAACCTGCTTTCTTATAGAACCCAGTTCCACCAGCCCAGGGATGGCACTGCCCACAATGGGCTAGGCGATTTCCTATCAGCAACTAATTAAGAATTAATGAATAGAATGCCTAAGGCAGATCTTCCAGAGGCGTTCTCTCAGTTAAGATTACCGCCCTTCAGATGAGTGTAGCTTGTGTCAAGTTGACATAAAACTAAAGGCAAAGACGTAGAAAAATCACAAACACCACACACAGTATAGTCATAGTTACTTCCCTGATCCCATCCAACAAATGCCAGTCACTCTCCAGCCCTAACCCAGCAGCTAGAAACAGCAGCAGAACCCCAATGAGCTCCTTCCACCCATCCCTACCCTAACTTAGTTTTCTCCAGCTAACTTGCCAGGTACCAAACACTCCTGAGAGTTGACCGTACTACCTTTCTGTTTAACAAATGTCGTCTCAAGAACCTCTAAGCATACCAATTCCCACCTTTCAAGTCTTTTCCAAAAGAACACAAACATCTTGTAGAACCATCTGAATTTGGTTGGAAGACCAGGAGCTGCAGGGTTGACAGAAAAGAACACCCCACTGTCAAGGGCATTTCCACTCATGCCAGAAACTGTACATGGGATGGTTCATCTACACTGCCAACTTGACTGGGTTAACACCCACCCAGTCCAAGGGAACAAGGGAAGTGCAGCTAAAGGGGGGTCTGTGAAGGCCATTTCAGAAACTAACGGGTCATGGGAGCTCTTGACCTAATAAAAGAATTTTTCTGAGAAGGATTCATAATGGATGAAACTATTAGGACGTGTGCCTTGGTGGAAGAGAAAATAGTCACTGTGACAGTGTGTGGTCTTGTCTCTTCCTTTAACGCTTCTTTCTATCTACTATGGGGTTGGCAGCTCTCCTTGGCCAATGGCACTCACTACCATGAAGGCCTGCCCACGTGCAAGAGACCAAGTGACCACAAACTGTACTCTCTGAGACAGAAAGTCAAGATAAAGCCTTCCTCCCTTCAGATGAGGGTCAGGGATAAGGAGTTAGCTAACACAGTCATCATGGCAGAACTCAGTCATAGACCACCATGACCTCTACCCATCAGGATGGACGGGAAACAGGCACTCAGACAATGCTTCTTAGGTCTCAGATCTGCTGCAGTGTTGAATGTTTGAATTAAAAAAACTTCATGGCATGGTTCCTATTCTGAATACTTTAATAAAATCTAGCAAGGAACATGGTAGAGGCAATCCCCCCCCCAAAAAACAAAACAAAACGAAAGACAAACAAAAAAACAAACAAATAAAACTAAGAAAGGAAGGAAGGGAGGGAGGGAGGGAGGGAGGGAGGGAGGGAAGAAGGAAGGAAGAGGAAGGAAGGAAGGGAAAGAAAGAAAGAAAGAGAGAGGGAGGGAGGGAGGGAGGGAGGGAGGGAGGGAGGAAGGAAGGAAGGAAGGAAGGAAGGAAGGAAGGAAGGCCAAAGGCAGAGCCAAGGTTACTTTAGAATTCAGCAAATTAATCTAATTTGTTTCATGTTTCAGTTCACATTCCAGTTTAAATATAGTATGTATTTAATATGATGTGAAGTCATATTTTAACACCTTCCAACTGTGAGGACTTTGCAATTCTAATAGAAAACACGCCATAAATTAGCCTGAGGTGACGCGTCACTTCCACGTGTCTTGAAGTGTGACTGTCTAGAATGGATCAGGACTCAGAGAATTTCCTCCCCATTTCTTCCCTTCCAGATTCTGACAGCTTTTACTCTAAACTCTTACTGTCAAATCAAAATGCAAACTCTTCTCCTCCTCAATACAGAAACTTCTGCCACACTAAGCAAGATTTACATGCGGCATGGCAACAGGTAGCCAAGAGAGGCACATGATGGAGGGAGGGTTTGTCCTGTTCAGTGGTGAGTCCCAGAGATGAACTCTCAGGAGTGGCTGAGGGCTAGCTTGAGGTGCACCTGGCATTATGAAGAACATAGGACACATCTGGAGGAATTGCCAGGGCCGCACCCCCCCTGCATTCCATCTTTAGCTGCATCTGGAACACACCCTAGAATGTTCCACTACTGTTCCCATTTTTGTAAGGCCAAGAGGCCAGAGGCCAGATGGAATGAATCATTCCTGATCCAGAATCCATGCTGAGAAGAAGGATGGAAGGTTTTGTCATCCACCCAGAGCAGAGCCCTGGGAGACCTCATCAACTTGTTTTGAAATTTGGTGTTTCTATAAAGATGTAGCCATTTAGGCTGGAGCTCCCTGGTTTTTGGTTACACAGATGTGGTGGCTCATGGAGCGGAGTCCCTGCTGAATGCCCTGCAGTTCTCTCACACTCTGTTTCAACAATGTGCTGAAGAAGTCCGAATAGCTGAAGGGATCCTAGAGCAGGGCTGGCGTGGAGACTAAACCTCGTCCAGGCTTCGGTATCACGCCAACAGAGCAGGAGTTTGATGTTAGGGCTCCGCTCCTGTCAGAAGCACCACAGGGAGGACTGGATCGAAGAGCTTCGTGAGAGGAAGCAGGACAGGATCTGACCTGAGGGAAGCCTTCCTGGCTCTCTTGGAGAGAGCTTGGGAATGCAAGGTCTGAGAAAGCCAGTGGGGAATGAGGGACTGGGAAGGGCAGTCTGGGGAGAAAGCAGAATGCCAGGGGTGGGTTCTGACCAGCTCCTCTACCCGGGCAAACAGGTCAGTGGGCTTGGGACATAACTTTCTCTGTTTTAATTTATTTAGATTTAAACGTTTATGTGTGCTTCCATGGAATCCAGAGACGTTGGCTCTTCTGAAGCTGCAGTTACAGGCAGTCTAGCTGCCAGGCATGGGTACTGGGAACTGAACTCTTCCTCTGGAAGAGCAGTACGCATTCTTGACTCCTGAGCTCTCTCTCCAGCCCAGGCCATAGCTTTCTGGTAGACTGTGGTTCCAATGACCCACTTCTGTACAACAGAGCATCCTCAAATTGAACGACTTCTAGCACCGACATATAATCTCTTCCCTGCGGTTTAGAAATTCTGGACAATAACGTCCATTTTGTTTGGAGCCTCAAGCTTTGTTACAGACACAAAAGAAGTGGCTGAAGCTTAACTGGCAGTAGGCTGAAGGGCCAGGGACTCCCCAAATCCTTCTCTTCTCATACAACTCTGGTGGTTTCTGAAGACTGGCTTGGACTTTGCGGTGGTTTGAGTAGGTGTGGGCCCCAGACTTACGTGCTTGCATGCTGAGGCATGGGGAGCAGCACTATTAAGAGGTGTGGCCTTGTTGGAGTAGGTGTGGCTTTGTTGGAGGAAGTCAGGGCAGGCTTTGGGGACAGGCTTTGAGGTCTCCTATGCTCAAGCTATGCCCAGTATGGCACATGATCTGATGCTTTTGGATCAAAGATGCAAGAACTCTCAGCTCCTCCTCCAGCACCATGTCGGCCTGCACACCGCCATGTTTCCCACCATGATGGTAATGGGCTAAAGCTCTGAAATTGCCAGCAAGCGCTAAATTACATGTTTTCTTTTACAAGAGTTGCTGTGATCATGGTGTCTCTTCACAGCAATGAAACCCTAGCTGAGACAGACTTCCTTACAGTCGAGAGCCTTGTCTGCCATATATACGCGATAACTAAAGCCAGATAGGAAACCCTGTGGCGTTTTGTATCCTATGAGTGAGTGTCATGAAGTGTCAGTGTGACACATTTTGCTGAGCAAACATTCGCTGAAAGTTTCTGGAAGAGCGGACACAGCTCCAACTCCCAAAGAGGTCCCCCAAGGATTTGTGAACATACTTTAAGGCTGCCAGGCAGAGGCTGGCATAAAGACAGAAGTAAAGGGGCCGTTGATGGGGTGCATGCCTCGTAGTGGGAAGAGCAACGTACCCCAGTCATCTCCTCCCAAACCACCACAGGTTCCTCAGGGGAAGCAGGCAGGCACTGCCACACCAGAGAGATATTGAGGGAAAATCTATAAAAGGTTCTGAGCCACCTGGGAAGAGCTGTCTGACAGATCAGCTAATGAGGACAAAGTATCTGTCCTTGGAGATTTCCTTCACATGCAAATTGACCTAAATTGGGAGCCAGCTGACCTCTGTGCAAAAGAAAGAAGAAAAAAAAAAAAAAAAGGCACAACCAGAGTCAGGTTTCTGTCCTCTGAAGATTAACTAAAACCTTGGTCCTACTCCAAAATCAAGATAAAAGCTCGGCTCACCAAGGGTCACCTCACCATGGCTTTAGAACAAATTAGCTTATGAAGGAAGAAACAAATATGAGAAATACCTTCAACGTGACAGCGGGGTTGGCTGAAAGAGGCAGCCTTCACCGGGTGTGTCTGAAGCGCTGCCAGGAAGGTAACCTGTGGGTAGAGTAGCGCGCTCCAGGGCTGGCCCAGGTGGCTTGTGGGAGCCGTCACAGGAAAAGCACATCAGAGCCGGCTCTCAGCTGCAGGGACTGACGCCAGGCAAGGCAGTAACACTTTCCCCAAGTCTGTGGACAATAATCTCTGGACTACTGGTTCAAGTTAGAAGGATGTGCATCAGAACCTGGGGTTAAGTTACTTCCAGTGTCCGTCCTCTTCCCCTTTCTGCCTTTTCCTAATATAAATTGCTGAGTTCGGACTGGGCATCATGAGGAAGGAAAGATTTTCTGGTCTCCCCTGCAGTTTGGGCGTAGTTAAGGTTACTAAGGGTACTACTTGCAACCTCTTGGTCGTCTCCGTCAGAATGAACTGGCCTAGCTGGCTTCCCTGCTCTTCTCTCTGGTCTGAGGTCTGGGAAATAGGATCTGTTGGAGCACCTTGGGGTCCCCGATGAGAGCAGACTGCCTGCTTCACGAGCAGCCATACCAAGCTTTTTATGTGAGAGCTGGGATTCGAACTTGGGTCTTCATGCTTGAAGACCAAGAACTCTCACCCACTAAGCCATCTCCTCAGCCCCACAAGCTGTGTCTTTGGATACATTCTTCCCTTTGGTCAGAGGCCCACCCCCTACCCAACCCATGTATCTGTGTCCATTTTTATTTACCCTAACTGACTGGGCAAAGGTTCCATTTCTCAGAAGCCTTGCCGTACCCCACCAGGAAATCCTGCCATCCCATGCCTGCCCCCTGCTTTCCCAGAGGCCAGCTCATTCCTCCATTACAACATTTATCACACTTTAGAGTAATTATCAAGAGTGGATTATATTTCTCGCTTGTAAAACTGTGAGCAACTTTGATCTGATCTGGCTTTGAAACTCTTCCAGGGCTGGGAGGGGCTGGCCAGTCTCAGACAGCACAAAGAGCGCACGCACGTAGGAATGAGTGCTTGGAGGGTCAACAGCGGAAGAGTGCTGAGGCAGTCAGGAAGTGGAGGCTCGGTCAGTCTGCAGATGAAGCAACGCCCCCTGCATCCTCAGTCTAGCCGCCCTGGGCTGTGAGAACCCGCGGAGCAGACCTGGAGAAAGGCAGTCCACTGCACAGGTGACCCCACTGCTCTGAAACCTGGTCCATCTCAAGCGAGGCACACTCCGCAAGTGTCTAGGCTAGCCTCTCCCATTCCCCAGAGACCGGGAGAGCGAGAGAGGCCAGAGCTTGTGTGAGAAAGGTGTGGAGAGACTACAGCAGCAGCTCAGCAGATGATCACCGACGGAGGAGACCAGGAAGCAATTACTGCCATGAGTGCAGAATCTGTCTGATTTGCTTCTAAATGAGGGCCGCTTCAGGAATCTTCAAACTCCTGCTGCAGTGGTTAAAGGGAAGGACACTTCGGATGCAAACACTCAATTACCAGGAAGAAAAGCCCACGGGTACAGAAAGGCGGCAGTCAGCCGCTCCTGCCGCCTTCTGTTTCTTCCAATGAAGTCAGCATTTTCTGTCTTTTCCAGCCCAGCTGGGATTTCAAATTCTTAAATTAAAAGCATGAAAGAGAAAAAAAAAAGCTTCCTTATTCCTCCTGCTAAATGGACCTCCGGCGGTTTTATTCTAACTAAAGCTAAATGAATTCTTTAAGAGGATGACTTTTCCTCAGGATCCCTCGAAGGAAGTTCCTGACATCACAGGATAGCCACAAGTCTGAGGATAAATAATATCCACCAAAATTCCAGCTGGTGGGACACTCTGGGCTATTTCTACCAAACCTAGACGTTTCTTCATAGAAAGCCCTTTGCCATCCCTACTTGGAAGAACTAGGTTACCATGAGCACCTCTCCCTTCCCAAGCCCTTTACAGCGTCTGTAGGAATTATCCTTAGCGGCTTGGTAGCTTGGATCTGTTTGCTGACAGGCAGCAAAGGTCTTCCAGGAAATGTAAGAGCTTTTTTGTTCTCAATGATGCAGGCTGGTGAGAGGCTTCAGGCTGCAAAGCAGAGATCAAACACGACTGGCCAGTTACTCACAGAGCCGCCAGGCCCCCCTCACCCCCTCACCCCCCACTCCCCACTCCCCCCCACCCCCCACCCCCCACCCCCCGCATCCCTGCAGTGGCCTGCACGGTCTACTCGCCTTCTTTGATGCTCTCATCCAGCTTGTCACCACATCTCAGTGACTCTAGCTTGACTTCCTCCCTGAAAACACTGGCCCCACCCGTCTCACTCTTAGCCCCTGCATGTGACTGGATAAGGGACAGTGTGAGAGTTCCCACAGCAGACATCCGAGCATGTCTGTGAGGGCACTTTTAGAGATGATTAGATCACGGAAACACTGACCTATCCAGATTGAACAGAGAAACTGTGGGGGTGCAGGAGGAAAGGTGAGGATGGAGGTGCAGGTGAGGATGGGGGTGCAGTACAGGGTTAACTGGAGAGAGTGTGCCTCCAGAAGCGCGCCTGTGACAGGTGTCCCCTGGCTCTTCGCTGCTGCTGTCCTTCTCTTTCCTGCTGCCATGCAAAGTGCAGCCTCGGCCACACCTCCACTACTGCTAGACTCTGCCTGGCCTCAGGCCCGCGTACCTACCTGCTCTGTGTTCTCCCTTTGGGGGTTTTAAGTAGTCTGGACTACATTCCAATGCAAGGGATCCCACACCCCAGCAAGCACACCAATTGCCTTGGGTCTCGCGATGTCACCCGATGGTCCACTGGCCAAAGTAAGCCGAGGACCCATTAACAGGCATTTCCTTTGGCCATTCTGCTCACAGTGAGAGGGAGGGTCTTAAAGAGCAGAGAACTGAGAATGATAATTCAGTCTACCACGTGGTGGACAGGGGAGGCGGCCCGTGGGAGACACCAAGCTCTAGATTTCAGCGTTAGCCAAACGACAGCTCTTTCAATGAGCCACAAGAACAAGCCAATGAGTGAACCGGCAAACAGCATCTCTCCATGGTTTCTACTTCAGGATCCTGCCCTGACTTCCCTCAAAGATGGATCTGGAAATGTGAGATGAAATAAACCCTTTCTCCCTCTACGCTGTGCTTATCACAGTAACAGGAAAAGAACCAGAGAGAGCCTGGAGGGGGGCGGGTAAGGAACAAGCCCAGGCTCCCAGCTGTCTGGAAAGTGGGTGGGTGACCGTGTATGGAGGTTCTACCTCGACCAACTCCAGTCCCAGAGCCACTTGGGACAGAGCTAAGGAGCCTGGAGCTAAGGAGAGCATGAATATAGGAAACGAGGTGCTTGGAATACAGGATGAGAGGCATCCCTCTCCAGCTCAGCATGGGCCCACCACCCACACACAGAGGCAAGACCAGTTCTCTCCCCAGAGGGTTCTGCTTATGAGGCCCAGGTCCTGCCCTGTCGCCCCAGGGCCACGTCACTTGGCCTGTCCACTCTGATGACTCTCCAGTCCTTCACATGTTACCATATCTGGTATCCCACAAAAGGTGTGGCTATGCTTTAGTTAGGGGGTCACTTCTTGGGGATGTATTATTGGTTGAGAAGGACTGCGGTAACGGCATCAGTCTGTGACGGTATCACCAACTTGTGGGGTGGGGCGTTCAACAGTAAAAATCTACTGTCGCACAATGTGGGAGACCAGAAGTCCAAGATTAAGGTGCTGGCAGAGGGGTTTCCTCTGAAGGCTGTGAGGACGGTCGGTTCCACGTCCCTCCCTGGCCATCTGTGTTTTCTTGGCCATCTGTGCTGCAAGCATCCTCCTCTTCTGTTTTTATGTCATGCAATGTTCTTCCTGAGTGTGTGTGCCTGAGACCCAAATTCCACTACGATAACGACATTGGTCATATCAGTCATATCAGCGGCCCACCCTATCCTAATGGGACCTCTTCCTACTAATTATATCATCAAGGCCCCTGCCCTTAAATATAGACATGTTCTGTTGTCCTGGAGACAGGATCCAGATTGTGATAAATGAATTTTGAGGAGAAAAAAAATAACTCAAAAAGAGAGCAAGATCCTAGTACGTAATTTCTAAGTTCCAACTCTCTTGCTCCTTTCTCCTTCCCTTCCCCAACACACACACACACACACACACACACACACACACACACACACACACGCTTCTGATGAGGCGCCACACCTCTCACAGCCTGTCATTCCCCTGAAGCCTTCTCTCCAGAGCACAGCAAGAAACTGAAGATGCTCCGCCAGGCGCAAAGTCCCCACCAAGTCCCTGCTAGGGCGACTCTTTGGCAGGACACGCCTTGAAAATGCTCTAGGGGGTGGGGAGTCCATCAGTGTGGTACTATCCTTTACGAAGCCAGGAGGAGGACCACGCCCCCCCTCCCCGGTGGACAGGGTGGTGCAGGCAGGGTCAGGAGAAGGGGCGCTGCCTCAACTCAGGTTCCCATCCTAGCTCCTGGCTCCCCTGCTGTGTGCGCTTGGCCTAAGGATGCTTTAGTTCTTCCTCCAGAGTAGGCCAGAAGAGCTCAGGGTCCTGGGGTGAAGGTGGGGCTGTTAGAACAGAGCAGAAGGATGTGACTGGGACAAAGGTCCCTGACACCAGGCTTGAACCCCAGCATGTTCTCTTCCCATAGGTCCCTTTCAAAGCCCTGACTGGTCACCGTGACCTGGGACTAGAATACAAATCACTGAGAAGTCACAACTGAAGTCACAGAGGAGGCTCCAGCCTCACCTCTGGGGTCACGGGTGGGCCTCAGTTCCTTCCTCAGCTCCCTGCTGGAGGAGCCGCTGCAGCACCCGCCGCAGCTCACAGCATGTCAAGCGGCTCCAGTCAGAGAAAGCAAGGCAGAGGGAGAGGGCAGGGCTACTGTTCATGACCTGTTCCTGGAAATGACACCCAGCCGTGTTTGCCGAATTTCCTTTGTTTAAAACCAGGTGATAATTTGTACATCTGTCCACACAGCATTATTCACAATAGTCAAAAGGGGGAGAGGCCAAATGTGTTTGCTGACAGAGAAATCAAATGTGGTATATCAGCAATAAAATGGAATATTATTCGGTCTTTAACAGGAAGGAAATTGCCTGCATGTTATAGAATAGATTCAGTTGACGACATGCGAGGTGAACTGACCATCTTACAATAAAGACAGGATATTTGATTGTCCTCTACAAGTCCCCCAGACTACAAAACCAACCAAGAGAGACTGGAAAAGCAGTTACCTGGGTTGTGGATGGGGTGGAGCAGACAGAGAACAGTTTTTTCTTTGTTTCTTAAATGCATTCAGAGTTTCAAGACGTAAAAGTTCTAGCAATTGGCTGCGTAATGGAAAGAATCATTTCTGCCACTGAACTTTCAGAAGTTAAGATAGTCGATTTTATGCATTTTTTAGAGGGGGAGGGAGAGACATGTACTAGTCGAACAATCCAGATCACAGACAAAGGTGGGATGGCACACAGGCACGAGTGTCAGAAGGCGCCATCACTAGACACCAAAGCCACATCCAAGCAGCGTTTTCGAGGTCACCTGAGTGGTATTCACACCCATCATCTGCGTGGCAGCTGCTGCTATAGCTAAGATACACGACGTCCTAGTTCCCAGGCATAGGACAGTCTCAGTGATGCTGCCTGCCCCAAAGATACCCTCTGAGAGTACCTTAGAGCGGGCGACACTGAAAATCAACGAAGCCCTGATAAAATCTGAGCCCACCACAAAGTCTAATGCATCATCCCCCACACAGCACACTGCAAGGCCCGCTGATGGCCAACGCTAGCTCCCGGGTCCTCACAGAGAACCCACTACGGGATGGAGACTGGTTCCAACCTACTCAGAGTAGGAGAACAGCACTTTGAGCAACCCGTGTCCTTGACCTGCAGTCATGTTCATTTCTTCTAAATAAACACTGTAAAATATCTTCCTTTTCCCCCGTCAATTGACGCCCACGTGGTGAGCTCGCGTGCAGTCACTGAGCGGAGCACCCAGTGCATCGTAACCGATGACAATCCCACGAGGCATGAGCATACATTATGTCCAGTCCAGAAGCCCCTGAGATGCTCCAGGAAGACACTGCATGGAGCCCTGGTGGTTCACATTGAGAGTCTACAAAGTGGACTCCTCAGTCCTCCACGCTCATCTGAGGCAGGGAGAGACATACACCTCAGGAGGGAAGCAGAAACAGGCTGGCCAAGGGGACTCACATCCAAGACTCTTATCTTGTGCTTACTTTGGGACACATTCCCATAATCGGAATGGCAGAAACTTCCTTATTGGACACGTACCAGTACTTCTTGTTGCTTCCATAAACTGTGACTCGTTTCACTCACATACTGAACCAATGTGATACCGCGGAGTGCACGTTAAACATAACAGATTTTTCCCATTTGCTAACACTTATGGAGCCCATTATGGCGGAGGCAGAGGACCACTAGGTACGACCCCTGGGTTAGAGAGGCAAAAGGACACACTCTCCATCCCTTCATAGCTAGGAAAGATTCCTGGTATAATGGTCACCACACAGAGGTGTCACTCATTCTCTGATGTCATTTGGGTAGTGACCTACAAAGGTCAGAGTGTAGGGGAGACAGCTTGGGTCTATCACCAAAACCTTTTCCTTTCTTTTTCATTTTCTTGCGGGGAGGGGGGGACCTAATTGTATCAACATGGCTCAAAGCCTTTAATTTGATACTGAACTGTTCCACACATGGCCTGGGGGGAGGCAGGGTATCTCAGTTACTCTTCCTCTGCTGTGACAAAATGCCCTGACCAAAGCTACTTAAGGGAGGACGGCTTGCTATGGCTCACAGTCCCAGAGGGATGGGCTTCATGAGGTAGACTGACAATCCGAATGGGCCTGGCCTCAACAGCAAAAATGTCCAGAGGGCAGACGCAAAGCCTTCGTCCACCACCAACTCGTTCACAATCTTAGTGTCTGTACAAGTGGAGCAGGGGTGGGAGGAGCAGAATTTAAAAGCACTGCCTCCAGCCAGCCGACAGAGGGACCAGCCATCCCTCCAAAGGACAAACAACAGCCTGGTCAGCAAACTGGAGAAGGGGGTTGTGCACGCATGCAAACACACATAGGAGGGGTAGCCCTGGCCCAAACGAATGCATGTCCCTCACTTAGGCCTGAGGTCCCCTCACGAGACACTCAGGTACCATGGGTGAGACTAAGACACACAAGCACAGCAGATCCTGTGTGAGAAGCTGTCTCCGTGGGAAAAGCTCCTGTACAGACAGTCACTCAACTCTGCGACTGCTTCCCCACTGGCATCCGATGCTGGGCTTTCCTCAGCATATGTTTTCCTTTATAAAAATTTGACGTTGTAAAGGCTAGCCATGCACAGAAGTTTAAATTTACCTAGCTAAATAGTGAGATCCAGCTCCCGCTAAGGTGAGGGCTAGGTTAGAGCAGTTGTTCTCAGACTTGTGAATTAGAACCCACTAGCATGACATTAGAATGCAGTGCTGGTGACTCGGTTGGTCTGCAGCGGGGGCCCCAGCACCTGCATGCCAAGAGTCTTCGTACATGGCAGTGGCTGCTGCAGCTGGCTGAAAGGTTATTCTTATGGAAGTTTTCCAAAACAGCACCCTCCAATTCACCCAGCCCTCCCCGCAGACTCTGGCAAAGCCCGTTCTGACACACATTTACCTGTTCTACAGCCTCGGGCACACAGACGTTAGAGGTCACAGTTCCTACTTGGTCCACATCCCACTGGTGATGTGAATATTGTCCATTTGCTCATTCATTCGTGCATTTGTAATGGCATCATGAACAGCAACCACAGTAAGAGCCAGGACCTTGAAAATAACCTGTATGTGCCTTCTTGAAACGTCCCCATCCCTACCTCCACCTCAAAACACATTGCAACCAGTTTAACCTCTTGCTTGTCTTGAGGCATTATTAAATCTGCAAACACGACCATTCAGTAGAACACTGAAAGAAAATGAACTCTACCAACGAGCAACAATATGGCTGAATTGTAGTCAAACAGTACCAAGGGTAAGAAATGGAGATCATATGCAAATAAAACTAATTTGCAACATTAGAAATACATGTTCTTCAGAATGGCTTTAAAAATCTTCTTACTCCACTGAAGTCACTGAAGAAATACACGTTGGGGGTGGGGGCGTGGCTCAGTTGGCAGAGTATTCACCATTCGTTTAGCATGCACGAAGCCCAGGGTTCCCTCCCCCGCACTAAGTAAAACCAGGCACAGTGGTTTAGGCTTATAATCCCAGCAATGGGAAGGTGGGACAGAAGGATCTGAAGTTCAAGGTACACAGGGAGGGAGGGAGGCAGGGAGGGAGGGAGGAAGACATGTTCAGTGAACAGGACCCTGTGACTTTGCCCTTCCTCTTCCATCCCGCAGCTGCAGCCTTCAGTTTCCAGAAAATAATTCCCAAATCAAGAGCTTTTATATGCACACGCAATTCACACAAGAAGGAACTAAGAAGTAAACAAACTCCCGGGGTCTGGGGGTATCAGTGCTCCTCATAATCAGGCAGCAATGACAGCATATGGGGAGGCTATCATTTCATGACTACTAAGTTAGAAAAATGAGAAAGAAAAAAGCAAAAGCCAGAGCAGCTGTGACTGTGACTGAGCTGTCTGGGTAGAGCTGTCAGGCACGGCAGTGAAGCCAAAGAAAAAGATTCAGCCAGCTGTGCGGGGAAATGCGGTCGCGACCCGTGCAGGCTTCTCGTTCTGCAGAACTCATCCTAAGGAGGGAAGCAGCTCACATGACTCCCAACAACACAACAACTTGGAAAACCACAGTAATGCAGGTGTAATGCATCTGAGGATGAGTACGGGAGAACCAACCGCACAGGCGTCGTTCAACACGTGGAGGGCACCAACGTCAAAATGGCAGCGCAACACCCAGGACAAAGACTAGCACACCAATCACCGCGCTTGCTGTTTGGAGGAGGGGGTGTGTGCTGTCCCTGCTGGCTGGAATCGCGTTTGTTGTTGCTGTTTGTTTGTTTGTTTGTTTGTTTTGCTTCTCGCAGTGGAGGGGAGCACACCTACCTAGAGAACTCTCGCAGCTCTCCTCGTCACTGTTGTCCTGACAGTTATTCTGTCCATCGCAGATGAAGCTCTTGTCAATGCACAGGCCGTTCCTGCAGTGGTAGCGGGCCGTGGAGCAGAGCAGGGGGTTCGCTGCTGCGGGGAGAGAACAGAGTGGGTCATAAGGGAGCCCAGCATGAGGACCCAGGCGCCTTTCTAGTGAGAGGAACAGCATGGTCAGGCTGTAGGGTGAGAGTCATAGCTTGTCCAGCCTAGGACCAGCCCATGACCTGGACCCAACAAGCTTTATCCTGTCTCCTTCTAAACCCTTCTTCTCCTGGACTTTGTTATGGTGTCCTGTGACCACACCAACAAAGCCAGAGGTCAGAGCCTCATTCTAAACAGTGAACCTTAGGCAGCCCAGCAGCTTTTGTTGAGACTGAGACAGAGCTTGGAGCTCACAGACTTTACTTGAGGAGTCTACAAGGGATGGCTGGTGACTGACGACACAGGAGAACACCAGACTAAGACACGGCAGCTGAGCTGGAGGACTTCTGCCCCCTAGGAAGGGAGCAGGTGATGAGACACGTGAAGGACCAATGCTCCGTACAGCTTCTATAATGCTCCTTACATCTTTTTAAAAACTAGTATATGTGCGTGTGCATGTGTGAGTACATACGTGCATCTATGTGTGTCTGTCTGTGTTATGTACGTGTGCTTCCATGTATGTACATGTGGGGGGTGACTTCATGTGGGTGGAATCCAGAGGTCAACATCTGGTGCCCCTGTTAGCTCCTTTCCACCATATTTTTTAGCATGGTCTCTCACTAGGACTGAAGCTTATCAACTAGGCAGATGGGAGAGGCATCAAGTTCAGGAATTCTTCCTATCTCAGCCCCACCCCACAGGGCTGAGATCACAGATCAGCATCCTATACCCAAGTAATGGATGCGAAGGGTCTGAACCCGGGTCCCCACGCTCATGTGGAAAGCACTTTCTAACTGCGCAGCCGCCCCAGCCCCTCTGCTGCCTTCTCTATAGAGCAGAGACGCCTCATTCTTCCAGACCCACTAGGGTACTGGCGGTCTTCATTTCTTGTTTGCCACCGAGCAGACCCTGAATGTAGGCAGGGACTCTCTTGAACGGCATCTTCCCGGGGCAGCTGTTCTCATCTCTTTGAGGGAACTTGAGGGAAACTGTGGTCCTGGGGTCTGCCCTTCAGGAAAGGGGGGACAACTGCACAGTATGAGGCAGACAGAGAAGTGGTGAAGAGCTCGGAGCAATCTCCTCACGGTATCGATACATTCTATACACTACCCGTCACGTCCTGTTTCCAGTCAGTGAAGGGGCTGAGTGGAAATGTCCTCTGGTTGCTGGGGATGGTGGCTCACACCTCCAACCCTCCAACCCTCCAACCCTAGTACTCCAGTGGAAGAGGCAGGTGGATCTCAGAGTTCAAGGCAAGCAGGTCTATAGTGAGACCTTACCTAAAAAGTCACCAATCCCAACCCTGACACTTGGTCACTGTGCAAACTTTAGCACACTGTCTTGATTCTAAGCTTGGCTGCTTTCTCTGTAGTCAGGATGAACTCCATAATCTTATGAGATCCAGTGAGACCTGAACATGGTCAAATGCTCTAAAATTATTAAAATCACACAGGACCGGTGCAGACTATAAAACGGGGTGTGGTGTGCTTCTCGGCTAAATACCAGTGCTGTGTGACTGCAGGCGCGTCCCACGATGTCAGTCCTGCTGACAGCATTAACTTCCGTAATCAGGTGAGATGGAAAGGAAAATGTCCATGCTGAGTCTGACACGAGGCAGAGATTGCGAGGAGTAAAGGTGTGAGCCACCACACAGGGCAGCTCGAGGCCTTTCCACGCAGTTGCTCCATGGACTGAAAACAGGGCCCTGTCTTGTCCTCGCCTCCCTGCAAAGGATGGGGAAACGTGGCAGACCTCCATACAAATGGGGATCTTCTGTGAGACTATTCATGTCTGGTTCACTAGCTGTGTCATCTCCTAGCTATGCTTGCCCTGGTCCCCCAGAGCGTGTGCCCAAGAGACGGAAGGACAGTAGTGAGGACAAAAGGGCCTGTCATGGACCTCCAGTAAGGAACTGTGCCTGTAGCCGCACTGCATATGGCAAGAATATACCCAAGTGGACATTAGGCCTAGCCCAGAGGCTCTGCATGGTCAAAGCCAAGTCAGACCCAGTGTCTCTCGATGGTCCCCGGACTGCACAGTGTGATCTGGAATTTGTCTGCTCCACTTCTCCTTGAGCTCTCTTGACATGCCTGGACATTACAGTTCTAAGGACTTGGCCAATTTCCAGGTATACAGCCTGAAGATGATTGGGGTTTTGTTTGTTTGTTTTTTGTTTTCTTCCTTTTCATTCAAGGTGGAAGTTTAATTTGAAAGGTCAGGGAAACTAGCAAAACTGGACAAGCTAGAGCTGAGTTTTAAAGATAAAGGACCAAGAGTCATCTGGCCTGGTAAAGGGAGGGTTCGTTTAAATCACCGTAGGCCAGAGAGTGGCTCAGCTTAATCAAACTGGAACCAAGGTCTGGCCGCAGCCAAAACCCAAGTGGGAAATCCAAAACCACAAATCACATTTGATTTTCGTTCATGGCAACACTTCAAACCCAGCTTTCTGCTCATCAGCATCCAGCACAGGGGCCTTTGGCATCCCTGCACCCTGGTGGGCTTGTGCATCCAGAGCATCAGGACCAATCAGCTCACTCGAATAGCCTGGAGGGGCGGGATGAAGGGCCCGAGAGGGGGCAGAGCAAGCTCACATGGGCATCACAGTGAGACACTGCCAGGCTGTCGTCCTCTTACTTTACCTTCAGAATCAGAGGCTTTCAAACTGTCCCAAGAAAAAATAGTCCAGACAGGTCTTGTGTGTGACTGTTTACTTGTGTATAGATCTGCGTATGCGTGTGCTTGAATATAAGACACAGGTTGATCTTAATGACTACAACCAACAGGCCCAGCAGCCAGAATATATAAAAAACCAAACGTTGACAACCAAAAAGTAAAAATCAGCAAGGGACACAGAAGCGTTTCCCATAAAAGAGGCTGCTAAACAGTCAGGAAACCTCACGAGCGATGCACAGCGAGGCATAAGACCGAAGGCCCTGGAGTGTAGGTTATTGATACTGTGGGGGTGGGGGAGGTTTGCTCCTGGATTCTGAAGGGGAAGCAATCAGCCCCCCACCTTAGGAGTCGGTTTATTAATAAGGAATCCTCCTCCTGCTCAAGAGACCCATAAACAAACACAAAAATGTATTCGGAAGCCATTAATTTTTCGGGAAAAATTAAGAACTGATCCGAATGGTCAAATCAGAGTTTTAACAATGTAATACTGTACAGCCTGGGTGACATTTTCCTATAAAGAGCCACTTAGTTACATAATGGAGATTTTTGCCAGCCATTGTGATTTTCATCTGTGTTATGACTTAACTTGGCTCTTGTACTGATACTTGATAAACAAAGGTCACAGCTGTCTTCTAATAAAACTTTATTTACAAACACAAACAGTGACCCATAACACTGTCAACAGCTGGAAAATAATAAGCTGACGTGAGGGTTCTTCCCTCTGTCCACTGGAGTTCGAGGAGCCACAGAAACCCCTAACACTTGTGCCCACCCCATGCAGGGCAGACAGACAGAGGGAAAGAATAGTGAAAAGACTCTCCAAAGCCAGCAGCAAGCTAGCTGAAGCTCATCCGTGCCTAGAAAATGCTGGAAGCCTGAGAAGTGCTCTCAGCTTCCACGCCCCCTCCCCCAGTGTCCTCTGTGTCTCCCTCAATACCGGTCCCGACAAGCCCTGCCTGCAGCCCGCTCCCAAGGACAGAGTCAAGTGAGCGGGAGCTTGTTTGCATCCAGCAGGCAAACTAACAGCCAGCAGGAAAACCAACACATACAAGAGGAAACAGAAAAGAAAAATAAAAGCTAAAAGCAACTGCAAGAATCTCAGATGGAGAAAAACCGTTTTAAAAGAGACCAGGAAGTTACAAAAGTAGAAAGCAAAGTCAACCCCACTGCATAGCTCAGCCTAAAAAAGTAAAGTGTTCTTTAGAATGACCCTGGGCTTCTATCACAAAGGATAAATGGTGATAAAGCTGAGAAGCAGCTCGGTCTGGGAGAAAACGCCTGCCAGCGATGGTACCCAGGTCATCAATGTGCAGTCTCGAGGCAGACTCGCTCACCAGGGAAGCCGATCTCCCCCAAAGCTCCAGGAAACTCAAGCTTTCTTACGTGTCTTCGAGGTCTCTGCAGCTATTACTGTGTTTGGCACAAATACGGAACTGCTAGTTCGCAGATGGAGCAGGAGACAGTGTGTCCTACGGGATGCTATGTTGCAGTATCTTTGAGCAATACTTAATGTACCCCAAATGTTTATGCTGTCTTTATCCTCTCTAAGGCTTATCAGCCATTGAATGGTGTGGGAGTTTTACTTAGTTAACTACAGAGAGGAATAGTGTACCCTGTGGTATCTATTTCACTGGAGATGGAAAAAAAATTGTGGCATCAGCTTAACAGACAGAATCCCCAGCTCAGAAGTTCCTTGGGAATTGTAACTATGAAAATTCTGGGGTTCTGAGGTTCTACTTCCTAGTTCACAGTTCACAGGAAAGACAGGGAGCCTCTCCCTGCCAGAGGGAGGGAACAGGTTCAGCTAAATAAACTGGCTGCCCCATTTTGGCCACATTGGACAGAGTGGACCACAGGAACCTACAGTCATCCAAACTGGACTGACTGGCTTCAAAACAGGAACTGAAGCCATCTGTCTCCAGCGGGCAGGACTTAGGAAGTGTCCTCTAACTCACTGGAAGCTTCTCCACTTCAAAACATTCAATGTAAACTGTCATCAGCTCCCACCATAAGTAGTGATTACTAATCAATTCTGAGCCTTACGGCCTCTGTGGGGACCCTTTCCTCCACAGTTCCAATTTCCTTGTGACGTTTACAGTTGGGACAAGTAGGGCATGCCAGGACTTCCTCGTGTCCTGGATGAGGTCTCTGGTCTCCAGAAACTAGGGACGCTAAGACATTGTTTCGTGGAGCATGGTTCCTTCCAGCCTCATGCACGGCTCCCTCTGTAGCCTGGAATGTGCTCACTGCTTTGCCTGGGGTTTGTCTGCCAGTAACTGTCGCTTTTATGTTCCTTTCCATCTGCTAGCAGGGCCTGTCCAGCACCCAGACTATCAGGCTTTGGCTCAGCAGTCCTCATTCCCACGCTCCAAGACAACAAGACATGGCTATCTATGTACACCCGTATTCTGCAAAAAGAATCTGCAGGGGGAAGGGCCGTTACTCCAGACAAACAAGCAAGAGGCAAAGACTGCTCCATCTCACCTGCCTTCCTCCCACCTCTACAGGTTTCAGGCATTTGGGGGTTTAATGCCACTCCCCAGAGGCAGTGTGGTCGCTGGCAGGATGCAGATGTATGACTACAGAGAGTCTGTTTCCTTCTGCTTCATAGAAGTTTCCTGACATCGGTGCCCCCCATCCAGGGCTCAAAGGCAATTCCCTGACTTCAATCTTCACTTTTTTTGTGGACGGTTCCCTCAACACCCCTTCTGGTAAAACATATCTTTCTCCCGATGCCTCATGGAACTTTCTCCTTGGCTCTTTCCTCACCTGAAACAGTACACGTAACAGTGACAACCTTCCTCACCCCAACCTCTTCCTCCTTCTGGTATGACTTCTTACATTAAAGATGGAAGCCCCTTGGGCATTAACCTTGGATGGCCCGTCTATCTCTCTACCCTGCACAGGCTCAGGGCCTGCTGCTCCTACCTGGACTTTTTTTTTTTTTTTTAAATAAAAAGGGGGTCTTGATTATCCATCATCTGCCCTGACCATGAATCCAGCCGGCCATCTTCCTGCAGTGGTCAGAAGCGGGGTCTGAAGTGCCCCTGGGCTCAAATCTCAGCTCATCCACTCACTCGCCATATGGCACCGAGAACTATTTAACTTCTCCAACTCTGGATGCCTCATCCGCAGCACGAGAATAGAGACAGCGCCTGTGTCTGAAGTTTGTGAAGAGTAAACGAGCCAAGGCTTCAGAGCACCGAGGCAGCCTGGGCCTCCCAGGCGGTGATTACATGTGCCTGCTGTAATTGTTGCTTTGGGGGGGATGCCGCAGCAGTAGTTGAGATCACCCTGGCATTTAAACCACCTGAGTTAATATTTCAACTTTGCCACTTGTCAATTATGTCACCATGACAAGTTACTGAGCCTTGCCTTGTCTCCATTTTACCCGAGAGCGCCCAGGTAAAGCATGGGCTGTAGAGATGCCACAAACAGCTCACGAACTGTGCAAAGCTGGTTCATATGTCCCGGAAGCAGCCTCGCACGGCTATCGGCTCGCACTCCGAGATGTCCTGTGGGACTGTATTTTAGGCAGTACACATCCTCTCTGGTTCCCCTTTCCCAACAACCTCTGGGACAAGCCTTGAGGGGAGTGGTTTTTCCACCCCTGACTCCCCCTGACTCCCCCTGCACTCCCAACACCAGCGCGACACTGTTGATATTTGTATGAAGACTCATCTCCCCCGAGTCATTGACGCCAGCTGAGATCTCCACACCCAGGGCAGCACCTCCAAGGCTGTCTGGCATCGTAACTAAAAACAGAGAATGGGAATCTGACTAAACAGCAGGACCTGGAGCAAATGTGCCCAGCAAGACCTGTGCCTACCCTGCAAGCATATGTGAAAACCCAAGTGGATGAAGAAGCCATTGTATGTTCAGAGTTTATTCTGATCAAAGGGGAAGGACTGCTGTCCAAGTCTTCCTGTCTTCCACATTTATCCTTTTGAATGGTTACTTGATTTGGTCACTCTGGTAGGCACTAAGAACAAATTGCCACTGAGTCCCTCTTCTGAAAGAGCTAACATTAGGTGGGTACCTAATCAATAGTGCGTAAGATGAAGCCTGAGAAGTCTTGTTCATACGTGCTAAGGCTGACGTGACAAGGTATTTGGCTTGGGAACATCGCCGTGGGCCACACAATTCTGTGTCCTCTCGTGACTGTCACAGCAAAGCAGAGGAGGCTGCATTGAATACAGAAGAGTGAAGCAGTGGGCGTGGGCATACACGGAGGAGCGGGTTATTAGCGGATACTCAGTGCTGGCCCCTCTGATCATGAGCTCTTTGAAGAAGGCCAAGGACAGAATGGGACAGTGACCCAGCACAGCCCTAACAAGCCAGGTACGCGTCCAAGAAAGTAGGTTCTGTGGGAGTCTTTAAGGAGTCTCAAGGACATCACATTGGAGCACTAGGGAGGCTCTCCCACGGTGACTCTCAGCTCCCACAGTCTATATATAGAAAAGGTCTGGGTTCTCCAGGTTTACTCATGGGCTGACTGAGGAGACAAAAGGAGAGTCAGGCTGAGCTGTAGACAGACAGGAGGCAACTGGCTGGCTCTGCAGGGCTCTGACAGGCTCTGTGATCACACATTCGGCCTGCCTAACACGTCCCGACTCACTGGGAGGCAGGCAGGAGGCCATCAACTGTGGGACAAATATAGTCCAGGACACCTGAAAGCAGCAGCAGAAGCAAACCTCAGACATCATTTAATCTAATCTTTATAAACTATAATACGTGCTGCTAAAATAAATGGATAAAAAAATCACTATTCTCAGACCTTCAAAATTAGCAGTGGTGCCTTGATATCATCAAATGTCACATCACGATTTAAGATATCAGTTATCTCAATGTTTTTTAAAGAATGGTTTTTAGCTAGAGTCAGGAAAAAAAAGTCTATACATGGCCCTGGGTTAAGTCATCTCTGAAATCTCTTTCAGTTTACACCCCCCCACCACCACCACCACCACCATGTTTCACCTTAGAATTACCTATGGATGAACCCGGGCCCTGAGGATTTTCCCACATTGTGGATCTGGAAATCTGCCTCTGTTTAATGTTTTGGACATATTTCTCTATCTCCTAAATTTTATTTAAACTGAACAGTCAGATTTTAAGGGTCATTTAGGTGCAGCTGGGATGGTTTTGGGGAAACGAAGATGACATGTGCTCTGGTGACACCGCATAGGAAGGCACAGAATATCTGGTTGGCTCTTTTCCTTTCTTAAACCTCAGTAGTTTTTAAAACATGATTTATTTAATCATTAGTTTTACTTTGTGTGTGTTTGCCTGTATGCATGCATGTGTACCACGTTTGCCCGGTGCCTGCAGAGGCCAGAAGAGAGCATTAGATCACCTGGAACTGGAGTTACAAAAGGTTGAGAGCCACCATGAGGGCTCTGGGAACTGAACCTGGGTCCTCTTCAAAAGGAGCAAGGGCTCCTTCTGAGCCACCTCTCCAGCCCCGGGGTCTCTCTATTGATGCTGCTTAATTTCCTTTAGGGGAGGTTCCTGAGCAGGTGAGGCGGGAACCGTGAATCCTGCTGGCTCTTCCACAAAGGCAGCTTCACAGCGCTGCCTGGGACATGTTAGCAGCCACTCTTAACACTCTGAAAAGTAATTTGAACATACCCATCGGGGAAAGAAGACCAGAATTTAAACGATTAACAAAATGGTAGTGAGTTTTCAATTTTCCTTTTGCCTCTTAGGATTCTTAGGACACTGGAAAGAAGCCCCCACATGTTAAAGAGACAGAAGCAGAGGATGAACGCCACTCTTCTTAGGTGGATCCCACACTGCACATGTGTGCACCTGTTCTCATCATGGATCCCACACTGCACATGTGTGCACCTGTCCTCATCATGGATCCCCCACTGCACATGTGTGTACCTGTCCTCATCATGGATCCCACACTGCACATGTGTGCACCTGTCCTCATCATGGATCCCCCACAGCATATGTGTGCACCTGTCCTCATCATGGATCCCACACTGCACATGTGTGCACCTGTCCTCATCATGGATCCCCCACTGCACATGTGTGCACCTGTCCTCATCATGGATCCCACACTACACATGTGTGTACCTGTCCTCATCATGGATCCCCCACTGCATATGTGTGCACCTGTCCTCATCATGGATCCCACACTGCACATGAGTGCACCTGTCCTCATCATGGATCCCCCACAGCATATGTGTGCACCTGTCCTCATCATGGATCCCCCACTGCACATGAGTGCACCTGTCCTCATCATGGATCCCCCACTGCACATGAGTGCACCTGTCCTCATCATGGATCCCCCACTGCACATGAGTGCACCTGTCCTCATTATGGATCCCACACTGCACATGTGTATACCTGTCCTCATCATGGATCCCACACTGCACATGTGTGCACCTGTCCTCAGCATGGATCCCACACTGCATATGTGTGCACCTGTCCTCATCATGGATCCCCCACTGCATATGTGTGCACCTGTCCTCATCATGGATCCCACACTGCACATGAGTGCACCTGTCCTCATCATGGATCCCACACTGCACATGTGTATACCTGTCCTCATCATGGATCCCCCACTGCACATGTGTGTACCTGTCCTCATCATGGATCCCACACTGCACATGTATATACCTGTCCTCATCATGGATCCCCCCTCTGCACATGTGTGCACCTGTCCTCATCATGGATCCCACACTGCACATGTGTGCACCTGTCCTCATCATGGATCCCCCACTGCACATGTGTGTACCTGTCCTCATCATGGATCCCACACTGCACATGAGTGCACCTGTCCTCATCATGTATCCCACACTGCACATGTGTATACCTGTCCTCATCATGGATCCCCCACAGCATATGTGTGCACCTGTCCTCATCATGTATCCCACACTGCACATGTGTATACCTGTCCTTATCATGGATCCCACACTGCACATGAGTGCACCTGTCCTCATCATGGATCCCCCACTGCACATGTGTGTACCTGTCCTCATCATGGATCCCCACACACATGTGTGTACCTGTCTTCATCATGGAGCCCACACTGCACATGTGTACCTGTCCTCATCATGGATCCCCACACACATGTGTGCACCTGTCCTCATCATGGATGCCCAGACTGCACATTGTGTGTGCCTGTCCTCATGGACACCAGAGAGGATGAGGATGAACTCAGACCTCTGGGAGGTGCACAGCCTGACTTCCCCAGCACAGCCCATAACCAAGAAGTAGGACATGCCTATCAGGTCATTTTCTATGAAGGCAAACATGTAAGTATTCTGTCCAGAATTTACTTAAGATGCTGTGTCAGACAAAATATATAAAATGCCAGAACAGAAACTGCAATTAGTTGTTACAGAGGGAGACAGGAAAATCTCAACCCATGTGGGAAAAGACAGCAACCGGACAGATACGAACACAAAGAAGCAAGGGTGTGGGGACCGAGAAAAAAATGCAGCAACCGCTGGCCCTCTAACGGGATCACAGACACACTGGAAACACATCGTTTACACTCTAACAGGGGATCACAAACACACTGGAAACACACTGCTTACACTAATGGGGGATCACAGACACACTGGAAACAAATGGAGAAGACAGAAAGTCTAAGCAAAAGAAACAGGGAAAAAACAAAAGAAAATTTTAGAAATAAAAATTATAACAACACATTAAAACAAAGCAAAGCACAGCAGCTGGTGTGTGGGAAAAGCAGATTAGCTGTGATGGAGGAAAGGACCAGCAGTTTGAAGACAGATTAATAGGAAGTATGCCCTCTGGACAACAAGGAGCCAAATGACTGAGCCTCTGGAACTAACTCGAAGAGGCTAGAAATGCTCCTGTCACCCGAATCTCATAGAAGAGAGCGCAGCACTGGAAGACATTTGAAACACCGATAGCTGAAAATGTAGGAAGCATGGCAACCATCAAAATGTAGACTCAGAAAACACTAAAGAGGATTTAAAAAAAAAACAAAAAACCTACCTGCAGATGCCCAAAACCAAGATCTAAAGGCTGAGAACTAAACACAAAATGCTCTTAAAAGCAGCCAGAGGGAAGAGACACAGGGTCTCCAGGGGAACAAGTCAAGTGACTGGCTCTCCCTCCAGAAACTAGAGAAGCTGGACCGAAGTGGCACATTTAAAGTGCTCAGAGGAAAAAGGACTGTCATCCCAAATACCACAGGCCACAAAAATCCTTTAGGAACGGAGTGGTGGGGAGGGGGGTATGTGAAACACAGACATCCTTGGCTGAGTGTGAACTGAGAGACTGTGTCATCTGCAGGCCTGCTTTAACCAGCACCTCTGGGGCTGCAGGGGGCTCAGCAGGTTACAAGCACACACTTCTCTTACACAGGACCTGGGTTTGGTTCCCAACACCCACGAAGGGCAGTTCACAGACACCTACCGTAACTCCAGTTATAGATCTGATCACCTCTTCTGGCCTCCGTGGGCATCTGTGTAAACACACATACACAGAGACATACACACACACTTTAAAATAAAATTTCTAAGAACACATCACAGGAAGAAGTTCTTCAGACAGAAGGAGAATGATACCAGAGGAGTCTGACAACAGACAGAGGGATGAGGGAAGAGATGCAGAAGCCATGCCTATCCGAGTAAACATTCTATGTTCTTCTCTGGAGCCCGTTAGAGTTGAAAATTTGAAACAAAAATCAAGCACTGTCTTCTGGGGGTGTCAATGACTGAAGGGTAACAGTTATTTGCAACAAAAAGAGATCCACAGACTCAAGCTCCTGCATTCCAATTGGCCCGAGGCAATAGTGATTCAAGTCCAGAAAGACCCGCTGGAAGCTGAAGACCCACTCTAGTCTGACCTGTCAGTCACTGGAAAGCTCCGCCCCAAATTCTCACCCTGGAGGTTGTGCTGGTGATTATTACGTAGGTTCACTGAAAAATAAGGTTTCAACATGGAGATGTATACTTACTATAATTTTTGTGTACAATGTTTTGCCTACATATATGTATGTGACCGCATGCGTGCCTGGTGCCTTTGGAGTTTAGAGGAGTATGTCACATCCCTTGAGACTGGAGTTGGGAATGACTGTGAGATACTTACTGTGTGGGTGCTGGGAACTGAACCTCGGTCCTCTGCAAGAGCTGCAAGTTCCCTTAACTGCTGAGCCCGCTTTCTAATTATCACAGAATACAATGAACAAAACAAAGTTTTGAAGCATTTAAAGAAGGGAAGCAAGGAACGGTAAAATATGAGTGTTGAGACAGCAATCAGACGAGGTATACAAGAGCTATGTGGCCCTGGAGAAACTAATGTACTTCTCTAACTATGGTTCCTCATCTGTTCAGTGGGGACAACTCACCTGCACCCACAGACGGACTGTCTGGGCTGATCAGAGGCAGTGGATTTACTGTGTGGCCCTCCACAAACAATAGCTGAGAATTAACAGTCACACCCAGACGTGCTAAAGACAGTGAGAGTGATGGGGTGGGGTGAGGGGGTGCCCAAGCATCTGGCTGCACAACGCACAGAAAGGAGACAGGCAGGAGGATGCAGAGATCGACCACCACGTCCCCAGAACTTACTGCAGTTCTCCTCGTCGCTGCCATCGGGACAGTCCTCAAATCCATTGCAACGGAAGCGGCCAATGATGCAGTGGATGCCGCTGGCGCAGGGGAAGAAAGTCGGGCCACATTTCGATTTTGCTTTGGCTACAGGAGGAAAAGAAGCACAGAGGGCCATCAGGGGATGGAGTTCGCAGGCCACAGCCTCCTCACCCCACTCCCTCTGAATGTATGAGTGAGTCCTTGCAGGCTCAGCATGAAGTTCCCAAGGAACCATTACCACCATCGCGCCACAGATGTCCCGCCAGCATGGGCACCGACATGCAGCATTCTCTAGGAAGGGAGCTGCCAATCACGCTGCTTCAAAAGTCCTTAAAGGACGCCGTAAACACCACATCACATACACACTGCATCACATACATGCACAAAGTCCTTGATGACGCTAGCACAGGCTAAACACTGTAGCCGAGTCCAAACCAGGGGGACGGGTAGGTGAATGGGTGAGTGGATGGAGCTGGATGGTTCTTGCTTGCTTCTTTAGAAGCTCAGGAGCCGGTCAAAATGCATCAGCGGCAAATCAAAGCCACTGTTGTTGGCATTTAGTGAGTCCTTGCTACACTAGGCAGGGTGCCGAAAATTCCGCACAGATTTTCTCATTTAATTTACCCAGCAGCCACTCGGCGGGATAGCATGCGGGAAAGCTAACGTGACATTCTCAAGACTGCACCTTTCAGAAGACCTGCTTGCAAGGTCACACCTGGCTTGGACTGTGGTTTGTAGAAAGAGTAGGGACACCCTACCCCTGAGAGATCTTTTACAAGTTCTTCAGTTTAGTTTGTGCTAACACTGGTGTTTTCTTTGGGTCTGGAGTCCAGGAACATGTGAGGCAGATGGTGCTTGTGATCATTAATAGTGACTGTCAACAGGATCCACCATCACCTAGGTGATGGGCGTGTCTGTGAGAGAGCATCTAGGTTTGGTGGGAAAATACACTCTAATTGCATGTCAGATGCAAGCAAGGGCCTGAGCAGTGAAAATTATCTTTGCTTGCAGACCACAGATGCAATGCGATGGGCTATCTCAGGCTCTTCGCCACCATGATTTCCCTCAAATGAGGAACAGCACCTTCAACTGTGAGCCAAAGCAAGCCCTTCCTCAAGTTGTTTTGTCAGGATATTGTATCACAGCAACGGGAAAAGTAACTAAGACTAAGGTGGTGTGCCGGTGATCAGCCCTGGACAAAAGCTGGGTGCTAAGTCTGAGCTGAGTTTGCCCGGAGGGCGGCCCTCACACGTGCTGCTGAAATCCAGATGCACTGAATGCATCCGGTAGGAATGCTCTAAGAGAGAACTCTGGGGAGCCAAAGCCTGGGCCTCCTCGGGATAGCACTGCCTTCATCTTTGGTCTATATTGGATTTGCATTGCATTCTGTTGATGTAATAAGCCATGGTCCTGAAGATGACATTATGCGGGAGGGTCTTTCGGAGTCCTGATGGAGTGGGCTCTGACGGATATGGCTTCTACCCCCATTGAATGGATATACTTTGAGGATAAAGTGACTCACTCAAGTTCACACAGCCCAGGAACGTGGACTCCAGAAGCCATGACCTCAATCAACCCAACGGCATGCCTCTCTGCCAAAGGCTGTCACTTCTCCCAACAGAAGCCAGACTCCTGCACTAAAGAAATTTATTTTGCACACCCGCTGTACAAACAGTTTGAACAGAAACAGTTGTAACTTGGACTTGATTTACGGTCCTGCTAAGCCCAGTAGCCCTGGGGGGTGATGCTCTCTCTAGCTAATGGTGCTGTCGGCTCTGGGTGTCGATTAGGAGACAGGAGATGAGATCTATGGCGATGTGCAGGTAGCAGCCTCGCTGAACATCCCTCCAGACTCCTGTCTGCGAAGCCGGACCTACATCCCTCCAAGAAGGAAAAGGCTGTTTCTTTGAAACAAATAGACAGCAAACTGCCTGCATGTTCCCACTGTCTGGATGATGCCAATTCAGGTGCAGCTGACTCACGATCAACAGGATACGGCCTAGAGTGAGTCCAGTTTTGAAACTCCACAAAGTCTTCACTCAGCCTGTAATGGTGTTTGTGAGTTCTTCACAAAGCATAATCTCAAGAGAGTCCTCCGAGTCAAACTCAGACTCCATTTGATGACTTCAGACACATTTCTGAATACTGCCGAGCCTCAGTGTCTTCACCAGTACCACCTGCTAACCAGGGGTCATGGACGATGGAGATGGTTGCTTTGAAGGCTTGAGTAGAGTCACTGACAACGCCCGCGACAAAATGCCCGGTAGAAGCTGCTGTGTGGCTGTTTCCTTCATAGGGAAGTGTGAGGCTCAGAAAACTAGTCTTAGAGGCTCCAGAAGGTCACGTGTTGCTTTTCACCAAGATGGGGCTGAGAGCGAAGAAGGAAGCTCCTGCCCCTCCCAAAGCCGAAGCCAAGGCGAAGGCCTTGAAAGCTGAGAAGGCGGTGCTGAAAGGCGTCCACAGCCAGAAGAAGAAGACGATCCAGCCCAAGACCCTGTGGCTCCGGAGGCAGCTGAAATCTCCTAGAAAGAGTGCACTCAGGAAAAGCAAGCTAATGCCTCTACACCATCATCAAAACTCCCCCTGACCACCGAGTCAGCCAGGAAGACAGGACATTTGTGTTCATTGTCGATGTCAAGGCCAGCAAGCGCCAGATCAAACAGGCCGTGAAGAAACTATGACATTGACGTGGCCAAAGTCAACACCCTGATAAGGCCTGACGGAGGGAAGAAGGTGCGTGGTCACTTGGCCCCTGATCATGACGCTCTAGATGTTGCCAACAAGACTGGGGTCATCTGAACTGAGTCCAGATGGCTAATTCTAAATATACACTTTTTTCACCATAAAAAAAATGGTCACATGCTTACCAGACTTATTAGGTCCCTCATCAAAGTTAGATGGATGAACACTTGCCAAGAGAGAGAAGAGTCAAGCAGAGCTGCCTACAAGTTGTGCAATGAAGTCCATGGATGTGCACTGTCCCCCGTGATGCAGTGGGCAAGGTTTTGATCACCCATATTAAGTAACCACAGTGAAACCATTGGTCACAAAGCCAGGTTTGGGTGAAATCATTTCTTCGTTCTATCACTAGTGCCCTAACTGCCTGGCATGGACAGACGTCTGCTCATTCCCTCGTAGGAATAGTCTCACAGCAGAGCAGGTGGCCAACAAGGGACCAGCAGAATCAAGGATGAAGTAGAGGGAAGCAGGAATGTGGTCCCTGTGGAGTGTGATGAGATACACAGCTGAGAAGTAGAGAGAAGCAGGAATGTCGTCCCTGTGATGCAATGCACAACTGAGGCTGATCCCTCTGGAATGACACCTAATCAGTCACCACAACTAAGGCAGCAAGAAGGTAGTCTCCAGCCTCAGAGCAAGCAGCTCTTCATCTTGAAGAGCAAACCTGACCTGTGTATTCAGAGTTGTCTTTATTTTTTCCCCCATTTTACTAGAAGCCAGTATTATAGATGGATCAAAAGTCAGAGACATAGGTCTCTGGGAAATGCATAAGAACTATACGGTACCAGGAAATGGTATGGTGACACCAATCTCTACACCCAGAGCAGGTCTCACATGTGTGAATGCTGAAGCCTGAAGAAACCACATCTGCCCAAAGTTAGAGAGCTCTTATTGGGTGCACATGGGCCTTGAGCCTGACTCAGCTGCTTCCAAGTCCAGCCTCTTTCAGTTATGCTATGCTATGTCACAGGCGGCTGCTGTAGGACCACATCTGGCTCAGATCTCTTTCCAGCATTCCAATACAACAGAGAACAAAAAAGAGACCCAGGACACAGAAAGCCCGTCTTCCCCATGTCAGAATGTTCCACACCTGGGTTAGACAGCTCTTCACTAGACCTCAAGCCTATGACTCTCCGCCCAGAAAGCACTCAGGCCTGCCAACCTCTTAGAAGATGATATAGGCCGCTCACCTACAGCTGATGGCTCAGGTCTCTCCAGGTGGCCACCAAACACAATAGCTGGAGCCCAGTGTGGTGACACATACCTGTAATACCAGAATTGAGAAGGAAGAGGCAGGAGGACAGCAAGTTTGAAGCCAGCCCAAGTGACACAGTGAGACTCTGTCTCAGTCACCACTCAGTTGGGCCAGAACAGCCATGAACTCAGCCAAGCTGACCTGGCACACCCCCCGAGTGGTGGCTACAACTCCACCTCAAGCTATGGATATCTAGGGTGCACCTCCTTTCCTCTGAGATTGCTGCCCACCAACTCCTGCCCCAGGATCCTTCTAATACAAAGCCAAGACAGGCCAACGAACCAGAAGCGGGAGCCAGAAGTTCCTCTGCAATGCTCCCATCCTTCCTGTAAGAATCCGAATGAGCTCACGGTGTGACATTTCAACAGCAGAGGAGCGTATAAAGGAGAGTGTGAACTTCATCATCCATCACCACCACACAGGAAAGGCATGATGGTTTGCATATGCTTGGCCCAGGGAGTGGCACTATTAGAGGGTGTAGCCTTGTTGGCGTAGGGTTGTCACTGTGGACATAGGCTTTAAGACCCTCATCCTAGCTGCCTGCAAGCCAGTATTCTGCTAGCAGCCTTCAGATGAAGATGTAGAACTCTCAGCTCCTCCTGTACCATGCCTGCCTTAATGCTGCCATGCTCCCACCTTGATGATAATGGACTGAACCTCTGAACCTGTAAGCCAGCCCCAATTAAATGTTGTCCTTGTACAGACATGACCTTGGTCATGGTGTCTGTTCACAGCAATAAAACCCAAACTAAGACAAAAGAGTGATCTGGATATTTAGTAAACATGATTTCCTCTCAGCTACTCTTCTCGTTGCTGTGGCAAAACATCTGACGAAAGCAACATGAGGGAGGAAGGACTCATACTGGCTCACAGCTTCAGGAGATTTTCAGTCCTTCAGGAAGGGAAGGCATGGCAGCAGGTGTGGTTCCGTTCACATTGCTGAGAGTATGAGGTGGCATCATGACAGCCAACCAAGAAGCAAAAGAAGGGCCAGGTTATAAACCCCCATCTGTGCCAGATAGGTCCCACAGCACCCCCAAAGATTACTGCTAGCTGAGGACCAGGTGTTCAAACACACAGGTCCACAGAGGACATGGCACATTCAAACCATAATAGCAGCAAGAACAATCATGTGTAAGTGGGTCAGTGGGTCAAATCCTGATAGTTCGGCAAGTCTGGAGTGAAGTCTGGTATTCCACATTGCTCCTGAGGCTCCTAGGAAATGCTGCTACAGCAACCACAGCACTGTGAGTCACAGAATGCTAAACACTGTCTTGCCCACTGCCCAGAAAATGTACCCAGTGTGTGAGCTATTGAGTAAGTCCTGATGGAATTAACAAGTGGGCCTCAGTGGGCAGCTGAATGTAAACGCACACAAAACACATGCTGCCCTGAAACCAACTTCTGACCCTTAACATACTGTCAGTCACTACTGATCCACAGCCTCGGACTGTGAGTGTTTGTGTTTCAAGGGGAGGGTGGGCACGCCTATATACATGTGTGAGTGCATGTGGAGGCCAGAGACTAATCACAGGCAGCTTCCTCAACCACTCTCCAACTACTACTGAAGGCAGGGTCTCTCACTGAACTGGGAGCCTGCTGACTGAGTAGGACTGGCTGGCCAGTGATCTCCAGGGATCGTCTTGTGTTTGGTTCGCTAGTCTCCAGTGCCAGTATTTCAAGTATAAAAACACTCTTGCCCATTTCCACTGGCTGGTGGAAATCATGCTCAGGTCCTCCTGCTTGCACAGTAAGCACTTTACTGAATGAACAATCAACCCAGCTACAACCCAACTTCTTAATGGCTGAGTACGACTTCACTGCCTCTGTGAAACCCATAAGTCAGAGGGCCGGCTACCAACAGACACTTGCGGTACTTTAAATAACAATACACACCCAGATGGATACAGTCATTTCCTGCCTGTATAATATCTCATTGATATACAGCTGCTGAGTCCAAGGCTATGCACAGTGTGGATTCTGGGGTCCTTCGGGACATCACCTGGTGTCCTCTGGCTATAAGGAAAGACTGCTGCCCAGAGACAGATGAGAGGAAACCACAGCTCTGCCCCTAACTGCTGGACCACTCAACTATCCCCCACCCATCTCTGTCTCCTTCCAGTCCAACCTCCGAATGTTTCATTGCCCACCGGGGCGAGGGGACCATGCTTCTGCATCTTCCTAAATCTGCACTTGGGGTGGGAAATCAGTTTCAGCTAGAATGGGTTTCCTGGTCTGCACGGATCTCCTGCAAATGCACAGTCTCTGTCTCCGAGGGCTGGTGGATGCAGGCGCCCTCTCCTAGGGCTATCCACTCGCCCGTGTCTCTGCAGAAGCCCTACGTTCCCAGGTAGCTTTGCAAAGAGTGAGTCGGCTCTGGTAGGGGAGGACTAAGGTAGATGAGTCTCTTCCTGCAATTCAAAAAGCGTCCTCAAGAGGGAGCGGATCTCAACTCCATGAAGGCTAATGCCAGAAGACTTCCAGGTCTGCATGGGGTTGTGATACTCCCAATGTAGTCAAGATGGAGACCCATGCAACAGTTACAGTCTGAAGCCGCGCCTACTCAACTCTGCATGCCACTCACATTGAGGATTAGACTGCTCTACTCTACAGTGGTACGGATGAGGACCCACCAGAGACACACAGGACATGTCTCAGTGTCTAGTGAGTGTAGAACCGAGGAAGAATGTTCCAAGGAAACGCAAGCCCGTGTGCGGGGCCCGTGTGCAGAGCCCGTGTGCAGAGCCCGTGTGCGGAGCCCGTGTGCGGAGCCCGTGTGCAGAGCCCGTGTGCAGAGCCTGCAGGCACGGCAGTGTGGACCGGAAGCGAGCCGTGGCGGTCACAGGAGTGTGTGTTTATAGCAGTGAATGGACTTGCTCTCTTTTCTTTAGCTAAAAAAGTATCTTTTGACAGGCAAGGTGGCTTAGTGAGCAAACGCACTTGCCATAAAAGTCTAACGACCCAAGTTTGCAGCCCTAGAATCCACAAAGAGAGGACAGCCTACTGAAAGTCATCTTCTGACAGCCAGTGCACGTGCACGCGTGCTCTTTCTCTCTCTCTCTCTCTCTCTCTCTCTCTCTCTCTCACACACACACACACACACACACACACACACACACACACACACACACAGGGGGGGGCACACTTGTAATAAATGAATAAAATAAAAATACATTTCCCTTAAGAAACATATCGCAAACCAGTTATATTTCAGTACATTGTAATGTTATTGAATGAATGCTCCACAAAAGTATAAATCAAAAAGAAACCAAATTACAATATCCAGGCAATTTAAATCATTGTGAACACCTCCCGAGGTGAACACAGGCACTCCACCATCACTAGCTGACGCTCTGAGAAAAGCACTGGGTCTGAATTTATCACTAGATCGGGTTCCGCGGCTCCCTTTCTAAAACATCAAACTGTGGTTCCCTTGCAAAGTCAAAATTACTTCCTGGTTGGTTCATAAGAAAGCAAAGAAAGAAATATAAGAACAGCCTGCCTGGGCTGTCAGAAGTCTGGGGATGGGGGGGGGGCTGTCCACTGAGGCCTCCAAAGGGGCGGACACACAGCCCAGTAAGTCAGAGCCACACGGAGTCCGGAAGCCTGTGCTAACCATTATTGCCTGCTTGTTACAACAGCTCAGCTCCACATGAAGGCTGCAGGGGACTCCAAGTTCTATTGATCAGACGTGGCAATGTATTACTTTTCCCTAAAATAACATATTGGCTACTTGAGATGTTAGAGAAAGGCCAGCAGATGCACGCTAACTGAAATATAAACATGGAAAGAAAATACGGTATGAAATAGCTTTGCCAGAAGATTCTCTAATAGGAAAAAAGCTCCCAAGCATCTCCTCTCTTAAGTCTCAGATATGAGGTTCCCAGCCGAGAGTCAGGATGTCAGAAGGGATGAGGGTCCACAAGCAGTTCATAAGTTCACAAGGGATTCCAACTGTATGACGTAATCACCGAGACCTCGACAAGGAATTGACTCTCCCCTACGGAACGCCATGTCCCCAGCTGTGTAAGAAGGGAGAGGGACACCACTGGCCTCACCAGTTGTTTGAACGGAGAATCTGGTGTTCGGATGCCTGATACCTGGGGCAGATTCCCGCTCCCTGACATGACTATGGTTCTACAGGGTTCTGTGCCTTCCCTGACAATGGTGAGGCGTGAACGAGTGTCATCCTCACAGAGTGAGGCTCTGGGCTTTGTTTCACTCACCCCCACTCTCCTTCTTCCTCCCTCTCTTCCTCTTTCTTGAACTCAGAATATGGCAGGCAAGCAAAGCACTCTACCACTGAGTTATATCCCCAGCATTTTTGGTCCTGTCTGTCTGTCTGTCTGTCTGTCTATCTATCTATCTATCTATCTATCTATCTGGTTTTTCGAGAGAGGGTTCCTCTATCTATCTATCTATCTATCTATCTATCTATCTGGTTTTTCGAGAGAGGGTTCCTCTATCTATCTATCTATCTATCTATCTATCTCTATCTATCTATCTGGTTTTTCGAGAGAGGGTTCTTCTGTGTAGCTCTGGTTGTCCTGGTACTCGCTCTGTAGACCAGGCTGGCCTTAAACTCCCAGAGATCTGCCTGCCTCTGCCTCCCGCATGCTGGAATTAAAGACGTGAGTCACCACCCCCAGCTGTTTTTAATTTTCTTGAGACAGGGTCTCATTAAATTGCCCAGGCTGATCTTGAACTTGTAATCTTCCTGCCTCAGCCTCCCAAGTAGTTTGTCCCACCAAGGCTGGTTATCAATCTGTCTTTATGTCACACAAAGGACACGTGTGAATGTTGCAAGGAAAATAAACCATGTGGCTTTGTTAGTCAGAGCAGGGATGTAAGACCGGTGCGAGCCTGTCCAGGCTCAAATCCCATTGGCTGTATGATGGGCGAATCACTATTTACCTCTATGTACCTCACCTTCTGCACCAAGACATAGACATATCAACTCACTTCACAGGACTATTGTAGAGACTGAATAAGAGAATATAGTAACTTCCTAAACTTTCTCTGGAAGACAGTATAAGCTATGATTGCTGTATTTTACAGGAATAATTAATAGTAGATATAATAAAATGCAATATAAGAACTAGTTTCATATAGTATTATTCAACAATATTAGCTATTACTCATATTGTTTTTTAAAAACTCACTTACTTTTTAAAGGGTTGACCATAGCAGACACTCAATCAGTACGTGAGGAAGGCAAAGGAGCTGAAAGGAGTGTGGCTGGGCCTGGGGAGGCCTTGGGAAGGACCGCTGCCTCAGCGAGGTGGGAACGACCACGGGTGTGTCCGGAAGGACGGGGAGGGAGGAGCACTCGGGGCAGGGGAAGTGGAATGGGCAAGCCTACCAGTCAGGCCGGGTTACCGAGGTCTGGGAGAAACGAGGGCACCGGGAACAAGGAGCTTGTGTAATGAGGTGAGGCTGGGAAAGGAGGCAGACCCCGCACTCAGCACGGGAGCCAGAGGATATCCTTACAAAGACAAGCACGGGGCCATGTTTGTTTCTTATGAAGAGATTTCACGAACACAGAAGCATAGTAGGAGGTCATGTAAGCTGAAATACTTCAGTACTCTCAAAGGCCTCTGGGTAGTTTGAAGAAAGACAAGTCTGTAAGCTGTTGGGAACCTTCCGTGGGACAGACAAGCTCTTTAAACTATAAAGGACTCAAAGTGCATGGCGCTGCCTTTCAAAAGGGGTCCCATCATCAAGAGTGGCAAAGCGAAGAGGCCAAACAGTGAGGCAAAGCTGGGATTAGAAAACTCTGGAAATTTAAACCAGGCATGCCTGTGTGAGCGCTGAAATGAAGATTCCAGCTGCTGGAAGCAGGAAACTGAGGCATTTCCAGCCCAGGCTTCTGAATCTTGAAAGGTAAAAATGGCCTTAAAAGATAATTAACCCAGGTAGGTTGGACAACTCAGCCCTTCCACGCTCTCTCTGCTCAGTGGGAACCTGGCTGACACGGGCCTGGATCCCTGGGCCTGGGAGCCGATGGGTGCACAGCACAGAACGATTCCCTCCTGAGGGGAAGCACCTCAGGGGTACTGGCTCAGTGGAAGGTCCGACAGGAAGTGGAAGGCCCGAAAGCAGGCCAGGGAAACGGAAAATGAGAATTGGTCTCAAAGGGGACCTGTGAGAATCAGTTTTCACAGCTGAATACACTGAAGAGAATCCATTCTGGATCATTTTCTGTCTCCCTACACGGGTGTGTGTATGTGGTATATGTGTAGGGGGGGATATTAGTGTGGTGTGGTGCATGTGTTGGTGTATGTGCACGTGTGTGTCTGTGTGCGGGGTGTGTGTGTGTCTGTGGTGTGTGTGTGTGTGTGTGTGTGTGTGTGTGTTCTTTACCATGAGAAGGCTTTAAATTTCAGAACCTCCACCCTCTCCTCTTACCATGGCCCCCACCAGGACTAAGGCTTTTTCTACCAAAAGCACTGGTTTCTTTGTTTTCAGACCTGGAAAGATGTATTAGTGATCTTTGATGTGGGTGGGTCTTTGAGGCTTTTCTGTGTTCAGCAGAACCCATCCTGACAGTTGGTCTGAATTCCTGAGATAGGAAACAGACATGTGAACTCCTTAAAGGGGAAAGGAAGCTTTGGGGAGCGAGCTCTCTGGAGTTCTACCCAGTCCTCTCAACATAATCCATGGAGGCAGTAGGACCTGGGAGTCAAGAGTTGGTCCTGGCAGTTGTTGCTGCAATGCTTGGTGGAAGAACAAAGAACAGCCACTGTGGTACCTTCAGTAAGAGGGGACTCCATCAAGTCACAGAGCTTGGAGCCAGGCAGCGAGGACTTCCTACTGCTCAGAAGGACCACCCAAGAGAAAGAACTCTTTCAGAAAAAGAGGTCTTCAGAGCACCACAAATGTAGTTCTGGAAAAGTTTCATTGGGACATCTGTGGTGGTTTGGATAAGAAAACCCCCATACTTGGTTCCAATCAGTGGAACTGTTTGGGAAGGATTAGGAGGTATGGCCTTGTTGGAGGAGGTGTGTCACAAGGCATTGGCTTTGAGGTTTCAAAAGCCTAAGCCAAGCTCATTTTTTCTCTCTCTGCAATTTGTAGATCGAATGTGAGTTCTCATTACTACTTCAGCATCATGCCTTTCAGCCTGTGGTGGGGATCCCATGCTTCCCACCACAGTGATGTGGACCAACCTCTGAGACTGTAAGCAAGGCCACAATTAAATGCTTCTTTCTGCAAGTTGCCTTGGTCATGGTGTCTCTTCACAGCAATGAAACAATAACTGAAACAGAATCCAAGTTTCTATAATGTCTTTAACATAAGTCATTGAGGTCTCAGATAATCTGACTGTGATCCTATGAGTGTCTGGGAATGACATTTAAAGACAGCATTCCTGAGCCTGAACTTTAACAGAGCAGTGATTCTTGGTCCTGGCTGCATATCTGAAAACCTGAGAGGTTTAAAGAGCAATACAAAACTGCATGGTTGTGTGCACCATTAACCACAGCACTCAGAAGGCAGAAGCTGGTAGATTTCTGAGTGTTCAAGGCTAGACTGATCTTCATAATGAGCTCTAGGCCAGCCAGGGCTACATTGTGAGACCCTATCTCAAAAGAAGAAAACAAGATTAGCAGAGCAAAACCAAAGCTAACAGAAATCAATAGAACTGAAATGCTAACACCAGACAATAGATTTAACAATAATAATAATAATAATTAATAATAATAATAATAATAATAATAATAAATTATTCCTAGGGACAAAGTAGGACTTTTAGATATACAAATTTATATGACCTAAAATAAGAGCCCTAAAATATATAGGGCAGATTAACAGAAATAACAAGAGACACCTTCAATGACAGATACAATAAGCTAAAGATGAGTAATGAAATAGAAGTCAGCAGCAGCACCATATATTTAACAAAAGGAGGGTGGGGCAGGGCTGAGATGTAGCTTGGTTGAAAATCTAGTATGCAAAGCCCAAGGACTTTACAAGCCTGGTGTGGTGTCTGTGGTCACAGCATGAAGGAGGTAAGGCCAGAAAACCTTTCTCAGCTCCACAGAGAACTCAAGTAGATCCTGGGCTACATGAGACCTTGTCTCAACAGAGAGACACGGGGGGGGGGGGGGCGGGGCAGAGAGAAAGACAGAGAGATTTTAAAAAGACATAAAAAGACTCAACAGACATCTCTAGAACACAGCACCCAACAAGTAGAGAACAAACATGACGCATGTCAGACCAAATCCAAGGACTCAAAGGAGACCTCAGTGGATTGTGAAACACCAGAACTAAACAGTGTGTTGTCCAGCCCCAGTCGGGTGAAACAAGAAATCAACTACAGAAGGAAGTTGCTGAAAACAAACACGCACTTCCCAGGGAGCACACTCACTCAATATCCAGAGTGAGACAAGAGTGGTGAGGCAAGGAGCCAACAGTTTGGGATTCTAAATAGAAACAAAACAATATTGGAATGTGAAGAATACAAATAACTTGGGGCCAAGTGAGAAACTTATAGCTCTGAATGTCTGTATTAAAAATGAAGAGAGACTGGAAATCTATAGAAAGTAGTTAGCAACAAGAAACAAGACCATCAAAGCTGCAGAGTGGAAGATGAACACGGAAGAATCAATTGTTCATCTACACACCCACAATCAAGAATCAAAATCAAAATTAAGAGAACAACCTCATCTATAATAGCATCAAAACCAGCAAAAATATTATAAATATATTGGCATGTAGGGCTTGTGTGCTGAAAGCTGAAAACCACCCTTCAAAGAAATGACTTGAATAAATAGAAAGGAATAGGTGGTGCTTTGAATGTGAAGTGTTCCCCATAGGCTCATGTGCTAGAACACTTGGTCTCCAGCAGGTGGCACTGTTTCAGAAGATTGAGGATGCCTTTAGATGTTTTGCCTTCCAGCAAGCCTTTCTAAGGGTAAGGGAAGAGACTGATGTAGGCATAAATTTTTTCCAGTCTACTTTATAAGGGGTCAACTTCTCATTTAGCCCACGGCCCACCAGAGGTAGTGGAAGAGAAGATATTAGGGCACAGAGAAGTAGACTTGTTTAGAAATAGTCTAATCTTCATTGTCAGGATATCAGTTCAGTTCAGTAGCAAACATTACACATTAACCAGCAGCTAAAGTCCAGTCCACCTGGCAGTCACCATACATGAACAAGTAAGGGCAGTTCAATCCAGAAGAAACCACAAGGCTCTCTTACTGGTCAGAGACCACAGAAGCATCAAGAAGCTACAGGAACCTCATGACAAGTTCTTTGGCTAGTTTTTCTCTATGGCATCACCACAAGCAGAACTAAGCAATACAATGTTAGATGAACCAATAGCAAGGTGGGGGCAAAGCAAACCAATGCTCAACCTCCCACTGTCTGTGGGGTCATAATTTATATTCCTTCTGAACATCACGAATCCATGCATTTGTTTGCTATAGCAAAACATCCTTTTACCTGTGTGTCCCAGCCAAATATCATTTGACATAACTGACTCTTCAAAGAAACCAGAAGTTTTCACTTCAGACTGACTTTTACAAGTTTTATAGCTTGGCGTACTTCCTGCCTCATTACATCATGTTCCTGTCTCCATGCTCCCACCACCAAGATGGACTGTGTCCCTTCTTAAACCACAATCTAAAATGAACCCTTCCTTCCGGATGCTGATTTTGTCAGAGCAATGGAACATACATCACCTTATATTTGTACAATGTGAGACTTAACATTTGTTAAAGGCAATACTTCCCAATGGATCGTTATAAAATCTCCTTTGACTTATCTGTAGAAACAGACAAGTGGCTCCTAACTTCACACAGAAGATGTAAGGGTCTCAGAGTAGTTACTACTGTATTTAAAAGAATCAAGTTGGAGGGCTAACACTCTTGATCTCAGTATGTTGCATTAAGCCAAAATAATCAGGTCTGTGTTGTATTGAAACAAGAAGAATGTACCTGTGGAGCAACAGGATAAAACTGGTTTCTTTAACAGCTCACTGAAGCTTGGGAAGAGTGCCAAGAAAGCCTTCAATAAAGCCTGGGACAACTAGAAATTCATATGAGAAAAAAAAAAAAAGAACAAGGACACCTACAGTCTATATCCTGTAATATTACAAAGGGCTGAAAGATTGATACATGATATCCTGTATAACCTGGAAAGCATGCTAGATGAAAGAGCTGGGCACAAAAGGCTATGAATAATGATCCCACTTACACGAAATGTCCAGAAAAGGCAAATCGTTGGAGAGATGAAGGTTAGTGCTTCTGAGGAACAGGAGGGGGAGATGGAGAACTAATGGGCACAAGCATCTCTTCCTGGGGTGATGAAATATTCTAAAATTAGTGACATAACTGCACAGCTCTCTGATATAACCAAATAAAGAAACCAAATTTTATGAGAATTCCTAAGATCTAAGAATATGGGTGACATCAGAAATAAAAGAGTGGCTCTTTTTCTGGAAGGTTCTAAATTAGCTAAATTCCTCCCCAGTTCTGGCTTGCATCCAGGGAATATACGATAATGCTGGGGTGAAGGGCAGGGGGAAGTCCCCTGACATGTGCTAGGTGGCTAGGGATGCTGTTAACCGGCAATCCACAAAGACTTATCTGTCAATCACTGCGCTCGTCCCTCTCTGCAAACCAGGTCTTCACTATGTAACTCTAGCTGACTAGAACTCATTATGTAGACCAGGCTGGCCTTGAACTCACAGAGATCCACCTGCCTCTTCCTTCATCTTGCTGGGATTATACACATGGGTCACTATGCTCAGCTTGTTTGTCTTAGAGAAAACAAAGGAACAAGCAAACCCCACTCTTAGCTTTTAAGAATAAGTGTCAAGAGCCTAAGAGCTTTGGATCTAGAGTCTAACCAGCTCCTTGTCAAAGTCTTTACTTTATCATGTGTAAAATGGGGATGGTGTAATAGGCTTTGCAAGCAAGGTTAAAGGAAAAGATGCCTAGCTTCAGTAAGGGCTAAGCAGTTTTCTTAAGTACTGTTTTCTACTTTCTAAAGCTCCCAGTACTGCTTAGTACAAGGAAATGGGCGGCATCGACCTCTTAATATAGTACTACTTTATCCAGTAACAATTAGTATGTGAACTGGGACATTTTATGAGCTAATAAGCAATTGAGACGTAAGAGTTGACATTTCTCACTGCTGCATTATAATCAAGCTAAAGAGGGACTGGCCAAGTACCCAGTTGCCATAGTAACGTAAAGTTTTTGTCGGTCTAATTCATTTTCTTGCATGAAATGCTTTCTATTTGTCAGGCTGGGCTCTGTGGCTAAGTCCACCTCTGCCAAACAGCCATGGAGTCCTTTCGACTTTCAAATTCTAATATTATAGTACAACTGAAAATCAAGATGACAGCCAGTCACAGGCTTTTGTCCTGGAGCTCACTGGAGTCAGTGATGTATAGGAGTGACTCCACAAGGTATGTTAAGTTACCCTCCAGCATTCACTAGCTCAAGCACAGGTGCCAGCGTTCTCTCTCCGCACTGTACACAGAGAAGAAAAGGCACTAAGGCTTGCTAAATGCTTCTCTAGCATTTTAGAGACGCTCTTCCTGCCTTTCCCTATTTACATGGCCCCAAAGCAGGAAGGGGTGAGAACCATTACCAACATCACACAGAGGCTATCGACACATTAATAATTTGCCCAGGGACACAATTTACATATACATTTATTTCTTCTAAATTCATACTGTGTTCTCATAAATCTTTTAAGTTGGTTTAGGAAAACAAAGCTGTTGAAAATAAGGGAAAGTTGATGCTATGGAAAAGCAGAAGCAAAGGAGACAGATAAAATGTTCTACTGTGAAGGTGCTCCCATTGGGGATCGGTTTTTGGCCTGGGTTGTCCAAGTGGTCAAAATGACGAGGAAAACATGGTCAGTAGTGGGGAAGGAGCAGGCAAAGCCATAGCCTTAAGTCCTAACATTTCATGAATTAAGAGATTAGTGGCGCTCCTCCATAACCTCAACATACTCTCAACTCAGATCCAACTGAATCCCACTCAGTAAAAGGTGCTCTGCCATGTGCCCACTCAGAAAATATAGGTATGGCCTCAAAACTCACAATCCGCACTCAATTCCTCAACCAACTCTGGGGTCCCTACATTTAAGTTCAAATCTCACCTCTGCTACCTTCTAACCCCATGGTCTTCTACAAGATCATAAACTCCAGCCCCTGGGTCTCCTCAGCTGCACAATGAACCTGGTATCCTAGCACTCCCTCTCCATAACCCTTCCATGGAGACTAAATCTGAGTATGGAGTGTAATTTCTAGACTCCGCTATGGGTATAAGCTATCAATATTTCCCACACTTCCCTCCCTGTACTTTGATGGCTCTGTGCTGGGCATGGTTCTAAGCATTGTGGACAGGGCCCTGCACAAGGCAAGAGAGGACTTACTCTCAGGGAGCTTTCACAGAAGTTGGAAAGAACAGGAGGGAGGGAGGGAAGGAGGGAGGGAAGGAGGGAGGGAGGGAGGGAGGCAGGAAGGCAAAGCAAGCAGACCCAGTGCTGAGTGCCATGAGGTGTTGTAATACCATGTGACAAGGCTGTGATGCTAATTTGGATAAGGACAGGACCATCTGAGGCAGAAGCCATTACAGTGTGACCTGTAAAAGTCATAAATAAGCCAGACGAGTGAGGACAGGAGACACACCTGAAGTGGAAACTTAAAGGGCTCTTTGGAGAGTCAGTTGTGTTGTGTGGTGTGTTGCTGGGGCACACACGTGAAGGAGCGTTTTCCCGAAGTGGACACAGGTGAAAGGCTAAGACAGACTGATGAAGGAATGTTTCCCTGAAGCAGACACAGGAGAAAGGATGTTCTGCTAAAGCCAGCGTGTGAAAGGGCTCATGTATTGGTCTGCCTTACACTGTGCAGCTGAGCTCCAGAGAGAAACGTAGCAAAAAACTTCTGGTAGCATGCAGTGTCTTTTTTGCCACTCCCGTGGACCAGACTGACTGACACGGTGATGTCAGTTGAAACAAATCTCCTGTGCTGAAGTAAGGCCCGTGGAGGACACGTGACGTTTGGAGGCAGTATAACTAGAATGTGGCTGACTGTGACGGGGCTGAGCTAGGCTTGCTTACAGACCTGGCTGTGCAACGCTCCCCGGTCGCTCATCTCTGCTGGACTTCGCTGAGAGGCACAGCTGAAACTTCTGACATCCCTCTGGGTCCTCCTGTTAACTTCTGCTAAGGCTGAGGCCTGGCTGTCTCTGCTAGGTAGTGCCACCGCTGCCTGCTGATTCCCGTCCCAACTTTACCAAACTGGACAGCTGGTGTATCCATGAAGTACTTGCCAGTGGATCCAGCTGCCGTTGCTAACCTATGAGCTGAACTGCCGATTTCCAGACAACTCAGACAGGAGTTGCTCCAAAAAAACATTTCTAAACAGGTCCACTTTCCCTGTATCCTTTATTTCCCACTAACTGGTGGGTGGTGGGCTAAGGGGAGGTTAAAGCATTTAAGAACCATCATTAAAAATAGGATTTGAAGCTGGGCGTTGGTGGCGCACGCCTTTAATGCCAGCACCTGGGAGGCAGAGGCAGGCGGGTTTCTGAGTTCGAGGCCAGCCTGGTCTACAAAGTGAGTTCCAGAACAGCCAGGGCTACACAGAGAAACCCTGTCTCTAAAAAACAACAACAACAAAAAAAAAGGATTTTAAAAAATTAAATGTGTATGTCTGTGAGGACATTCCCAAGCAGGAGGAGGGAAGATGCACCCTGAATGTGGGTGGAGCCATCCCACCGGCTGGCTTAGGTCATTTAAAGGAAAGGAGGAAAAAACATGAAGCACTATGATCACCTCTCTCTGCTTGCTCACTTCAGATGCAGTGTGACCCACTGGTCACCTCACATTCCTATCGCCACGCCTTCCCTGATGTGATAGACTATCCCCTCTCCAACCATGAACCAAGCAATCCCCTCCCCCACACATTACCCTTTGACAGGTATCTGGTCACATAAATGAGAAAAGCAACGAACACAGATGGACAGCTCTGGGTGGACTCTGAATCCTCAGGGCCGTGCAGGGGTTGCCCTATGAGCTGTGAGGTCTTACGCACTCCCTACCAGCAATGGCCCTAGGAGCGCCCGTCAAAGCCTTCTCCATCGCTGTGAGATGTCGGCATCGCGTGTGACTGAGACCCACCGCTTTGGCAGCAGTGCTGGCTGTTCTTGCTGCTGAACTAGTGAAGCAGAGAGATGGTAGGAGGAGAGAGCGCTCAAGGGTCATTCCTAAGTTCTCAAATATAACAAAAAGGCAAGATGATCTCAAGCACAGGCTGGCCCTGTGCGCCAATAGATCAGCTTCTGAATTCCAGCGCCAATCCACCATCCCTCCAGCCACACAGCACACAGTGAGTCCCAGCTGTGCCAGGGACGCCAGCCTAACTTGAAAGCATGCCATGTCAATCATGCACATTTCGTACAGAGAGATGTGCGTGTGCTTCGCAAAGGCCCCTGGGAATGAGCAGGAACAGGAAGGGAGTTCCTCTGCTCTTGTAGAAAGCAGGGGCAGTTTGATAGGGACCCCTGGCCATGGCGGAAAGGCACTATCACAGAGGACTGGATGTAAGTAAAGAGCTGTGGGGCAGAAAGGTGGGGTAGGAGAGAGATGTGCAGCCAGTGGGAAACACAGGGCCAGACAAGGATGTTTTTTAGGCACTCCCAAACCTGGATTGATTCCACTGTGATCTGGGCGCATGGAGATCGCTGTTCCTTCACTTCGTTATTCCTGATAATTAAAGAAAACTCAAGGCAGACATTCATGGAGAGCTCAGCAGGCATCCACCTTGGGAATGGAAACGTCCCAGCTAAAGACTTGTTCCAGTTTCATCCTCTGTCTCAATGATAAGGCAAAACTCAGGGGAAGAAAGACCTTATCCATCACGGAGGGAAGTCGGATCGGGAACTCAAGCAGAAACTGAAGCAGAATCCACGGAGGACTGCTGCTTACAGGTTAACTCGCTGGATTACACTTAGCTAATTCTTATACAGCGCCAGGTCGACCTGCCTAGGGATAGTACCGTCCACAATTGCCTGGGCCCAGAATGTCGGTCTTCAACCATCAGTCGAGACAGTGGCCGACACAGATAGCCACAGGTTTATCTGATGGAGACAATTCTTCTCTTGAGATTCCCCCATCCTGGGTGACTCTAGGTTGTATCAATTTGACAATAAAAGCTAACCAGGGCGGCACTGAATCAGCGAGGCACTGCATCCACTCGTCGCTAACCAGGGCAGCACTGCTCTTCTCTGCCACATTCAAAACTATAGTCAAGAGAAGTTCAGTGGTGCACACAGGATGTCTTCATTGACAAGTGGCCAGGGCTGCCTGGCTGCAGGGCTCACACCCACTCTGCTGCCTCCATGGTTCATGTGAGGGCAGTGACTGGATCAGACAGGGGGGTTGGAGCCTCCTGCAGCATCACTGGAGTACAGGAAAGGAGGGCGTCACCCCCAGAGAATGTGCTACATGGAAAGGTTGAGCCCCTCCCAGAAGAACAATGACCCCGGGAAAGGGTCTAAGAAGGAAGAAGGACAAACAAGAAAGACGGCTGGCCACCCCAGCCAGCCATGGAGGGACGGCGTGCTGGACCTCGCCCAGTCTGCTTGAAGGACACCTAAAGAAGTCGACATCTGCCCATTTAACAGCAGGTTCCTGGGGATTTGTGCAGCAAATCTATTACTGAGACAGATGCAAAAGCCAGGATATGAGGTATCAAAGGCACATACTCAAGTGCAGCAAAGGAGAAAAGAGTAGAGAGGGCAGAAGCTGAGCCCAAAGGAGAGACAAGAGGACGTGAAGAAGCAACTGCAGCAGGAAAGCCCAAGTCCAGCATGGAGCGGACTCATCCAGGGAACCAGGACACAAACTCCTATCCCCACCTCGGCCCGGGAGCTAATCATGCGTGACCTGTCTTCAGTCCACGAGGAACCTCAACTATCAGAAAGCAAGGAACAGGGCAGTGTTTGTCAATGTGGTACAGAAGCTTCTTAAGCTTCATCGGAGACTCGCTGCTTATGGAAGGCCTGAGACTATTCTGATGCAGCCAGCACAGCTTCCCGGGAAACACAGACATGAGGCCTGAGGCATGCAGCCCTCAGACCCGCAGCCTCGGCAACCACCTGGCTGCTATCACACAGTCAGCCTTGCCCCAGGCCTACTGAGCTAGAATCTTCAATTTACAGAGTCCTACTCCGACTGACTCCAGCTTCTGAAGACTTAGAAAGCTGGAGACACCTGGGATCATTTCGGGGAGGGTTTGGGAACTGAGCTCAGTGGGCCTAGGAATCTGCCAGACATCTTCAGGGCACAGAGCCCAGAGATGCTCCTGCTGTGTTTGTGTGTGCTGAGGATGGTGCGTGGATGCACACACAGAGGTCAGAGGACAACCTTTGTGTTTCGGACAGGGTCTCTCACTAGCCTGGAATGTCAGCGTGCACACTGGGCTCGCTGTCCCACAAGCCTTCAGGGGTCTTCCCGTCTCTGTCTGCCGTCTCACCATCACCAGGTTGACAGGCGTGCACTCCCACCCCTGGCTTCTCACAAAGATCCTAGGGTCCAAACTCAGGTTCCCATGCTTACAAGGCAAGCATTTTCCTTATAAACAGCTCCCCAGCCGTTGATTTTTACCAGAAAAGGCACCCCTGAGGCAAACTCCCCTTATGGCTCTGATGTTTCAAGCCCCTGCTGCATCCTCTGGAACTGAAGAGCAGTTAGAACTGACCTCAGCTACTAAATATGCAAGATCTTTTTGTCTGTTCTCTCTCTCTCCCCCTCTCCCTCTCTCCTTTCTTTCTCTCTTTCTTCCTTCCTTCCTTCCTTCCTTCCTTCCTTCCTTCCTTCCTTCCTTTCTTTCTTTTTCTTTCTAGGGAATATATTGCACAGGGTTTTGCTTCTAATCTCTAGGGATCCTCAAAACCTCCTCACTGCCTTCACACTGTCTTCCTCTACTGCTTCATCACTAATTCCTCCCTGTTAATTAGCCATTCTTCTCAAAGTTTAGATCTCAACGGATGTGAACTCTGGGCCGCCCCTCCCTGATCAGCGTTTGAGGATACCTATTGTCCTGTCATGAAATCCTAAGGCTTTGCCACACACCGACCTGCAGGGGGCAGCATAACAGTGGTTTAGGCTCACTCTGGAATGTCGTATTCACATCTTGGCTCCATCTTTCCTGTAAGCTTCAATCCTATACAAAGGGTGTGTCTGTGGGATTTCGTGTGGCAATCAGAATTCTTTATGATATCAGTCATGCAGAGAACTGTGCTTGCTGTACAAAGTTTCAGCAATATTCCCAGGAGACACTCTAACCCCGGGGTGCCTCTGTATGCTATGCTTACTCAGGGGCCAATCTTTTTGCATATGTAAATCCAATTCAAAATCCATCCCCACACATGTGCTTGTGTTCCAGCAAACCGGTCTGTCTTCCCACATGGACGATCACAGGTATCTGGTGCTTAGGGATGACCAAGTCCCTTTAAAGTGGAGGAAAGTAGGACCTGGAGAGCTAGAGCCCTCACCCACAGCAAGAAACAATAACAACTGTAACAACCGTGCAAAAGTAACAGTAATAACCAGGGAGAGAGGGGTCTTTTAGGGTTTGCAGTTCTCCCTGCTTATAGGCACCGCAGCTGACTGAGCCATAGAGCGCTAAGTGGGGCTGCAGCTTTCCAGCCGGGTGAGCTGTCTGTCACTTCCCCTGAAGCTATGAAACTCACTGAGAGTGCCCCTACATTCTCGGAATTAAATACAAAAGCCACTGAAGCTGCCAGGTCTCTGCTGTCCTTAGGCACAAAAGCCCCTCATTAGCCTCTCGGTCCCTGTCTTTAAATCTAAGCAAAACCTTAGGATTTCATGACAGAGGATAACAGGTATCCTCAAACGCTGATCAGGGAAGGGGCGGCCCAGAGCTCGCATCCGGTGAGATCTAAACCTTGAGAAGAATGGTTAATTAACAGGGAGGAATTAGGGATGAAGCAGAGGGAGACAGTGTGAAGACGGGCTGTTAAAGCAAAACAATCAAGTGGTCCTTTGAAAAGTCTTGAGGTGGTGGTGCACGCCTATAATCCCAGCACTTGGGAGGCAGAGGCAGGCAGATTTCTGAGTTCGAGGCCAGCCTGGTCTACAAAGTGAGTTCCAGGACAGCTAGGGCTACACAGAGAAACCCTGTCTAAAAAAAAAAAAAAAAAAAAAAAAAAAAGTCTTGAGAGGCATCATGGGGGTAGGGGGAGTGGAAGGTGTCTGTCTGTCTGTCCCTCAGCCTGCCTGTCTCTGTCTGTCTGTCTGTCTCTGTGTGTGTGTGTGTGTGTGTGTGTGTGTGTGTGTGTGTCTTTGTGCGTCTCTATATGTGGTTGTGTTTCTGTGTGTGGCTATGTGTGTGCATGCTGCAGGTGGAAGGAAGCCTACTACTCTTCAACAACCTGATCTGGCTACTTGTTAGGAAAAACCTAGACAAGAAAGCAGCCATGAGAGAGGAGTACAAGTTGTCCATGCATTTCCAGTCTTTCTTCCTTGATGGATTCACTCAGCAAGTACCTGCTGTGCATCTCCTGTGTGCCAGGGGCTCACTGTGCTTGTGGCTGGAAAAACTGAGCAAGATGCATTCAGGCCCTTTGCTGGCTGTCCTACAACTTCTAACGCCCTTGAAAGCGAACACCCATGGGCCTTTACTGCACCTGATGCTTACAAGTCATAGGGAGCAAAACACAGTTCTATGTGATCTGGAGAAAAGAATATCTACCCTGTCAGGGAAGAGAGGGGAGAAAGGTTTCTCAAAGGGAATGGCTATAAAGTGGCGTATCTCTCTTTTTATGTACCAAGACAGATCAAACCATTAATCTACCTACACATGCATTAACCCATTCACCAATCAGTTAATCCATCCATCATCCATCCATCCATCCATCCATCCATCCATCCCACCAACGGTTTGGAGATAGACCCATCCACTCATCAACCCATGCACTGACTCATTCACTCATTTATACCCAGCCATCATCAACATAACCATCCACCCAACCACCTATCCACATTAGTTTGTTTGGGTTTTGATTGTCTTTTAAGACAGGGGTCTCACCTAGGAGGCCAATGTAGTCTGGAACTTGGTATGTAAACCAGGCTAGCCTCTAACTTGCAATTCTCCTGCCTCGGCATCTGGAGTACTGGAATTACAAGCATGAACACCACGCCAATATTCTGTGTGCATGTGTGTATAAGTGTCCATGCATGTGCAAGTGCATGCATGTGTTGGTTGGTGTGCACACATGTGCAGAGGCCAGGAGATAACCTCAGCTATTATTTTTGAAGTGTTGGTCACCTCGTTTTTGTTTGTTTTAAGGGTCTCTCACTGTCCTGGAGCTTGCCAAGTAGTCTAGGATGGCTGGCTAGAACATCACAGGGATCCACTCAACTACCATCTGTGATGGTTTGTATATGCCCAGCCTAGGGAATGGCATGATTAGAAGGTGTGGCCTTGTTGGAATGGGTGTGTCACGGTGGGCATGGGCTTTAAGACCCTCTTCCTAGCTGCTCGGAAGCCAGTAGTCTTCTAGCTGCCTTCTGATGAAGAGATAGAACTCTAACCTCCTCCTGCTCCATGCCTGCCTGGATGCTGCCATGTTCCCGCCTTGATGATAATGGACTGAACCGCTCTCTGATTCTGTAAGCCAGCCCCGATTAATTGTTGCCTTTATAAGAGTTGCCTTGGTCATGGTATCTGTTCACAGCAATAAAACACTAATTAAGACACCATCTCTCTAGTGCTAGGATTACCACACCAGGGTCTCTGTGTGTGTGTGTCTCTGTCTCTGTTTCTCTCTGTGTCTCTGTCTGTCTCCGTCTCTGTCCCTCTCCCTCTCCCTCTCAAAGGAGACTCAATGAAAACAAAACAAAAAGCAAGGGCTCCAGGAAACTGAACTCACACCCTCACATCTGCAGGGCAGGCATTCCTTCACCGCAGTTCCTGTTGCTGTTTTACACTAAGTTCTGTACTTAGGCCAGGAGAGAATTCAAAGAACTGCACGACGTCAATCCTGTAAATAATCAGTATTCCTGGGAAGGTGCTGGAGGGCACGTTTCTACTTAGCAGGAAGGAAGGCTCAGAAAGAAACACCCCATGCTAGGTTCTAGGCAGGGTCAAGAGCAGCGAGCCAAGGGCACCCCTGCTGCCCCTCTGCAGCACGCTGCCCACCCTAGAATTGCTCAGAGCCGCTGAGCTGCTTTTAAATTGTTTGTTTTGTTCCGATTTTACTCAAGCCCTCTGCTTTCATTCGCAGGGTAAACAGGACACTGCTCCTCTGTAATTTTCCTCAAGGCTGTCCTTAAACATGAGACTGTAAGGATGACTGCTGATTGGCAGGAGAAGAAAGTCTGGCAGAATTAACAAATGAAGTGATGACACCATCTGCCTTTGTACTCCTCCTGTCTGCAACGGAAAACAAAATACTTCTGAAAAGCAGAAGTCGAGGGAGAGGCTGGCACAAGACCAACGGGTATTAACCAGAGAGCCTGAGGAGAGCGGGCTCCACGTATGCATTATTTTCTCCGTTGTTTGCATGTGCCAAGGTGAGGTCTGCATCGCAGCAGCACGATTATTCAATGTACAGCGTATGTTTTCTTCTCAAACACGCCTTGCGAGGACCAGGGCGTGTGTGTGAAAGGGCAGAGCAGGAAGCTGATGGCTCCTGCGAGAACCTGGTCCTTCACTGTCGAAGTGGATTTAAGTTTTAATGATGAAATGATTCACCGTGAAGAGTCCCAGCTTCTCCTGGAAGCCTCTTGAATTGTGAAAGGCATAGCCACCTAATACTGCAAGCTTGGGCGGTGCCCAGAGCACTAAATACCCAGCCCTGCACCAGGAAGGTTGGTTGGGGGACTGGGGTGTGTGTGTGTGTGTGTGTGTGTGTGTGTGTGTGTGTGTGTGTGCGTGCGCGCGCGCATGTGTATATGAGAACCACACAGAGCAGAGTTCAACGTCAGGCCTTTTAAGATAGCTCCCCCACCCCCTGAACCTAGAGTCTAACAGGTTATCCTGATTTTACATGTATGCTCAGGGGTTAAGGTTGCCCAGCAAGTGTTTCATTGGCAGACTTCATATTCCAAGCCTTGAAGAGAGATCTTAATGATACCCACAACCCATCTGTACCAAGGATGGGCCTGTCTGAGATCATCTCTTCCTGGTCTCATGAAGAGGATGCTGTAGCTATCCACTAGTTCCTCTGATTGTCAAAACACTGGCACGGGGCTCCTAAGGCTGATGGCCACGCCCACTGCACCATGCATGGTGTCAGCAGCTTCCCACGCCCCACCACAGGTGGAAACACTGACCCAGCCACACTGCCAGATCGGAGCGAAGTGGGACCTGAAGCAGTCAGGAGCCGAGAAGTTTCTACTAACAGGCAACTTATCAGCACTGCAACAGCACTGCGACTCTGAAAGCAGGTTTGGGCTTATCAGGAACAAATGTCTGAGTACGCCTGTGCGCCGCGTGTTGGACCTGAGTTCTGTTCCAGAAAGAAACAATCCTGGCGTGGTCTTTGGAATCCCAGAAGTTAGGAAGACTTTAAAAAGAGAGAACAAAAGACTGCTTAGGGAGTCCAGCAAGAATTCATCCTTGGATCTGTTTACCACAGAACCCTCAGGGGAAACAAAGAAGTGTACGAAGCCTACTCATTTTTTTTTTAAATAGACATGAAGCTGTTTTGCTTGAAGCAGGAAAAGGGTCCAAACCCCAAACCCCTGCTGCTCCGTGGTTCCCCCTCTCCTTGGTGGCACTCACCCTTGGCACCCCAAAGGCCCAGTCTGAAAAGCAATGACAGGAATTGTCCATACAGCCCCACCAGGGAGGCTGACTCCCACCCCCCCACACACACACACACCACACACACACACACCACACACACACACACCACACACACACACACACACACCACACACACACACACACACACACACACACACACACACACTTCATCCTGATCACTCTCGGCTGCACGGCTGAGACCTGGGCAGCTTGCACCTTTGTGCTTCCATTTCTTCACAGACTGCGATGACCGGCTGCATTTCCTTGAAGATGATGATGGAATTACTAATAATGACGGCTGATACTCCACAAGAGACAAGTCTGAGGGCCATGAGACTTTGTGGTAGAGCAGCCGATTTAACAGGTATAAATGTATTCAAGCTCTACCAGAAATGTCCCACATAAGCTCCCGTGGCCCACCAGCTGTGGTGGGCCTGGAAGGGCCCTCTCTCTTCTTCTCCCACCCTCTCCCTTTCCCTTTCCCTCCTTCCTGACTGCAGATGCAGCGTGAGACCGGCCACCTCTCTCCTGCCACCATGCCTCCTCCATGACGGTCTGGATCCCCTTAAGCTATCAGACAAAAAAATCAAACCTTCCTCTTTACGTGGCTTCGGTCACAGAGCTGAGAAAAATAGTGAATATTGGGACGAGTCTATTTCACCCTTTCCCCATTTCACAGATGAGGAAACTGGAGCAGAGAGAAATTCAAACCTGAGCAGCGTATATAAAGAAACGGCAATAACCCCAGGGTAGCCTGTGCCAGCCTTGGGTACACTCACACACACACACACCACCTCCCATGAAAAATAGTCCGTTAGTGAATAACAACAAGCCCTGAGCCCTCCTCCCAGAGATCCCCACTGTCCCTGCGGCATAACCTTGCCGCTTTGACTTGTTTAACTTTCCAGAGTCCCGGCAGCTCTTGCTTCATTTCTGGCCACATGAAATCATTTTCTCACACAAGGAGCCCACCTGATGTCTTTAGGGGAGAACATGCAGGAAGGGACCTTAAGAGCAAAATGAAGAGCCAGGACGGGTGTGGTCAGCTCCGGGTCCATGGCACTACTGTTCAGGGCGGACGGCTTCTGAAGGCACATCCTGACAGAGATGCCACTAGGCCGCCTGCACCTGAGAGAATGACAATGCGCTGAGCACCCCTTCTACCTGCATATTGAAAGATGCAAGGTTTGTCCGAGCGATGACCTCATTCAGCAAGACCGAGTCTCCCTGGACACCTGGGGTCAGCACACGGCAGCGCCCCTGGCTCCCTGGTCTGCTGGGTTATATGCAGATTCCTCGGAGCCCTGTTTGAGAGATTTCCTTCAAGCAGGCTTTGAGTCATTCCTGTGTCTATAATAACAAGCCAGTCAGGTGTCCTGCCAAGCACAGGCAGGCTGGGGGCTGTTCCTAACAGCTGCTAGCCCCAGGTGGTAAAACGGGATAGACTTTCTCTCACTGTTATTCAGGAACAAACTCAATGAGAACTTTCATTTTTCTTATTTTATTTATTTTTCGGTGACACCACACTGAATAGCTTCATGCTGAACTGTCAAGATCAACCTACAATATTCTTGCATTCTTCCACTAGCTGTATTAGTCACGGCACCGTGGTTAGTGCAGTGGCTGTCAGGTGACAGTCGGCAAGCATTTGAAGCTGTTTTTCCATGACAACTTTTCAGGGGAGTCGAAGTATGAGGTGATGACGGGGAATCGCAACAGGCGTTATTGAAGGCTGGCTGAGAGACAGGCGCTGTGCTGAGAGCAGTCCGTTTTCAGAAGCCACCGATGGAAGAACTACTCACATCTCAGCTTTCAGATGTGGTGGTTATGGAGGTACAGAGAGGTTCAATGGCTTGATCAGGGTCACACAGAAGAAAATAGTCAAAGATCATTTGGTCCTCTCTTGGGGCCTCTACGACCCCCACTCCTGACCACTACCCACACAGACACACCCACGCAGACACACCCACACAGACACACCCTTCCCTTGGCAGCTCCAGGTTGTACACCATCAACTTCGCAACTTCAATAACCACCCTTGAGACCCTCCCTTACCCTAAAAAATGACTTGGTGCAAAGCTAAACATGCAGAATACTTTTTAATCCTCTGGACTTTATTCTGCTCTTTCTTCACATGAAATTCCTTGTGTTTCCCTCAGATCTGTGTGTGGAAACCTTGACCTTGACACAGGGGCACTGGGTGTGCCCTCTGGGAGGCGGTTATGTGTTGAGGGTGGAGCCCTTGCAGTGAGATTAGTGTCTTCCAAGCATGGGGAGGGGGAGGGGTGCTCGCCCTAAAGAGCTTCTCTGGGAGGCCTGGGCTCTTGCGATGGCATCTGTGGAGCCAGGACTTCCCCGCAGAGCTGGGCAAGCCATCCTCAAAGCCACACTGCCATCCACACTGCTTCCGGACTACCAGATCCTTCTTCCCCACTCTTCCTCCTCCTCCTCCTCCTCCCTTTCCATAAATGCCCAGCTCACTCCACAGTCTGATGGCTTTCCTGCCTGCTGCCAACCCAGGATATCTCTTGAACACCAAAGCATCCTGATGTCTGCAGGGGCAACATCTGTATCGTATCATCACCGCTGCTCAAAACACTTCCTCGAAGTTGAACATCCAAAGAGGTTCTCCCCGAGGCACCTCCAGAACCAGCGTCCTGGCTACTAAAGACCAAGACCGTGGGCGTGATCACGGAGCCCGAACCCTCGAGTCTAACCTCAGCACCATGAGCTGTGAGGATATAAACGATAGTGGGAATAAAGGAACCATGAAGGCAGAAGCGAGAGCTAAGTCACGTGTGGTCACCATCGTGTCACCTTAGCGCTCCTTTAGGATAGATCGAATCTGAGGCCCACATCGTTGCTGAGATGCCACTCACCTGAGAAGGGACGCTACGCTGGTGTCCCTTCCATATCTTTCATGTTGATAGGCTCATTGGGTGATCAGGGAAAAGTCTTGATTTATAAGTGCAATTGAAGCCCTTCTGAGAGAGGACAGAGGAACGGGGTCATCTGTCCCATCGTGTGGCGTGGCAAGAAATGGAACTACACAATAAGCCAGGAGGTGGGGCCTCACCAGACACCAAGTCTAACATACTCAGACACTGCTAGCCTTCTTGATCTTCAGAGCTGTGGGGAATCAATGTTTACACTACGCCTGCTGGCGGGAAGAGCAGCCTCACGGAGGAAGGGCCAGCACACTGTGAAGACCAGTGAAGAAGCAGAGAAAGCCAAGTTCCACCTCCACACCCACCTCATGCAAGGCTCCGGGTGGGTTCAAGGGCAGGAGGGGGGGGAGACACAACATCCAGGCCTTGAATCACAGCACCCGTTACTACACTGCAGTACTGTATAGAAACACGGAGCGGCAGCGAAGTCCTCTCCTGAACCCTTGCAACATCAGGCTGGCCAGGGGCCTGAGTTCCCCATACTTGAAGCAACCCTGCTTTGGGATTGAATGAGGGACACCAAGTGACAGAGACTAGAAAGTTCTGCCTCAAGAACTCTCCCATCTGCAGCTCTGCTCACTGCCTTGCAGGCCACGGGCTGCACGAACCTGTCTCGTGAGCAGCCCGGGGCAGCAGTGCCCGGGGCTCAAGAACAAGGCGTTAGGCTGAGATCTAAGGCCACAGAGTAGAGTGATGACTGCAGGCATTCCAGGCTCAGGAGAGCCAGCTCTGGCTCATCTCATGGCCACTGTGGTCTGAATGTGAACTGTCCCTGTGGGCCACTTGCTTCCCCAGCTGGTGATGCTATTCAGGAAGGTTGTGAGACCTTCCCTTACAGAGCGGAGCCTTACTAGGTGAACAATATCACTGCAGGCCAACCTTAAAGCTTTATAGTGAAGTCCTACTTCCTAGTCACGCTCCGCTTCCTGAATATGAGGCAACGGGACAAACCAGCTTCCTGCCGCCGCCACCGCTGCCGAAGCTATCTTGGCTTTCCCACAATGATGGATTACATCCCCCAGAAACTGTGAGTCAAATAAACCCTTTCTCCCTTAAGTTACTTTTCTCAGGGTATTTAATCACAGAAACCGGAAGAATAACTAAGACACTGACTTAAGTGCTCAGATGTCCAAAGCGACTGGCAGATCAGAGTCCCCCTCAGCCCAATCATCCACGCCCATCAATGTGCACTCCAAACACCTCTCCCCCAATGCCTTGCAAGGAGACAAGCAGGGGCTCTATTCGCCCCACGTCCTTCGGGAGCTCAGGAAACTTCCTGGGCTATGTCACCTGACCCCAAAGGAGAGGCAAAGAGCCCTTCCAATTACCAAGCGACAGCAGAAGCCAAGCCAGGCTTCCGATCCTGTGTACTTCAGGCCCAAGCTAAATCTGGAACATTGCCTGTCCGCATCCCCACCCTCGTCCTCCCGAAATAAAGGCCTGGGCGGCAGAAATAAGCATCTCAAGCACATGCAAATGTCTTGCTCCCGGGGAAGGCAGACTCTGTATTTTAATTTGGAATTAATCTGAAGCTCTGCTGTTCCTGCTGCACATAAATTATAAATTATGTGTGTCACCTGTTTCCATCCCTTCCCTCCACACCACATGACAGGCTTTTATACTTAAGACTCTGCTGTGATTTTTATGGGAGTACATCAAGAGTCACGAGGTACTGAGCTGCTTTCTAAAGAGGGGTTCACAGTTTGCCTTTGACCTCACGGTGCCTCACTTCTGTCCTTCCCAGCCCAGCCCACCCCACGGGAAAACTAAGAACTACACCACAAAACACTAGTTCCATCCCCACCCCCAACCCCACAAAGGATGTCACAGCTGCTGTGCGCTCCTGGGCAATGGTCATGTCATAGCCAGAAGACAGCACTCACCACACTCCTCGTCCTGTGGTTCCCACAGTCCTACCTGCCTCTCTTCCGCGGCGTCCACTGGGATTAGTATAGATGACACAGAATTCCCATTTGGTAGCAATGCCTGCTCTCATTACTTTGGCCAGTTATGGGTTCCCACTCTGACCTTTGCCCACGGTAGAACGAAGCTTCATTGATGAAGGGTAAAAGAAGCAATAGTCTATCATGAAAAGCATAAATACTTAGAAGGCAGTTTTAACTACTTGTCTATTTGGTATATCTATTAGGGTCTGTAATTTCCCTAATCATCGACAATTTGTTTTAAAGATAGGGTCTCTGTAAGTAGCTCTTGTTGACCTGAAACTCACTATGTGGACCAGGCTGGCCCTGAACTCACAGAGATTCCCCTGTCTCTGCCTCCAAGTGCCAGGATTAAAGGTACAGGCCACCGTGTCAGTCTAGCCAGAGGCTTTTGATCAGTTCTATAGGTGCCAGACTCGGACACTGTCTCTGGGAGAGAAGGGAAAGGGCGCACATGAGGGTAGGAGGGGTCTTATTGCAAAGAAGGGAGTCAGTAAGACGGAAAGGGGCGAGAGAGGGCAGTGGGGGTTGCGTGCAATCACAGCACACTGCATACGGTTTCGATATTGCAAAAATAAATTAGCGACTCTATAGTTGTGCCTGCATTCTAAGAATGCACCACATTATCTTTGTAAAATTATTTTTCCTCATGTTTTTAGATTTAAAAAAAATCCATTAAGCAATTGCACATGAGCCGTGTCACAGCCCAAACTGTGAGTCTGAATTAAAAAACAAAATAAAAAAATGATACTGTCACAGCCTAACTCAGATCCACAAGACTGGTCTGGATGTGCCAGGAAAAAGAATTGTGTTTCTCTGTCCTGTAATTTTGTAGCCATTTAAATTTTATTAGCAATTACCGGGCCCTTTACCACTGGCTGTATTTTGCAGTTACAGCCAAGTCCTGGCAACTGGGAGCTTGCCCAAATGACAAGGGCCCAGGTGGACCTGGCCATACTTCCTCCAGATGCACTGGAAGGCGAACCCGCCCCTCACTACGAACCATTTCATTAGGATTCTCTCGTAGGCAGAACCACGCTGAGAACAGTGGAGCTTGCTAAAACCGGGAGGGGCGCGAGATGGGATGCGGTAAACTGAAGTCAAGAGCTGATCTAAAGGACGACTATACGGTGACTCCACACCGCTACGTGTGCTGTGGCAGTGCCGGCATTTCAACGGGAAGTGTCCTGACAGGTTCCAAAGGACAGCTTCTACCCAGAGAGAAAGCAGAGAGGATCTTGGTCATGTTCTAGTACAGCATGTCCAATTTCCCTGTCATCACTAGAACAAGGTGAGAAGGGCCTGGGCAGGGATACAGGACAAGAATCTTTGATATAGTAATAATAATAATAGTAATAATAATAATAATAATAGTAATAATAATAAACAATAACCAGCAATAATGATGGTAATAAATATTAACAATAATAATAAGCAACTGTGCCCAAATTAGGATGTTCTATGACTAAGAGGCTGGTCTTTTCATGGTGACACAAAATCCAATACATGCCTTGTGGTTTTCTCTCTAAGCTCCTGGAAGCCTTCATTTCACAAATCATCTCATCTTTTCCCCTAACCAAAGCCTGGAGTCTTCTGTCCCAGCTCCACGGGAGAGAGAACAGAGGCTCCGGGTAGAGAGCCACTCTTCTCACCTTCCAAGTGGTGGGAGAAGGTCCAGCGGGAGCTGGAGATGGACCACGGCCGTCCATGTAGGTCCCTCACCTAGGGCTGAGCTGTACATACCTGGGCACCCCATCTCACACGTCCAGTCATTCTATCTCCAGCCAATGGCTCTGGGAAGGAGAGATGCTCATTCTTTCCCCATGTACTGTCTCTCTGGATATCCGTGATGATTTCAAATCAAACAGTTTACCTTCCTTAACTTAGAATCTGAATAATTATCCAACCTGCCTTTGATGCCTACAAAAGCATGTGGAAACCTGCACTAAAACTCTCTGACCACCCTAGAGACATCCTCTTACAGAACACAGAATGTAACCCTGGAGAAAGACAGGAAAACCCATCTTGTTAAGTATCAGACGGGTACACGGCGCTCACAGGTTCTTCCTGTGTCTTCTCACTCTGTCCCATTCCAGGGTCACAGACAAGGAAGCAGAAGCTCCAAAATGGGGAGTGGGAAGCTAGCCAAGGACAGGTGAGGACTCTGCGCCAGGAGGCGACCTTCTGCCAGTAACAGTTCAGTCCGTGTTCCCAGAATGCCAGCTGCTGACGGGAGGATGTGAAATAAAGTTTGGGCTCAGTTTTGTTTTCCCCAAATGCCCACGGAATCGAAAGGACACCAAGGCATTGTCTTGCCCAGAGACCACAGATCCATAGGACTCTAGAGCTAGGATGTGGCACAATGTGGTCACACAGCAGGCCCCACCCACTGTACATGCTGACTCTCATCCTGCCCACCCCAACACCCTAAGGAAGGCATGCACACACGGTGCATTTATCTTTTGGGACATGTTCAACACCCTTGGCTGACACTTCTAATACCGACAATCCAAGATGGCGCTGATGGCAGAGCATGCCACTGCTTTATGTGCCACGAAGACTGAAACACTGTGGTGGTCATTCTAGGACCTCGTGTTTCCTGACTCCATGGACCGTATGGAGGGGACAACCATCAGTCTTACAACCACAGGCATCTTGAGGGCCTTCAGATGAACAAGAAGTTGAAATGCAGGGCAGAGGAGAAGTGTAGTTTTGTTTTTGTGTGTGGCAAGTTCAGATTCTAATGTCAAAATCTCTCTTTTGCTCCCCCTCTTCCCCCCTTTTTTTAAAAAGAAGAAAAAGAAAATCTGATAAGCCAAATTTTCACATGTGAGCTTCCAATTTATAAAGACTTAGCAGCTAACCCATAGTCTTAGTGTCCTGATCAAGGCAAACATACTGGGCTGAACCGGCAGGGACATCCAGTTCCAGCCATCGCAGAGCGTAGGCAGGGCTGGAAGGCAGAACGCTGGCGACAGCGCGTTTCATCTCCAGCACGCTGCCTACCCATGGCTGAGAAAAGCACAGCTTTGCCAGGCTGCGTTCTCACAAACTAGCACGCAGAGTGTGTCCTCATCACAGGAGTGGAGGAGTCGAGATACCACATGATAGAAGAAGAGTAATATAACCAACATAAATATATTTATATTTATTCTACCCTCCATGGAGAGCACACTTCACACTCAGCCTTTGCACTCCAAAACTGTGGAAGAGCTGCCTTATGTCATCTGGTTTGCGAGGCTGCATTCTAAAAGTCCTAAGAAACTGATATGTCCAGGGAGCTGGAGAGCACTCTGAGTTTTTTTTCTTTTTAAATCTCGTGCAAAACTGCTGGCATCTTTTGGTAAAAAACAAAAACAAAAACAGGAGGAGTACCAGGATCTCTTAAGAAAAGGTTGCAAGAGACGAGATTTACAGGAAGTCTGACAACGTGGACTTGTTCATATACAGGTGACTGGCAAGTCCTGCCTAGGAATGAGGGACTCTAACATTGGAACTAAGAATCTTTCCTCATGGCGGCTGTACAGGTATACAATCTGTATAGTGTGAGGTAGAAAGAGAGGGCTTCCGTACCAAGTTTAAAAATGGCTTCAAGCCTGCGTGTGAAGTGAAAGGTGTCCACACACAGGTACTGGAGAAGACTACAGCCCACACACGGAACACAACCGCCCAGCTCCATTCATGTGTTCTCAGCTCTGAGGACAAGCCTACTATAGCCACTCTGACAACTGGGGACCAACTCAGCTTCACCGAGGCTGAAACTCTGGGGAAATGCTGAGGAGGTCCCACCAAGAGGAGGCGCCTTCTCAATAGACACACTCAACTCAGGTCTACAAATATTTGTTCTTTTTCTCTCTGGCACCAGCTTGGGCATCCGGCTGGCTCTCTGGAGAGCTAGGTGGAAGGACATTTCAACACTGGGTGACTCCCTCAAACAGTAAGTCATTGAGCTAGGATATAAAGCAGTTTCTGTAGCGGAGCCTCGCTTACTGGAGTGTAGGAAGGTGAGGGGCGGGGCATGGGGAGGCAGCGGCCAACCACACCCTGCTGAGTAGAAGAGTCCCCTAGAATCTACTGAGAGCTTCACTCAGGCCAGGCAGTTAGAGACCTAGCACACTATCTGCTTACTCAGAGGGGGGTAGTAAACACTGTGGCCCCAGGCACAATACCTATTGTCTAAGATCAGCTTCTTTCTGATCACACCATGCAATGAATGATTTGAACACGCCCTCTACTGAAGGTGTTGAGGTGGTCCCATCTTACAGATGAGGAAGCTTGTGCTGAGAAAAGTATAGTAGCACCGAGGGTCTGAGGAACTGTGAGAACACAGCAGGGTCTGGCCCTAAAGCCCTGTCCTGAACTAAAGATATATGATTTCACCGGACATCATAACCTGAGGGTCCCGACATGACTGTTACTAGAAGTATTTAAAAACACACAGCAAAATAACACAAACAGGAAAGAAAGAACACACAAGAGTGTACACATGGGTTAGCATGAAACCACAATCAGTCTCAGGCCACTCTGAGGGCCACTTCTGTTGTCAGAAGCTCAACTCTTTCAGAAGCCTGTGGAATCCAGTACTTCACCATGGCTGGCCAGAGTTAAGACCTGCAGGAATAGGGACACTTCTCATGTGACACAGCAGATACTCAAGCAGAAACAGAGAGCAGGGCTGTCCCCAAGAGACGGAGCAAGTATGTTAAGCCAGTAAAAAAAAAAAAAAAAAAAAAAAAAAAAAAAAGACCTGTGTCCACTGCTTTTGGTTAGCCCAGAGGAGCACAAGTGGCTTTAGTGATCTCGAAAGTAAGCAGATTCCTCTCCCAGGGCAGCCTTTACGAAGCTCCCTCAATGGAGTGGATTATGTAAATGAAAACCCCTGGAGGTTGTACAGCAGGATCAAGTGGTCATCAGAGCCTCAGTTCTCCAGAGACTCTGGCCAGATTCCCTTCCTCACCCTGCCTTGGCTTCTGGGGAGCACGGTGAACCCCTGGTATCCCTGGCTGGGGGCTGCATCCCTCCCACCCAGATCCTTATTGTCAGATGGTGCCCCTCCCTCATTTCTTCACATTATCTTCCTGGAACAGCACTCAGATTGCGACAAGGGCTCTCCTTACTATAGTGTGACTTCATGTTAACTATTCAATCTGCTGTGACCCCATTTCCAAGTCAAGGCATGTTCTTGGATACCAGGAGTTGAGATTTGAACATTCTCTTATGTTGAAACCATTGAGAAAACAGAAGCTGGTACCTGTGAAAGCCATGGAGTTTCCTGAGTGTTGGGTATGCGTGCATCTCTAGGTGACAGCATAAAACACAGCAGTGATGAGCCCATGGCCGTGCTAGTGTACAGGGGTGGCTGGAGCCAAGTTCCACAAACTGAACAACTTCCACAACAGAAGCTTATTTTTCCAAATGTCTAGAGGACAGATGTCCAAATCAATGTATATGAGACACGGGGACAGATGACTTTCTTCTTCCTATGGCTTTACATTATCTTCTGTCTCTTGGTATCTGAGTCCAAATTTTCTCTCTTGGAAGGACTTCCACTGTGGTGGTTTAAGGTCCACTCTGTGACCTCATTTTAATTCAATTATGTCTTTGGGATGCTTAGTTGTGACTGCCAGCTCTGTGGGTTAGGAAATGCCTGTGAGCTCAGGAAGGCGCACCTTGGGTACATCTATCTCATGGGGGGGGAGGGGGCTTTCAGAGAACATCCGATCATGAGGTCTCTGACCTAATCAATGGATTTATCACAGCAACGAAAGGCAGGGAGTGAGGCTTAGCTAGAGGAAGTCCCGGGGATGAGTCTTGGGGTTACATCTTGTCTTGGCTCTTCCTGTACTGTCTCCTTCTGCTTCTTGGTTGCCAGGATACGAATCGCACTTCTCCACCGTGCCCTCCCCATCATGACGGCCTGAACCCTCTGACACAGGGAGCAATGACCCCTTCCTCCCTTCTATGCTCTCAGGTATCTGGTCACAGCAACAAAACCCAAGCAAGCTGAATCCATTCTGTTAAACTCCATCACCAAGCAAGGTCGAATCCAGGGGCACCGTGCCACTGGATTTCAACCTGAGAATGCAGCAAGAGACATTACTTGATTCAAAATATCGTTGTCTCGGCAGTCCTGTTCTGACACAGCTGAAAGGGAAAACTCCATTCTGCTGTACCTGCATCCCACGACTCATTGAGAGGCTCCCTGCTTTCCCTGGCCACATCACCACCATGGTCACCACCCCAAAGCCCACTGTATGCAGCCCAGGGCAAGCCTGGAATCCCCAGTCAATGCAAGGCCATCAGTAGGCACCTTACTGAAGTAGCCAGCTTCCCGTTCAGGCTTGCAAACTCAAACACCACTTTCCTCCTCTGCTCGGCTCTGAGTCCATGCTAACTTACAAGCCAATGGTTTAAAAGAAAACATTATACGTGGTGCCACCTAGAGGCAGAAGCCTAGGCCGGCGACAAAAAAGAGGCGGACCCCCTTACACTTCTGGGGAACCAGGGTTCCACACTTGCCGCTGAAACTGAAACCCTACCAAGTTCTTCCACCACCACACCCGAGCGAGCGGTGTGTAAGCAAGAGCAAGGCAGTGGAGGCAAACGGAATTCGGATTCCGAGTCTGCGCCCACTTTGCCGCGTCTCTGGTTTTGGAGATTCATTAAAATGTTTTCATTTAGTGAATGCAATTAACTTTTTAATTCTTTTAATTCCTCCTCATTTCTTTTAATTCCTCCTCCACACCCCACCAGACACGCATGTACCCAGGTACAAGTCAGAGATGATCAAAGTCCCACACATGACCAAAGACACAATGAAATTTTTCCAAGGAGAAATAAACCCACTTGTGAGGAGGAACCCCAACATTAAAACCTCTCCCCAAGTTTGTCGGGACACGGAGACAACAGTGAAAGGCCAGGGCAGAACAGGAAGGTCTCAAGGCACTCGGCTCTGGACACCTGCGTCTCTGCTTTAGCCCTGGGAATGACACTTTGCTTCTAGGAAAAGCTTTCAGAGGCTCGTAGGACTAAAGGCTACCTTAAAAATCATTATTGTAGAAAAACATTATGGATGTGTTGAATATTTCCTATAGTTTGGATCCTGAACGTTCCTCAGAAGCTTAACTATTAGAGGTTTAGTGACGGGATTAGGAGGTGATGGAGCCGTAAGAGGTGGGGTCCAGGGTTAGTGATACGACGGGACAGTTAAGAGCACGTGCTACTCTTCCAGAGGACCTGAGTTTGACTGGCAGCACCCACGCTGGGCAGTTCACACCTCCATGCCTCTGGTCTCCACAGGCACCTGGCTACATACAAACATATGTGTACACACACACACATACACACACACACACACACACACACACACACAATTAAAAATAACTGATCTTTAAAGAGATAGTCTACTGAGAAGCCGTTAACCCATTGGTGGGGGTGCCCCTGACGAGGATGATGAGACCCCAGGCCCTTCCTCCTCACTCTCTTTTCTGCTTCCTAGTCATGGTTTTATTTCACTGTGTACTCTCCCGCCATGACACAACAGAGCCAACTGGGTCCTGAAGTCAAAACTCCAAAACCCCCAAACAACTTTTCTTTATAAGCCAACTAACTATCTTCTGTATTAGTTGCAGGAATTTCTGTTAACTACAACAAGCACAATACAGGGAACATAGAACCACGGGTCATGCAGATCCACAAGACGAGCTAAGGGACACCTACACAGGTAAACGATGAGAAAAGACCCTTGGAAGTCTGATGGAGGAAGGCTATGGGGTCTCAGAGGGCCAACATGCACGCTCTGTGCTTGCTGTGCCTCTGTGAGGACAGCTCCTTCCCACTAAAGCTCCCGTGGCAACCCAAGGAGTTCCTAGAACATAAAGTACCTGGCTCGGTACTTTACCTAGGACACTCAGCATAGACTCACTGTCGCGCCTCAAAATGAGTGCTCGCATGGAGACATTGCATAACCTGAAACGTATGTCTCAGTATTTTATAACCACAGAAAGGAGAGGAAAGACATGAAAAGCGATTTGAACAAACTAATCACTCAGGGCAATCACTAGCCAAGAACACCAAAATACCAAAATTAGCCTCCTGGGAACCAACCCCCCCCCTCCAGGGGGAGGTCCTCCAGAGGCATTCTGCACAGCAGTTAATAGCCATGAGGCCCAAGTGAGAATTCATTTCAATTCATCAACAGATACCTCACAAGGAAATACAACTAACAACTAGAAATATAAGCATTCTATCTTGTTAATTAAAAAAATTAAAAATGTAAAATACACGAACAGCTATTAAAAACAACCAGGAAAAGAGAGTTTATTTTAAAGATATTACTCAACGCTGCCAAGACTAAAATAAGTCCCAGACTTCAGTCCTGGCTACTGAAAGCAAACCAGGGCAGACCTTCAGCAAAGCAAGTGGGCGGTCTGTGGGCACAGGCAGGAAGAGCGCCCGCCCTTCAGCGCTAGTCTCCTTTCTGAGAATCCAGCCCCGGGAAAGGGGGTGGGGGCGCCATCCCCACTGTCAGCCTGTCAATGCCACAGACTCTTCACTAGCAGAAAGCTGAACAAGATTAGCAGAGGGATAAAGGTGAAGCTCAGAGCAGACATTTGCCTGGCACACGTGCACCCTGGGTTCAATCCCAAGCAGCAAAAATTAGAAAATAAAAAACAAGAGTAAGGAATAGTAGTATAATCAGTAACATGATACCAAATTAGTGGAGTCCTATCTAGGAATTAAAATGGTAGAGACGGGCTGGAGAGGTGACTCCGTGATTGAGATCACTGGCTGCTCTTCCAGAGGACCAGGGTTCAGGTCCCAGCACCCACGTCTGTACCTCCAGTTCTAGGCAACCCAACACCCTCATACAGACATGCATGCATGCAAAACACCAATGCACATAAAATAAAAATTTACATGATAGAGAATTATAGAAAAATCACTAAGATGACATCATGCGAAACTCTTACATGGAAAAACTGGGAATGAAAACCGGACCTTCCATGGTGATCACGTTGGGAAAGGCCTGAGAGAAAAGCTTCAGGATGAGAGTGCATGTGACAGGGACAGGCTCGGTGCCCTTCCTTTGTCCTCCTCACCTCAATTTTTGCAATACATGATACTTTTAAAAAACTTTATGATAGATTTTTTTTCTTATTTTCTAAAAGTCTTTCCTCTACTGCAAATACAAAGAAGCTGCTCACAAGACCACACCCCACCACGGGACCATCTCCAGGCTCCCCGTGCCCTCTCAAAAGAGCAAGGACTGGCAAGCTCTTTTCTAAAACACTATCTTCTCGACGCCAAAGTGCCACAGAGCGCTGGACGCCATGACCTCCCAGAGGTCACAGTGGCCACCTCACTGCCCTTCCCTGGGTCAGACAATTGTTCCAAAAACCTTCTTCCCACGAAGGTGGCCCGGCTTCCACACGATGCTCCCAGGGAAAGTGAACTGTCCACCTCTGCGCTCACCCCACACGCTCTGTCACCTTCGTAGGACGTTTCTTATGTGACGCTAAACACAGTGATGTACAGAAGCCAAAGGGCAGAACAGGGTGGGAGAGGCTCAGTGGTTCAGAGCATTTGCTGCTCTTTCAGAGGACCAAGCTGAGCTCCCAGCATCCATGTCGGATGGCACAACCACCTAACTCCAGTGCCAGGGTAACCGATGCCCTCTTATGGCCTCCGAGGGTATCTGTAGTCAAGTGGGCTATATCCACACGCAGATATATAAAGATAAGTCTATTTTTAAAATGAAGGACATGTGCTAGAGCACGGCTAAACTGGAGTGCATATATTTTCACAATACAACCATTAAAACCACACAGAAATGCAGCTAATGTTAGATAGAAAAGGTGGGGCACGGGCTGGGGAGATGCACCACTGGGGAGATGGCTGAAGTGCTTGCAAACATGAGGCCTGGCGTGCAGACCCCACCCAGAAACTGCAGCCTTGGAAACAACGACCAGGAAAGCCCAGAGCAAGCTCGCTCACAAAACTAGCCACGGCGGTACTTCATGTTTAACAGAGAGTCTGCCTCGATGAAGACGGAGGAGCAGTGAGGGGTGACTCTAACAGCGACCTCAGGCTCCACATGCGCATGCGCATACTTAGCACACACAGATGAAAATGGGGGGAAAACCGAAATCCAGACAATCCCGCCCTAATAACACAGACTACCCAGTAATTGTGTTTATAAACGCCATTTAAGCACACTCTGTGTGCTTACAGACTACACAGGCACCTGCTGGTGTTCTCAGCACACACACCAAGACATCACCGCGGTGCTCTCAATTAGACGCCTTCCTGCTCCCCTTGAGGCAGAACAAAACTGGGGTCCTCTCAGGGTCAAGAATGTTCTTTAATCCCACCAGTGACTGCTATATTAGAATCTTCTGGAAACATTCCTAAGATTGCCTAATCCCCTAAGGATGCAGGAGAGGACCATGTTTGAGTCTGGATGGTCTTCCTCCAAATCTCACACTCAGTTCCATGGCTGGAGAAGATTATGAAAGACACTTCAGGAGAAAGCTCCATGTCTCTTAGCAAGGGGACTTCCGCTTCCTTTAATATCTAAGCAAGCGTTGTTTTCTCCATTGAATGCGAAGCTGGGAAGGCAATGTGTGTGGGGGTATCGTCAAAGAATATTATGTCTGCATCAAATACGAGGCAAATGACTGTTGGGTGTCTGTCACACTCGGGGGCAGGATGGAGGCTTGCCAGAAACGAGGCTGCTCCAACCAAACCAGACAGCTCCGAGCAGCTGCTGACACAAGCCTTGTTTAAAACAGTGTCTCTCCACCACCTCTTCCCGTTTCTGCATGAATTCTCTCTCACACACTAGACTGTACCCATAGACGGCAGAGACTGCGAGAGAAGTCAGTAATGTCGCACAGCTGCTACTAACAGAGGTGGGGCCGGACTAGCTGCTAATCCTGCATTCCTTTACACATTCATGGGCTGAGTGTCACCGCCAGCTAAAGGACGGTCTCTATCTCCCGCTGTTCAAAGGCACACAGTGTCCTGAAAACGGTAACTCTATATTCTTATAGAGTGTTTAATGCTCCTTAAAGCCGGGCCGATGACAGGCCTCACACATTCTAACGCACTTGAAACTCAATTTTAAAATGTTAGATTTCTAGAAGTTTTAAAGTTATGCTAGAAGCAAGGAAACAGTGGCAGAGACCTAATACTTTTTTTAAAAGGTTAAGGAAAAATAATAACAATACAAAAAGAGTATATGAGGTCTACGAATTTAATAAAAAAAATCCTACATAACAAAATTTAATATCTCCAAGTCTCCCCAGTTTTCTCCTTCCCAAACCTTCTCTCAAGAGCAGAAGTAGGCCTGGGGGTGGGGGGATACTGTACCCCATGCAGGGGAGAGGTCAAGCTCAGGGTGAGCAGCGTATCTTCACCAGCACACCATTAGGGAGTGAGTATCTAGCTGCCAAGATTGGCTCCAAACCCAGTGCTCCTTTGTGTGCCCCAACAGACAGAACCTCAAACCCAAGAAAGGCTCTGATAAAAGTTCAAGTCCCCACCCTCGAGTACCTTGTCCTCAGCTGCCTCCCAGAGCCTCAGCTGACTGAGAGCCAGAACAGAGACGTGTGATCCCACAGCAGCTGCTCATCTACCGAGCCAGGGCCACACCTCCCGATGTTGCTTACCTGACCACGCCCTAACGACAGACTCCCCAGGAACTGTGTTTATAAATGGCTGTTAAGCACACTCTGTGTGCTTACCGACTACACAGGCACCTGCTAGTGTTTTCACAGACAGGGCCTGAGACCTGGGCTAGCTGGAAAGGTGCCCAGCGGGGGATGCCAGGGAGGTGACCTAAAGCCAAGCTCACTGTCCAGAGAGACCAACTCAGGGGAAGAAGAAAGACTCCTCAGGGCAGGAGAGGATTTTCACTGGACATCCTAGCCCCTCCTCTCCTGGGCATTATCCTCTCTCTAGTTCTTATGCATGTTTCAGAGCACAAAATGGACAAGATTCTAAAGAAGGAGATGGGGTAGAGGGGACCATAGAGTCTATACCATGCTGCTTTAACTGGAAAGGGAGGATGCTGTGAAGATCCAAACTGTGGCTATCTACAGAGCGAAGGAGATAAGGCAACATTGAGACATTACATCCACTCAGTATATAATACTAGGTCCTACAGAATCATCAGAACTCTACCACACATTCACACATAAGTCTCCAGCCCTGGACCAAGGCAGGAGACATGGTCCTTGCTGACTGAGAGGCACCACGGAACAGAACGCGTGGGATTCTAAAGGTGAGGGTAGCATCCAGGAAGGGCATCCCTAGGGCTTGATGGGCGTCCCTTCTGCTCACCAAGCACGAGCTCCTCTACGGCACTACATTTCTGCACGGTTCATACTGCTCCAAGACAGGGAGCAAGGTCCAACCAAGCCAGACTGGACCTCCTGTTCTTGGCCTGGAATTCCGCCCTTCTCCAGCCCCGCCCACAACCGCAGGCAGGCAGCCACTCACGGCATTCCTTCTCGTCACTCTTGTCGAAGCAGTCAGGCAGCCCGTCACACTGCCAGGCGCCCGGGATGCACCGCCCGTTGCTGCACATGAAGTTACCTGGGATGTTGCATTCGTTGGTGAAGTTGTTCCCAGGGAGCAGCTGGCTCTCTGTGAGAGAGAGAACAGATGGTCAGAAGGCAAGCATCGTAGTCGCAGACAGGCCTGAGACCTGGCTAGCTGGAAGGACTGACCTCAGCCCCGGGGAGACCACTCCTAGCTATGTTTGCTTTTCTGGGTCTGTTTCTTCACCTATGAGATGTACTTATGCCTCGCCCGCTTCGATGCGGAGACGCTGAAGGCGCTCGCTGGGGCAAGACAGAGGGAGCATTCTGTGTCTAGCAGATCGCAAACAGGTGGTCACCACTCTCGTGAAAATCTGTGAGAACGGAGGCCGAAGCCATGGCTCCATTATTAAGAGCACGTGTGGCTTTTCCAGTGGACCAGAGTTCAGTTTCCAGTGCCCACACCTGGAAGCTCACAGCTGCCTGTAACTCTCTCTCTCCTGGAGTCCATGAATATCTGCATATATGCATGTGCGTGCATGCACACTAACACACAAAAATTGGTGAGAAAACCAAATGCTCTTTCCAAGCCAGTAGCAACAGCTAAAGATTAAAGCTCCAGATAGGACTATGTAGTGGACCTCAAATATTCCTGGACTCTGACTCACAACCCCAGCAATCACAGAGTCCTTGAATTAGGACCAAGTTGGCAAGAATATCATCATATCATTTCCCTCAAAGAAATAGGATACCTCAATCTACAAATCAATCTGCCTGACAATGTGCCGCTAGAAAAAGCCAAGACAAAACCCGTACTCGGGCCTGCTAACCCCCAGGAGACTGCCCTGAGCACTACACTGTTGGAGAGTTACCGGAGGTTTAAAACCAAGTCCCGAAGTTCAGGTTCAAGTCCACTGAACAATCATAAAATGCCAAGGGCCCTGCCCAGCACTGCCCTCAGGCAGGAAATTAAACAGCCCTAATGACAGCAGGTAGAGGAGGGGGCAGAACTCAGCCACCTTGAACCTTGGAGGTGGATTTTCCAGAGAGCCAAGATCTGATGCATCAGATAGTGCTGAGCCAGTGTAATCAAAGGCTGGGAGAGAAGCGGCCAGCAAGAAGGAAAAGAATCTTTGAGGAAAAGAAGCAAAAGACCAGTCGGCCATCAGGCTGCGGCTCTGACCCACCTTGAGTCATTCAGCAAACATTTACTGAGCATTTCTGGCCAGACATTTGAGCTATGAAGAGAAGACGTAAAGCTAGGACTTCCTCCTCCGGCGCTGGAAACGGGCATATGCACACTAGATCCTTTACTGACACTGTGATGATGGGGACGTGGCCTTCTGGAACTGCCTAGCGCTAACAAGTTAGCAAGACTCAAAATCTTTCACAAGCTCTGACAAAGGAATTAGCTCCAGGTTAGTGCTCCTTTCCCTCCATACATCCCCTCACAGCACCTAACATCCATCCATCCATTCATTCATTCATTCATTTATTGTCCAGAATACCCTTCATGGCTCTGGATCTCCTATTAATTTTGAATTAAATTACTGTTCACCTGCTAGCATCAGATCCCTCTACTGCCTTCTCTATGAGGAGTATTACCCAGTTTCTCCACGCACAGAGAAGCGTGGGGTTTTTGTTTGTTTGGTTGGTTGGTTGGTTGGTTGGTTGGTGTTTGCTTACTTTTGTTTTTGGAGACAGGGTCTAGCCCTGGATGGCCTGGAACTCACTAGGTAGACCAGGTTGTCCTTGAACCTGGGGATCCGCCTGCCTCTGCCTCCCAAGTGCTGGGATTCAAGATGTTCACCACCATCACCCAGTGGCAAAGCTACTTTTGAAGTGATATTAAAAATAATTTTATAACTGGAGCAAGCAAGCGAGGAGCAGTGGGGATGGACACAGCCCAGTGACTGGCACGTGATTCTAAGGAAGTGGAGGCAGGTAGATCCTGACAGGGCCAACCAAGCCTACTCGGCAAGCTCCAGGCCAATGAGAAACCCTGTCCCAAAAACCAAAATGCACAGAACCTGAGAAGCATCAGCAATGAGTGTCCTTAGCTTCGGCCTTTACTCAGAAATTTATGAACACACATGCATATAGACTCCCCTACACACACAAACACATATATATTCATGCACTTACACAGACCCTGGGACACAAACATTCACATATGCACACATGCACACACACAGGTCCTGACGAGCTCCCTGGTGTTTTTATTTACAAGCAAGACAACCAAGAGTCCAAGAAAGAGGTGGCATTTCTAGTGGAGACTGACACCACGCAAAGGCCTGCAGATCAAGAGAACAGCATCAAGGACCTGACGTGGGGAGGCACAGCCCGGAAGGATCTGAAATAAAGGGCGTGCTGCTCTGACCTGTAGGAGCTGCAAACCCACGGGGCTACCACCTCTCCCACCCTTCCACCCAATCCATCAGGACGCTCCATTCTGCTGAGCACAGACTCAACCCAGGACTTCCCCTGAAGGCAACTCCACAAGTCACTAATCCTGAGAATGAGCAGTAACTTTATTATCTCCGGGGAGAGATCTGGACGCCCATGGAGAGGCATCCAGACAGCAGTCATAGGCTGGATTCTAGCCAGACACTACATGCTCAGCCCATAACCTCCACGCCCTTGCCCTCTACCCCCCATACACACTCCAGCTGTTGGAGAACAACTGCTCAGAGAATACAGAGCTGTCACTCAGGTTAGTTTGGAGATCACTTAGACTCTCTTTTGTTGAGCTGACGCCTCGAAGGCAACCCCCCTGGAAAAGTCACTACACCTGTGAAATCTTGTTCTGATAAACAGATTTCCAGAATCAGAAAATTGGTCAGATTAGATTCCAAAGACTCTGCTCGGAGCATCAATAAGGCTGGCAACACATGGACCTGAAGAGTGACTGTGTAGGTTCAGAGACGACTTATCCCATCCTTTACATCCATTACACAGACGCCCTGCCAGTCGCAGGACACCCTGCCTAGTGACTACAACAGGCACATGCTCGGAGCTCTTCTGAGTCCCCTTAAGCACATGAGGTGCAGCCTATTCAGTGCCTTAGGAAAGTGACATCATCAAAGGTAAGTGCCTAAGAAGAAAGCAAAGCAGAAGATCCTCCTGCAGATTCTGTCTTTGTAACCCCCCTCAAGCCCAGCCGGGCCACCTCTCTGTCCTAGCAGCTCCCATGAGTTATCTCTTGCCCCCTTTTCAACCAGCAGTCTACACAGTGAAGAATTGTGTGGGGATATAAGTCAGAGCCTGCAGACATTTTCTCATCATGACTAGGGGTAAGGTGCTACTGCCATTTAACATGTAAAAGCCAGGGACGTGGCGTGCCTTTGCGTGGAAAGGTCTGGAGGGAAAAGTGCAGCCCTGACTTTTTCGATGTGTTGTGTTACATTTCTCCTAACCTGACACCCATTGAGACACCACACCACAGAGCCATCTGGCTTGACATGTCAATAGTGCTGAGGCGGCGAAATACCTGCTACTTAGCAGTTCTCACTCCCTCCAAGCTGTTTCTCTTCTCACAGAGTGAGTGTTTTCAATGCAGGGGATGGGGATGGCGTCTCTATGCCCTTCAGGAACTCTGAATTCTTACCTCCTGGTGTAGAGAGCGCTCTCTCTTCAGAGGCATGACCCTGACTCTGAAGCCCCTGTACCTTCCTCCTTTAGATCACATGAATGTCATTCCTGTCCCCAGGCTCCTAAACACGGGGCAGGCAGAGCCAGCAGCCTTCAGCCCACCTTCTCCCTGGTGTTTGGGGCTGCAGTGGATCCTTCCAAACCTTTATGCTGTGGGCTTAACTGTTAGGATCTCGTAATGGGAGCACATTTGTCTTTAGAGAGGCAATACATTAAAATGAGGCATTAGAGTGGGCCCTAATTCAACATGACTGGTATCCTCACTGGAAAAGAAAATTAGGGCAGGCATGCACACACACACAGAAGAGACAACATGAAGACCCAGAGAGAAGGGAGCCATCAGTACATCAAGGGGTGGGGGCGGGAAAAGAACCAACCCAGCTGACAGCTTGATCTCAGATCTCCCCGACTGTGAGACAAGCTATCTCTGACGTTCACGACTGTACTGGACATCTAATCCGATATGCTATCCTCCTGCTCATTCTTCAACCCCAGCGTAAGTCATCAAATCTGAGAGCCTGTCTCAGCCTGAAGATGATCCTTCTATTAATCCCTCTGGCCCTGTCCTGTGCTTCCCTTAATCCCAGCCTGTGTTAGTGGTTGCCTCTAGAAGAATGTCCCTGCTAGACAGAAAGTTCCCCTACACACACACACACACACACACACACACACACACACACACGGCACCCAGAGCTCTGTTCTCAGCTCTGCACCCAGGCATCTAGCATTCCCAGCTCTTCCTTAAGTATCACTGACGCTCTAAGAAGTAGACAGGCATGGCATTGACACCGTAACCGCCATCCCTGGACTGCCCCATCACCCTTACCCCATTCCTCTAGCGCATGGGCGTGGCCTGTGCATACATAGTTAAACTACTACACGGAATATGGGGAACCTGGATCTGAACAAACAGATCGATATCCTGTCTGCTTGAAAGGTTAGAAACCTTTTTAGCCCAACAGCCGGCATTCTAGTGGCAGCATTATTTCTCTCACCTCGGTGTCTTGGAACATGATTTAAATAAAAACATGGCCAGCATTAGCACACAGTTGGCTTCCTCCTCCTCGCCTCTCTTTTTTTCATTAAGTCAAAGAATCAAAAGGAGTCGCATGATTCCCCTGCAGAACATCACTTAACTGGAAATAACTGCGCCATCTGTGCACGAATGGAAAAGTAAAAGCCAAGCCCTTCCTTGTCAGGCAGAGACAGCAGCCTGTTGCTAAAGCTCCTTCCAGAGCCCCTGGCCAGCAACTCTAACTTGATGTGGGAAACAAAACCGGAACAACCAGAAACTCCAGCCGGGCTCTGCTGGGCGGCAATCATCCAGAACACTCAGCCAGTGGCACAGACGTTTCCAGCTGAGAAATGGGCATTTCATCCCGACAGCTGGTGTCCTTCGGCGGTCTCCTTGCTCCCCCCTCAGCCCCCCGCCCTAGCAGCATCCATCATGATAGAGTCTGAATGGACATCTGCAAACAATCAGCAGGCTCCATTCTCCCCATTTCTGCCCAATGGCTTTTCATTCTCCTACTTTGCTTCCCCGGTCTAGATCTGTGGGCCCCACTGAACGGAACAAGATGCACAAACTCATCTGTGCGGCACACATGCAGCGCAGCACCCATGCTTGCAGATCTCAGAAAGACCCTCCTCCCCCTTCCACCTTTCCTCGCTTTTCTCCATGACGCATTTCTTGAGACCTGCCTGGACGTACACATACACTCACCTACAGAAGGTTCAAACCACCTAGTGAGCTCTCTCCTTCAGGGACTTGTTTATAAGCATACCTAGAACATGTCTGAAGAGTCTTTCCGCTCTGGATTGTTCCCATGTGGTGTGAGCACTAAACAGAACCTCGGACATCTGTCCTGTGTATTTTTCCAAAAGCCATTTGGGCCTCATCATGCAAATATCTTCCTGTTCAAGCTTGGATATGGGAGCATCTGGCTGTCACCAAGAAGGCAGCAGTCACACAAGGCTGTCTGGGTCTGGCCTGGCTCCAAGCACCTGAGCCTAGCCAGGCCCCCATGCCCCAGCCTTGTTAATCTATACTCCCTCTGCCCCGTGGGCTCATTCCACCAGTGCTGCCTCCGTTTACCCATCGGATGGAGGAGGATCGCTCTGACATATCACTGAGAAAGTGTAACAAGACCCCACACTTCAGCTGACCCTTTATATCCGCAGATATAATATAAGCATGATCCCTGACCCTGAAATGAAATAATATGAATAAAATGAATAATAATGAAATATATTAATCCCATGCCGTTTCCCTCAGCAAGAGTTAGGGATGGAGGAGGACACTAGGCTAGTGATGGAGCCCAGTTAGTGTCTGCCCAGCATCTGTCCCTCACACAGCTTCACGGCTTGTTTCTCCCAGGAAGTGTTCCAAGATGATGGAGGCTTTGTTTCCTTCTTACAAAACAAGCTAGGGAAGAAAGCCAGCGGCCAGGATTCAGGAAGCAAGGGGGGCGGTCACAGGAGGAGGTGTAGGAACTCAAGAGTTTCCCTAAGGAGTCGCCTCTGTAAAATATTTTCCTCTGGACCTCTGCCCTCTTGGGCTGAAGCTACTGCTTATATTTTTATGTATATTTTCAGGTCTGTGCATCACTTCACGAGGAAAATTATGTGGAAATGGTGTTCCTGTTTCGGGGAGCTATTGGGCCACTGGGATAAGGTCTCGTGTCCACAGTCCGGGGGCAATGCAGCTCCTCTTAAGACAATCCGCAGGTTGGACCCTGTGCCACGCCAGAGCCTTGGTTTGTCCTTCCTCTGGCTCTGCTAAGAGTCCTTGAGATGCCAAGAGCTACAGGCTTTTCTCCACAGAAGATCTACTATCTGCCAGAGCACTTGAATGTGGCACAAGCTTAATAGCCTTTTTTTTTTAAAGTTCTTAGAAGAATCCCCTGCCCATTTTATAGATGAAGGAGCAGGCTGAAGACAAGACTCCCAAGGACACACAGCTAGAAAGGGTCATCTAGTTAATACTTCAGCCCAGCAGGCCAGGAATCTGAGCTGAAGCTACGGCATAGGTACCTATCTAAAACAGAGAAGAGTAGCTCATAAATCTCTCACTGATGGAATTTTTTTTTAAATCTTCCAAATCATTAAGATTAACTTTCTGTGTTCCAGGTCGACCCCAGAGAAGAGTGGGTTTCTTTCTGGGGTAGAGGGTAATGACCTTCTTGTGTACCCGAAAGTCAACGCTTATAATTTTATGTCTTCCCTTTGCGTTTTTCTAATGTCGATCAGGAAGCATCAGACAGCAGGCAGTGGGCATGGACAACCACTTTATCGGCCTACAGTGTGCTATCTGTCCACCCCACCACCCTCACCTCATGAGGAAGAGGCTGCTATTTACCTCACGGTCCCCTGGCCCCAGAGGACCCCATCTCCTCTGCTGCCCTGTGTTACAGCAACAATCGAGTGCCAGGTACCCACAGACACCCCACAAATGACTGCTGGCCGCCGTGTGGAGACGCAAGAACCTGCTGACTCCTACAGACATTTATTTCCAGTTCTGACGTAAATTCATCTGAGCTGCCTTGAACTTCAATCTTGCTTTGCCATCTGTAATACAGTGGATCAATGATGTTGGACCTGCACAAGGAAGGTTTTCAAAGTTCCCAGGAAGAGAGGTACAGAGTGAGTGAATAGCTTGAACCCATTTCCCATTGTTCTCTTTTCCTGGCTCACCCAAGTCCTCACCTAGGGTGGGCTGCAGAGAGGGTGCAGCAGGAGCCCAGGCAATGAGCCCCGCCCCCAAGTGCAATCTGCCCCACCCCCGATTGCAATGAGCCCCGCCCCCAAGTGCAATGTGCCCCACCCCAACCTTTTGCTTAGCCAGCTTGCAGCAGCAGCAAAAGGTGGGGGTCAGTGAGGCTGAGCTGAAGGTCAGGAGAGGGGGCAGGTTTCTGACCAACTTCATCAGGCTGGTGATAGGGAGGCTTATGATAGAGCTAATCACCCCTTCCCTCAGGCTCAGAAGCAGGCGGCGGTGAAGAGGAAGGGCTGTGTTTCAGCCCCTGCACCCAGAGATCAGTGCGGCCACCTCCACAGGCTCTGAGATCCATTCCACCACAGACCATCTGCTCGCACTACCCCTCCCCCCACACCCTCCCAAACCGCAGGCAAAGCTGTAACCTAACAATGCCAGCCAGGGAATGAGCCAGAAAAGCCAAATGACCTTCATTCTGGCCCCAAAGCACATCTTGATGATGAAGGATTTCTCAACTAAGACTCAAAACAAGCACAGGCCAGAAAGGAAAAGGCAGTTGAATACAACTGCATTAAAATGTGAAGATTCAGGTCACTGGGTAAATTCTATAAACATGGTTCAGACAGCCCATCCACTGGGAGAGATACAAAGTGTGGATATGGAGAGTTTTCTTGCAAAACTGCATGGGGGAACACAAAGGATGCTGGGGGGGGCGGGGCTGGACAAAGCATCCCTGGCAGGGGCTCCAGTGAGGAAGGCCTGCTATGTTACTGTAATCACGGACGACCAATGGGACACGGAAGCTCCCATCCACAACCAGCTAAAACCTAGAGCCTGGCATTCTCGAGTGGCAAGAAATGGAACAGCAGGAACCCAGGTATGGCACAGGCATGGGGACTCTGAAGCGTGCCCGGTGGCCACTCACGAGGTCCAGGATGATCCCCCTAGGCTGCAGAAGATTATGCACAGGACACAAGGTGACACAAGAGACACAAAACTGGGGCTATCGAGATTGCTATTAAGTAAAAAAACAAAACAAAATCTGTCCTGTAACCCCGAGGACCTGAATCCAATCCCTGGAAACTAGATTTAAAAATAAATAAATAAAAGGGCTAAACGCCAGCTGCGGTGGTTCCCATGAACAGAATAGGCTGGAAGCTCACACAGGCAGGGTGGGGCAGTAGAAAGGCAGCATCTACTCCAAAAGAGCTGTGCCTGCGCTCGCTCTCTCGCTCTCTCTCGCTCTCTCTCGCTCTCTCTCTCTCTCTACACACACACACACACACACACACACACACACACCCCACATGTTCATCAGAGGGAGAACAGAGAAAGGCACACACCTATTCCCACAGTGCCCCAGCACCCAGGACCTTCCTGGAATAAACTGGGGTGAGGTGAATTTGCATGGCTAAATCTGAGAAACTTAACAGGAAGTGAAAAAACAAACTGCAGACCTCCGCCCATACTGAGCTCAGAAAGGAGCACTTTTAGGGGAGCACTTCAAGTGTGAAGGATGACCACTCTGGTCAAGGTCATGGTCACCTCTGGCAAGCAGGGTCAGGGGCACAGGCGGGCACAGGCAGGCAAGCAGCGGAGCCCAGGGTAGCGGGTAGCGAGCAAACGGCCCGCTAGGCACTTTTCTCAGTAACTTTCTATGTGCTTTAAAAACATCTCATGAGGGCTGGGGAGATGGCTCAGTGGGTAAGAGCACTGACTGCTCTTCCAAAGGTCCTGAGTTCAAATCCCAGCAACCACATGCTGGCTCACAACCATCTGTAATGGGATCTGACACCCTCTTCTGGAGTGTCTGGAGACAGTTACAGTGTACTTTACATATAATATTAAATAAATATTTTTTAAGTCTCATGAATAAAATTAATTATGAAAAATGAAAGCTACACTAACATTTGAGGAAAACTACACAAGATAAATTGTACCACTGTGCAAGATACTGTAAACTTCAAATCCCCTCAACTAGAAAGAAATGCAAGACAAGAGGGACACGTGTCACCGTGGAGGGGACAGCGCCAATGGGAGGACGCCCATCCGGGAGCTTTCCTCCATTATGAACTCTCTTCATTTTCTGAAAGGCAGCAACAGTTGTGGGGTAAAAGCCAGTCCTGGAGGGAAAGCTAAGTGTACCCCACCAGGCCAATTCACCCACCCACATATCAAGCCACGGCATTCCAAAGGCAAAAATCACCAAACCTAGCCACCAGGTCGGAGGCTTTCCGTCTGAAGGCTCTAAGTCAGCACAGTCTTTCTTAGACGCCTTTGCCTTCTCATCTCTCGGCTCAGCTGAAAGCAGTTCCGAGGGGTGGGGCAACAGAAGCCACCACCGTTTGCTAAATGGAGCTCTGAGGCTTTGGCCACGATGGAGCCCAGAAGAGGTGGCCTGGGAGGAGGGGCGGCAAGGAGAAGCCAGCCTTCACCCCTTGCCCAACTCGCACCCTTTCTGCTGGGAGCATTCACCAGCCTTAGGATCAACACAAGTTCGAAAGTCTGTCTCTGAGAAGTATAGACAGCTATGTGACTTCAGACAAGTAAGTCACCCTCTCCGAGCCTCACTGGTCCGCCTCTCTGGCAGTGTTGCTGACGGGGGTAGCTGGCAGGATGCTAGCTGGGCGAACAGAACAGACACAGATGATAAAGAATGCACCACAGCAGGCGTCCTGTTCATCCTCACGCCTTCTCTCCTGCCATCCATTCTCACCAACTCTCCCGGAGCTCTGGTATTTCTGCAGTAGTTAGAGAAGGCCATGCCCCTTTCTGATCCACGCCCTCTAAAAGGGGACCAGCCCTGACAAGGGGACGCCTGCTGGAACTGGGGAGATTTAACCCAACGTCGCTTAGTTCCTTCCCTCGCGAGATCATCTAGTCGCTCAGGAATTTCCTAAGAAATCAAGCGCTGTCCGGCTCGGGAGGTGGCTGGCTCCACAGGCAAAGAGCCTACGTGAAGACATGAGGACCAGAGTTCAAGTTCTAGGAACCCTCATTCAGTGTTCCCAAAACCAGACGGGAGGCAGAGACAGGAGACTCTCCGGGAGCTAAAAGGCCAGCTGGCCTCGTTATGCAGAAGTAAAACATTCCCAGCAATCTTGAGCCAGACTACACCATGACCACTGCTCCAAGGAGTCTGCAATCGCTTCGCCATGCTAAGCCTTAGTTTCCCCGTGTGTAAAGCAAGGCACTGGCAGACCATGTCCGAGTCGTTTTTCTACCCCTAATGCGCCCCCTCTTTGTTTTTGTGTATGTACCCAACACTGGGCAGATGCACACCCATCCCCCTACTCCAGATGTATTTTTTAGCATTTAAAAGTGATCTCTGGGTCCTTCCTCCTGCCAACACTGAGCAACAGAACCAGCCTGCTGAAATGCAGGCCGAAGCTGGCCAAAACCACCAGGTTCCTGGCTGCTGGGGAGCCCTAGCCCTAGCCTCGGCTGTCAAGAGATGACGGGCCCTTTGCACCTCTGTAACCAAAGACAATCTATCCAGAGGGCCAGGGGTCAAACCTGCCTCCCAGTCCCTATGGGTCCAAGGGCCTCTCCAGTTCACTCGACTTACCCACCACCTTCCATCAGGTCTCAGTAAATGAGCAATTGTTTGGCTTATCACTTCCTATTAAGAGAGGAATTCTGCCAGGGGGAGAAAAAAAGCCATGCTGTTCCGGCCAAGGGCGGGTAGAATGCCTATTAACCAATGTGTCTTCTTAAATATTCTTAAGTAGCTTAATCCATTAAACCAGTCCATCTCGCTTCTACAGTCTGCTCACGAGGCGCCCTCTCTTCGCACCGAGCTGACAGCAGGCCCTCCATCATGAGATGTTAACTGAGCGAACACTGTGGGGACCTCCGGAGAGCGCGAGGGCTAGGCAGTACTTACTGTGGGAGAGACATGTCAGACCTGATGAGTCAGGGAGCTGAAGCCCTTGGAGGAACCTGCTTGGGCTTCTCAGACCGTGGAAGGTGGATTATGACCACCCTGGAAACAAAGTTTAAAATTAAGGAGGGCTGGCTATGGGCGTGACTGTCCCCCCTGCAGAGGTTGAGCTTGAAGCCTGGGTTCCACAGTGAACTGTTATCTTAAAAGGAAGGGGGGAGGACGGAGGGAAGGAGGGAGGGAAGGACTGAAGGGAGGGAGGGAGGGAGGGACGGAGGGAGAGAGGGAGAAAAAAGAAAAGGAAACTAAGACTACAGAGTTCCTTACATCCTAGACACAACAGCCCACCAGCCCTAAATGCCAATACCATTCCATCCAACCTCAGGGAACAGCTTTGACACCAGGTCTCAGTTTACCCATTTACAAAAGGGGAACAGACCAAAACTTGAACCTAACAAGCTCTACGAGTAAGAAAGGAAAAGAGTAAATGGAGACTTCCAGGTTTTCATCCATTTTATGACAACACACAGACAGAGGCCATAAGATTAACCACGGCTCACTTCTTAAAGGTATTATTATTCACTATTAAAGAGTTACTATTCTATAAAAACTAGGTGTCATGTAGATACATAATATGTCATTTCCCAAGGCATACCACTGTAATGTAGCTACATGATTAGTAATTAGAAGACGGGGGACCTGAACTGCACAAGGATTCACCCCACACCGAATACAATAGAATCATTCCAGGTGAGGGGAGCGAGCAGGAGAAGCGAGCTGTTCATTAAGAAATGATTTTTCAATAAATTCAATAGCGCGCCCCACAGTGTAGCTCCTGGTCGCTGGCTACTGCATTGATGTCTGCTAATGGGGCCAGGTCAGAATGAAGGCACTGGCAAGAAGTCAAAAGGCTTGGTGAACACTGAGACCACGATTCACCTCCAGGAAGAATGGCACCCTACAGGTCGCTCTCTCTTCAATCCCCGCATTAGCTGATTCTGACCCCCCCCAACCATCCTCACGGGGTCCCCACTGGCCTCCCAGCGACAGAACCTAACGGTTTTACTCTTGAGGCAGAGTCTCACCACATGGCCCAAGATGGCTCCAAAACTCAATCCTCCTGCCTCGCAGCAGGAATGCAGGGATTACAGATGTGAGCCACCATGCCTGCCTGGTCTATGGACACAGTTCTGCTACACTGGGCAAACTGGACCAGCCTTTTCTTCTAAGGTCCTCCCCCTCATCCCCCCACCCCCCAGTACACCCCAGGCTCCCATGCACCTCTGGAAGCCGCTTCCTCCACCCACCCCTCAACAGTCTCCAGGTTCTGCTCCCTTTGGCACAGTCAACAGAAGGCTGCCGTGAACAAGTCACTTTGCTCTCTTATTGGGTTTGACCTCCAAAGTAAAAACCCCAACTTGGTACCTCAATCTATGGCTAAGCTGTTCTCCTGACAACACCATCCTGTAACCCAGACTTCACAGCCCCACCCCTTAGCACCACACCTATCTCCTTCGCAGCATCTGTTTACCGCATCTAAAACAGAACCCTAGTTCTCTGGAAGCTTACTCCTCCTGCCATCCAACTGACGGGTCCTCAGGGGGCATCTCTCCTTCCTTCCTCTCTATCCTTCCCTCACTGCCCGCAACCTCCCTGGCATGTGTCAGCCTGTTCTAGTTTGAACCTAGAGCAGACCTCAGCACTCCATCCAGTGTTGCCAACAGTTCCATACTTCCGTCCCCTGAAGGTAAGACTGGGAGACCCTGGGGGTCAGTGCAGGATCTCCTTGTGTGCTGCAGGTATCACACCTCTCCCAAGACTCCCTCCCTGGTCTCCAGGCCAGTCTGCACACCCACCTAGTCCTCCCACCTGATCCGAGCGTCTGCTGCTTCGCAGACCATAATGCTCTATAACCGTCGGTCGTTCAGCTGCCCCCTCCACACCACAAGCAGCCTCTACAACAGAAAGGCCTGTGTCCTAATGTAACCCTGGGCTCAGACAGAAAATTTAAAGGAACTGGGGATGGGGGAGAGGGACAGATGAATGTTAGGGTGGGTCAGTGAAAATACCGCCAGTTGCTTCCTTGTACTATATTATAAAAAGCATGCCACCAAACATCTTGTGGATTATTCCCAAAGGTTAGGCTGATTTCCAAATTTGTATGTAGTTTAAGATTTACGGAACTAAAAAAAAAAAAAAAAATCCTTCATGCTTGGGTATTATAATAACTTGATCCCAACTTGCTTACTAAGAAAAAAATTCATATTATTATTCTATCTCCTGAGAAGTTCATGGATCCTGAGATTTTCTACAAAACAGGCTCCACTTCTAGATTAGCTTAAGCGCAAACTAGTAATTCTTCAAGGCTCAAAGTCAGAGATCAGAGACGGCCCAACACTGGCAGATGAGAGCCTGCCTCCAGAGCTCCTGGCACGAGGACATTCAGAGTGATGTGGGCTGTCAGTATCACCTGACACAGCTTTCCGAGAGCAAATTCGCCCTTCTGTAAAAGCCCATCCTCACAAAGGCAGCTCACAGAGGTCAAGGTCAGCTCCTCGAGCTAGGGGGACAAGCCAGGCCCACCTATGGCCCATCAGTGACACAACCCTGAGAGTCAGCCCTGTGCGTCCACGAGCCCTGGAGCATGACCGCCCCCTCGGCTAAGCCTGCAGGCCCATCCACAGAGAGGCCAATGCCCTGTCCCCGTGGGAAATCCCCGACCATCGGCACCCTACCCATGGCCTATATTTGTTTCTCTCTGTATCTAGGGAGGAGTGACAGCTGCAGCCCAGTGGCATTTGGGGCTGGGACTCTCGTCCAGAGCAAAACAACAAGCCTCTGCTACTGGAGGTGGTGAGGGCGGCCTGGCAGGAGTGGGAGTGTGAAATCAAGAGCGGGCCTCCGCCATCCCTGCTGCAGCAGTGCTGGGACCGGGTTCCCCTCCAGTCAAGGTCTCTTCTGCCCTTGCATCCACTGAACTAGGAAGGAGCTCAGGCCACTCACAGTATGGAAGGTGGCAACTCTTCACATGCTCTGGACGTGCCTGGCTCCATGGGAACTTGCCAAGAGGGTTACAGGGGGCAGGACGGCATGAAGGGAGCCAACGGAATCGGAATCGGGAAGAGCATCGATGCAGAGCCACGTGCAGCCCAAGCACTCCTCCCCCTCCCTCCCCGAGTCAGTGTGCTGGTGCTAACTAACCACGTGAAGGGCCCGGTGTTGAAGGGACTGGGTCTCTGCGCCCGCCCGCCTGCCCGCCCGCTCAGCAATCAGCTCCAGCAGGCTCCCGCCCCAGCCTGGCACAACTCCCTTCCCAGCACACATCACGATCCCTCCGTGCTGCACGCTGATAATGCACTTACAGCCAGCCAGGACTCTGCAGCCAAGAGGAAAAATTTCACCTAATTAAATAAAAACAAAGCAGAAAACCAAAGCCTTCAACTAGTGCCAGAAATAAGGGCAACTTGATCTTTTATAGAACTTTCAAGGCACGAATGCCAACGATTTCTTTTCTAAAGGCATTAAAAAAAATAAAAAAAAAAATAAAAAAAAAAAAAAACAGTAAGCAAAGTGCAAACAACCCAGAAGAAAATGAGGAAAGGATGAGGGAGAAAGCACTGATGGGAGACGACCGGCGGCAAACGGAAAGGCCGAGGCCTGGGCACGGTCGCCCGGTGTTAGTGGGCTGGCCAGGCAAGTGTGAGGAGCGAGTCTGGATCCTCGGGACCTAAGAAAACTCCAGGGGCACAGGCAGCCTTCCTGCAATTCCCATCTCAGAAAGCAGAGACAGATGGCCTGCAAGAGTGAGAGTTCTGTGTTTCAGTGAGGGATTCGACTCCAAGATACAGCAGAGGAGCAGCGGATTCCTGACGTCAACCTTGGGCCTCCACTTGCATGTGTATGCAGAGACACACATGCACACCTGCGCGCGCACGCGCCCACATGTCCACACACATGGGCAAGGTTGAGTCGGGAGAGGACAAAGAGCCACAGTCACACAAACAAAGAGAGTCAAGAGCCGGGCGGTGGTGGCGCACGCCTGTAATCCCAGCACTTGGGAGGCAGAGGCAGGCAGATTTCTGAGTTCGAGGCCAGCCTGGTCTACAGAGTGAGTTCCAGGACAGCCAGGACTACACAGAGAAACCCTGTCTCAAAAAAAAGAGAGTCAAGTAAAACTGTCACTCTTTAAACAAAGTGATGATCCATCTAACTCAGGGACTGACATGGCGTGAAGAAACTGGCTTTGGCACACTACAGGTTAAGAACAGGACTGACTGACTGACTGGTCAACCTTCCTGGGCCACGGACAAGTGAACAGGACCCAACAGCACCCAGCCAGTTTGTCTCCCTCCACTTCCACCCCGAGACATCTCTCCCTGGGGACGCATTTGTGCAGACAGAAACACACGGAACATGGTGTTCACTCCCTTTTTCTTGAAGCATTATTAGTGAAAATCAAAACTTGTTTCTTTATCAAGGTAAGGATGACTAGTCATCGAGACAGTACTAACCAATCACAAGCCAGTACCAACATGGAGCAGCCTTTAGGAGGAACCTGGGAGCCTGGACACACCAATTTGGGACAACGTCTATAATATGGTCACAGGGGCGAAAGCAATTTGTTTAGCACAGTTTGGTAGTCTCTAAAAATGGTTTTAACTCACATGTAGCTTGACTGACACTTAGACCATAAAGGTCTAGAACAGTGACTGTGGATAAGTCCCTGAGGGACCTTAGGATGTGCGCAGACCCTCCACTGATCTAGTCTTCAAAGTGATTCTTTGATATGTCAACATTGCGAATATACCTGGAGGACAAATAAGAACTTCCACGATGATCAAGAGGAGGCTAAACAGCATAGTTCATATCAAAGCTGGGAGCAGGGGTGACAAGAAACGAAAGTCACAAGGGAAAGGTCACCCAAATTATCAAATTACAAAATATTTTTTTTTAAAAAATTCTTAAAATCTGAGAAACTCATGAAGTTGGGAGAAGAAGTATTTGCCAGAGCTACAGAATTCACAATCCCAATATTGACTTAACCTAAGAAGGGAAAGAAAGCAGCAGGGAATGGTCGGGCGGGTGGCCGTTCCTTAGTCAGTTATGAAAGGGAAAGCTCATGAACTCCCCCTTGGCCTCAGGTGCCCCGACCTTGCCAGCGCCACCTCTGACAAGAGCCCCACCCCTTGGTGCCTGAGGTAAGACTTAGCTACCAACAGCGGTGGGCTGTAAGACGGGAACACAGGGACTGTGAGTCTCAGTAAAGCTTATAAATTTAATCTGCCTGTGTGGGGAATGCAGACGTCTCTCCAAGCCTTCCTGGCACTCTCTAAGCCCACAATTATAGCTGCTCTGGACTCCTGTTTCCAGGGTCCTGGGTCTTCCAGGTGGCCGCGGGCCATGATTCCTGCTGGAAGACAGAAGGGCTCATTCAAGGGCGCCTGAAGTAAGGATGCCAGAGACTGGGGCCCAAGGCTGCGGAGGGGAGTGCTTGCCAAGGTGGGTTGTCCTCGAAACCCAAGTGGGTGGAGGGTCATTCCACAAGTGGCCTTCTGGAAATGGGGGTGGAAATGAGAGCCTTCTAACACGGAGTGAAAAGAGGTATTCTTGCCCATTCAGCAGCAGAAAAAAAAAAAATGATCTGTAGTGTTGGAAGTTGGGACAGTGGTGGGTGCACTTGCCTGTGGTGTGGCACGCCCTGGGCTGGGGGGGGGGGGTTCTATTACTTGATCTGAGCTCTGGCCCCGAGGTGTGATTCCTTCTTGAACATGTTCAGAGCTCTGCAGTTGACAACCGTGCACAGCCCATGCAGGCCAAGTTTCTAAAACAACATTGACTTGAGAAAATAAATAAATAAATAAAGGAACACACTGACCGGTACAGCCGCCTCTCAGACAAGGTCTCCGTCACCCCCAGTTGACAGCCTCCTTCCTTACATCTACAGCCTGAGCCACTAACAGTCCACAGTCCCGAGTCACACCACGTCACACGCCACAGCTCATGATGTGTGAGTCCGGTGGGAACGGGCAGCTCGTGGAGAGGAATGGCATGTTCAGGATTTATTTTTAATCGATTCGCTCATTTTTCCTAACACTCGAAGCAGTCTGACTCTGAACACCAAAATGGCATCAGCCACACCCTGATAAACCCCAGGCATGCCGACGTCTCAAGCCTGGCCCAAGGCCCCAATTCCACTGAAGCGCGCTGAAGCAAACTCCAGAGGACATTCAGAGAGGTCGAGGGTGGGTGTGCTCCGTTTCCTTCCACGTGAATCCAAGTCGCAGGTGGGGGTGCCACTCTTCAAGGTGAGCCCCTTCTCAGTTACAGCCCAGCTCGGCCCTCAAGCCCTCTGGGGGTGAAACTTGGCTATTCTAAATCTTACATGGGCTACACTGAACTTTTCCGTGGGGCAAATTTGGAAGTTTTCCTTCTGTTACGTAAAGATTTTTGTTGTTGTTATCTTTGGCAAACACACACACACACACACACACATACACCAAAAAGAAAAAAGAAAAAGCAAGGTTTATAGAGAACTACACAGAGAGAAAAGCCATCTGGAATGGCTTACAGTCAGTGAGCCCGCAGACGGGGCAAACGATCCCTGATTCTGCCCGAGGCCCAGCCAGAAGTCTAGAGGGCTTTGCTTGTTCGCTCTTGTCACAATAACTCCTTCAAAAAGGCCGTGTCAAGCTGTCACTGCTGCCCAGAGGCTTGTGGAAAGAAGCTTCAACTCCAGGAGGGGGCTGAGCTCAGATGGGCAGCGGGACTTCCGGGTCAGTGGCACCTGTGTCAAAGGAGGGAGGGGATGAGGCGGCTGCCCAGGCAAGAGTCTGTGGCACCCTACGGACCACTCACTTCTCTGGCCGCTGCTGCTCCTGGACACGACAGAGGCCATCGCTGATTTGCCTTGATGATGTCACAGCAGCCCATTAAAGACAGAATGGGTCCTTAGCAGCAGCGTTCAGCAGACAAGCCCCTCTCCAGACCCTAAATGTGTCCCAGAAGCCCCGGAGAGAAGTTGTGACCAAACCCTACAGTACCACAGTAGCGTGTCCAGTTATCCAGATGTGCGGTGGCACACGCCTTTAATCCAGCCCGTAACAGAGAGAGTTCCAGGCCAGCAGTGGACATATAGTGAGGCCCTGTGTGAAACAAACACACAAACCCCAGAAGGCTGGCCACTACAGTATGAGCAGGCAGCTAGGGCACTCTGCATGGAGCCTGCTGGAGATTAGACATGATAGTCTACCCTGATTTCAACCTGGGCACACCTCAGGAGGGGGCACGACGCAGAGAAGGACTTTCTAGCACCTTCTGAATCGTCTAGAAAATTCTCAATTGTTGTTAACTCCTGCCCCGGGTATTGTCTCAACCAATGGAGACTGCTGCTCCCTCTCCCAGAGAAGGCTCCTCGCTCCCTTCTGTATGTTAGACAGTTGATATCTACTAAGGCAGGATGGATTTTATCCTGCTAGGAAAAACAGCATACCATTCCGACTCAGGAACTGTTTGTTTCTGGAATTTTCTGTGTGACTTTCTCAGACTTCAGTTGACTGTAGGTAACAGAAAGTAAATCTGTGGATAAATGGGGACTGTGGTACACAGACCTCCCCCTCTCTCCTTCTCTCTGTCTCTACCCTTCCCCCTTTCAGAACAGCTTCTGTGTTCCCACAAAACAAACAACCTCTGTTCAAAGAGCCACTCAATCTCCACCCACCTCCCCCACCCCAGTGAAAATCCCGACGTGGGTAAACAAGGAAAGGCCACTCGAAGCTCAGCTTCCGCCAGCAGGGAGGAGACAAGGTGTGGGTGGAAAAACGCACCTCAGAGCACACTCCTCCAGTCCCGGAGCAGCCAGTCTGAGGCCTACAAAGCACACCAGGACAGCCTTACCGGAGAAGGTGCCAGCGACCGGCTTTTTAACCGTCTTCAATGAAGGTGCGATGCCCCACCCCCACCCCACCTTGGCCACTCTCTCCTGCAACGCCCCTCTCTGTACAAGACTACTCCAGACTGTGGGGCAAGCCTTCCGGCGACACCACCAGTCCCTCAGCTACTGAACAGAGGGCAAAGGGGAGTACATTTTGTAAAACATCACAGCAAGAGTCAGACACCCACGTCTCCTAATCTCTCCCATTACTGCGCTGCTGGGAGGCCACGGGCCTGCTTACCAGGAAGGAGTGGGGAACAATTTGCTCTCGCCTAACTTCCACTATGAATCAGGCTCACTGCTATTAAGGACAAGATAAGAAAACTGAGAAAACAGCATTCTTCAGAATTTCCCCCACAAATAAATAGGAACAATATTTTTCTCTTTAATGAGACCTGGCATAATCATCTTTGGGGAAGATGATTTATACATGATTTTATACATAATAGATTTTTTTTAATTTTTCAAAACTAGCAAGGAACTTCACAACCGCAGTAGAAAAATTAGAATGTAAACACTGCCTGAACTCCCATCCTTTGCCTGCGAGCACCAGGGTTTCTAATCTTCCTTTTTTTATTAAATCTAGTTTTTTTTTTTGTTTTTAGTTTCACGATCCCCTGAGGTTCACATCTTGAAGTGAAGCTCTATCACTAAGGGCTGCCTAGGTCTAACAGCTTTAGAATAGAGACCGAATGCAATCTAGGTTGACTAATTAAAATCAATAGTAAGAACCATGTTCAAGGGCAGCGGCAAGAGAAAGGCTCTATTAAACATTTCTAATTAAAAACAGCGGTGGCTAATGTCCGAGTTCTTGTCCACAGCTAGGGAGGCAGGCCGCGGCTGCAACGCCATACCTCAAGGATGCCAGTCACACTCCGCCACTCAGGGTTCTACAGGAAGTGCACTGACGTGGACCGCAAGCTAGCTCAGCCTCCTGCGGTACCTGGGTGACCCCCTAAGTCACTGGCTCTGTTCTAGAGTACATATTCATTCAATGAATGCACTCATTCCCCCCTCCAGACTCCCCAAAAGGGAAGCTGCAGGGAGCCCCGGAGAAAGCCTAAGGAAGACCAGACCAGAAGAGTCCCACGCGTTCATAAGCATCGGAAGGCCTAAGTGTCCCAGAAAAGAGAACCAAGAGAAGTTATCAGAATTACTAAGGAGGGAGACATTTATTCCAGAGGACCTAGCACTGAATGCTTCATGGACTCGTTTGCAGCCTGCCTGGTTGGGTAAAACAGAAACCTTATGGCAGACAAACTCCTGAAGTAGATGAAGAGCTGACCGCAGATGGTCCTGATGAGGGCTAGCAGCCTGGGAAAGGCTTCGCAAGCCAGAGGGTGGACTTTGGACCTTACCTTATACACAGTGAGAAACGTGCCTCACCTCTGGGGCAGGGGCACCCAAATGTGCAGTCCCTCATGTAGATCAGCTCAGCTGTCCCGCAGAGAGAGAGAGAGAGAGAGAGAGAGAGAGAGAGAGAGAGAGAGAAACGCAGAAGCACACTGAAGGAAGTAAACTTGGGACACTACTAAAAAATGTTAGCCATCTATCCAAGAATCAAAGAGTTGGGCCTTACTTTAATCACCCCAACATAAATTCCTTGTCTAACAAGAAATATCATGAAAGGCTGGTCAAACTTAAAATAAACGACTATATTTAGTCTTTCTGACTATCTATTGTCATCAATCTTTGTCTTTGGGAGACAGCAGATGGCATTCTTGGCAGCCAACCTAGCCGTGTCCTGCTCAGACGGGTGCTGCCCTGTCTGCTTCGCTGCAGCCTCGCCAAAGGGGCGAGTAACCCCGAGTGCCACCAGCCGTTCAAGGGGCCACCCCGGGACTTCGGATTTTAGCAGCCGTAGGAGGGAATGCCAGCGCTCTAGTGGAAGACATCCTTTCCTCCCCTGTGCAGACAAGGCACAAGGCCTGAGCACACTGCCTGACCTTCAGAGGAGCTCCCTTGGAATTCTTAAAGCCCAAAAGAAAACAAGAAAGAAGCAAAGGGTAGACTTAGGTTTTAGTGAGCAGCTACGTACGCAAGGCTGGGGAAGCAGTATGCACTTCTGCAAAAGAAATGGCTGGGTCTCAAGGCAAAGAAAATGATCTTCTTGAACACGATGTCCCCTTTATGTTCATTTCTACAATAATAATCCATGATGGAGGCGGTGGGACTCTTGGATAAGGGGAAGTGACCTGTAGCATTTTCTGCATGGATTAAACACCTCAAATTTTTTTAAAAATCAAGTATAGAACAGTGTTTGCATATCAGCTGCACCAGCCCAATTTAAGAGGCATAGCGTGGGTGACAGTGGGGCAGTGGGCAGGCCCATTCATGCCTAAGGACTTTAATTTTATTTAATGACATTCAGCATAAACCTTTGGCAAGGGTCGCTCCTCCCCGCATCCATGTGCACACCCAGGACATCCATGTGAAGGCAGAGGTGGTGCAGGAGCTGCTATCTTCCTAGTTTGCTCTCTCTTCATCTTATTTCTGAGACAGAGTTCCTCCCTGTCTGGCACACACAGTATGCTAACCTGGTGGGCCCGCACGCTCCCCCAACCCCCACCCCACACCACCTCTCCTCCGGGGTCACGTTTCCCCCTACCCTGCTCTTGCTCCTGCTTGTCTGTCGGACGTGAACTCAGACCCCAGTGGTTTTGTTTGCGCTGTTTTCCTAAGTCTTCTTCTTCTCAGACAGGCAAACAGCCGGCCAGGGGGATGCCCATCTTGCAGTGAAGACATCGAAAAGCCCTGTCTGTGGCTCCCAACCGGTGTCCCCTCACTATAGCCCCATGCATCTGACTTAATGAGACAAAAAAGCCTGGTTCATCTCAGCAGAAAAGAGAATTTTTCAGAGAAATGAACTCCTCCAGAAACTCTAAGAAAGAGGGAGGCGCCTCAGATGGGAGCTGGAGAACCCATGGACATGCAAACAGGATCAAATCCATTGTTGTGAATACAAGGAAGCCAGGCTAAGAGCCCCAGTTGTGTGCAGAACCTTGACCACAGTGTATGTGTGTGATAGAGTGGAGGGTAATACCCTGGTGCTTCACCCACTGAAAAAAAAGTTAAGCAAACAGAAACACAGTGTATATATTATTTTCATAACCAAAACTTCAAGAAAAGGCTCTAATCTCCACTGGGATAACACCACTATAAACATGTGTTTTGCTGGTGCTGCTGCTGCTGTTGTTGTTGTTGTCCTAAATAATTTCTCTGAGGAAATCCAAGTCCAAGCTGGAAAACCCATAAGGAAAACAGAGCAGCCCTGCTCCCTCTGACACCGCTTCCTGCAGAACAGCAGCAAACAGGAATGCATTCATTGCTGTAAAAAACAAAGACCTCAGTTCTCTTAACTATGCTTATTAATATTCAGTCAGTTAAACATAGGTCTTTCCCAATTGCCATCACCAGCCCATAAATATTTAGTAGGGGGAGAAGCAGACACACACACACAGAAAAACTACCCCTTCCTCCCCAGCCTCGGCTAGCCATGGAATTGGACCCAAATCTGAAAAGCCACATTCGCAACAGGAACATTTCCGGCTGCACTTGATCATCTCCTGGGAGAAGGGCTCTCCCGACCAGATTCCAAAGCCTTCCCTCTATACTCCAACTCTAGAGAAGGCCCCCAGCATCTCAGGAAAGCCCCGAGGGAAGGACAGGACGGGGGAGACTTTCACAGGCCACTCCATCCACAGCCTGGTGTGAAGCGAATCCACATTTTCCAGCCTCAAATGGGTTTCCAAAGAATGCAGGACGCCTGGTTTGTTTACCCATTCCACTCCTGGTTTGGGTAGCCAAGCCGTGTTTGTAATTAACAAATATGGTGCCCTCCCCAAACGTAAATGGCGTTCCCCAAAAAGGACCATTTACTGTGTGTCCTCTGGGTGCCAGGCACCTTTACAAACACTCATATTCATGACCAGTCTTATCAAAGATACTATTACTTCCACTGCACACACGAGGGAAAGACACAAGGTTCAGTAAGGAACCTAAGGTCCTTAGAAAGAAACTGAATCTTCAGAGCAGAGGCTAACTAAACCTCATATCGTCTTCCACTGGATTCTTGTATTGGGCAACCCCAACCAGCCCGCCCCTGCATATGTTTTGTTTTTTGTTTTCAAACAGGGTCTTGCTATGGAGCCCTGTGTAGCCTGGAACTCTCTTGCCTCAGCCTCCAGAGCACCAGGCGTTCAGGTGGGACCTGCCACACCCTGACTCCCATCTTCCTCCCAGCACCCCGCAGAACCGGAAGGCGGCACTTCAGCCTGTGATGATTCCTCCAGAGGATTTTCCAACCGAGAAAGTTTACAAGGACGTTACAGAACTCACTGTCCTACAGATGCCGTAAAGTGACTTCCAGTTTTAAGAACTAACAGGACTCTCCCCAAAGCCAGTGATGAGGGCCGATCAGCTCATAAAATATTCCATTAGACCATTTCTGTTCGATTAGCCCCATGTGTTTCTTTGCCGGAGGCTGTCTGAGGGGAGACAATGGACAAACCCTCTCTCAAGCCAAAGGAAAGCCAGAGGACGGGTGCCTTCTAGTCTCCCCTTCCTCGTCCTCACCAGCTCTCAACTCTGCACAGAGGAAACATGATTAACCAGCCTTCCTACCAGAGGGCCATCTCAGATGGGCCCCAGGGAGCCACTTCTCATTTACTTAAGTGATTGAAATCTCCTCTTTCCCAGTTACTCAACCCTGCAACACCAGCCAGCGGATAGAACTGCGAAGCAGGTAAGCTTACTGCTCCACAGACTCGGTGCCAGCGAACGTTGCAAATTACAGGGTATAAATTTAGCAGGGTGGGTCTTGACACACATTCCTGCAAATTACATGTTCCCGCGCTGGTAGAAAGTGCATTAATTACTTTGGGTGTATGCACAACTTCCATTTACTCAGGGGCTTTCTGGAGAGCATCAAGCAACTTGGAGTAATCTACAAAGATTAAAGTATAAATAAATAATGCCTGCTGAGTGGGTGGGTCTTCCCAGAGCTCTTGGAATTAGAGTTGTTAACTTTCTCCCCGTGGATCGGAAGAGTCAGAGAAACCCATTGTGTGTGGTTGAAGCTCGGATGACCTAAATCAAGCCCTATTGTGGGATGGGCTCAGCACTCGACTAGGGGAGGCAGAAATATCAGATATTTCTTTCCGGCTAAGCTCAAAGACTTGCTTCCTACACAAGATACAGGCAGGAGTGAGACCAGGACGGATGGGATCAGGGGAGATTTAACCCAACGACCTAGCACTGTCCATATGCTGGGTGCTAGGCTAAGTACACAGGACTCTTCACCAATATCTTCACATGATTCCACCCTATGAGGGAGAAAGGGAACAGTGCCAAGGTCACCCAGGAGGAAATAAAAACGAAATAACTCTCCTTAGATCATATAACCAGAGAAACATGAAAGCCAAGTTCTGTGCAGCAAGCAGTTTCAGAACCCAGTAGGACGCTGGATCCAGATGCCCCCGGGGTAGGAGGGGCAGAAAACATCAGAGCATGCGCTTTCGGCAGCTCACCGTGTCACCGTGTCTGTTCTGGGCATACAGCTAGGACTGTCACAGAGGATTAGCCTGCAGAACAGCTCTGGAGGCATCTTACATCTCTGGTGGTATCCAGGGGAAAACCACAGCGAGAAAAGCCAGCTTCCTCCAACCAGGTCCCATTTACACGTGCCCCCAACACCCTCGGCTCTTCTCCCTAATCTGTGAGTCCCCCTACGTGATTTAGAGGGAAATAAAAACAAATCCAACTGCTGGAGTCAGATGCGAATTACCAAGGGGACGGAGTGCCGGGTCCCTGCCGCCTATTTGTAGCAGGATGGGGAGAGAGAAGGCCATTGCTGGGTCACGTCTAGAGTGGACACAGGGGCTGTGCTTAAACCGTGTCTCCATTTCACTTTCGACTTTGTTGGAATTATCTCCATCAATAGCTGTGAAGTAATAGGACCATAACCAGGGGTCCTACCCTCCATAGCCAAAGGGAAGCTGTAGGGATGATCCATCTCAGGAGCCTGACCCCATAAAATAGGGACAATGACACTGAAGATAAGCCATTTTCTCCAAGAAGCAGTATGTGGCGAGATCCTATGAAATACGACCAACGCATTCGTACGTTCATGCTCTCTGGCCTCCCCCTCCTTCCTCGCTCCTCTCCCTTTCCCCTCCCTCCACCCCTCCCATCTCTCCCCTCCTTACTCTCTTCCTCTTCCTCCCTCTCTCCCCTCCCATCTTCCTTCTCTTTCCCTTCCCCTCATCTTCTCCCCCTGCCCCTTCACTTTCCCTTCTTCTGTCCCTCCCCCCGCCATCCTACCCCTCTTTTGGAAGACCCTAATCCCCATGGATGAAGTTTGGACGTCAGAGGGAAATCAAGGCCGAGAAAGCACAGTGACATGGAAGGAGCAGACGCCAACCCCTCTTGTCACAACAGCCTGCACGTGCTTCACATTTCAACAGAAACAGGGGCTCAGAAGGGAAGCTGACCAGTTCCAAACCAGAACTCACACCTAGGAGGCACCGCACCCACCACCCCAGCCCACTCAGACGGGGCGTGGCTATTCAGAATGGTCACCTGCAGGTGACCCTCTCAGCACATCCAATATTGATAGGGTATTTCCTCTTTGTAATCATAATTTGATGGATTAATTACACTTGGAATTCTTGAGCACTCAAGGTTATGACCTCCATCCTGACTTCAGGAAATTGCACATTCTTTGTCTTAATTGGAACTGGGTATGGTTTTACCTAACAAAAATGTGATGGTAACCCCACAGGGTTGCTCTGCAGCAGAAAACTAATAAATGAAGTTGGCACTGTTGTAAAGCAAGTCATTCTTAATAAATCTGTGGCATGCCTATGAACCATGACACAAGTGCCACCTTACAATTCAGGTGGTCCCTAGTTCTTATCTACTAGAAAGTTGGAAACAGTGGATTAGGCAAGCTCTAGGGGCCTGGCCAGGCCTGAGCAAGCCAGGATGGAAATCAATTTGAAGCAGTTTGTCTTTGTGTGTGTGTGTGTGTGTGTGTGTGTGTGTGTGTACACACTGTACAGATGCTTGTGCATGTGGAAGTTAAAGGGCAATCTCTAGGGTTGTACCTCGAAAAAAGTGTCACCTGCCTTGTTGGCCCGTGGCTCACTCATTAGGCTAGGCTACCTGGCCAGTGAGTCCTAGGGATCTGTCTGTCTGTCCATCCCAGCACTAGGAGTCTCCATAGCTGGCTTTTTTTTAACATGGATTCTGGAAAATCAAACTCTAGTTCTTATGCTTCCAGGGCAAGCACTTTAACAATGGAGCCATCTCTCCAGGGCCTACTCATCTGAATGTCTGACCTTTTAATACATTGTCTGTGCTGCCCTAAAGCAGGAAAGACACCAAGGGCTCCTCCCCACTGTGAGCCACAAGAGAGGCTGATAAAGATCCAATGAGACCCTAGAGAGATAGAAAAAAACACCCAGTGGAGATCACGTGGACCACAGGGACTTCTTAAAGATCTCCTGCACTCCTCTGCAGATGGGACAGCGACAGCCACAGAATCACGGAGTACTGACTGCCTCAGGCACTGACAGGACCACACGGGTGCACTGGAGGACATGGATGGGTGCACTGGAGGAGACGGCAGACACAGCGCTCCACAGGACTGGGTGCTGAGTGTAAATGTATTAAGAGCCACTTGATCCTCGGGGCAGAAATGGATAGGGCTTCTGCAATCCCTTTGAATCTGAAGAAACGCCTGACATACCCAACAGCCCAAACTACAAATGTGCTACCACCACTCACAAAAACTAAAACTTGGACATAAAAGCCCAGTTTGGGGGAGTGAGTAAATAAATTCTAGAATGTTGGTTGGACTGAATTCAATACGGCCATTAAAGTAGATTTGGATGAATTGGCAAAGTGCCCCCCAGAAGGAAGGGGGGCCCCCACTCAGGAGACTCACTGAACTGTGTAGCACGGAGAACTGAGCCAGTATTAGAACAGAGCTCCTGGTTGGAAGACAACCGGAAAACCAATTATCTTCACAATAGAGACTGTAGAAAAGAAACCTGAGAATTACATTGGCTAAGAAGACTAGGGAAACATTCTCTCTCTCTCTCTCTCTCTCTCTCTCTCTCTCTCTCTCTCTCTGTGTGTGTGTGTGTGTGTGTGTGTGTGTGCGCACGTGCATGTCTTAAAAATAACTGGGGATGCAGTTCAGAGCTCTGTGCCAACTACGGAAGGACCCTACTACTGCGTCACATCCCCAGTTAGAAATGTTTTCATAAATAGAAAAGCACTTGCTCTAGTAAACTGGAAAATGGACGTTAAAAACTACACACACATTCATACATATATCAAGCATGACAAAAAGGGCAGCCTGTCAAACTTAAACTGACGTGCAATTACTAGTGATTTTTATTTTCTTTCCATCTAAATCTATTTTCTAAACACACAACGAAGGGGTGCATAAATCCTATTCTTTTAGAATTTTAATGAAGGTGACAGCTATCACAGAACTGGCATACAGTAACTCAACACAGGCAGAGAGTTTAGAAGAAATCGTTTCCCCCATTACTAAATTAACAAAGCATTTGCTGAAAGACAAGAACTGGCCAGCTGCGCCTGTGTGGAGCTCACTGCTGGGAGGACCCTCCCCAGAACCCTTCTGGGTGTCACCCTCACTTGAGAGTTAGCCATTTCAGAGAATCTGGACTTCTACCCACTGGTGTTCGGGTCTGGGAATACCAACCCCTCCCGTCTTGCTCCAAGCTCATTTCCACTCTACTCTGTTTCCGCAGCCTGTTTCCAAATGGGGAGGGACCAGCTAGAACACTCAGTCCTCAAGTACCGGGCAAACTAGTTCCAGCACTTCAAAAGCCGACTCTCCCTTGGGCCTGACGCACCTAGTGCTAACAGCTGCAGGGAGCACAGTCACTCACACTGGGCCGACCTCACAAGGCTCTGAGCCATCCCTGTGCCAACCCTGTCCTCATTCACCCATCATCACAACAGACGACATCCTACAAAGCTCACTAAGTCACCTCCACAACCAAGCGTCCCGTCCTGGCGCTGAGTCCAACCTCCCTTCCGTCAACCTGCATTTTCGGGGCCCCTTAGGATGTGTACTCGGTTCCAGGCTGGACCCAGGCAACCCACCCCACGTCTCCATCCCATAAAGACTGTAAGGACATTCTGGAGAGCAACGACCTGCCATCGTTCTCTTGGGCAATACCAAGCCCAGGTTTTACACACAGTAGGTGCCAATCAATACTTTCTGACTGAATGAAATCAATGCGCTCCCTCAGTGCAGGGTCCTGGCTGGCTTCATTTTCATCAGAAATGAGAGCTCCACTCCGGGTAGCAGGTAGAGATGGTTTCCACGAAACGTGTGCTGAATGAAGGACTATAGTGGGCTCCCACGAGCAAATGCATCAGCCTGAACAGATCTCCCCACGCTGTACCAACGATCAGATTTCAAAGCGGAGGTGACCAGGCCAGAGGATAATTCATCCCCCTAAAGACACTAAGTGTCAGTTAAATTGCTGTATTTAATAGGGCCTGACTGGGATGAGCCATTCTGAACAAAAGCAATAACTGCTCCAGTAATGAGTCTCCTTTACATTTCTATGACTACTACACAGTCCAAAGACCCCCACAGCCGCCAGACCAAAGCCCATTACTATCAGCAGATAGTACAAACCACAGAGCCCTCCAGTCCCATCTCTGGCCTCTCTGGAGCCCAAAAGGGCCTAGCCAAGTCTGATGGCCCTCAGATGCTCATGCTGAGACTGCTGCTTGGCTTGCAGTTGTTGTTGTTGTTGTTGCTGCTGCTGCTGCTGCTGCTGCTGCTGCTGCTGCTGCTGCTGCTGCTGCAGGTGGGCTGTTGTCTCACAGGAGCCTGACCACACTAACTAGGCTCTGGGTCATCGCACCCAGGTACACCTACAATCCTGATAAAGAGGGAAGTCTCCATGTCTAAAAGGAGACGAGGCAAACACGCTTTATAGAATCAACCTGGTACTGAGCCACACAGTCTGCGCTCAGGGGCATTTGATGCGCCAGGATTGTCCCCAAACATCAGAATGAGGAGGGGAAGCCTTTATCTGCTAAGAGAGACTATATTCGCTGACACTGGGAATAGAAGGCAAGCACACGCAGAAAGTAGGGAACAGCAGTTTTGGACAGGCAGGACAGACGGAGAACATCTCCTTGGCCTCAGTTACTCCAGGTGAAGGGGCGTGGAAGGTGATGGGCGAGAGCTTGGGAATCAGACACTACCACAGGCAAACCCTGATGGGGGCCCAGAACCAAGAGCAGCCAACTTCCTTCAAGAAAAGACCTTAGGCTGGGCGGTGGTGGCACATGCCTGTAATCCCAGCACTCTGGGAGGCAGAGGCAGGCAGATTTCTGAGTTCGAGGCCAGCCTGGTCTACAGAGTGAGTTCCAGGACAGTCAGGGCTACACAAAGAAACCCTGTCTGTAAAACCAAAAAAAAAAAAGACCTTAGAATCCCACATGGATGCCCAGGTAGCCCTCGGCGTAGCCTACCATATTGCTGTAACCCTCTGGCTAGTGGCATAAGCCTTAGATTTTATGACCCAGAAGATGGGAGTAAGTTCCTACCACCTAATCATAAACATAGCTGTTATTATTTGAGCATATGATATGACATTATCTGTATTGAATACCTTGTTTTCAGCTGTCCATCTCTGCATAGGGCGAGCACACGGCTGTTGTCTTTTGACGGATGATAAAGCACATGCAGGTGCTCCCACAGGTAAACAGGGAGCACGTGGAGGACCAGGGACTCATCTCGGAGGTCAACAGTGGGATAGGGGCTGTGCTGACATCCTGGGAGTTTGAAGAAGATGGCACACTTTGGTTGAGCCTGCCTCTTTTAATCAAACGGATATTATTTTAGCCATTAAATATTTGTATTTGCTGCCTTTATTCCTTCTGTGCATGCCTGTTCCAAGCCCTTCCAATTAGTCACCCACGGAAGATATCTATCCTTCATCAGAGGAAAAGAACAACAGAAACCCTGCAGACCAACTGTGAGCAAAATCAGGTCATGTGGGCTTTTCCTTTTAGTTCTGAAGGAGACCCTGCTGCAAGCCGGACCTGCAGAAAAAGTCTCGTCCTTCTCCCTCCACCCCACTTACAAACCTCAGCTCAAACTCCTAACTAAGCAAAGGTGTTGGCCTCTATGGCTTGGGTCCATTACTAGTGCTACATTCAATAATGGAGGCAAGAGGAAGAACACTGAAGTCGTTGCGGGTGTCTCTTAGCACAAGAAATGCCCCTGCTAGAGACAAATAGTCATTCATAAAGATGACTATCACGGAAGAGGTCTTCCCAAAGGCTAAGTGTGTCAGCTTTCTATTGCTTCGCTAATTTCAAATCTTACACTTCCACATCACGGTCCATCCCTGAGGGAAGGCAGGGCAGGAACTCAAGCAGGAACCGGGAGGCAGGAACTGAAGCAGAGGTCATGGGGGAGTGCTGCTTACTGGCTTGCTCCCCCTGGCCTGCTCAGTTTGTTTTCTTATACCCCTTGGAACCATCCACCCATGGAGGGAACCACCCACAATGGGAGAGACCATTCCACATCAATCATTAAGCAAGGATCTGTCCCATAAATTTGCTTACAGGCCAGTCTTACGGCCATGTCTTCACAATTGGGGTTTTCTTCTCAGCTGACCCTACATTGTGACAAGTTAATTTGGGGGGGGGGAGTCACTTGGAAAAACAAACGAATCAGCCTCACCATTTGATCATGCAATGGCATCTCAGACCTTAGAAGCAGGAGCAGATCTGAACCAGCTCCTAACTTCTAGAGGCAAAGTCTCTTCCTATTCACACCACACAAACATTGGATAACCCATTCACACCACACAAACATTGGATAACCCATTCACACCACACAAACATTGGATAAGCCAGAACCGTTTATGGGCCTCTCTTTCTCTGCCCCTCAAAAGCGTCCCCCACCCCACCCCCAACCCTGTAGCACTGCTAAAATTTTTCTTTTCTTTGTATCTCTATCTGCAATTAACAGATACCAGGCACATACCTCTTCTCCTCATTTTCCACATGCATGCACACTTCCTATATGCCCACATACCAAATTTTACTTTCAGTGGAAGAGCAAGCTAGACACCTGTCATCTAAATAGCAGCCATTTAGGAATGCTGAATGTCATTACTATAAGATGCTGAGAAAATGGTATCTTTGCCTTAAAAAAATAAGCAAGTGAATTCTCTGTAAGTGAGGTGACATGTTGTGCTAGTGGGAGCACAGTGCCAGGGAGAGACAGTCCTTACATGCCCGGAACTTCCCGACACACCCCGGGCCGCTGGAGAAGGAGTTTGCGAGGAGGCTAGCTAGGCAGTGCCAGGCTCTTGCTCATCCTGTGTGTTTACACAGAACCATGCACACAGTCACGTCTGTGTGTTTACACAGGACCATGCATACAGTCACTCCTGTGTGTTTACACAGGACCATGCATCCAGTCACTCCTGTGTGTTTACGCAGGACCATGCACACAGTCACGTCTGTGTGTTTACACAGGACCATGCACACAGTCACTCCTGTGTGTTTACACAGGACCATGCATACAGTCACTCCTGTGTGTTTACGCGGGACCATGCATACAGTCACTCCTGTGTGTTTACGCCGAACCATGCATACAGTCACTCCTGTGTGTTTACGCGGGACCATGCATACAGTCACTCCTGTGTGTTTACGCAGGACCATGCATACAGTCACTCCTGAGTGTTTACGTAGGACCATGCATACAGTCACGCTGTGTGTTTACACAGGACCATGCATACAGTCACTCCTGTGTGTTTACACAGGACCATGCATACAGTCACTCCTGAGTGTTTACGCAGGACCATGCATACAGTCACTCCTGAGTGTTTACGCAGGACCATGCATACAGTCACTCCTGTGTGTTTACGCGGGACCATGCATCCAGTCACTCCTGTGTGTTTACGCGGGACCATGCATACAGTCACTCCTGTGTGTTTACGCAGGACCATGCATACAGTCACTCCTGTGTGTTTACGCGGGACCATGCATACAGTCACTCCTGTGTGTTTACGCAGGACCATGCATACAGTCACGCTGTGGCGGGTCCAGACCTGGGGTGTCATCACTTAGGTACCTCCACTATTTATACAAATGTCTTGGAGGTCTTGAACTTGCCACGAAGTCCGACCACCTGCCTGTCTCCTCTTCTCCGGTACCGAGACCATAAATGCTCTCTGCCGCTCTGGCTTTCTTATGTGGAACCTAAAATATGGAACTCAGTTCTTACTGACGAGCCGTCCCCCCCAGCCCGCCCAGCCAGGACCTTTACTAACCCCACCTCTGTCCCAGATTTAAGAACCCCCCAAGCTCCTGGGAGCACAGAGAAATGAGACTCAGAAAGTGCCATCTGCAGTCTCAACTCAACCACTAATCAACTGAGTAGGCTTGCCACCCTGACGCTCCGGGACTCAAGTTCTCATCTGTACGAAGGAGAAAAATTTATAAAAATGTGGATTATGGATTCAATGTGGAGGGGAACAGATTAGAATACATCTAAATATATTAGGAACAGAAAGAGTATCTTTTAATTCAGCTTTTATATAATATTCTAATCTGCAATTTAAATATGACTTTTAAACAGATTTATTGAGATAAAATTCATACACTATTCAATTCCACAAAGTAAAGCAGACAACTCGCGCAACCATCACTATGTCCCTCTTCAAAGCATTCCAAAGGCCCTGAAGGCCTTACCCCAGGTCCGCCACTCCCCCCTTCTTCCACACCCCGAGTCCTCTGGTCAGCCTCCTCTTGCTTTCTGTCTCAATGGGTCTTTCCTATTCTGGATATCCCCGCAACGGTGTCATAGAAATTGGTGATCTTTTGCAACTGACGTCTTCCATTTACCAATGGTCAAAGGGCACCGGGCTACCACAGGTTTCGGCACTTTGCTTCACTCTCTGGCGGAGTATCATTCCACTGTATGGAGGTCCCGCACTGTATTTGTCCACTCAGACAGCAACGGGCACTTTCGCTTTGGAGCAAGAGTGAAAGCTGCTGCCATGAACCATTCACATAGGAGTTTTTGTGTGAATATGTAAATGTGTACTTATGGGGCACTGTCAGAACATCTGAAGCCTGTGAGCTACCGCATCCCAAGGACTCACTAAGCCATTGTGTGTGTGTGTGTGTGTGTGTGTGTGTGTGTGTGTGTGGTGTGTGGTGTGTGTGTGGTGTGTGGTGTGTGTGTGGTGTGTGGTGTGTGTGTGGTGTGTGCGTGTAAATTCTGTTGGTGGATTTCTGCATTCTGAACAGTATAAAGACCCTGAACTCATGCCTGGCTCTTGGCACAGGCTCATGGCACATGCCTTTAATACCATCCCAAGCAAGGTAGAGGCAAGTGCCTTTTACGTATTCAAGATACCTGGTCTGCATATTGAGCTCCAGGTAAACAAAGCTATATAGTAAGACTCAAAGGTAAACAAGCAGGCAGCAAGGACAAAAGACCATGAAGGTCCTGTTCGTGTTCACACAGCCCTAGGGATTACAGCAGCTAAAACAGCTTCTCCAGATGTCTAAGAATGGGGAATTCCATAGACCTTCAGCCTCCAAATGGACTGACACAAGAGCTGTTCCACGTCAAGGAGAGTTGTGGAACTCTCAAGGTACTAGGTACTAGGGTAATGGTCCTACTCCCATCCCAGGGTGTAAAATTCTACACAGCAAGGTTCAGACAAAGGGTACTCACAAAGAGGCATATGGTCAGAGGTCTTCCTGCTGTGAGTGCCACATGCACAACACACACACACACACACACACACACACACACACATGCACGCATGCACGTATTCAATTTACAACTTCTTCCTATGGAAAGTGATTCCGACAATCGCTGCTATCAAAGCGCTGATGTAAGGGGAGAGGCTATCTCAGAAGCAGCTCTCACCACCAGCTAGCCAGCATCAATAATTCAGCTGTTAACAGTCAGGAAACTAAAGAAGCTTGGGAGGGATGGCTCTGCGGGGTGGGCAACACTGGGACCATCTCTCTGACTGCTCTCTTCCTCTTCTTGGAGTGACCCCCTTCCCTCTTGCCTGGAAGAACCTTTCCCCCCACCTCCATGGAGGGAAGGGAACATAATAAATTTGCAGAACCTGAAGAATAAATACAATTCCTATATGCCTTAAATTTACAGCCCTCACAAAGCCTACAAAATATGATAAACCATTATAGGTTTTTCCTGTCGTCTCTGCCTTGGCCACAATTAATTTCACCATGTTCGACTGTAATGTGGAATGGAAAATATGAAGGCGGGAGATTTAGAGGCCTCATTGCTTCGCAGTGAATAAGCTTCTGCAGGATGAGGCCCTGGAGGTAAAAGAAGCAATAAGGATAGGCCTCATTTTGGGGAACCATTTGTGTGTGCTTTCTGTTTTGCATCGTTAAGCAAGACAAAAGTGCCCGGAGGAAACCATGACAGCACTGGGCTATCGTCGCTTGAAATCCAAATGCTGGCATATTCCGTAATAGAGATGCGTGACAGCTCTCATCTATACCCCAGAAGAGTGTGCAACCCCAGCTAGGAGCTGTGTATCACCAGAGGACAACAGAAATCGCTCTCATTTGATCGGCACAATAACCTCAGAGGCTTATAAGGACAGTAAACTTCAGTTCAAAAGTTCTGTGAAGGCTTTCCCAAGTGCTCTCCCTCAAGGAGCGGGGAAAACTCTCACTTACTAAGGACACACTGTAATGGGAGTGCTCTGATGGTGTTCTGCTATGCTACTGGGGTCCAGCCCCCCCCTCAACTGTGACCTTATTTAGAAAGGATCTTTATAGCTAAAGCCAATGTAAAAAGAGGTCATAATGGAACGGAGTAGTTCCTAATCTAATAACTATTATCCTCATAGAAGGAAATCTGGACACACACACACTCTCTCTCTCTCTCTCTGGAGAATATACTGGAAAGGCAAAAGTAGGTCAACCCAGAAACGGGGGTGGGGGCGGGGAGCCTGGGAGAAGAGCGGAAGCCAGGAGAAAGCCTGGAGTCTCTCTGGGAGAGCCAACCCTGCAACCTTGATTTTAGACTTCTACTTTCCATAAATGTATTTAAGCCACCCAGTTGTAAGAATTTGTTATCACACCCTTAGAAGACTAAAACGGATTAAAACGTGTGATAAGCCGGGGAAGGTGGCATTGCATGCCTGCACCCACCCCACAATGCTCGGTAAATGGAAGCCTGCACCCACCCCACAATGCTCTGTAAATGGAAGCCTGCACCCACCCCACAATGCTCTGTAAATGGAAGCCGGCACCCACCCCACAATGCTCTGTAAATGGAAGCCTGCACCCACCCCACAATGCTCTGTAAATGGAAGCCTGCACCCACCCCACAATGCTCTGTAAATGGAAGCCTGAAACGTGGGAATAAGAAGGAGCCAACTCAAAAATCACAGCAAGAGCCGGGTGCGGTGCACACTGCTTTAACACCAGCAACCGGGAGGCAGAGGCAAGCAGATCTCTGAGTTTGAACTCAGCCTGGTTTACAAAGCAAGCTCCGGGACAGCCAGGGCTACATAATGAGATCCTGTTTTGTTTTTTGGTTTATTAAAAAAAAAAAAAAAAACTAAAGAAGTAGATAAATGAAAACAACCTACCACACAGGAAAAGTGAAGAACTAGAATTTGGGCCTGGGTTCTCTAATAAAGCCAATACAAACAAGGCGGAAGTTTCCTGTAAGAAGGTGTAAAGAATATCTCTTAAAACCTGCAGGCACTATGTTAGTAAATATACCAACTCGTCATAGCCCAGGTGGCAATGTAGGCAGATTGTCAAGACTATGAATAATACTAATATTTTAAAAGCCCTCATTCAGAGCCAGGCGTGGTGGCACACGCCTGTAATCCCAGCACTTGGGAGGCAGAGGCAGGAGGATTTCTGAGTTCGAGGCCAGCCTGGTCTACAGAGTGAGTTCCAGGTCAGCCAGGACCACACAGAGAAACCCTGTCTTGAAAAACAAAAACAAAAACAAAAAACCCTCATTCAGTCAACGTCTCATTTGCAAGGTGCTAAGAAGGTGTGGGGCGGTCTGGCATGAAGGGGACAAGGACCACTTGATGAGGAGAACCTCAAGCTTCGATCTTTTCACCCAGCTCTGAGCCCAACGCTGAGCAGTCACTTAGAAGCTCCTCGCTAGCAGGACACTGTGTTAACTGTGACAGGAGGCGATTCCCAGCGACTGACCTTCCCACCTCCTCCTCTCCCAGGTTAGGTGGAACTATGGACCTAGCTCTGGTCAGTGGAATGATGGTAACAGGATACGCATCACTCATGAAGTGGGGGCTAAAGGGGACAGCCCAAGTCAGCTCTTGCAAACGATTTCCCCGCCATTGACATTGCTCCAGACAGTGGATCCTCAATCAACTGGATCGAAGCAACTATGAGGAAGAGAAGCATTGCCCACCCCGCCCCCTCCTGCTGTACACCAGCCATTCAATCTCCAGGGCCATCAAGGGAAGCCCATCACCTTTGGTAGACATACGTTACTGCAGCTATGGTCTATACTATGCTGACAAAAACACAATCCTTATATGAACCTCTGACCATAAATAATAAAGCAATTCTAAGATAAAACTGTATCGTTCTTTGAGCCTGAATATCAAGAACACTCATAAAAAGTTTACAACACTATATAATGATGTCTTTACATCCAAGAGGGAGGGTTTGTTCTAATAACTTCCTTTAAGCATCACATAAGAAATTATGCTGCTCCTAAAGATACCTGGCACCCTCCAAATAGACCTAGAATGGCCCAGTAAGGAGCAGAGACTGTCTTGCCTGCATTTTTCTTCACACGCAATAGACCTGGACCAGAGTTTCCCACATGAGCGGCATATTCTCCATAGACTTGAGAGATCTGTATCTCCCTCCCATCAAACACCATCTTCTATCAAACACCATCCATCTACGCAAGCGATCTGGGATGCTGTTGCTGCTACTACTCTCCTTAGCCATGCAACAGTCTAGAATCTGTTCTCCCCTCACACCACAGAGTGAACTTCCACCTTTGCTTGACCTAGGGTCCCAGAGTCGATAACTGAAAGGCCCAGAGGCAGAGTTTTAGCTATTAGCATGCATGCGCACCTCCAGAGAGTCCTAGGACTGAGCAGGGATGCCTCCAGGAACCTACAGGAATATATTCTCCTAAAGTCCGCTGCATGTGAAAGCCCAGAAACAAAACAACACAGCACCAGAGCAGAGTGGTGCAGGAAAAGCCAAAAGAACATAGCCTCAAGGTGTCCTGTACAGTGACGCTTTGAGGGGCGATGGCGGGGGGGGGGGGGCAACCAGAGAACCCCAATTCCATCCAATCCCAACCCAACCAAAGCACTCCACGCTGCTGCACACATTTAGCATTATGTGACGCTTGCCTTGGAGAGAAGGCCCCTTGGCGATGGAAGTGTCTTGCCTGAACACGACTCGGCTCTCCTGTTTACTATGCAATTTGAAAAAGTTTCTTCACCTCTCAGAGACCCAGCCCCCTATCTATTAAGCAGGGTAATAATACTACTTACCGACCTAGCCTGAGGATTAACCAAAATGATTGTGTAAAAATGCTTGTTGTACTCTACATCAGCAAACAAATGTTCTTTCTCTTCTCGGTAAGAAAAAAAAAAAAAAAAGGACACTGGCAGAGCAAGCCGGCTGCACGTGGAGCTGGAGATGTTTATCTTGTAATTAGTGTGAGGTCGCTTTATAAAATTCTTGGTGGGAGCCCAAAATCTCTAGATAAACCAGCATAGCATGCTGTTTTTCCTAAAAATGGAGCGATTCAATTTAACAAGGATTTAATGAGCGTGAGGAAGACAACAGGTCTCTCTTCAAATGGGAGGGGGCAAGGACCCTCTCTCAGATGAGAATTAGCACACCATTCATTCCTCTTATTCCCTTAGCCAAGAATACAAATAGAAAGATCACCCAAATGTCAAGGTCTGTCTTATAAAGTCCAGCCGCCAACCATCCGGAGACGTCCACAGTCACCGCACACAACAACTCTCTCTCCACGTCACCCTTCGAAGTCAGCCTGGCAACTTCCAAGTCATCGGCCATTGACTTCCTGGCCAAGCAGCCCATGTGATCATCCCACCTGGGCTTCTAGAACAATGGTTGGCTGGGCAGTGATCTGTGGTGGTCCCGCCTCATTCCAGTGGCTGTCCTCTTATCCTTTCAAGAGTTCTCTCTCTGTCCCCCAGGTTTGGGGAAGCAACTGCCTCCCACCACCCCGGTTTGCCATAACAAATCACTACAAGCTGAGTGACTGAAACAACAGGTGATTGCCCTCTCACTGTTGGAAAGGACAGAAACAGAAAGCCGAGGTCTGGGCAGACAAATGCTTGCTGGGAGATTTAAGGGGGCACCGTTCTCTGCCTTTCTCTCTAGGGGTGGCCAGGAATCGGGTATAAATGCATCAGTCCAGTTTCTGCCCCGATTTTGATGAGTACACCTTCCGCGTGTGCCTGATCTTATTGAAGATGTCTGCAGTGGGTTCAAGGATCACCTGGATAATCCAGGAGGATCTTATGCCAACATGTCTAAAATGATTTCCCCCAAGTAAGTCAGATCCACAGGCTTTGGCAGATAAGTCTTTAGAGCAGGCCACCATTTAATCTGATAAGCAACATTCAGTCCAGCCTCAGGCTTGAGCTGGGCCATGCAGATTTTTCTAGATGGATAGAAGAAAGCGGCACCCAAAGCTGCTCAGCGGAAACATGAAGCAAGCAAAGGTATCTAATGAAAGGCTTCGAGTAGCCATGTTACAAAAAGAATACAAAGAAATGGGTACATTCGTTGTAGACATCTGCTATGCAGTATGCCAGTATCAGCAGAAATGGTCCTTATCCTTGAAGCCCTTACAAAGGATGTGACAGGCAAGGCTCGAGCGCAGACACGTACAAGCAAGGTCCCAGGAATAGTCAAAAGGAGTAATCAGGCCCGGTCATGCACAAGGTTGTTCCGGAAGATGACCTTGAAGGAAGAAGAGGTGCTGTGGTTCCAAGACAGTGGTACTGTGGAGAGAGCAGAGCTGTGTTCTGGCTGCACAAGGGCAAGAATGAAAGGAAGATGGCGGACTCCTGGAGCAGGCGGCAGCTCCCCCGGGTGTGTTCCTGAAAAGCACATGGCTGGTTGAGTAGGTTACACTGTGAAAATGAAGTGCTGGAACCCCGAGCGGCAGGTGGAGACGGGAGCCCTACAGAGGTGACCAGGCTAAAACGGGGTCACTGGGATATGCCAACCTTGCAAGAAAGAGGGAAATCAGAACACGGAGGTCACACAGGGAAGAAGGACACTGTGAGGCTGTGAGGACAGAGACCGAGCTCCTGGGAACACAAACCAAGATAGGGCAAAGGTTTCCAGGAAACCAAAGCTGGGAAATAAGTAAAACGGATTCTCGCACGTGACCCACTGAAGAAATCAACCTTGACTTCCGACTCCCAGCCTCTGGAACCAAAGGGTGACAATTTGCTGTTGCCTAAACCCCTACATGTGCTACTCTGTGACTGTTCCTTTCCATCCGGTGCTTATTATACCTTGCTATGGGCCAATTTGACCTTGGGACTAACCCCGGCAGGTTAGAGCAAAACCTAGAGTAGAGAGACCAAAAGATGTCACCCTTTGGTTCCAGAGGCTGGGAGTCAGAAGTCAAGGTTGATTTCTTCAGTGGGTCACATGCGAGAATCTGTTTTACTTATTTTCCAGCTTTGGTTTCCTGGAAACCTTTGCCCTATCTTGCTGTAAGGCCAGCAAGCCAGGCAAGAAAGAACTCTTTAAGCTTTTGGTGCACAAACCAGGAGTATGAACTATAGACTTAACTTGCAACAAATGTATCAAAATTACGCCCCAGACTCACCCACAAGTTACACTGACAGACGGGGTGGAGAAAAGCGACAGTGCTAAAGCAAGGGCAAGGCTAACATGGTGGGAGATGTCTACACCATGAACGCCCATGGCCTCTCTCTGGCGCTTGGTTTGTGTATGTGTGGCGGTTTGAAAGCTACAGGCAGACAGAGGGCCCTGAAGAAATCCCCTTCCCTTCCCTACGAGGAAGGTGAAGGTCACAGCGACAGGATCACGAGAGTGGGGTTGGGCTAAGGCTCAGCTAGCACAGTGCCTCTGCCTAGCATGCCAAGCCCTGGCTTGGATCTCCAGTGCTGCATAAACTGAGTGTGTGGCTGCACGGTTGTAATTCCAGCAAGTAGGAGGATCAGGAGGCCAAGGCCAGCCTTGGCTATGCAGCAAATTTGAGGTCACAGAAGAGCCTTCCTCAAAAAGGAGAAACACGTGGGAGAACAGACTTTTAAAAGTCTAAGTACACGGGAGCCAGGTGTGCAGCTACCGTCAAGCTGTGACGCCTCTAACAGGCACGCTCTGCACTTAATATCAAGAATCTAGTGCACTGCCTTCTTCTTTAAAACAAAAAAACTCATTTAATTCTCAAAACCACTCGCCAAACTATTGCCTCCAATTCTGCAGATGAACAAAACTGAGACCCGAACGGTTACAGGCCCGGGAACAAGGTCACACGGCTGTGTAACAGAGCGCACAGTTCTGGTCCCAAGATGCTCTGCAGGCCTACTTCCCTGACACTCAGCCTCCTCACTGAGCTCTGACTGCCCTAAAGTGTGACGTAGTAACTGTGGGCCAGGAAGAAAAGGGAAGGGAACGTGCCACGTCACAGCTGCAGGGGACCAGTCCCAGACAGGTCTGCCTAGCAGCACATTTTCTTGTACTAAGTCCTCTCTGGTTTATTTTGTTTTGGGTTTTGTTTTTTTTTTTTATTAAAGATTTCTTTTATTTATTTAAATTTATTTATTTATTATATGTCAGTACTCTGTAGCTGTCTTTTGACACACACCGGAAAAGTGTATTGGATCCCATTACAGATGGTTGAGAGCCACCATGTGGTTGCTGGGACTTGAACTCAGGACCTCTGGAAGAGCAGTCAGTGCTCTCTTAACCACTGGGCCATCTCTCCAGACCCTCTCTGGATTTTACTTGCCAAGGTTAACTTTTCCCAACATGGTCTGAAAATATTAAATGGAAAATTCCAGAAGTAAACAATTCTTAAGTTTTAAAAGGTGTGCTTGCCCTGAGTAACATGACGACCTTAGGTCACCCCATTCTGTCCTGCCTAGGTCATAAATCACCTCTCTGTCCCATGTTTCCACTCTGTATGCACTACCAGTATATAAGAATCCGGTACTATTACTGGCTATTTCAGGAACTCGGGGGTCCTGCAACATACTTCCTTAGATAACAGGAATTACTCCGTATTAACCATCCATCACCAATACGAAAGCTAAAGCCAATAGAACACCTTCACTCCCCTGGTGGCTCAGCAGTCACCACCGTCTCCACAGTAGCTTCCAGACTTGGGTTTGCAGACAGTTGAGACTGCCGGAAATGCCCAAGAGCACTTCAAAAGCGGCAATCAGACCTGTCCATTTGCCTAAATGTCAGGCATCTGACATCTTTGTTCTTGGCTTGTGAGGTAACAACTGCTTCCTTCCACTGGAAACTCACAGCTATAAATATCCCCCCCTCCCCGTGCTGTTTTCACAATACGAACTATTATTTAATAACTGCTCTTTCAAAACATCTGCTTCCTGGGAAGAAAACCATAAAAGAAGTTCTTAGCAGGGTTACAGGGGAGTGAGACGACCAGGATTTACCAACACTTTTGGAAAACTAGCAAACACCTTCACAGGGCCCTACAGAACTCAAGTTTATCACGAATAAAGTGACATTTTTCACAGTGTCGTTCTCCTAGACTGTTTAGCAAAGTTCACATTCATTCATTAACCTTCACAGTGGGGGGGGGGGGGTAAAGCAGCCAGAATTTCCATTTTATAAAGAGAGACAGAAATCCCATTTCTGAAACAAATAATTCAAGCTCACTTAGTGCCTAATAAGCCAGCGGATCAGCTCCTCAAGAGCACAGCATCCTCACAAAGTCAACAGTGGGAAGAAGGGGCAAAGACGGTCAATAATTCATCTCCGTAGCTGGCTTCTCATGGGTCATTTATTTCTGTATAAAAAGCCTCAATTTCCCTGGCAATGAAATGGGGCACTATCGGCCACCTGGTGATGAAGACACAGCTATAAATGACTTTGGATTGCCCGGGTAATCAGCATTATGCAAATCAGTAGTGTCATTAGAGAGCTGCTAAACACGGCTATAAATCTTATAAAAATACTTCAATGGAAATTAAGGTTCAATTAGGAGGCTTCACTTTCAAAAAAATTTTCCATCACCCTGTTATTTTAAAGAGGAGGCAGCTAAAGGCACTTCAAGCAGAAGGTAAGGGGGCCTCTGTCTACCATTCTGAGTGAAACCGCACATTGATGAAGACCGTCAGTAAGACAGGAAGATGGCGCACCTGACTAGGAAGGTGCCGGTCAGGTAGAAACCAGGGTTCCAGGACAGGGTGAGAGGGGACAACCACTGGCCCATCAAGCCCGTCCTCAGAAAGGATGTCACCACCTTGGTGCGGAGCTACAAAAGTCCCAGAGTTATTATAAGTTATTATAAGTTAACTCTGTCTGTCCCAATCAATGCCTTAGAAAATTCGAAAAAATACCACCAACCCAACACATGGACCAGAAGTCCTGATGCCTGATTTCAAACGCATTAGATGTCTTCTAACCTCAACAGCCCAACTCTAAGAATTACCTGACAGTTCCATCACGCTCTCTACCTTAGGGACCCCAACACCCCCCACTCACAAGCATCTCAAGAGCTAAAAAGAAACCAACAGCAAGGTCAATTCTCAAAGTCAGGAAGGTCACAGGTTGCCTGAATCCAAACCAGTCAAGACACTGACGGAACAAATGAAGATCTGCTTCCACTCAGTGTTTCCTAGCAAGGATCTCCAAAACATCCTTCCGCCTGGGCTAGCCTGTGGTAAGTTCTAACACAGCAGTGTCTCCACTGGGACCGAGGCCCCCTCATGCAAGTCACACAACTCAGGCACTGCATCACCCTGTTTCTGGACGCCTGGCCCTGGGATTGGAACCCAGTGCAAGCTTCTACGGGTTGAGCCTCTTCTGCTTCTCGTTCCTCATCATGGCTGAGAAACCAAAACCCTCCGCAATCACTCCAGACCTGGAGTGGCGCTTTCTTCACTGCCTGAAGTGGCAGGAAGTACAGCTAAGAGCGGGCAGCCTCGTTAAAGAGCCCTCTTCAAGCGGAGGTCCTCGTGTCATTAATAACAAGAGAAGTATAAAGCTGCTCAAGTAAATCTGAAGCGAGCCCAGGGACAGCGGTTCTCAGGCAGCTCAGACCCTTCAAGAGTGAGTGTAATTTAAACCAGAACACTTTCTGCCACCAACTCCCATGTGACACCAGGAAATTCACACATGCTCCATCCTAAACTCAACAGCCTGCTCTGGGCAAAGCAATACCTCCGGCTCAGGTGCAGTCATCAGGCTAAGCCTCCCAGGCTGTCACACACAAGGATCCTCGCAACTGGGGTACTAGTGATAACCTTGTGTCCAAAATACAACAGAGCTGGGACCCCAGAGCAAAGATGCCACAGCCCTGTCTTGAGTCAAGGAGCTTGGGCATGGAGGATTCTGGCAAAAGTGAGAACCTGCCGGAAGGCACACGCCACATGGATGCCACTAGGGTGGGTAAGGCTGCTCTTCCCTGGGACCTCTGGACAAAGGCTGGATGGCATGAGGCTCAGTGGTACAACCTCCGCTCTCAATCCTTAAGAGAAGGAAGCTGGAAGCAGGTAGGGTGTGCATCCACAGAGGCCAGCCCCCCTATTCCTTTGAATGATAGCATCCATGGTGCCTTCTTACTGCGCCCTGGGATTGTCAAGGTTATGTCCCTTCCTCTTCTTCTTTTTTTTTTAATTTTTATTTTCTATATTCTATGTTTACATTCCAAAGGCTTTCCCCTTTCCCAGTTCCCCCCCACCATACGTCCCATAATTCCTCTCCTCCCCCAACTATTCCCCAATCATTCCCCCTCCCCTCACGGTTTCTCTACAAAACTGGATCCAATCTTTACAGGCCCAGGGTCCTCTCCTTTCTTCTTCTTGGGAATCATTTGACTTGCTAATTGTGCCTTGAGTATTTAGGGCTTCTGGGCTCATTAATATCCACTTATCAGTGATTGCATTTCATGTGTATTCTTTTGTGATTGGGTTAAACTCACTCAGGATGATATTTTCCAGGTCTAACCACTTACCTACAAATTGCATGAATTCATTATTTTTAATTGCTGAGTAGTATTCCATTGTATAAATATACCACATTTTCTGTATCCATTCCTCCTTTGAGGGATATTTGGGCTGCTTCCAATTTCTGGCTATTATAAACAAGGTTGCTATAAACATAGTGGAGCATGTGTCTTTATTGTATGCAGGGGAATCCCCTGGGTATATGCCCAGGAGTGGTATGCCAGAGTCCTCTGGAAGTGTCATGCCCAATTTTCTGAGGAACCGCCAAACTGATTTCCAGAGCGGTTTTACCATTTTGCAATCCCACCAACAGTGGAGGAGTGTTCCTCTTTCTCCACATCCTCGCCAGCACTTGTTGTCTCTTGAGTTTTTAATCTTAGCCATTCTGACTGGTGTGAGGTGGAATCTCAGGGTTGTTTTGATTTGCATTTCCCTGATGACTAATGATGTTGAACATCTCTTAAGGTGTTTCTCGGCCATCCGCATTTCTTCTGGTGAAAATTCTTTGTTTAGCTCTGTACCCCATTTTTTGATAGGGTTATTTGGTTCTTTGCGGTCTAACTTCTTGAGTTCTTTGTATATATTGGATATTAGCCCTCTGTCGGATGTGGAGTTGGTGAAGATCTTTTCCCACTTTGTTGGTTGCTGTTTTGTCCTTCTGACAGTGTCCTTTGCCTTGCAGAAACTTTGTAATTTTATGAGGTCCCATTTGTCAATTCTTGATCTTAGTGCGTAAGCTATTGGTGTTCTGTTCAGGAACTTTCCCCCTGTGCCCATGTACCTTCCTCTTCTAAAGCCCTCAGTCATTTTCTAGAGCCTTTGGTCTTTTTTTTTTTTCTTTGGTTTTTTTTGAGACAGGGTTTCTCTGTATAGCCCTGGCTGTCCTGGAACTCACTCTGTAGGCCAGGCCGGCCTCGAACTCAGAGATCCACCTGCCTCTGCCTCCCAAGTGCTGGGATTACAGGCGTGCGCCACCACCGCCCGGCCTGGTCTTTTTTTTTTTTAAGATTTATTTTATTTTACTTTATTTTATTTCATGTCCATGTGTGTCTGTGTACCACGGGGTGCCTGATGTCCCTGGACTCCCCAAGGCCTGGAGTTACAGGCAGTTGTGAACTGACTTGTGGGTGCTGGGAATCAAACTCAGGTCCTCTAGAAGAGAAGTCAGTGCTCTTACCCTCAGAGCCTCTACAGCCCGAGCCCTTATATTAAAGCATCTGACTTAACTGCACCATTCTATTAAAATCACAAGGTGTGGCAACATCACTTTAAAAAGCCCCCCACAATGCACCAGGAGCACCCTACCAGCCAGCATTCACATCCCAGAGCATCCGCCACGGTAGCGGGAGAGTCTGGAACCTGGGTTTGAATCCACCATTTGCTTCCCACAGCCCAACAATAAGGCCCTGCTATTCAGAGTGGACGTTCCTCCAAAAGTGTGTTGAAATCCCGTCCCTGCCACAATAGTGTTGACATGTGGCACCTTTGGAAGATGATCAGGCTATGAGGGCTTCAGTATGACTGGGGCCTTATTTGAGACCTGAAGGAGCCCTTTCCCCTCTCCCTGCTGTTTTGATGGTATACCTTCCCAGCCTCAGACCATAAGCAATACATTTCTACTGTTGATTAAAATTACCCCACCAATATTACCTGTTTTCCTTGCTGCTTGCTATGCTGTTTTTTGTTTTGTTTTGTTTTGGGTTTTTTGTTTGTTTGTTAGTTTGTTTGTTTTTGTCAACTTGAAACAAGCTAGAGTTGATCTGGGGTGAAGCACCTTTAGTACATGCCTCCCCCAGAATGCCTGTAGACAAGTCTCTAGTGCATTTTCTTGATTAATGACTGGTGTGGGTAGGCTCAGGCTCAGGCTCCACCCCAGGGAAGGGGAAGAAAGCAGGTTGAGTAAGCCATGAGGAGCAAGCAGCACTCCTCCATGGCTTCTGCTCCAGTTCCTGCCCGGACTTTCCTCAGTGATTGATGTACTGTGACCCGCGAGTTCTAAGAAGAAATAAACCCTTTCCTTTCCAAGTTGCTTTTGGTCATGGTGCTTTGTCACGGCGCTAGGAATCCTAAGACACTGAGAAGTGCCTTGAGGGACGAGGGGCTCATTTGAGCTTCTAATGCAAGGACCAACCGTCCACAGTGGCAGGAAAGGCAAGGCAGACAAGGCACAGAGCTGGTTCTACTGTACCCACAGTCAGAAGCAGAGGATGATGGGTAATAGTGTACCGCTTGCCTTCTCCTTTTTAATTCAGTCCTGGACCACAACCAATGACATAGTACCACTTACATTCAGGATAGATCTTCCCACATCTACTAAGCCACTCTAGAAACCCCTTCACAGACATGCCTAAAGGTCTATCCCTAAAAAAATTCTAGATTCTGTTGAGCAGACAATATCTAGAAACCACCCACAACATCCAAGGATGCCCACTGGCACAGCCTAAGGCAGAAGTACCACTGGGTCTGCCCCTACCTAGGCTTTCTAGGATACCTTCGCTTTCACCTCTTCTTGGGACAGTAATGCATGTCGTCTTTACTATTATTGGGCCCTGTGGTAGTCTGAACAGGAATAGCCTCTGCAAGTTTGAAGGCTTGGCCCAAGTGTATCACTGTGGGGAAGGCCCAGTGTGGAACACAGTCTCCTGCTGCTGCCTGAAGATCAAGAAGTAGAACTCTCAGCTCCATCTCCACCACCATGTCTGCCTGCATGCTGCCATGCGTTCCGCCATGTTGGTAATCGACTGAACCTCTGAAACTCTAAGAGTTGGTCTTGCTGTCTCTTCACAGCAATAAAACCCCAACTGAGCAAGCTTTCTTAAAACAAGTCAGCACAAGTAAACATCTGTATTTGGTCACATTCTCATCATGATTAGCCTCTGAATACACTGTTTCCTCTTGTGATTACTGAGAATTCCAGTTTTACCCATTCTCCCACCTTTATAACAGTCCATAAACACATGACTAACTCTTGGCCAATGGGACTGAGCAGTTCTCTGTGAGAATTCCAGAAAGGAACCTTAAGAAGAGGAGAAGCTCGGGCTGGAGAGATGGCTCAGCGGGTTAAAAGCACTGGCTGCTCTTGCGAAGGTCCTGAGTTCAAATCCCAGCAACCACATGGTGGCTCACAATCATCTGTAATGAGATCTGACACCTTCTTCTGGTGTCTGAAGACAGCTACAATGTACTTACATATAACAATAAATAGATTTAAAAAAAAAAAAGAGGAAGCTCACCCTTCTACAGCCTTTCTGCAACTTGAATTCAGACTTGGCAGAAACTCAAGCAGCAACCTTAAACTGTAGAGAGGGATAAGAAAGGGAGCCTGGGTCCCTGGAAGAATAGAGCCAGGATGCTAGGACTCACTGCTGAGCACTCCCTGAAATCCACTCAAAACACATGCCCTAGTGACGTTAGTTTTCCTTTCTGTACAATGCATCACAAAATTTAAGCTTGAATTTCAATAGCACCTGAAGGGCATGCTATATAAATCAGTGGTTCTCAACCACTTTCGGGTCACAAATCAGATATCCTACATATCAGATATTTACATTATAATTCATGACAATAGCAAAATTACAGTTTTGAAGTAGCAACAAAAATAATTGTATGGTTGGGGGGAATCACCACAATGTGAGGACTGGTATTAAAGAGTGGAAAGTGCAGCATTAGGAAGGCTGACAGCCACTTCCATAATATGTTCCAAATCTAAATATTTCCAAGACTTCCAGAGAAACAAAAAGCCAAAGCAACATACATAAGTACACACACACACACACACACACACACACACACACACACTGCTAAAGGCATTGTCTACTTTGCCATGCAACACAACTCAACAAGAATCTTTCAATTCTTGGGGAAAGGAATCTTATGAGGCTGAGCACCACCACCACCACTTGTAAGCCCACATCCCTGTCTCCACTGAGACAGGTTCCTGGAGGAAATATCTGACATAGTAACTTTGATGAGAAATGAAAGAAATGTTTCCTGCTGGTCCAGGAGGGAGAAATGAGTGTAAACCGGACAGGCTAACATCCCCTTCCTGAATCCAAGAAAATACCCTGATCTGCTCCCAACGCCCCACCCCACTACTCCTCACAACCTCTCTCGGAGACCCTCAGCTCCACTAGTTTCGATCACTTGCTGTATGGAGACACTTACAAATCCCACCACCCTTCAGGCCTCTTTTTCCAGACAGGACAAATTTCCAGGGCTCTAGGCACACATCTAAGCCTCCTCTGCAGAGAGGTGACAGAGGATCTCACTGCACATTTCCCAGTCCAGACTCTGCCATGAAGCAATCCACCTTTGGTCTTTGCCACATTCCCTCACCCTAGCCAGGTACTCCCCTGTGTTGGGGCCACCCCTTTTCTTCTCCAAGACACAGGCATGGAGACCCCACCCTCTTAGGGAAATGGGACTCCCCCATCCCCACACCCGCTAGCTCCAACCACCTGATATCATCAAGACCCTTCTCCTCCCCAGCAGCCCAAGGCCCCCTTTGATGTCATGCTCAGCCAGGACACCCACTGCCTAGCCAGCTCTGGGAGGTGCTTTTTCATTTACTTTTAGATTATAAATTATAATTTATCTACTTTTTTTTTTTTTTTTTGGTTTTTCGAGACAGGGTTTCTCTGTGTAGCCCTGGCTGTCCTGAACTCACTTTGTAGACCAGGCTGGCCTCGAACTCAGAAATCCGCCTGCCTCTGCCTCCCAAGTGCTGGGATTACAGGCGTGCGCCACCACCACCCGGCTAATTTATCTACTTTTAAATTATATTTTACGCCTTTAGACTCAGCAGATCAATCAACCCACAATGACTTTGGGGGAATAGGAACTTTTTTTTTGTTTGTTTTTAAGTCTTAATCTTGATCAGCTAAGTGGAGTTGGGAGAATGTAGTGAGAACCAGCCCAGACTTCCCCTCCTTTCTTAGAGTCTGGATCTGTTTGCTCTTGTTCTTTTGGGAGACCAATAGGTAAGAATCATCCACACCTCAGATAGCCCACAGCCTCTGCTACCACTTCATTCAACTGGGATGAAATGTTCAAGTGACAGTGGGACACTGATATCACTTCCAGGCAGAGAAGCACCCCAAAAGTCCTACTTGTAAAAAGCAGCAGAATCCTTGATGTGAGACGACAGAATTTCAGGACCAAAGGCAAGAAGGCAAGGCTGCAAGTTCGACCACACCCAAACTCTTTCCAAGTCATCTCAGACTACACACTTGAAGTCAGAGGGGAGCTCTCGTCAGGTTCAATTGAGGGATGAACCCAGCTGCCAAAGGGTCTCCTGGTCCTACTATGTGGTCTCTTGTGGTTCTCTTCCCCTGAATGTAGGTGGGACCTGTAGCTTTCCTCTAATCAGCAAAGTAATGAAAACAGGACAGAAGAAGAGCCACATGTCACCACTGTCACACTCGAATCTCTCTTATTGGTTTGGGTTAACAAAATATCACGTTAGGAAAAACACATGTCAGGGACCTGAGAGTGGCCTCCCGAGAGCGGGCAAGAGAAATGAGGCCCTTGGGACCGGACAGAGGGTTCAGCAGTTAAAGTGCTCGCCAGAGAAACATGAGGATCTGAACTCAAAACCCCAGAACCCACATAAAGGGCTGGCGGGAGTGGTGGCCAGCGTTTGGAAGGCAGCGCAGAGCAAGCTGGCAGTCCCTGGGTTTGAGTGGGAGCCTGCTTCAGTGGATACGGCGGAAGAGTGATAGGGTATGATTCCCAACATCAACCTTGGGCCTCCACACGCACGCACACAAGTGCATGTTCCTGTACATTCACGTGCACCTGAACACACACATACACAAATGTAAAATACACACACAGGAAAAATGGAAAGAAATAATAATGAAGCCCTTTTACCCAGAGCCCACAGGGGAATAAGCTATCAGCAGCCCGAGTCTGAAAGCAAGACCTTCAGCTGAACAGGTGCAGATGATACTGGATGGTACCAGACTCCTGAGCCCCAGAAGCCAGGGATGAACTATCACATAAGCTCCTAAGATAGCAAGTCAGTGGCCATACTGTAGCACTGCAGTCAACAGCGAACAGGAACAAGCTTTCAATCAATGACAGGAACCACGAAGTAGCCACCTGGGTCCCCTCACTCACGCATCACGCCTAAACCCTGGGTTTCTTTGGATGTAGAGGGACCTCTAGTTTTCAGCTAGTCAACAAAATAAAGCAAAAGTGCCATGAAAAAACGTCTACGTACTAAAATTTGAAAATATGAAAAATCAACCCAACTGAGAAAACACGAATTTTTTTACTATGGGATGTTGGAGGGAAGAAATGAGAGAGAAAACCCAGATGCCATGAGAGAAAGATTAAGGGATGTGACTAAAGAGGGAAATACTGCCTGCAGCTCGAATCACAAACGGCTGATTTCCTTAATATATAAGTAGTTCCCACAAATCAATGAGAACCCAGATAAAACCAAATTCACAACAGAAGGGATATGAACAGTTGGTAGAAAAGAAACAGTGGTTTTTAGACTTCCAAAAAGATGTTTGCTCATAAGAACAACAATGAAACTCCCAAGTAGGATGAGACCCCATCTCCTTCCCCACCCAAAGTCTCAGGACTGGAGAGATGGCGCTTAGACGAAATGCTTGCAGTATAAGCTCAAGGACCTGACTTTAGAACCCTACAACCAACGTAAAGTAGGACATGGCAGTGGGGTATGATGGGAGGGCGTCTGTGACGTCTCTTTTCTCTTCACCTTGATGGAAAGAAGGCAGAGACAGGCGAGTCCCAGAGGCTCTTAGCATACTCATGTGGTCATGTGGCCTGCTCACATGGTGACTAGGAGACCCTGCCTCAAACACAGTGGAAGGAGAGGACAGACACCCAAGGGTGTTCACAGTCTGTCTGTCTGTCTCTCTCTTTCACTACACACACACACACACACACACACACACACACACACACTTTTTAAAGCCTCTACTGGTGTCCCAAAGTCCTTTCCAAACCACGAGCCCTATTTTTATTGCATTGGAAAAGCCAGAGGTGAATTTTCACTTTGCCTAACTCTAGGCAGACCGGGTCAGGCAGGCAGTCTGACTCCACAGAATAGGCCCTAGACATCAGTTTCCCCCAGCTTCACTGATTAAGGCCCATGGTATCAGTCTCCACCCCTCACTTAGACCTTCTGTACCTGTACCAGCTTTAAAAAAGCAAACCCCGAATCCACCAAGCCACTCAGGGAATCGTCAGCACCCACCCCAGACCGGAAGCCGATCCACACTGCAATTGTATAGCCTCCCTCGGAGACCACACTGCTCATTAAGATGTCCTAGATTACCAGCATCAGTAAGTCACTGCTGAGCCGGCTCAGCGGTGGAAAGGAGGGCACAGACTTGGTGCCACTATCTGGCACCCCCAGTCGTTTGTTTCTGCATGAGTGCTGGACGACCCAAGGCAGAATGCCTCATGCCTCTGAGCCCTGTGTGCTCCTTGGCAAAACAGGGTTAGTAGCTGATTATTCTCACGGGCTGTTCAACAACTAAAAGCAGCTGAGGAGGTTAAGACGAGAGAGTCACGAAGTTTAAAGTCGGAATGTTGAATGGCTGCTTCCGGGAAAATCTCCTCCTTGTTCTTCTAGCTTTTAGTAGTTGCTGAAAATCCCAGCCATCCCTTGGCTTAAATGAACATCACCCCAATTTGTCTTATCATCATTTCCCCTGTGTGTGTGTGTGTGTGTGTGTGTGTGTGTGTGTGTGTGTGTGAGAGAGAGAGAGAGAGAGAGAGAGAGAGAGAGTTTTCTAAGTGTGGTGGAGGGGAACGGGAGACAGATCAAGGACTGCAGAGATGGCTCAGTCAATAAAGTAAACTCATTAAGATCTGTGCTCAATCCCTAAGATCCAAGAGCCACATGACTTGCAATCCCAGCCCCAGGGAGGCAGAGACAGGGTCGCTAGCTCTTGCTGACCAGGCAGCCTACTCTGACCAGTGAGCTTGAGGCCAACGAGCTTGCCTCCAAAGACAAGGTGGAGAGCAGAGAGATGGCTCAGTGGGTAAGAAGGATTGTTGTACAGGCGTAAGGACCCGAGCCCAATCCCAGGACCCACTTAAGAAGCTGGATGCAGCCATGTGCACGCCTTAATTCCAAGATATGGAGGGTGGAGATCGCGGGCTCACCAGCTGTCATATGTCTACATTTGGTAAAGACGCTATCTCAAAGGAGTAAGAGTGGGACCCAGGGTCCGCCTCTGGCCTCCATGGGTGCACACTACACCATGCACACACCAACTGAGGCAGGCCCTAGGGTTGACATCTGGCTTCAAATGCTCACTCGGAACACACACACACACACACACACACACACACACACAAAAGAAAAAAACAAACCCACACATCATTGAGATGAGGGCCCACCCTGATCCAGTAAGATCACCTTAACTGATATATATGCCCTTCCTGTAAGTTTCACATCTAGAGGTACAAGTATTTAGAACTGGGGCTTAAATATATCTTTTGGGGAGACACAGTTCACACTTCTTGAGTCTTGACCCAAGAGGGTTAAAGGCAGTGAAGACAGGGCCAGGGTCACACAGGAAGCTTTCCTCTGGCTGCACACAGAAGGGCTTATGCTACCCAGAAGTCTCTTTCCTAGAAGATCAAGTCCGACCTCTTTACTCCTCATAAAAACAAAAACCACATTCGAGAAACCAAAAGCTCACAGCATCCTCAACCAACGAGCTGTTAGGACTTTTCCAACAAACAAACCAGGGGCTGGTGCCGAGTCACTGATACAACTACTTTATCAGTGAGTCTGAAAAACAAACCCTCTATGCACTCACATGGGTCCTACAGGCCTCCTGGGAGAGGCGGGTTCTGGCGAGGGCGAGCCCCACAGGCTGCTATAAAAGCAGAAGTGGTTTACTCAAGGGGCATGGCTCTGGCTCTACCATCCGGCCGCTTGCCAGAATAGAAGACCTAGAGATAAAACCCTAGCAGCTACAGGAGTTAGAGACAGACAGCCCAAGGAAGGCTGAGCCTTGGCAGTCTCACACAGTGGCTCCCTGGAGAGCGGCAGGGGTGGGGGTGGGGGAGCCTGTGGCCACACCGGTGATTAATAAATCATGGGCAGGGCCTTCACTTCCCCCTCGTGCTGGGAGTCATCAACTCCTCCCCATCACACCAATCAAAGCTGCTGCCCACAACTTGAGGATGGCCTGACTGAGCTCCGGCAGCCTGAAGCATCTGCGGAGTGGATGTTCCTCGTGCATAATGCTTGAAAATGAGGAAGTTAAGTGGCCTGAGAAAACCTGGGACCCATTAACCAACTAGTCAGTCAGAGCTTCCATTAAAAAGAGAAAAGAAAATGGCTGTACATCTGAAAAGCATCCTTGGGCAGCTGTTCAAAGATTCCATTATGAGTTATCAAGGAGGTTCCCTGGGGTGCACGCCAATCCAAGCCGGGGGCATCTACAGCCAAGGCGCAGCAAGGCAGGGCCAGCAGTCGGGAGGTTCTTTTCACTTCCTGAGCTGTCAGATGAGGATGGAGTCAACCCTTGAGTCCTCTGTGTGACCTGACATGCAGGTGCCACCAGAGCGCCCGTGCATAAGACACGCACCAGAGTCAGGCTTTGGGAACATGGGATACACTCAGGGGTGGCGAGATCAGAAAATGAGGTCTACACACAACGGAGTGCAATGCGTAGATCTGTCAGGTGCAGACTGGAGGCAAATGGTGCTGTGGACTCGGAGACTTCGGGAGAGTTTGTCACTTAAATGGCAGGGATGGGCTGGACATGTAAATAGGGTTTGAGAAATTAAACCAGGAGGAAGTGGAGTCAGATAAACCAAGCTGATTTTCATAGCTTGGCAGGTCCCACCTTGGGTACTGTGACAAATAAAATAGTGGGGGGAAAAAGAACCCCAAAGTTGGGTTTCTTAGCCTGGGTCACCTACTTTTAATTGATGAAAGAAGACAATGCAAAATGTGCATTCTATTGCTCCGTCATCACTGTATGAAAGACATCACTGTTTCTGTGCTATGTGTGGGTATGTGTGTAGGTTTGTGCGTGTGTGTGTGTGTGTGTGTGTGTGTTCAACCTCAAGTGCCTTTCCTCAGGCTTCACCCCTTTGTTTGAGGGTCTCTCACTAAATTAGAACTTGTCTTGCCCTTGCCGAGGCGGTGAGGCCCATGAGCCCTGGGGACCCACCTGTCTCTGCCTTCCCAGCCTTGGGATCATGAGTGTGCCTTCCCACGTCTGGCTTTTTGAAAACATGGGTTCTAGAGACTGAACTCATGTCTTAGCAGCCACATTATTGATTGAGGTATCTCTCTACCCCCAAGAAATTACATTTTAATATGAAAATATAGCTGTAGCTCGTGCTCAGAATAAAGCCTGATCCTTCCGGCCTAGGAAGGCATGCTGATTGCTTCTTCACTTTATGCTCTTGTTGGCTGAGGAGAACTGCTGTCATGGGCCAGGGTGCTCTTATCCCACATATCTGGGCCCTGGTGGATAGACTGTCCTGCCAGGAGGCTGATCTGGATCTCATGGTGGGAGAATGTCGGGTGACTGATTTTCAGGTTTGGGACAGTTCAGGTGTAGGGGACCCTCACTATGCAGAGGAACTGAAGGCCACTGTGAAGACAGGAGTACCTAAAACGTACTGAAGGAGGGAGGGAGGGATGGAGGGAGCTAGGAGCCCACATTTACCACCCACCAGGGCTGGGTCAGTTGGGAGCTAATCCTAAACTTTCTCACAGATCCTTTTGGGGCAGGGACAGGATTGTTTCCATTTCACAAATGGAGAAAGGCTGCTCTGGGTATCTACTGTACCTAGGTGCCTCTCAACCAAGTCTCAGAGTTGGGGTTCAGAGTGAGTCTATCCCCCCACGTTTCTAACTCTAGGATGTGCTGCTTTTGAACCTTTTCAGGGTCCTAGGTGGTCCGTGTAGAGAGATAGTAGTGACGTCCAGACACTTTTGTATGTAGCTGCCTTGCGACTTTTGTGACTGTTTCAGTTCATTTTGTTGATGTTATGTAGGTCTTCACCAATGGGTGATTTCACAGGGCACACACACAAGCGCGCACGCGGCGCGCGCGCGCGCGCGCGCACACACACACACACACACACAAACATGCGCAAACCTACACACATACCCACACATAGCACAAAAACAGTGATGTCTTTCATACAGTGATGATGGAGCAATAGAATGCACATTTTGCATTGTCTTCTTTCAGCAGCTAAAAGTAGGTGACCCCAGGCTAAGAAACCCAACTTTGGGGTTCTTTTCCCCCCACTATTTTATTTGTCACAGTACCCAAGCGTGGGACCTGCCAAGCTATGAAAATCAGCTTGGTTTATCTGATTCCACTTCCTCCTGGTTTAATTTCTCAAACCCTATTTACATGTCCAGCCCATCCCTGCCATTTAAATGATAAACTCTCCCCGAAGTCTCCGAGTCCCATGCAGCATGGTTGGCCGACTGCCTGCATCTGACAGCCTCTCACATCCAGAGCCTCCACGAGAAGACCAACGCCATCTCCCTGAACAGAGCACCCACCAAGGCAGAGACTCTACCGGGTAGACTCGACTCACCTCTGTACTGTCCATCACCAACCACAGAGCAGGGATGAGAGGTGAGAAGCCAAGCCTTGTCGAAGCCCAGACAACTGCCGACCTGCTGAGCTCTGGCCTCCCACAGGGCCTAGCTGCACTAAGCATAGTCCCTTCCTCCTAGCAACCTTGAGGACGTGCAAAAAAAAATCAAGTGGACAAAGCACTTTCCACAGTCCTGTGACATGGGACACAGTGTCAAACGGTAGGAAGCAGTGAATATGAAGGTATTCACGGGAGGGCATGTCCTCCGCCAGCCCAGCTTCTGTCGCCCAGTCTACTTCCAGCAAAATGAACAGATACAACATCCAAGACGCGGTGCATACACTCAGTCCCACGCCTGGATTCAACCCAGGCCAGCCTGGAATTCCATCTTAGCACCCACTGTAGAGCACCTGAAATCTGCGTGCAGGTTCTCTTGACAAACTCTGTTACTTAGGAAGGGGGAAGCTGGATTCCAACCACACCCACTATGCTGCCTTACAAGTGAGGAACAATAAGACATTGTGAAACACCAGTGCTGCCCCAAACAGGCAACTTTAAAGTTAGCAGACAGGGAATGAAGAACTATTATCCAATGCTAAATTCTTCCCAAGATCAAGGCTGGTAATATTTAAATGTATGTTCATGTACACACACACACACACACACACACACACACAGAGCCACTTTATAGTTTCCCCTTTGCTCCACCTCCATCTTATTAGTGCTTTGATCACACTGAGTCTCTACTATGTTTTATCTATCTTCCCAGCAGCACTTCCAGTGATGTGAATATTTATTTTGCAAAGCCGATCTTTTACAGTTTTATTTCCTCATATACACTGGGCTTCTAATCCACTAAACGTCCTTTCAGTAGTGGATGTGTCCTGTGCATACAAACAGCTCAAGCCTAAAGAGATTTTCATTCCTTTCCATCCTACTCCATCCTCCAGCTCTCAAGTGAAATTAAAACAGAAAAGGGACAACACGGTTGTCCATGTGCCTCCTTTATCATGTATTTATCTCCAAGCTAACACTTTGAGCCTCCCTTGTCTATTGTAAGACCTCATTCATGTATGGTGCCCAAAAGGGCCCCCCCAAACTCAGGAGGCTTTCAGAAGCCGCTGCTGTGCCTCTAAAAGCCAGCACAGGCCAATATGCGATAAACATCTGTCATTAGCCAATGCCTCCTTCCCATGGCCTCGCAGGGTAAACATGGCCTCCTCCATCCATACTGAGACAAGCTGTAACACAGAGCTGCAGAGGCACACTCACCCCGTCCTGACATCTCAGGACCTACCCCAAACTTTAAACCTGGCCCCCCGAGAAGAAGTCCAGCTGTGAGACAGAACATCCTCCAGAGCTTCTCAAGAAACACAATCCTGTGCTCCAAAATTCAGGAGGAGAGAATCTTCTATCTAAAGGGGAGAAGCTATGTCCCACTATATAGCCCTGGCTGACCGGGAACTCACACTGTAGACCAGTCTGAAACTCACAGAGAGTCCCCCAGGCCTCTGTCTAAGGAGTGCTAAGATTAAAGGCATACACCACCATGCCTGGCTAACAAATACGGTTTTCAGAGTTCATTTTCAGCCAGGCACGGTGGCATGCCTATAGTCCCTGCACTTCAGAGGCTGAGGCAGGAGGACCACGAGTTCAAGACAGCCTGGACTGCTGGCAATACGCCATCTCTAGCACGAGGGACTAAGCACATCAGCAAAAGAGTTCTTTAAAGAAAATATAAATTTAATTGGAAGATGTTAACATTTGATAAATCTGTGGCAGGTAGGCTATATGTTATTAGCTACATAGTATAGTGTATATCATATTATATACTGTATGTAGTGTTTATATATCTTATTCTATAGTATTGTATATTATATATTAATTATATTATATATCATAATTTAAGTTGAAAAATAAATTTTAAAGAACTTACATTACATTATTGATTCTATATTTAGAAACAATTTATGTCTTGAAAAAAGCAAAGATAAACTGTAATACAGTATCATACGTTTAGCAGTATCAAGTGTGAGGCAGAGGTGGCCTTTAAAAAGCCAATGCTTAGCGGGGCATTGTAGTGCATGACTTTAATCCCAGCACTCAGGAGGCAGAGGCAGGTGGATCTCTGAATTCGAGGCCAATATGGTCTATAAAGTGAGTTCGTCACAAGGCTACAGAGAAACCCTATCTGGAAGAAAAGAAGAAGAAGAAGCCAGTGATTAATTCTAGGTTGGGAGCTGAGCGCAGAATGATGACTTCTAGAAAAGAATACTCGCCAGCCATGTCTTGAAGGCTGAACAGGATGCTTTCCCAGGAGACTATGCAATCAGCCACAGCCTGCGTTACAGAGACAGACGCAAGCACGCTCCCTAAGGCTGCATTCAGCCGCGCACAGGGCTGCTAGGCAGCATCTCTTGCCAGTCCGGCTAACCAGAATCGTTTTTTGAAAACCCAGGAAGAAACAAGAGACTCCCTAGGCAGAACTCTACCTCCATCTTCTGCAAGTGTGTGCCCACACACCCGCACAGCAGCAAGCCCAGGTGCTGGAGACCCGTCTGCACGGATGGAGAGGAGGCAAGCTGCTGTAGCCTGGGGGGGGGGGTGGGGGGTTGTCCTTCCCCTTCGCCCTCTGCATAGGTGACACTTCCCCAGGAAGCCAGTGAGGGACGCACAGGACGCAGTGGCCATGGCAGCTCCGTGCAGTGGACACTGGAGTTTGAGTAAATGCATGTAAGAGAGAATTCAAAATAATAATAAAAAGTCTGATATAGTCGTGTGCTACAAACTGATATTTCAGTCTGCATACACAAGAGTGTCTCCATAGCATTATGCTGTCTGGTGATGTCAGAGCCATCTTCCACTGTGCAAGCACACTTAATAAATGCTATCCACAGAAGAGCAAACTTATCTAACAACATACTCTTCAGAACTTATCTCTCTGGTTGAATAATTCCTTAAAAAGTACTTCAAGTGCTTAATAACACACACACACACACACACACACACACACACATATCTATCTACCTACCTACCTACCTTTCTTTTCTGTCCTTGTAACCAGCCCCAAACTGTTCTTGCCATTTCTGGCTCGTAGGCACCCCCTGGGCAGCTGCTGGTGCCAGGCTCCCCAAGCCCAGCTCCAAGCTTAATGAGCCTTCTCATCTCATTAGCAGGGAGGACTGATCCCCAAAGCTTCCATAATCAACGATTCTGCAGATCCAAAGAGCAGGTATATAGAGGAAAGACCCCTTAAGGCTCCCGGGTGGACCAGTGAGTTCAACTGCCCATTCCCAACTGTGGACATTTTACCACCCACCCATCGATCCTTAGATCTCAACATCACTACTGCCCAAAACTCAAACATTAATATACATATTCTCTAAATAATTAGGACCTTCTCTCCACTGGCTAACTTAACATTTAAAGAGCCCGCACCACTCCCATTAGTCTCACAATTTCTCATTGACTTTCCATGTGGGACGATGAGACATCTGTTGTCTAATGAACCTGCTGCCAGTCTGCAGGGGCCCTGTTTAATCTACCTTAGTGTTCACGGCCATGTAAATACTGAACCGATACCATCAAGTTCCCTTGTAGAACGGATTTTATCTCCCTAACTTTGATTTCTATTCCTCTCTCTTGCTTTTTACTTAATCCCCTCTCAGAACATACGGGTGACACTTTTTTCTATATAAGTGTTAGCAACATTTTGTTTTACGCTTAGCTTGATAGCTGGTGGGTATATCTCAAATACATATGTAGATACAGATATCACCCTTTCCTTCCTCCCCAGCTCTGTATTCATCGCCGTGCTTCCTCCTGGTGTCTTTTGTGTAGTTTCACCAGTAAATTTTTTTACCTTTAAACTAGACCAACTTGTTTAATGTTTTTTTTTAAATAATGATATTTAAATTAAACTGGTGCTTTTGTCAGTAAGTCTCTCCCATTCAGTCAGAAAACTACGTGAACCTCGTCCCAGTGGCAGACTCAGGGCAGGTTTCATTACAAACCTCTTCCATGTGGGGCATGCTAGTCCCGTAATGCACGTGTCTAGCTTATAGCCTGATCTGAAATTGCTCTAATCTATTTCCTTCACAGCCTCCTTTTCTTTGTCTATTTAAGCCAAGGCTATCTCTTGTAACGATCCTTGCAACTCTTTAAAGATCAATGCGACTGTTCCAAAACCAAGAGGAGAAATAATTTGTCACCAAAGGGCACAGTTGGCTTGGGCAGGTAAATTTCGTTCCCCGTGGCTTCATCCGGCTCTCTCCCTGATTCATTATCTTCAGAGTTACAGTCACCTCTCCACACTGCCTCCTCCTCTGCTTCCTCCAGACAACTTACTGGAAAACCCTGTTGCATGGCTGACATGAGGCCAACCACGGAACCAGGTAATAGAGAGTACCAGTAACAGACAGCAAAGAATGCAAGGGACCCCACGCGCCCGGGGAACCCGCCTCTGCTCAGGATTTGCTGCTGAGTCACAATTTATGACTGATTTCAAGGGATGCTGATATTACATCATCTATTCTGAATACTGTTTCCAATTCGGGGTGGGGGGGAGAGGCAGATGGAATGTGAGGGGTGGTGTGTGTGTGTTTGTTTGTGTGTGTGTGTGTGTACATGTGCATGTGTGCACAGGAGGAGACACATACTTGATTGTGCTACTAAACCCGTGTGTGCATATGCAGAGGCTGAAACAAGATGTCAGATTTCTTTACCATTTTCGTATTGTCGTGCTACAGTCTTCCACTGACCCAGAGCTCACTAATCCAGATAGGCTCGACAGCCTGCAAGCCCTTGGGATCGCTTTACGTTTCTGCTCCCCTCCTCACCCCTTCTCCCCACATACACAAACACACGACGCTGGAGTTGTGGGCATACGCAGTCATATCTTAATTTTTCTGTAGATGTCTCGAAGACTCGGGTCTTCGTGAGAGCAAGCACTCTCTACGTTCTGTAATCTCTTTGATTTCTCTGATCTGATTTTTTTTTTTTTTAACTGAACAACTTCCTTATGTTTTCAACATCCATTAGATTTTTCTTGCAGGATCTTAATCATTGCTTTGAGTAACAAATAAATTTTAGGAATGCTAAATCTTTTGGGGTACATCACTGCCGCCTTGCCTAGGTTCCCTCCATGATTACCACTTCCCTCTACCACTTACCAGATCAGTCCTCTTTTATTCATAAAGACCATTCCCAGTGCATACGTCATTCTTTCCAATTTTATCTCTTCCTTGGTGGTTATTAACTCTTCTAGTTTTCCTTCCCTGGGTTCCTGCCAGTAGAGCTCACTGGCTCGTAGCATGTGTTTTAATCACGCTTACAAGGGATGTTTTCATAAATCTGCTTTGGAAACACCGTATTCATCTCTGCTCTGCTTTTCCTTAGCGTCCACCATGTCTTACGGCTTTGGCGCTAATGAGATGAATACTCTACATTGTTCGCCGCCCTCCCATTTCCCTGCGCACTCTTTCGTTTTATTTTTATAATGAAAAACAAGTTAAATTTAGAACTTTCCAAACCAAATGAGAGGCTTCGGCCAAGCCTGGAACTCACGAGTGTGACTGGGGTCCACTCCTCAGCCGTTTGCAGTTAGTTGAGGAGAACACTGCTCCGATTCAAGGCGCAGCCTGGTGGAAACGGCTCGAGGCACCATCAAAGACACACGCTCCTGACATCCCCAGCCCCAGCTAACCTCGCTGGACCTCGCAATAATGAGCAGGGAGGGAGTTCTGATGCTGTAAAATTAAACAGCCCTTATACTGTCATTTCTCCCTGCCAACACATACACAAGTACCCCGCTGCCACCTGGAAACCGGCACCTTGGGTTTACGAGTCTTCTAAATCAAGCTATTCATAAATTCTACTTCCCTCCAGCCCCAGAGCAAGCGCAGTGGCTGCCTCCCCCCCTTCGTGGCCACTCTCCAGGACAGAGACAGCCTCAACCGCACAGTGTGCTACTTGTCAGAAATCACAGTTGGACTAAGGCACAAGAGAATTCACCCAGTTTATCACTGTAGCTTGATGGCACGATGACTCCCTAAAATTAAAGTCTGATGCCAGTTTTCAGTTCTCTAGAGAGACCTTAGGAATGAGAGTTTAGTTCTGAGGTCCAGTCTTGTCTGCCCATAATGATCTTTATAAACTACAAGCAATCGTAACTCACAAGTACCCCCGCCCACATGTCCTCCTCTGCTTGGGGGATGAGGACAGGGACAAGAGTTCTTAGCATCCTTCTGAAGCACTACATTAAAACACTGCCTGGAACTGTGAGTAATGTCAACCATCTATTCAGAAACAACCTGATCTCCTGTAGGGAAAGCATACACACGGACGCGCAGTAGGAACGTAATTCTTTTGGAAACTTGAAACTTCTCTTGTTATCTGTAACATTATCATCAGGACTCTGTTTTTGTCTAGAAAATCTGTTTTTAGGTGTTTTATGCAGTGGTCATTTATCTGCAGCACTAACACTGATTATAAGGTGCATACTGATAGAAAAGTTCCTGGAGCTGGTGAGATGGCTCAGGAAAGAAATTTGACAGCAGGAATGACAACCTGAGTTCTGATTCCAGATAGCCAGAGGGAGGAAGGACAGAACCAATTCCTGCCAAGCTGTCCTCTCACCTACACACACACACACACACACACAGAGAGAGAGAGAGAGAGAGAGAGAGAGAGAGAGAGAGAGAGAGAGACAGAGAGAGAGACAGAGAGACAGAGAGACAGAGAGAGACAGAGTCAGAGAGAGAAAGAGACAGAGAGACAGTGAAGTTTCTGACATTCCTAGGAGACACAGTCTCACAGCAAAGTCCTATCCTCTGGCACTTAGCATCTTTCTGCCACCTCACCTCGCAGTGCTCCCTGAGTGCAGGAGTTGTTTGGTGGATGTATTCAGTCTCTGTTTCAAAGAGAAGTTCTCTCAATGAGGGTGAGGTCTGCACTTGTCCGTGGATAACTTTAGCACAGTAGTGGTTGTGGGTTCTTCTCCAAGATCCACGACTTCACTAGCCCTGAGTAATTACCTAGGTTTCCAATACCAAGTGTAAGTTTCCTTTTGTGGAGTGGGTCTTAATTCTAATGAGAACGCTGTCGGTTACTGCCACAGTATGCAGACCACTGCTGTGCCCTGGGGTTATCAAGCCTTGCTGATGACGTCATTGTTGTGGTTCACAAGCACCACAGTCAGGCAGGATGCTGGCTGCTCCCCTCCTTTGGAAGTTTGCACAGAACCTTCTGGTATCGTGACAGTTGTGCCTCAGGGAAGAGGCTTTCAATTGGCCTTACTTTGATTTGGCTTGTTTATAAGGTGGCAGAACACACCACCTATCTGAATGTCAGAAAGATGTTGGTACAGCTGTCTTGAAAAGGATGAGGAGAGGGATAAGGACTGGAATAAAGGCATTAAGAGCACCTTTGACTTTGTAACAGCTGAGACGGGATGGGTGTAAGGGCCAACAGCATGACAATCAGGGTGTGACTTACTGGTCACTGAGCTGGCCTGGGTGAACTTGGCTTTGGACAGCTGTATATTATCATTTTCATCAAGTTCTGAACTGCCTGCGTTGAGGATGCCTACAGTTCAATATATGGCTCAAAAGATGACACTAGAATATGATATTGAAATTAAAAAAATGTGAACACTGGGGCTGGAGAGATGACTCAACAGTTAAGACTGCTCTTCCAGAGGTCCTGGGTTCAATATCCAGCACCCACGTGTCAGCTCACAACTGTCTTTAACTCCGGTTCCGGGAGATCTGACACCTGCACATAGGCATACATGCAGGTAAAAACACCAGTGCACATAAAATAAAAATAAGTAATTTTAAAATTATGAACACAAAAACAGGGGAATGAGGCAAGTGGGTTATAGCGAAGGAATATCACTGAAAAATAATGACAAGCCCCTTTTTTCTTGGTAGGTAGAAGCCGAGCATTTAGAAACTTGACAGCAAAAGGTGCTCTCAAATGGCTGCATGCACATCACCCTGGGCTTAGGAGACAGGACAGAGGATGAGCCACGCAACACGAGCACGGCCTGACCCTCCCGAGAACCAAAGATGCAGCCAATGGGAGCGGGCGGCCTGTCCAGTAGCTCAAAGTAGAACTAATGACAATATAAGAAAGGAAGAAAAGCTAAGTTACAACCCGAGGCAGGCACGAAGTCACTGCACCCTACACGCGTGTACACATGCATTTACCAATGAATCAGAAATCCGCAGATGATCCACAGCAGGTACTTAGGGGTAGGGAGAGAAAGGAGAAGGGAAGATTTAACATTTCATCGTCCTACTTCTATACTGTCTGGATTCTGAGCACAGGGATTCTGGTGATGTTTTTAGTTGGACATAACAGTAAAATATCTTGTATCCTGCCTGACAGAGTGGACTTTTAGTGAGTGAGGCTCTTTCTAGGCTCTCCAGAATCACAGAAGAAGCAAGAAACATAACACAGAGTCCCAGGTCTTGAGCAATTTACAGCACAGTAGGATTAGGGGTTCAATAGCTCAGGAAATATGGAAAAAAGGTATATACTGTGTGCCCTCAGTGTCCACTGCGTCCAAGTGTGTGGAAATGGGCTGGGTGATGGCTCGGTGGGTAAGACTCTTCTCTGAAAGCATGAGGAGCTGAGTTTACATAGTAAGCACCCCACTGAACAAGCCAGGTATGGCTGCACGTGTCTATAACCCCAATTGGGGTGCTAAGGGAGGACGTCCTGAGTTCACTGGCCGGACATCTGGGCTAAAACAGGCCTCATTTGGTTCAGAAGAGACCCTGTCTCGAGGTAGTAAGACAGAGAGTGATAGAGGAACACGCAATGGCCTTCACGGGCCTCCCCATGCACACACTTGCATACATTCACACATGGCCACAGCACAGCATACACGCCGTAGGAAAATACATCTCTTGAGAATATATAAATATATACAGACTTCGTGTCACTATTCCATCACTCGTACAGTGTGCACACTGTACTCAGAATTCTAAGTAATGTAGAGGTTAATTAAAGTACACAGGATATGCATTAAGTTATATACAAATACATGTTATGTCACTTTATTTAAAGGATGTGTGTATCCATGGTGTCTAAGTGGATCTGGAACCAGTCCACAAAGGATGTCAAGCAACACCACACACACACACACACACACACACACACACACACACTTTTAACCAAACACTAGTGTCCAATAGCCACAGAAATTACTCAAATCCCAGAAAGCTGAAGCTTTAGAAGCCTTAAAACACCAACACATCCATTACCTAGAGAGCTAAAGGAGTAAGCTAGGGTGTGGGCTGTCCAGCTGTCCTGAATCCATGCTTGCCCTAGCATCGTGACTTCTGGGCAGCACTGTCCCCACTGGCGACCAAGCTCCCATGCCACGACACTGGGAAATGCCTCTGAGCCACCGGTGGCCGAAAGGGCTGCTGCTGTGCCCCAGGTCACAGCCCGATCAGCAAACTCATACTCACTCATAGATCCTTTTGTTCTCCACGGGCAAAGAGCAAACTCTGCATGGTGTTGCACTCCTAAGCACCACACAGTAACGGTGTGTGCAGGCGCTGAGCTCACACTATTGGACACACGAATGAGGCTTGAGAAGAGGCCCGTTACTCAAAGAAGGAACTGGATAGCTGCATGCTTCAGAAACCAGAGCTCCGCGGTGGAGAAGGCTTTCAAAGAGCGCCTGGCTGAGACACATGTGCCTGGACGGAGGCCCCGCATTCCCTTGGGGAACCTGCTTCCTTCTTCCTGCAAATTCAAGCACTAAAGCAGGCAGGAGCCGACCAGTTAGTTATACGGCTCATCTGAAGAGAAGAGGAAGGAAAACACCTCAAGAACTCTGGGGACCAAACAGAGGAAAAAAGGACAGCTGCGGCCGCAGCGAGGAGTCTGAAAGGAACTTCAGAGTATAAAGTCACACAGAATGGAACTTTAAAAGGACTTCAGAGTATACAGCGAAAACTTCAAGAGACCACCTTGCCGTGAGCATTGATAATTTGCCAGCAATAATGCAGAACTGCCCCGTGTTGTACAGGGTTTTGATACTGGGGAAGGACTCACAGAAAGGGAGTGAGCAGAGAACCACACTCTATGGAGTGGAGGGAGGGAGGCTTTCAGTTTAAGATTTCAACATACGATTCTCAGGACAAAAATCCGGGCAGCACATTGTTCTTCAGCCTGCAGGCGCTGAGCACAGGAACAGCCCGAGTTTAACACTCACGGAGTCAACCACCACCTCGGAGTCAACCACCACCTCTCGATGACCAACTTTACTGGCATATGTCTCTCCCCAGGGAGCTGAAGTTGCAATCAACAACTCAAAAGTGTTTTTACTGCAGCGCAAGGGGAAAGTGCGAGGAAGAGGCCTGCACCGAGGGCATGTCCAGTTAAGGGTGTAGTTTTACATCTTTGAGCTTGGGTGGACCGAGTAGCACAGACGCAAGTATACTGCAGTATACAAGCCAGCGAAGATCCTCAGGGTGGGCAGGAGCACTGCTCCTGAGGAAGAGCAAGAAGGCTGGGGCCCAACCACACGCAGGTTCTCAGGGGGTAGTAACCAGAGAGGACTGATCGTTACCATGCACAGGACAGGTCTACACAACCAACAACTGTTCTCTCTCAAACGACAGTGGCTCTAAAGGCTAAGAAGCTCACTCCCGGAAGCCGCGATGGGAACCCTCGCAGTCTTAACTCAGATAAGCATTTGTTATCCTTCTTGAATGAACAGTTACAGCAAGTCAAGGGTCTTCTCATTCTGGTGAGCAGTCTTCGCTAGGTATTTACCTAGCAAATGATAGGACCAGCAATTGTTGCAATTGCAAAGTAGACGGCCACCCTCCCAGAAAAAAGAATAGAGAGTTCTCCTTAAAAGCCAAGAGAGTAAGTAGATTATTCACAGCCATTCCAGTTCAAGAAAGGTGCAGCCGGCCGGGCAGTGGTGGTGGCGCACGCCTTTAATCCCAGCACTTGGGAGGCAGAGGCAGGCGGATTTCTGAGTTCGAGGCCAGCCTGGTCTACAGAGTGAGTTCCAGGACAGCCAGGGCTACACAGAGAAACCCTGTCTCAAAGAAACAAAAATAAAAACAAACAACAACAAAAAAAAGAAAGGTGCAGCCTTTAAAACACCTTGTTGATCACTGAGTAGAAGACAACTCGAAGGGAGGAAAGGAGGAAGGGAGGGAGGGAGGGAGGAAGGAAACTCAACAGCCATAAGCAGATTTGTCCCTAAAAGTATCCCATAATTAATACAACTCCAACACTCTAAATGTGTACATAGCACATCTTCTCATTTACGTTTATATAAAATGATAAACATATAAGAAAAAAAAAAAAAAAAGAGCACAAATACAGAGCCCGGCTAGTGAGCACACTAACGTTAATACAACTCAGATCAGCAAGAGCCTGGCCTGGAGTGTCGTCTCGTCAAGATTCTCACCTTCATGCACGGGAGAGGTGAGGTTACTGTGACAACCGTACATCTCCACACAAAGATGGAGATTTATTGGAACTGTTCTCCACGAACACCTGTAAGCTCTTCAGAGACCACTGAGTTCACGGTGATATCCATAAAGTGAACAGACCTGCAGAAGGGAAGGACATTCACGGACAAACTCTGTGGCAGTTGCTTTAAAAATCACAAAAGTCCCTGGCAGAACAGACACAGTAGCAATTTCCATCAAGCAGGTATTGGCAAGGGAAGCCAGGAGAGGGCTCTGAGAAAAGCCTGGGTTAGAATGTAGGCTCCGTCTACACCGTGGTGCCCTGGAGCGTCATCAGGCCCTTGGGAGCCGCGTAATGACAGGCTTCTCCTTGCTACCTGAGCTCTGGAAACAGTGGAGGAGATGGGTTGTTTTCAGCGGCAAGATGAACATCTCAAGAAGTGGATTTGGCCCACAAATCCTGGAGCCCCTTAACCTATCTCTCTGCTTTTTTATACAGTATCACCAAATCACATAATTTCCCAATCCGAACTTCTCGACTCTTTCAGGACTTAGAACATCACTTAGCCATGGGGCACTCCCCTAGCACGAAAGAAGTCCTCCTTTTATTCCCAGCACCACATGAACAGGGTGGGGTGGTCCTGTAATCTCAGTACTTGAGAGTTTCAAGAGGATAACTTCATCTACATATCTAGCTCAAGGATGACAAGAGGCCAGCCTGGGTCACACAAACTCTTCATCAATAAAGCAAAACAGAAATAGCAACAACCAAACAGTGGAGACAACACAAGCCTACTACCACCTTACCCTGCATGGGGCAGGGTTTAAGACCACAAATTAATCAACTTGCCATCTACCGTTCAAATCCCCATCCACTTCCTCCCATGATCTACTGGGCTATCAGGAAAAACAAAAACAAAACAAAACCCACCTCCTACCCCAGGAGGGAGCCCGGAAGACAATCCTTTGAAGATGAAAAGGAACAAGGTGTGTTTATTTGGACTTCCCTGCAGTCTCGTCTACCCCGTAGGGTGGAGCTCGGCTATGAGCAGCTACCCACCTAGTTAAAGAATAAACAAAACCCACCCCTCAGGCCGGAAGCAGATCCTTCCAGGAGAAAAGGTTAATAGGCACAGGGTGGGAGGAGGAGATGGAGGGGGAAGAGGAGGAGGAGGGAGGAGGAAGCAAGAGGAAGGAGGAGGAAGATGGGGAAGGAAGAGGAAGGGAAAACAAGCCTCTTCCCTGAGAAGGTCAGGGGTCTTATCAAAAGCTAGCCAGGGAAGATGGAGAGGACCGACTGCCCAACCACTCATCTTCACACCCCCTTTAGACACATCTAAAGGCTCACACACTTAAACCCACCATGTGCAACGCCAAGAGCCAGAAAACGGGACATCAGAGGAGATGTAAGACTGAGGTGATCTGAGCAGCGAGGGGGATACAGGAGAAAATAGTAACAGCCAGAAACAGTGTTTCACCTCCTTAAAACAAACAGTAAGACAAGAGGAGTGAAACCATTCCTGGGTTGCTCTCGGAACCCCAGTGGCCTTCTAGTCTCCTAAAGACCCAAGACTTGGACTTAGTACTCAACATGGACACAACTCAGAGCCCAGGTTTCCTCTACAGGAAGCTTCCAAAGTCCTGGCTTCCTAACTTTTCAGGAAAGGATTGAGGACGAGCAAGTGAGAGCTGACCCAACAGCCCAGGCCTGTTCCCTACAACACTTGGTTCAGGACATAGTTCACACTTAAAAGATGATATTTAGTGTAGCAAGAAAAGGCTTCAAGTCACCTAAAGGTCCTGAAGCAAGTTCTGTAATCCAAAGCCACAGCGAACTTCAGCCAAGGAACATAGGCGGTCCCACCCCTACCCCAACTATAGTTCACACTGGCGGTCCCTACCCCTACCCCAACTATAGCTCACACTGGGGGTCCCGCCCCTACCCCAACTATAGCTCACAGTGGTGTCCCTCTACCCACACTATAGCTCACACTGGTGTCCCACCCCCACCCACACTATAGCTCACACTGGTGGTCCCGCCACTACATCAACTCTGGCTCACTCTGACTATTGCACTTCCTTGCGCTCTATCTATTAAATAACCAATTCTGACAGGGAGAGATACATGTAATTTTTTGTGAACTCAACTCATGCCACCCACTACAACCAGGAGATGTGATAATTAGTGTCCACTGGTCATAAGCAGAGAACACACAGAAGAGCCAGCTGGGGTGTCACCAGGGGACATGCCAGTGCTATGTGAATTAAATGTGTGAATCCGGGCAGATCTTCATGTCTGAGATGCCCTGGAACGGAGCCTGCTCTAACAGCCTCCAAATAACTTGCACCTGCTTATAGCTGCCTAATTCACTTTCCCCTCCGTCCTTCTCCAACCCCTCCCCAACTAACCCCCCAAACTCCAGACAAACAAAACACAAGACCTCAGACTTGGTTAAAACAAAAACAAAAACCCTACAGCAGCCACCTGCATCTAGCTCCTCATTGGAAACTGAGCGAACCCAGACATTTAAATGGCGTCTCAGAGGGGTGGGAATGCCGGAGGATGTATATACAGAAGGGGCAACTTCTAGGAAGAGAGGGTTGCCCGGGCATCTGCAAGGGGTAGCTCAGAAAGGTTTTGACTTCCCTACAACAAACAAGCCAAGTTTTCTGGAAGTATTTGGGGAAATCCGACATAAATTAGACATGTGAACGATACGGGCACAGAGCAAGAAATCTTCTGTTTAAAAAAAAAAAAAAAAAAAAAAAAAGTTCAGTGAGCATCGGCTGCCCAGAAATAAGCATCAGGGGCCAAGGGCGGGCAGAGCTGAGGAGGGGCTGCTGACAGCTGCGGCCGGCGGGCAGAGGCACAGGGGAAAGGTTCCAAGCTGGAATTCGGAGCGTGCCCACATCAGCAGAAAAGTTCCTGGGAACAGCACTCTGTCTGGGAGGGACCCTGCGGGTCTCAGGATGCACGCGCTCTGAGATGCAGGGACCAACGGCCGTTAGAGGAAGCCCCGTCCTCTTTGCCCGGCTCCCCGAAGGTTAAGGCATCTTCGACAGACGACAGAAGTAAAAGATCTGCTCCCAGGATGAGCGAATGGTTTCTACGTCCAGTCCCTATTGCATCTAGCTATTCCCAAACCAGACATGGTCCCGGGAAGAAGAGAAAGGAAGCTGGGATGCAGATGCGGGGGAGCAGCGTAGATGGGAAACTGAGGCAGGAAAGTGCAAGTTAAAGGCTGAGGGAGTCGGGAAAGACCCGAAATCAAGAGCAGAGTCCTCTCCTTCCCTTCCCTGGTTCTCAGCACACAGAGCCACACTCGAGCTACGCCCAATCCGGACGGCCGCCCGGCTCTAGGGAGCGGGCACCGCACAAAGCTCCGCCCGCGCACACACGACAACAGCACCCGGTGCGCCGGCCCACACAATAGCGCGGCGCGCGCCCCGCCGCGGCCCCTCGCGGGGTCCCGGCCAGCCCGGCGCCGGGGTCCGCCCTTCGCGCACACCCACGCCCGCAGCCCAGGCCCGCGCGCGGGGCAGGGACGATCGAGGCAGCCCCCGCGCCCCGCGCTCGGCGAAGCGCGTCACGCGCCCCCCACTCACCCGCGGTGCTGCTCAGCAGCAGACACAGCGGCCCCAGCAGCCACATGGCGCGGCCGCCGCTCCGCTGCCCAGCGTCGTTGCTGCCCCGCGGCCTCGGTCAGACCCCGCCTCTCGGCGCCGGCCACGCCCTCCCGCCGGCCCAGCCACGCCCCCGCCCTCCCAGGCCTGAGAGCCCAGCCAAGTTCTGCACGCTCACAACTGAACGTGGCCGCCAGAGCTCTGCTCTTGGGTCCCGGTTACAAAGGTCCGGCTCATCCAGTTCTTGCTGCCTCAGGGGTCAGATTGCGAGGAACTTTTAACTGCTCCTGCTCTACTCTCGGCCGGTTCCCCTTTCTTCCTGCATCCTGCGGGGGATGCGAGAGTCACCATCTTCCCATAGTCCAGATGGAGACTTAAGACTTGCATTCAAGGAGAGAAGAACCGGTTCTTAGGAGAAAACTTTTTTTTAATTGTTGACAGTGAAATACAACCATTGCTTCTCAAACTCCAAGATGAATCAGGGAGGCTTGGTGACCTCACTCCAACTCAACAGGTCTGCATTTCTAACAAACTGGGGAGTGATTCTCAGGATGGTGGTTCCTGGAACCACTGGAGGAACAGAGAAGAAATTTTCTCCTGAGATCTAAGAACACTGAGGAGACCATGAGCTTCAGAGAGTTTTAAAGCCCCTAACATTTTAGGCAATTCCATTGTTTGGGCATTATACCCTTTTTTTTTTTTTTTTTAAAGGAAAGCCTATTATCATGGAGCTGAAGAGATGACTTAGCAGTTAAGCGCGCTTGACCTTCCCCAGTTAGACCTTCAGATGAACCCCAGCCCCAATGGAAGCCATGATTGCCTCACCAGAGACAGTAAGTCCATGTGCTCCTCTAAGCTGCGTCTGGTTAGTTCATCGTGTTATTGCTTTCACCCCAAAATCTTCTGTTACAAGGCATAATCCATGGCCTTATAGCAAACACTGACCGGAACAGCCGAATTTCACTTAACATCCTCCAGAAAGCAGCAGGATGTTGTCACTAGGAGGTGTCTGCTTCAAGTATGGCACACACGTGGTCACATTTAACCTTTACAACAACCTCTGAAGGCAAACAGTAATGTCTGTGACACAAATGAAGACTCAGAGGCAATGATAAAGGTCTCAACAGTCATGCATGAAGTTACTTACCATATAGAGTAAACAAGCCCAGTTTATTAGACCACAATATACAGAGCTTATCTGCAACCTCAAAGGTGATGTGGCTACTGGATTTGGGCTATGATCACGGAAATACTCAACAAACAGAAGCTAATTTCAGTGTTTAATACAATTCTACTCCCAAGAAAAGATTTCTGAGTTACAGCTCCCAATCCCCAAAACTGCTGAGCGTGAGAGTTTTCCCTGCTGGAAATTAAAGTCATTCTTTAACTGCTGTGTGGTGTGTGTGTGTGTGTGTGTGTGTGTGTTTTGCATGTGTATGAGTGTGAACATGGGTATGGTATGTGAGTGTGTAAGCATACGTGTGAGAGTATGGAGCATGGGTGTGGTGTGTGAGTGTGTGAGCATGTATGTGTAAGTGTGTACGTAAACATGTGTGTAAGTATGTGTGTGAGTGTGTGTGTGTGTGAGAGAGAGAGAGAGAGAGAGAGAGCTGGGAAATGACTTCTCCTACTTCATATTTAAGACAGTCATAGGATTTCAGGAGAGAAACTGGCTTACATCTGATAACAAGTATTTTGCACTATCCATAATGATAGAAATTTTACCCTTCACTTTTTAAAAAATTATTTATTTATTTATTTTGTTTATATATATATCTGTCTTCAGACACACCAGAAGAGGGCACTGGATCCTGTTACAGATGATTGGGAGCCGCCATGTGGTTGCTGGGAATTGATCTCAGGACCTCTGAAAGAGGAGTCAGTGCTCTTATCTGATGAGCTATCTCTCCAGCCCAGCCCCCTACCCTACACTTTGATGATGCAATATTTATTATTTATTTTATATTACTCCTTGAATCAAGTTGTCTGTCTCCTTAAAAATGTAATTTCTCAGCCGGGCGTGGTGGCACACGCCTGTAATCCCAGCACTTGGGAGGCAGAGGCAGGCAGATTTCTGAGTTCGAGGCCAGCCTGGTCTACAGAGTGAGTTCCAGGATAGCCAAGGCTATACAGAGAAACCCTGTCTCGAAAAACCAAAAAAAAAAAAAAAAAAAAAAAAAAAAAAAAAAAAAAAGTAATTTCTCACACCTGTGGCCAGTCCTGAAACCAAAGAACAAGAGAACCCCCTGTGCAGTTTTGTTACAGATATATTTCTTCTTCCTTTCATTATGAGTATAGGGTATAGTTAGGGTTTCTATGGCTGGGATAAAAACTCATGACGAAAAGCAACTTAGGGAGGAAAAGATTCACTTCAGTTTCTGCATCCTGATCACAGCCCGTCATGAAGGGCAGGAGCTGAAGCCGAGGCCGTGGAGGGTCTCTGCTCTTGGCTCGTCTCCTTCTCGTGCCTTGCTCAATGCTGTTGTACAGCTCAGGACCACCTGCCTGGAAGCGGCATACCCCACACCCGCACCTGCCCCCACTGACCGCCCACATCAAGTAATCAAGAGCAAAAAGGCACTACAGCCTTGCCTTGAGCAATCTGAAGGAGGCATTTTCTCAACAGAGAGTCCCCCTTCCAAATGACTCTTGCTTGTGTCTAGTTGGCATAAAACTAACCAAGAGTGCGTAGCCCACCCATCAGCAAGGGACAAGAAGAGAGCACTGTCTTTGAATATCACAGACCTCCACTGTCCAATATGGTACCCTGAAGCTAAGCTTCATCCGCGCGCGCGCACTAAGCACTTGAAATGAGGTTACCCTGAGTGGCGAGTGCTTTAAACATAATATGCAAGCTGGATTTTAAAGACCGAGTACCCAAACGAACAGGAAAAGGCAATAATTTTACTTCGGTCACATGGTCAAATGCAATATTGAAACACATAGGCCTTTCATCACTTTTGTTTACTGTAGATAAGTTGACAAGATGGCTCAGCTGATCAAGGCACGGGTTGAGAATCATAATAACCTAAGTTCAATCCCCAAGCCCCTCAGAGTAAGAAGAGAGGACTAGATCTTGTAGGTTGTAATCTGATCTCCATATGTGAATGTGTATGTGCGTGTGCGTGTGCGTGTGCGTGTGCGTGTGTGTGTGTGTGTGTGTGTGTGTACATATATAATGTTTTTAAATTGTAGCTACTAGAAAACTTTAAATCTCATTCTGTGGCTTATATACAGGCCTCACAATGCATTTCTCTGGAACAGTGCTGATGTAATGGTTTTATTTCCTGTGTCAACACATGACCCCTTAGGGTTCCTTGTTCTGTAGCCAGATGAGTCCTTTTGAAGGTCACCAAATTAAAGGACTTTCCCCTCCCAGTTTCTCCATCTCACTAATTCTGCCTCCAAGACCTCTTGACCTTCTATTCCAGACATCAAAGTCCTCTGACATGAAAGTGATTTTAATGTCATAATTTCTGTATTACAAACGCCCCCACAGGGGCATGAAGCAGAGGAGGGATAAGAAAGAAACCATCTTTTCTCAACCACAAGAACATTTTGCACTTGAACAAAAAAAAAAAATTTGAATGCCCTCTACATTTTCAGTAGGGATATGTATCCATTAATTAGCTAACAAACCAGAAGTCACAAGCGATCCCCAGTTAGTGACAAACTGCAGGGACTGTGTCCCGCATGCCCAGTACTGTTTGCCTTCTGCAGGTAATAAACTCTTTCATAAACGAACAGACATACAGTCACCCTTAAAAAGAAGCCTCATGGAAACATTGTAGAAGGTAAATAGATTTATATTTTTAATCTGACATTATTGGAGCATTTCTCCCGAACTACGAAAGCCCCGCTTTAATAATTTAAATTGTTTTTCTCAATATTCTTCAGCCTACTTCTTTTAAACTCCTCTTCATTTTGAGCTAAATTCTTTGGGCTTGATTGATTTTTTGTGTTTAAAAGCTTAATTTCAGGTGCTGTTTGATCGACGATGCAAGGGCGGTTGTTCAATTATGGAGGAGGAGGAGGAGGAGGAAGAGGAGGAGGAGGAAGAGGAGGAAGAGGAGGAAGGCATTTTTGTTGTGTTTTTTTTTTTTTGAGGGGTTGTTTTGCTTTGTCTTGTTTTTTTCCCAAGCTTTAAGCAAATTGCCATGCCCAGTATGGAAGAAAATCTTCAAAGAGGACAAGGAAGGGAAATGATTTTACGATGTTCAGGACTCTTCAAAGATATAGGTAAAAACACAGTAGAACCAAATAGCATCGTTTGCTTTTGTTAGGCCTTCACAGAGATTCCTTAAAAGTAGCTAGAATTGGTGCCAGGGAGATAGTTCTGTGGGTAAGAGTGCTTGAGCCTGGCACTTAGTCACGCATGTCTGAAATCCATAAGGGAGTCGAGGCAGGTGGATCTCCAGAACTCACTGGCCAAGAGAGACTGCTGTATAATTGTTTCCTCATAGATCCCACCCTACGGGGAAGCTCTGTACACAGGAAGGTAAAGAACTCAAAATAACTTCAGAAAGTCACTGAAACTGACCAGGTTTCCTAGATTCCATCCCATAAGAATAGTATTAATGGCTGAGAATACCCCTCAGACACAAGAAAGCTGAACTGCAAAGAGGACTCACACACCAGAACAGTTGCCTGGGAGAAACAGAAACCTTCCCAGCAGCCCAGAGGAGGTTTAGACCAACAAAGGCACCTGGAAAAGACATTCTTCAACCTGTTGAGCTGCCTGCAGGCTATACAGTGAGCTCCAGGTTCCCAGTTTGGGGATCTGTCACCCATTCTGAGGTGGGCTTTGGCAATGTGCCTACCTGTGTTTGTGTCATTTCTGCCCCAGTAAGTAACCCCTCACCCATATTCCTGTAAATAACCACAATAAACCTCGGTGGTTCACTAAGCTGGACTTTGGTCATATCTTTGCTTTGGTCAGTTGTGCACTCCCTGTCTGGGGTAAATAGATGTTGTGTCTCCCCGGGAACGTTTTTGTCACATGGCAGTAAAGCAAAGAGCACAGCTGGAAGCAGACACTGACATCTGCTCTGGCTTTCACGTGCATACATGCACATACATGTACACACACATCACAAAATACAAACACACACATATGCAAAGTTAGTATTATGTCATCCATCTTGTGAAAGGCAGAAATCTGACTAGAAGTGTAGTCAGCCCTTAGACTCCCCCACCAACGCCCACAAAGATGTGTCCTTTGGATCTGCTTCACTTCTTCCTTCCTTCCTTCCTTCCTTCCTTCCTTCCTTCCTTCCCTCCTTTCTTTCTTTCTTCTTTCCTTCCTTTCCTTTCTTTCTTTCTTTCTTTCTTTCTTTCTTTCTTTCTTTCTTTCTTTCTTTCTCCTATCAATCCCTAAGTTCAGATCCCTTTGCATCTATGCCAGGATTCTCTTAAACATCTCTGGTGGGGACTTCTGTCCCACTGAATCTGCATAAGACTTCCATGGCTCCCCACTGCCCAGAGGACAAGTTCAGATAATTTAGCTCGGTATGTTCCTCGTGAGCTGCTGCTGGGGCTAAGGATTATGGGAATGAGATCAAGGTCACAAATAAAAGCAGAGTGTTTGGCAGGAACATTTGGCCAGGTTAGGGGGTTGTAGGTACGATCCTACCAGTGATGGAAAGTCACAGCTGGTCAGGTTCAAGCAGGGGCAGGAACAGATTTACGCAATGTTTGAAAGCAAGAAATCTGGGATCACTCACAAAGCCTAATCATCCTACTTCATTGTATGTCCTCGGGTACTTAGCCTTAGCCTTGTCTCTGTCTCTCTGTCTGTCTGTCTGTCTGTCTGTCTGTCTGTCTGACGTTTCTCTTCCCCTTTCTGTATGTGTGTTCATGTATGTTTATGTTATATGCATATGTGTGCACATGTCTGCATTTGTGTGCGGAGGGTAGAGGTTTCTAGCTCTTGTCCTCCTCAACCACTTGCCTCCTTCATATTTGAGGTAGTTTCTCCTTGAACCTGGAGCTCACTAATTTGACCACTGTCTAGCCAGTAAGCCCCGGGGAGCCTCCTGTCTCCATCTCCCCAGAGCTGGGATTATAGGCAAGAAACCCTGCAACCATCTTTTGATCAAATCCAGGTCCTCACGTCTGTATACCAAGCATTCTTCCAACTGAGCCGTCTTCACAGCTCCAGCCTTTATGAACCTATTTTTCTTGTACTTATAAAGTGTAGGCTGAGACCTCCTGCAAGACAGACTTGGCTATGAGATGGAAATGAGGTGTTTAGCATACCACTTGCACCATAACACCCACCTCAAAAATTAGAGCTAGCATTAATGACTCCTACTCTTGCCACGGTTCTCAGGGAAGACATTCACGAACCCTTAGGAGCAAGTTTAGTCGATTCCCACATGCCCTTGTGACATCTGTCTGTGAAACTTAGGAGCCCACCTTGGGTTTCTTTCATAAAGCTTCATGAAATGTTGAAGGGATAAAATATACAGCTGGAAAAATAATAAGTGGCCAAGAACGAGCCCAAGTTCCACCAGAAATAATAATTCCAGGAAACAGAGCTACATACACAAAAGGGAACACACTCCAGGGTACACATAATAAAGCCACCTTGGCCAAGTGTGTGGCCTGATGGCCAAGCCAGGAGAGTGATGGAATGTAAGGCAGAATTGGAAGTTGGACGTTTACCCGTGCAAGTCCATCTGCAGAGGTGTGCCAACCCACCCAGCAACAACCGAGTGACTGCCACATAAACATGAGCCTCATCACTGTGAAAATCCAGAGTAATTGCAATGAAAATTTCCAATGTGGAAGAGATCGGCCAGTGGTAATGCTAGAAGCTGTGCATGTAGGCCAGTTGGCTTAGAGCTCACAGCCCAGCGCCAGCAAAGGCAAAGTCAAAGCCAATGCTGGGCTAAGCCGTTGGCTCTGACTGTGGGGGAGAGCTCCAGGCTCACCGGATGAGTAGTAGAACCTTAGTCCCTCTCCACCGTGCTGCAGCTGCCGGTGTTTGAGGGCAAAAGGGAGTTGTGGAAGAGTTTGAAGGACACAGAGTCGATCACAACAGCCATGTCTGAAATTCATATAGGGCAGGCCAATACAACAGTTCGCTGATGAAAGAATAAAACATTTCTGGACCAACTGATGAACTGAGACCCCAAGAGCTTCCCAGGTCACACCTGCGGCCCAGCTGCTTCCTAGGCTCCAGACTACCTCAGGAATCAGTACTGACTTAGAACTAGAGGCCTGATGCAACAGGGGCTACACACCATTTCCTTGGCGGCCTGATTGGCAAATCTCATGTGCACATTCAGTTCTTCAAGCGCTTGTTATGTTCGGAGAAGATAAGCCATGTGGTTTTTAGTATGCAAAGTATCTTCTCAATCTTTAGACTCTCGTGCTTTGGTTTAAATACAATTTACCCCTCCAAAGTTCTAGTTACCAGAGTTGAATCCCAACCAAGAGTATTATGCCAATAGAAACTTCATCTGACTATGGTATCTGGTATGTGTGGTATATGTATATATTCGTGTTCTTGTAGGTTTGAACTGGAGGTTTGAGGGGAGTGGTCTATGTGTGCATGCAAGTACATAGGGAGACAGAGGTTGACTTCAGGGTGTTCTGTTTTGCTTTGTTTTTCCCTTTGCTCCCTGCCTTCTTTATTTTAATGAGACAGGGTCCTCTCCCCCTCCCCAAAACCTAGAGTTTACCCATTTGGCTATCCTGTTTAGACACTGAGCTCTAGGGATGCAGTTGTCTCTGCTTCCCCAGCCCTGAGCTTCCAGACTAAGCACCACTGTATATCTAGAGTTTTGCTTGTATTCTGGAAGTCCACACTTGGGTCCTTATGTTTGTGTGGCAAGTGCTTTGTGGAATTAGCAATCTCCCCCACACGTCTGCAGGCAGGGCTTTGGGGATGTGATTGGAGTTAGAAAAGCTTACCAGAGTCGAGCTCTGTGGTTGGGTGTGGTGGCTTCCTCGGCATAGAACGGGGAAGCAGGGAGACCCTTCCTTCCTCGCTCTTGCCACTGAGGAGCTCGTCACGCTGAGACTGCTGCTAAGAAAGCCTTCGCGCCCTACAGCCTCATATCGGGCCTCCAGGCAAGGGAGTCAGAATAAAGCTCCTGTAAAGTTATTCAGCCCTGGCTATTTAGTTGTATTTATGCAGAGTGGACTAATATCACTGGCCTAGTTAAGACAGGTGACAGCTAAGCTCTCTAACTGAAGAATTTCAGTAAGAACTCTCCCGGGTCTACACCTCTTTGAGCAATCTCCCTTCATATTTACTTTTCTTTCCTTTTTTTTTTTTTTTTTTTTTTTTTTCCAAGACAGGGTTTCTCTGTGTAGCCCTGGCTGTCCTGGAACTCACTTTGTAGACCAGGCTGGCCCCGAACTCAGAAATCTGCCTGCCTCTGCCTCCCAAGTACTGGGATTAAAAGCCACCACCACCGCCCGGCTACTCTCCCTATTTACTATTGATCTCCTACAACCAGGGCGTTTCGCTGGGTACTCAAAGAAGTGGAGAAGGTGTGTCGCACCCAGAACTTGCTCCTTCCCAACCTAAAAATGGGATGGAGATCAAGTCTGTCCCCAACAGTGCAAGGTGTAAGAAGGGATGGATGAGAGGAGATATGTAGAAATCATGAGTTTCTGACTCTGGGGACAGTCTGATTAGATGGGATTTTATAAAGATGTAAGTCAACATTTTCCTGCTTATGTATCTTTAAACTCAAATTAAAAATGTTGAGTTTTGGTTCAAACACAAGGAATGAAGAAGTTCTCCTGTAAATAACAATAATTACAAATCTTCACTGAGTATTCTTTCTTTTCTTTTTTTGTGGCAGGGAGGGGGGCGGGGGGGGCGGGATATGGTTCAGGGCAGAGTTTCTCTGCATAGCCCTGCCTGTCCTAGAACTCTCTAAGCACTTTCTTATGTAGGATTTGCTGACAGAAATTGAGACAAGGACTTGGCTGCAGGTTGTTTCATGGAAACAGAAGTGAGTGAGTGGAGACAGCGGGGGAGAAAGCCAAGGAAAGATGCACAGCTCTGAGCTGGTTAATACTGTGGCCATCTGAGACGCCATGTTGATGTCAACCGTGGAACTGTGGAAGCCACATCTAAAATCAGTCTTCTGGGAGCAGAACAGGCACATTTTCTGTGATATCCAGTGCTTGTTGACTGAATTCTAAATCTCTACCCTTTTCTTTTCTCATTTCATGTTAGGCAGCAAAGCTAGAAGTGGGTGCTGAAGATGGGAGCCAGCGTCCCTGAGGGCAGTCTGCCCAGGGCCCACCGCCCATGTCCACACAGGCCTGTCAGCCAGCACACAGCATGCAAGCAGGACTCTCACTTCCCACAGGTTGGCCTCTGAGACTCCTCATTTTCATGGGAGGAACTGAGATGTGGAGAGATTAAATAGTCTATTATAGGTCACAGAAGCAGGGTATGGCTGAAGAGCCTGCCAGTCAATGTTGTTTAAATCCTGAAGCCAGCCTGTCAACATACTCAAATATCAGCCAGGTCGAGACTTTAAGAAGAGCCATTGTTTGGGGTTTAAAGGGTGCTAAAGAAGTTTATCTAGACTCTGCTTGTGAAAAACAGAGAGCCAATCTGCCTATAGATTAAACACACACACACACACACACACACACACACACACACCAGCAGGGTGGTTGTGATGTATGCCTTTAATCCCACCATTTGGGAGGCAGAGACAAGCAGATCCTTATGAGTTCAAGGCTAGCCTGGTCTACAGAGCAAGTTTGATGACAACCAGGGCTATATGGAGAAACTTGGTCTGGAAAACCAAAAAAACAAACAAAAAATGTTTTGAGACAGATTTACAGACAATTATCTCCTTCCAAACACTCAAATCTCTCTCTCTCTCTCTCTCTCTCTCTCTCTCTCTCTCTCTCTCTCTCTCTCTCTCTCTCTCTCTCTCTCTCTCTCTCTCTCTCTCTCTCTCTCTCTCTCTGTGTGTGTATCTGTTTAATTTACAAACCACATGGCTTCCCATGATTCCATTGTAAATCCAAGGTTCTAAGGCCACTAATACTCCATCATGTTACAGATCCAGTAAGGCTGAAGTCAACGTATTTAGAGCAGTTCACACACTACAGCTCTTCTTGGCTTGGATTTTTAAGAAGTTGAGAACCCTGCCTTTTCTGAAGCAAACAGAACACCTTGGATAATACCAATGGCACCTGTCATTTAGGGAGTGGTGAGGAAACAGAGGGCCTGAGCACCCGAGTGAGTAACAGAGAATAGTCAGGATTCCGGACGGGTTCCTTCAAAAGTCATCACACTCCTGGGGAAGAGGGGAGATGTTGTTGCTGGTAGTGATACGTCAGCCATCTGCAGAGCCAAGAAAACTCGGAGGTCAGAGATGCCCTTCTCTTGTCTGTGTCCTAAATGCCTGGTCTCCAAGGACACTTGGAAGGAAGCTCCTACAGACCGGGTATTAAAGCCCACTAAAAGACACGGTTCCTCTCGAGAGAGAAGTTCCGTCTCCAGCTGATCAGCGCCAATCCCGCTGCTCACAATCAACTTGATTTCAGCCGAAGCCTCTGTAAGTGGATTCGGAGTTCATGAGTCATGCTTGGGTCTCAGATGGCTGCTCTCAATCTGTTGCCAGGCCCTCCTGGACAACTTCTCACAAGCCTGACCTCATCTCTGCTGCACTTTAAATGAGACCGCAGTGGACCCTCTCACACGTTTTCCGGTGAAGGCTGTGCCTCCGCTTGGTAGATCACAATTAGGAGCTTGCTACTGTAGTGGAAGGAAATGCAGTAAAGCCATCAGAAGAACCTGAAAGGGCTAACGCACCCAAACAGGAAGAGCTGTGTGAGGCTGGGGCTGTGGAAGAGGCGATTGTTTCCAATTTTGCAGTTGGGTTAAAGATGGTGGGCCTTAAAATCAGGCCCAAAGGGACATAGTATTTACTAAGACTCAAACGGAGAAAATTTACAAGGACTTATTGAGAGGAGTCTCAGAAATTAAGAACCCAATGTCTGAACACACACACACACACACACACACACACACACACACACCTAACATGTCTCAAAAGACACCTTCACTCTCCCTGTCTTATTACATAGCCCTGTCAAGTGCAGGCGACACCCATTGTGATCATTCATATAGTGAATATCCACTCCTCTCCACACAATGTAGGAGGAGACTCCTCAGGTAATATTGGACTGCGTCCTGTGACTTGTTTGAGTCAGTGGATTATTAACATGTGTGAAAGGGCACCGGCAGTAAATTTGTTCATGGCTTTGACCTGACCCCACAGCGTAGAGTGAAACCATGCTGCTGAGCCCAGTCACCACCAGGCTAATTATCTCTGATGGCAGGCAGCCCTACAGTGCAGTTAGTCACTGGGTGTTTGGTGGTCTGTCCCTGGCCAGTGTGTCTCTTTGTCCTGTGTTGGAGTAAAATCTGTGTTTTCTTGAACCACAGAAGAAAAACCCACACTGGACTGGAAAGTTGCCCTTGGCCCTGTAACTGAGACCACACCCATGCACATAAATCAGCTCTAATTAAACCCAGTGGGTTAAGAAAAAAAAAAAAAAAAAGCAGGACAGAGCATGTTGGGAAGAAGTATTCCCGAGGGAATAGAAGAACACAAGAGACAGAAATGGACTGATTCTGACCAAATACATACACACACATACATATATATATAATATATATATATATATATATATTATATATATGAAATTGTTGAAGAAGAAATGAATTATTTTTCAAAAACTGAAGCTGTCCATGTGTGGATTGAATTGTCACACCTGTAAATCCTAGCTACTATTTATTCTATGGCAGGTAAAGTGTTTAATAATCCAACAACTTGAATCTATTTAACCTTCTCAATAACCCAAAAAATCAGAATAAATGTCACCATGAGACAGAAAAGAAACCTGAGGTGTAACGCAGTGGCATATTCTGTTAGAGTGCTTCTGACTCCCCAGCCAGGATTGGACTATTCAGGTTTAAGCAAGTCCTGATAATTACTAACCAGGCGAGACAAGTGAACCAATTTCAAAATGCAATACCCTTCTTCAGTCTAACAAATTGGCAAAACTTAGGTGCACTCCTGAATACTGTGAGTATGTCTCTTAGAATACAGGTGAAGCTGGAACTCGGTGCTGATGTGCTGGAAAGCAGCCTGGGAATATTCGTCTCAAGCTTGAACGTTTGCAGAGCCTGTGAGCGGAGGTTTGCACTTCTCTGATCATATTATAAGGACGAGATCAGCGACGCAGTCAAAGAGGCGTGTGCAAAGCTGTGCCTCAAGACATTGCTTGTCACTGGACAAATCGAGTCAACTGAATGTAAACTATCTCCAGAATGCTTAAGAAAGTAATATTGCTACAGACCGGAACAATATGAAGCCATTAAAAAAATCACTTGAGGGGTAAGAAAAAAAGTTAGGGACAACTCTAAATGGAAGAGATTGGCAAAGAGAAACTGCAACATTGTAACACAATCATAGCAGTAATGCATGATTTCTGCATGACAATTATTATTTTCTATAGGGTTTCCTGCTTTAAGTGCTTGTTCTATTTTGCAACTTTTATTGAATAAGCAAATACTACTTTTATAACCAGGAAGACATCCTTGAAATTATTTTTAAAACGGCGATTTTTCTAAACATTTGTTCTTTTGTTTTTGAAATTATATTCATCATTTCTCTCTTCCTTTTCCTGCCTCTAAGGCCTCTTACATACCCCCTCCTCACTCTCTTTCAAGTTCATGTCCTCTTTTACTCATTAATTGTTGTTATGTGCATATATGTATATGTATAAATATATTTCTAAATATAATCTAACATAGCAATCTTCTAAAAATTACTTTTTCTTACTAGTGTGTGAAGGTTGGTATGCCCCAGCAATAGCGTGCGTGTGGAAGTCAGAGATAACTTCTGGGAGACTGTTCTCTCCACCTTTGTTAAGGCATGGTCGCTCTTGTTTCTGCCATGCTGTGTTCTCCAGGCTAATTAGACCCTAAGCTTCTACATGATTCTCCCATCTCTGCCTTCCATCTCGCTGCAGGAGTGCACATTGTCCTCTGGGGAATCAAACTAGCCAGAGAGCTATCCCACCAGCCTTAAGACAGCAGTTTTTATCCCTGTAGATCATAAGCACTATGAAGACGGAAATCACCATCTGCTTTGGTCCCCGAGAGATGCCAGAAAGGTACATAGCTCCTAATAAGTGCTCAGTAGATCTTTGCAGAACGGATAAGTCCTACTTTTGTCACCCTGTCTCTCCTGTGTGTCTTAGCCTCCATCCATAGACAAATGCCTAAAATCTCTGACTGACGAGGAGAAAAGAGCTGCCATTCCCCCCCCACCCCCCACCTCCCCCACCCCCGGTCTTAGAAGTTCTCCTCCACAGTAAAGTGGCAGAGAAGCAAATCTGTCCATCTCATCACGGGAAGAAAAACTGCGAAAGAGAATAGTGTGTTCCAATTTCACTATCCCCTTAGGGCGCATCCTACTTCTGACCTAAGTACCTTAGTAGGTGCTACCTCCTTAAGGTTCCACCGTGCCAAGTAGTGTAGCCCTGCTGGTCAAGGTTATGTGGCCAAAGGTTTAGGTTGTCTGTGGTTTCTCGAGCAACTGTCCAATGCAAAAGGCCCAGGCGTTCCCTGTGTCAGGACGGCGGAACGGTTTCTCTGGCTCATGATGTCTGGGAGCCACTGCTTAGGAACCATGTGCACGAGTCTGTTTCTAGCCAACAGAACAAAAACACTACAGCTTGCAGAGGCTTGAACAACAGAACCTTCTTTGTTCACTGTTCTGCAACCTAGGAAATCAACCAGGGTCACCTGATGGCTCTAGGGGAGGGCTCTGCTTCCGGCTTGTGCACGGCGGGCCTTTTGGCTGAGTCCTCAGAGAACAGAGAAGAACACAAGGCTCCTCTGCTGACTCCTCTCACAGACATCACCCTCATCCCATCGGAAGGAGGTGCTCATGACCTCATCGACTCTGACCACTCCTCTCGGGGCTCATCCCCATTATCACTTTGGAGCTTAGGGTTTCAATGGGAGTTTGGGGGAGACACAGGATTCGGTGCTTAGTAACAGGAGTAGCTGGAATGCATTGAAAGGTTAGGAGCAAGCGCTACCTGGAGGCTTCTTTCTTTGTGTGCCTTATTCTGGCTTGTGGAGCTCGGGCCCGTTCCACCAGACTTGGGATGACTGAGAGATCTACCTTCACTATATGAAGATACTGGCACTTCAGAGGCTTATTATTACAGTGTATCCTGCTCCTCCTGGATGGATGCAGTGATTTTTTTCAGATATACAATTCCATGTATTTAGTGATACCTTAACTCACCTTACCCTCTTGTCTCTGGAAGGCTGAAGGGCTGCAGAACCTTTCTCTTCTGTCTGTGAGGTTGAGTTTCTGCCCCATGAATACGAGAAACATTTTTTTTTTCCTTCCTAGCAAACGTAGCCATCCTGGCAAGGACCATATTTCCTGACCCGCCCCTTTCCCTGGGACTTTGTATCAGTTCAAAGGAGAACTGGAGACTGTGGAGTTACAGCTCTCACTACTGGGCTGAGACTCAGTCATAGCTTCTCAGGATCAAAGGCAGAGGCCGTTGTTGTCCAGTGTGTTGCTAGCCTGCCTTGGGTCTTGGCACACCCATTTTGAAGGAGACCAAGTCTTCCTGAATTACTTTCTCTTTGTGAGAGAGGGAGATTGCTCTTTTGCTTTTTTCCCACCAAGAGCACTGTGAGACCCACGGGCCCCGTCTGCGTCTGCACGCCCGCACGCCGCTACTCACGAGGGCTGTGCCTTGGGCAAACTACAGAATCTATCAGCTTTCTCAGGATTGTGGTGAGCGTGACCTGTGTCCAGGCACAGCATAATCATAATTCAAATGTCGGTGGCCGTGTTAGTTCTGTGGCTGCACAATTTCTAATCTCCTGATCTGAAGGTCAGGATGGTATCAGGTATGTTCAGTTTAAAGAAACAACTGGAGGCATTAGACTCTTCCGGGTACCATTCCCACTGAGCACTGAAGGATCAAGGAAGATCTTGAGCACCTAATGTCCCAGAAGAGAGAAAATGCCCCTCTGCGGTACTAAATACTCATTTATACACTCTTGGCTCAGTCTGAGGACAGAGGAGAGGGAGGACTTCTGGCCAGGCTGTGGCATCATTTGGAGAAGGGGGGAAAAAAAAAAGTAAAACAAGAGTGGAGATAGAAAATAGAAACAAAATATGGCTCCAAAAAAAAAAAAAAAAAAATCCCAAAGCATGGGAACCTTGCCCCGCACTTTGGCTGCACTAAGCTCCGTGGGACAGTGTGCCAGGAGGGCAGCCAGGCTTGTGACACAACCAAACCATTGCCCAATGCCTGCTGCTCACGTGGGGCCACCCCATCCCTGAGGTGCCGCCCCAAGGGAAGGGCTGGGTGGGAAGCTGTGGCAAAGGTGACTCTTAGGAGTGCTAGTATTATCACTTGCACCGAAAGGCCGGGCCGGGTGACCTCTGAGGTCCAGGGTTTCGCAGCCACCACCACCACCCCCCCCCCCCGTGGAAGGAAGCGGGAGAGAGGGGGACACAGGGAAAGCAGAGCGTCCTGTTTCTCCCTCACGTCCAGATGCACATCATGCAGACGTTCTCCTTGGCTTGCACTTTTGAGGTCGTTTAATTTTTTATCGTTGAGTTTGAACAACCAAAGCAGGCAGTTTCCTGTTCCTCAACCTCAACCCCCTCCAACCACTGAGGAATCTGGGCTTAAACTGCATTTAAATCCTATAAATTAGCCTCCCTAAAGATGCTTAAGCATTTATGAAAACATTCAAATTTTATATTCTGTGCAATAAAATCTTAAATAAAAAAAAAAAAAAAAAAGGAGGAAAACTACCCCTAAGTGCCAGGCGAAGCTAAGCTGGCGGAGAGCGAGCGGTTTCGAGCCAGGATGCCCACGGCTTCCCAGATGATGAGCCTGGAACCTGGACGGGGAGGCCGTGTATCAGAGATGAAATGAATATTCTTGCCTTTGTAAGCAGAGTCCCTGGAGACTCCCTCAGGCTAAATCCAACGGCCTGGGAAGCAACCTACAGTATTAACCCGTTTATACCCAAGTCGATGTCTACAATATTAACCCAGTTATAACCAAGTTTATGTCAACTTACAGCATTAGCCGGCTTTTCCCCAAGTTTAGGGCAGGGGCAGGGAGTCCTCCGGCTCCATCCGAGTGGCTCTGGAAAGCCACTGTGATACAAATCAGAGCTGAATGTCAGAGACCTGGGTTACTATCTCAGTCAGGCTCTCCATCTGCTTCTGAGCTTGACAAGAGAAAGCTCCACCCCCAGCCTCAGTTTATTTCTGTGGAAAAATGAAGATCTAGTACCATGGAGGTTTTCAGCGAGGGCAAATCCTGACACTTGCGTTTATGTAGGTCTATCATTAATATTCAAATAAACGTGATTGGATACACACACACACACACACACACATACACATATGCACGCACGCACGCGGACATGCACTACAGAATAAGTGTGCTTGTGAAAGAAATAAAGAACACTAGCATTTATCCCTTTGCCTTCCCCTTCCTCACATTTTCCCCAAGAACACCCGGGCTCTCTGGGGCTCTGAGGCAGAGGTTATACTCTTCCTCCTATCCACCCGCCCCTCCAAAAACAAAAACAAACCAAAAAACAAAACAAAACCAGCCGGGCGTTGGTGGCGCACGCCTTTAATCCCAGCACTTGGGAGGCAGAGGCAGGCGGATTTCTGAGTTCGAGGCCAGCCTGGTCTTCAGAGTGAGCTCCAGGACAGCCAGGACTACACAGAGAAACCCTGTCTCGAAAACAAAACAAAACAAAACAAAACAAAACCAAAAACAAGATCTGTAGCTGTAGCTCAGTGGTAGAACATTGGGCTGGCATTCACAACGCCCTGTTTTGATCCCCATCAGCACAAAACAAAATGGAACAATAACTTTGTCTGGTTGTTCTGAGGGTATAGGCTTCGTATTTTTACATGGTACAGCGAGGTGCCTGTGATGTCATTCCAACACTTAAGAGTGGAGGCAGGAGAATGGCACCATCGGGGCCAGCCTAGTCCCAAGAAGAAATCCTGTCTCTGAACACCAAACCAGATAAAGAGGCTGAGGAATAATGTTGCCCACGCAGAGAGTGCCTAAAGCAGACATGGTAGTTCTTGGGTTTGAATGGATTAGGATGGAGCCATGACTTTTCACCCATGCTTAGCAGAAATGCTAACACACACATGCACACACGCACGCACACACGCATGCACACACGCACGCACACACGCATGCACACACGCACGCACGCACGCACATCAGTTTTCCTTTATTCTCTGATTTATTATAGTTTTTCCTGCCTGGTTGTCATCTTTTCTATTCACCAAAAATCGGTGCTCACCCTAAACATCACCTCCTGTGAAGCTGTGTGCTCAGCAAAAATTTGAGATTGCAGCTTCCAAGGACCAAAAACCCAGTTAAGCATCGATCCCCACCTGTCACACACTGCAGAGTTTTACCTTTGATTGGCTTTACTCTCTGGCCAGCCACTGCATCTGGGACAAAGGGGACTGTCCACAGTCCTGGTGCTTCCTGGTGATGTGCACAGCTGGATCCCTCCTCTGAGTGGAGCGTCCCAGGGTGATGCTCCTTCTCTCTGTGTAGGGTCTGCTGGCCACTACCATGTAGGCCTTCAGGCTAAATACCCACAAGGCTTAGGGCCAGGAGTGTTTGGAAAGAAGTTTTCAGATACTGGAATATTTTCATGTCTGTGCTGGGGTATGTTGAGGATGGAACAAGTCTGCACATGAAGTCCTTCCCTGCACCTGTTGGTCTCACACACAGGCCTGGGTTGGAAACAGCCATGTTAGTGCTCCTGTGTTGTTGTTTGTTTGGTTGTTTGGTTGGTTGGTTTTTCGAGACAGGGTTTCTCTGTGTAGTCCTGGCTGTCCTGGAACTTACTCTGTAGACCAGGCTGGCCTCGAACTCAGAAATCTGCCTGCCTCTGCCTCCCAAGTGCTGGGATTACAGGCGTGCACCACCCACGCCCGGCTTGCTCCTGTGTTTTGATTATAACTTAACTTATGAGGTTAAAATGTGGAAATTTCCATTTGGTTTATGATTTGGAGCATTTTAGATATCAGATTTTTTTTTCAAATAGTCATGTCCAAACTGTATCACCTGACATCATGTGACTAGTATAACTGAGGAACAAAGTTTCTGTTGCACTTAATTGTCCCTTTCAATGATGTGTGTGTGTGTGTGTGTGTGTGTGTGTATGTGTGAGCGCGCATGTGTGAGTGTAGGTACCCTTAGAATCCAGAAAAGGATGCTGGATTCCCCGGAGCTGAACTTACAAGTGATTGTGAGGCATCTAATATGAGTATAGGAATCAAAATCATATCCACTGAAAGAGCATAATGTAATCTTAACCACAAAGCCATCTCTCCAGCCCCTTATTTAACTTTAAAATTTACATTTCAACATATGTTCCACATGTAGCTAGTTGCTCTCATATTGACAACGACATGCCAGACCCTATGCGCTAAGAGTTTCAGTGCGGTCAGTGCTCATGTTACAGAAATGCGATATGAAATATATGTAACGCTATAGAATTTTAATGTGAGTCCCACATGTAATCTAAACTTTCCTAGGCTTCCACACTGAGGTTTAAAAACAGGATAAAAATAATTTCAATAATGTATTTTATTATTGATTAGTCAAAGTTTTATGTCAACATGTAATCAATAAAAACATTGAGATAGTTTACATTCCTTTTTTCCTACCAGCTCTCCCAAGTATGCTGGGCGCTATATAATAGCAACACGTGTCATTTGGGCTAGCTGTACTTTAAGCCTTTGACTGCAACCGTTGGCTAGTGGCTAACCATGGGTGGTATAACACAGATAGAGTCAGCCTGGGGCTGCCTTTTCTACCTGCCGCCCAACTTTTAACAACATAATAAAAAAGCACTATAATAAAAAAGTACTTGTGTTTAACTAAAGTTCTAAGCAGTGTCCAGTGAAAACCATCAAACACAAAGCCCACTGCATTCATTTCCACCAAAGTACACCTGGTTATGCAAAATCTTTTGTGTTTTCTTTCTGAAGATGTTCCTGGTTCTTTCTCTTTGATTTACATCAATTAACTAATCTCACCAACATGTCAATATTTACTGCTCATTATTCAGGAGCTTCTACATCTTGAAGAAAGGCAGCGTGATTGTGTGTCTTGGAATTCCTGAGCTCAGTGCCCGGCAAGTTCCATGTCAATAATTTCCATTAGTGTAATGGGGCACAATAGAAACTGCCTCTGGAATGAGGGTGTGTGATGAAGAAAGCAATCACAGAGAATCGTTTAGCAGCAAAGTAGATAACCAATAAGCCGATGATCTGATCAATGGGTGTTAGATACACTAAGAGCGGAAGACGGTCCTAAAATATCCATTAGCAGAAACACTAACAAATAAATTACCTAATCATAATCAATAGAGCTGACTGCGGATGACCTTTATGAATGCGTAAGCGATGTGGAAAATTTGCATACCTCCCCTGGATTGCCTTCTAGAATTTACAAGCCGCCCCCCACTCCCACACCAGCCCCTCACCAGTCCCCCTTAACACCTCTCTGAAGCAGCTTGTTGCCTTATGCTGTACAGGTAATGAGAACCAGAGAAAAGCAGTCCTGTAGGTTTTCTGTCTCTCCTGGGCACACCTTGCAGAAACATGCTACATATTTGCTAATGGCTTTGCAGGAGAAAGCTGTGAAGAGGCATCCTGTGCTTTTCCCAGAGGAAATCTGAGAGGGCGGTGGCATGGGGTGGGGCGGGGGGGGGTGAGGGTAACCAGGTGTTGGGAGCAGAAGTATGCCTTTAAACTCTTGTTCAGGAAAGGCTCTTGTTCAGTCTGTCGGCCCGGCTCGAGGTGGGGTGGTGCTGGTGGAGCAGAAAGCAATTTCTGTGGTCTCTGTTCTGCAGGCTTTCTGATCAGACTCGTTCCTTCCCCCTTTAGAGCAGTTTATGTCCTTTGATTTCATACACCCCATAAGCATTTACACATTACGAAGTTAGCCGACTGGGAGAAGACAGGATAACGATCTTACTATTATGTATTATTTAACTGGTATTAAGCTTTCATTTGCTTCTCAGGAAGCAGCAAGATTTTGCTTTGCTTAGGAAAGCGATCATGAGGGGGCTGCACATGAGCTGTCTTCACCGTAAAAACCTGGCCCTGTCTGCAAAGAGCTTGGCTGAGGACAGAGACAGAGACATTCTGAACCCCATTAATGCCCCCTCTCCCTTCCCTTGTCACTCTGTGCTAGGGAAGGAGACATAGACATTGACTAAAGCCCAGAGTGTGTCAGGTTAACAATACCTAATTTGATTGGCATTTATTTCTACAAAGGCATGGTTAGCAGCCCCCCAAAGGGCATTATTTTGAATATGGAGAGTAGGAGAGCCCCATCCCCACTTTAGTTACAAAATCCTGTGCTTGTATTACTGGGTGTCAGCATCAAGCTCCCGAGTAGGAGACCAATGAAAGACAGCGTCCTCATCACTTCCAAACTTGGAGCAGTGCATGGGACAAGCCCTTTAGGTGTGCACATCAAAAAATAAGCAACAGATCCGTTCTTTGAAGGAAAAAGTCATGAGATAAATATTCATATAAAAGTTGGTGTTCACGGGTGGTATTTTTAAAAAGTAAAATTATAACTCATAAGAATGCAAAATGTACAAGATGTCAAGAGTTTATTCAACTTAACTTAATGAGGGAGCCGGCAATGTTCCGAAGGTTCCGGGTGAATTCAAAGAGCAAATACGTGCACAGGCGAGCAATCAGAGCGTGGACAGCAGCCTTTTCGGGAGACGTAAAGTCCTGCAGCAGAGTCTGCAGGGGGAGTCCTGAAGTTCATTTAAATTTGACGGGAGATGCCCGTCCCCCAGGGTACTGCTCTACAGAGTTTCTTCCCTGGTGTATGGCCTCACTTCTGAGACAATGGATCTCATTGTCCTGATTAGGTGACAGAAGAGGGCACAGGTGAAGGGATTTTAGCAGCTGTAATTAAATCTCTGAGGCAGGGTAATCAAAAAAGGAGCTTATCTCAAATAGGTCTGAGCTAATCAAGAAAACCCTTAAAGAGAGAGATTTGGAATAGAAAAGCTGCCGCTGGCCTCTGAGAAACAGGTTGTTAAAAGTGGGGGAGGGGGAGGACTGAAGAAATGGCTCAGCCTTTGCTCCTGCGGAGGACCAGAGTTCAGAGGACCAGAGTTCAGAGGACCAGAGTTCAGAGGACCAGAGTTCGGAGGACCAGAGATCGGAGGACCAGAGTTCAGAGGACCAGAGTTCTGCTTCAAGCGCTGCTTCAGGTAACTCACAACCCCCATCACTCCAGTTCCAGAGGATCCCCTTCTAGGATGCCATAGTCTCTCTCTCTCTCTCTCTCTCTCTCTCTCTCTCTCTCTCTCTCTCTCATACACACACACACACACACACACACACACACACACGCACGCACGCACGCACGCGCACGCACGCACGCACGCACACACGCACGCACATACACATTTAAAAAAAGAAGACTGAAGAAGGTGTTGAAGAAGGCATAGAGAGGAATACAAGCCAAGGCTAGAAACTAAGAACAACCCACAGCCAACCGCAGGGACCTCGATCCTACAGCTGAGATGCAGTCTATCCTTGGCAGTGAACGTGAACAAGGAACTATTACTGGTGGTTGAGGTCTAGGCTGGGTGTCTCCAGGTTCTAGGCGCACACCAATGGCAAAGCGGCAATCAAAGCTTCAGTGTGGATCAAGGGGGGAAAAAGCATTATAATGCACAACAGGGAACTGTGTGAGAGACCATGCTCACAGGTACCAACATTTTGAGAGGTGCCTTTTGACAAGGCTCAAGAGGACACGCGGTTGTGTTGCTAAAGAGTGTGCAGTAAGTGGTTCTCTGTTTTGATTGACAGGCTTAGATTATGTCAGTCTTTGGTCACTGGGAATGTGCTGTGACACACCTTATTTGAACTGTGTGCAGGATCAACTATGCATAGGAATAGGGGTTCCTCTAAAAAGTTTTCTCAAGATCTGTCTTGCTGAGTATGTACCCCCAAACCAGTCTAGGTCGAGTCAGCCCCCACCTTCTACACCTGGCTATGTTCTAAAGTATATTTGAATAAAAACTACCCATAAGAGGGGAAGTTATTTGATGGTTGTCAAAGGTAGGAGACACGTATTCCATTGTTTGGAGTGTGTGTGGGGGGGTCCCTGTAGGGCCATGCTAGTCGTGGGCAGGTCCACAGTTTGCCGTCAGGTTGCTAAGTGCATTATTAGAAGAGAGGTTTGTACAACCAAGTGGAGGCCCACACTGCTTACCTGCCTCAGAACCTCAGTTCCAGACAAGACAGCAGTGAGGGGGCAGGGCCTTTGCTTCCACTAGACTGAGAGAAGAGCCAGTTAATGGGTACCCAGATGCCCTGACCCAAAAAAACACAAGGTTATGTATTTACATTCTATCAAGATGCTAAATTTGTAGTGGTTTGCTAGGCAACCATAGAAAATGATAGCACATGTCTATAAGAAATAGGCTTTGCATTGGCACACATCATCCAGGCACAGCTGGCAAACCCGTGCAGTAGCTCAGGGACATGAAAACTGCAGAAACCCCACAGACTCCTGGAACGTGGGCCCAGATAATATCTCAGTTTCCACTCGATGTGAGCAACTTATTTGGTCCATTTCAAAACCGTGCAAATGCTGAAAATATGTCATAATTTTTTTAATTTTTTAAAGATTTATTCATTTATTTTATGTATTTGAGAATACTATGGCTGTCTTCAGACACACCAGAAGAGGGCATTGGATCCTATTACAGATGGTTGTGAACCACCATGTGGTTGCTCAGAATTGAGCTCAGGACCTCTAGAAGAGCAGTCAGTGCTCTTTTTTTTTTAATCTTTTTTTAAATTATTTTTTAAAGATTTATTTATTTACTTTATGTATATGAGTACACTGTAGCTGTCTTCAGACACACCAGAAGAGGGCATCAGATCCCATTATAGATGGTTGTGAGCCACCATGTGGTTGCTGGGAATTGAACTCACGACCTTTGGAAGAGCAGTCAGTGTTCTTAACCACTGAGCCATCTCTCCAGCCCTGTGCTTTATTTTTAACAGAGATTTATATAGCTGTATATATGTATACCATATATACATACATAGTGTATATGTGCCTATACATACACTATACATACATATACACTATGTATATACATATATACACTATATAAATATGTGTGTATGTGTGTGTGTGTGTGAGTGTGTGTGTGTGTGTGTGTGTGTGTGTGTTATGCTCTGGTTCCCTCAGAGGCCAGAAGAGGGCATCAGATCCCCTGCAAGTGGAGTGTAGGCAGTTGTGAGCTGCACGATGTGTCTCCTAGAAACCCAACTCCAGCTTCTCTGACAGAGCATCAAGTGCGCCTAACTGCTGAGCCCCCACCTCTCCAGCTGCTGTTTTATTTTTTCATTTGAAGGAACCTTTAGTTTCTTCCCCTCCGCCAAACTGATGTAGACGACACTTTGTCCTCGGAGCCATGTGAGCAGGGGTGGCTTGTCTCCAGGGGTTCCAGAACGGAGACCCAAGAGAGCTGCAGGGAGGAAACGCAGGTCCAAGCTCCCCCAGTTCATCTTCACTGAGGAAACAAGCTCTGGGGCCGGGCCGGGCTGAGCCTGGGGCTGTCTGTGCAGCTTAAGCTAAGGCTTATTTCACCCCTTTATCCGTTTGCTCGAACAAATCTATGTATCCCACGTCTAGACAGAGGTACAGTAAAGAGCAGAGACTGAAGTCTCCAGCCTCATAGAGTTTGCAATCCAAAGGAAGGACTCAGGTTTTGAGAACGCTACTGCTGACTGACCATTGTGTCCAGCTGTGAGAACGCTCTGAAACTGAGCATTGAGGCCTCACCCGTGGGACACCTCTGAGGTGACGGAGGTGGTGATTCTCTTGTTGACAGACAGATCCAGGCAAGGTCCTAGGCTTGCCCAAAGCGTTTATATGGATAACCATTGCAATGATTGGATCCAGATTCTGAAAAAAAAAAATCAGAATTAATAAGGTATTCTGATCAGTCATAGAGGCTGTTCTGTGCCCAGGATGGGAGTCATTCTTTGGTAATAGTAATGGCAGTTAATACATATACTTACCATGTATTTGTCATTATGTAAGTATGTTACATAGTCTAAACGATTACTCGATACAGTGGTTACTATTGTAATATTGTTATGCTGCAGATAAGGAAAGGAAGGCAGAGAAAGAGTCAGTGACTCCCCCAAGTCCCACGCAAGTGAGTGTCAGAGCTGAGGTTAACACCGAGGAAGCCTGGGTCCTACTGGTTAACGCTCAAGTGATAGCATCTTTATAAGGCAGGGATTCTTGAGCTTGCAACCTGCTACATTAGGAGGTCGTTCGGAAGTGTGCCTTGCCTTTCATTTTACTTCAGTATTAGTAACAACAACCAGACTTTCGTCACATTATGCTGCCAGCTTACCTCCTACTGAACAGTGGCTGTCAGCTCTCCCGTGAGCCTCCTCTTGTTCTGTCTTTGAAAGAAGTGTGCTTTCTCCCCCAAGAGACTCTGCCTTAGAGATTTGTGCTGCTCAGTGCTCCGGGAGGGCATGACCCTGGGCACAGGCTGCAAGCAAATGTCCCACAGCTGCCCACAAACAATGAATAACAAAGGGCGAATAGGTGCCTCAAGTTTCCTGTTTACGACCTCTCCCCAATGGGACCTCTCCCAGAGGAGTGGAGGGCTGGCAGTGGGTTAACAAGGGCTTGGTCATTTTACTTGGAGAACAATGGTTGTTACTGACCACCACTCGCTTCACTCCATCCCTGGCTTCCGGGGCGTGTCTTAGGAGGATCTGTGTGTTCGCCCACAGCTTTGAGGGAGAGAAGCACACGGAAGCATCTGCATGAACAACGAGTCTTGTCTGAAAGAGAGTTCTGTACCAACCTCCCACCATCCAGTTCCTGTGTGGGTGGGCTGCTCTGTGAGGGGAAATGGTGACAGCACTCATTCCAGAGCGTGCTCTCTCTCTCTCTCTCTCTCTCTCTCTCTCTCTCTCTCTCTCTCTCTCTCTCTGTGTGTGTGTGTGTGTGTGTGTGTGTGTGTGTGTGTGTAGGTCATGTCTACAGGTTTGCATGCACATGTGGGTTAGAGCGTAGATACCAGAGGTCAATCTCCCATCCTCATTAATCATGCTTTACCCTGTTTTTGTTTTGTTTTGTTTTGTTTTGTTTTCCAAACTGACTCTTGCTTTTCCCTGACTGGGCTAGACTGCCTGAGCAGGGAGCTCTAGACATTCATCTCTTTGCAGACCTGCCCCCCACCCCTCCACCATGCCTTAGCATTAAGATTAAAAGCTTGCGACAGCACACCTGGCTTTTGCACGTGGGTTCTGGGTGCTCACCCTTGCCGCGCCAAGCCCTGTCTGATGACTGAGTCATCCCCACAGCTCTCTAGTTCTCTCCTTTCTTCTTCCTCAACAATCACTATCATTCCCTTACCAGGCTTATTCCTGTCTTCTTCTTTTTCCTTATTATTTATTTCTTTTCCATTCATTAAGGTGGAGTTCACAGCCTGTTAGGAATCAGACTGCCTGCTGAGTCATCTCTGAAGGTAACAATGAAGAACATTCCAAGGGATGGAAGTCAGAGTAACCCGTATCCAATGCCTGGGACCAGAAATGCTCTGGCTTTTGAATCAGTGCAGGAAAACTTGCTCCATGCTGGATATTATGGGCTCCCCAGAACCCAATCTCCCTTCTTCTGATGATCCCACCCACAGGTCCTCTGTCTCAGAGTCTGATTCCCGCTGAATCACCGTGCCGGCTCAGAAATCCTGCAGGTCATTCAGTCTGAAGAAAACCAGGGCATTGCAATCCCATGGGCTCTAATAGTTGATTCGTGATAATTATATGACAACTTGAGCCAATCTGAGGAATAAGGATAACTTCATGGGAATTCTGGGAAGGATACTCATGCTAACCTATTGAACTTCAGAGGTAAGATGTTCACACTTCTCTAACCTAATAGGGAATGCTGATAAGAGGTGACAGTCAAGCCTTGATGGGGACAAGATGGACAGTGGATACCCAAACCAGGGTTTCACCCTCTAAATCACTTTCCAGAAGCTAAGTCTACCTGCTTAATACATTTCGCAGAGCACTAACTTGGGTGAGGTGTCTACCGCCTCACACGGCAAAAGCTATTATTTCCTACCAAGGAAAACTGAGGAAAATCTCCAAAGGAGCAGAGGCCCATCACCAGGCAGACACCTCCCCCGAGGCGGTTCACTTTTTTTCTGTTTATCAGGAAAGAGCAGATCCTTCAGCGCCTGCTTTTAAAGCCATTAGCTTCTCCATTCCCTTCCAACTACAACCGACATTTTGATGGGGTGGGAGAATCTGTCCACTTTATTATTCACATGTTGCCCGGGACCACAAATACAGGCTGATCCCTCGGTAAAAGTCATCCAGAACTGGTTGTGGCCACCAAGCTTTTTAAACGCATACCATGTCCTCTCAATGACGCAGTATTTTTAGCTGAGGTATGGTATACGAAGACACCTAAACCTTTAGTTTGACCTGTCTCTCAGCAGATGCTTCATAGGGAGCCATAACCATAGCACAAATGCAAGTGAGAGTGGGCCTGGCACTCTTCCCTCTCACTGTGCAAAGATAGTTTTCAGGGGTGAATGACCAGCCTGGCTTTTTAGAAACATGTGTTTGTAGCTCTGGCTAGTATTAATCGGAACCGGATATTTATCATCGTTTGGTTTTGTTCAGATTTGTGGTCTTTAACACATATCAGTGTGATATTAATGTTGGCCATCAACTTTATGGAATCTAGAATCACATAGGAAGCAAGGTTCTGGGCATATCTATGAAGGATTATCTAGATTAGGTTAGCCTCTAGTCCGGTCTGTGAAGAATTATCTTGTTTAGGCTGACTGACGTAGGAAGAGCCATCTTAAAGACGGACAGCATCCTTCCCTGGGAGTGGATCTTGGAGTTCATGGAAAGAATCGGCCTGAGCACTGACATTTATTGTCTTCTGCTCCGTGACTGGCTCCATTGTGACAGCTGCCTTCATCTCCTGATTCCAAGACTTCCCCTCAGGATGGACCGTACCAGTGGTTCTTAGCTTTCCTAGTGCCACGACCCTTTAATATAGTTCCTCATGTTGTGGTGATTCTCAACCATAAAATAAATTGGTTTTTGCTTCCTAACTATAATTTTGCTACTGTTATGAATCCTAATGTGATATACAGGATATCTGTCTGATACGATAACCCTGAGAAAAGGTTGTTCAGCCCCAACAGGGGCGATGGCCCGCCAGTTGAGATCCACTGGGTTATATCTTCAAACTAAAGTCAAAAGGTACTCCTTCGTCCTTTAAGCCGCTTTCATTTCATTTCAGGAAACTTTGTCACAAGATCAAGGCAATCAAGGAAGGGGAAAGGGACATTTGCCACCTCTGTCTAAGATATTTGCCATGTGGTTGGCCATTCTTATCATCTCAAACAGGTTATCCGAGGGTATACCTCAGATGCTTCCGGTTAGGAGCAATCCATCCCTACTAAAAGCATCTTGGTCAGAGGCAGTTTGTCTCAGGCTTGCTTTATCTGGGTGCTTCATTGAGTAACTGCTAAGAACCCTTGATGTCTATCTATTTCTATGCTCCTTAAGGTTTCCACCTATGCTAGCTTTGGTGACAGTTTGGTCCTGCAAGCTAAGAACTAGCCTGCATACCGGGGGACTTATGCTGTGACATGTCAGAGTAATTCAACTAGCCAGTGGAAGAGAACAAAGAGAATCCATCTTGTTCATTGTCCTATTTCTGTGAAGACACACCATGATCACGGCAACTCTTATTTTAAAAAGGCATGTAATTAGGGTCTTCTAATAGTTTCAGAGGTCTAGTTCATAGTCCACAGCCTTACTGCAAGGAGCAGGGGAGCTCAGTAGACAAGGTACTAAGAAGGAGTTGAGAGTTGTACATGTGGATCTGCAGGCATCAGTAAGAGAAAGGGACACTGTGCTTAGCTTGGATTTTTGAAACCTTTAATCCCATCCCCCAGTGGCACACTTCCTAGAACAAGGCAACACCCACTCTAATAAGGCCACGTCTCCTAATCTTTCTCAAGTAGCGCCACTCTCTGAAGACTAGGTTTTCATATGTGTGTGTGTGTGTGTGTGTGTGTGTATGTACACACACACACACACACACACACACACACGCCTTTGGAGGCCATTTTTATTCAAACAACCACAGGACCAATAAGTACTTCTATTTGAAGGTAAAGACAACCTTAACTCTTTGAACACTTGAAAATATGTTTCCAACTTCTTGGAAGCCAAAGGCTAATTTGAGCCCCTTGATTCTTTAGGCAGGGAGAGTGGCCAGAGAGAATTTGGAAAGGGGTTAAAACTGAGCAATTACTGGCGTTTAAAATATGACACATCACAAATAACCTAAATTACCTTTCAGGCTTTTAAAAGTCTGTTTAACAGCAACCAACTGATTGGGAAAAGATCTTCACCAACCCCACATCCAACAGAGGGCTGATATCCAATATATACAAAGAACTCAAGAAATTAGACCCCAGAGAACCAAATAACTCTATTAAAAATGGGGTACAGAGCTAAACAAAGAATTTTCACCAGAAGAAATTCAGATGGCTGAGAAGCACCTTAAGAGATGTTCAACATCACTAGTCATCAGGGAAATGCAAATCAAAACAACCCTGAGATTCCACCTCACACCAGTCAGGATGGCTAAGATTAAAAACTCAAGAGACAGCAGATGCTGGCGAGGATGTGGAGAAAGAGGAACATTCCTCCACTGTTGGTGGGATTGCAAGATGGTACAACCACTCTGGAAATCAGTCTGGTGTTCCTCAGAAAATTGGGCATGACACTTCCAGAGGACCCTGTCATACCACTCCTGGGCATATACCCAGAGGATTCCCCTGCATGCAACAAAGACACATGCTCCACTATATTCATAGCAGCCTTATTTATAATAGCCAGAAGCTGGAAAGAATCCAGATGTCCCTCAAAGGAGGAATGGATATAGAAAATGTGGTATATTTATACAATGGAATACTACTCAGCAATTAAAAACAGTGAATTCATGAAATTTGTAGGAAAATGGTTGGAACTGGAAAATATGATCCTAAGTGAGGTAACCCAATCACAAAAGAATACACATGAAATGCAATCACTGATAGGATATTAATTAGCCCAGAATCCCTGAATACTCAAGACACAATTAGCAAATCATATGATTCCCAAGAAGAAGGAAGAAGAGGGCCCTGGTCCTGAAAAGACTTGATCCAGTATTGTAGGGGAGAACTAGAACAAATAAATGGGGGGTGTGTGATTGGGGATTGGGCACAGGGAAGAGAACTTATGGGACTTATGGTGAGGGGGGAAATGGGAAAGGGGAAAGCATTTGGAATGTAAACAAAGAATATAGAAAAAAAGTCTGTTTAAAAGAATCACTTTAAAATCTATAACAATACTGTGACTTTTAATTTCTTAAACCTTTTCAAATAGTAGGAGAAAGTGAGCCCTTTTCATATCCTGGGAATACATAAATGGTCATATTTATTTGTTTGGGTCAAAGATCATTTTCTAGTGTAGAATTAAAATCTACTGCAAGGCACCAGTTGTGAGTGTGCTGGTCAGACCACACCCCTCTCTGCCTTCAGCTCAGCCCTGAATTCAAGGGCTGTGTTTTTCTTGTTTTTTGCCCCAGTCCCCTAGTACTACGACTTGGCAAGTAATTCTCGCTGCTGTTTGCATTGTGTTTGGAATGGGGTGAGCACCAGAGAATTCACATGAAAGGAGATCCACCTGCCCTCCCTTGCAATCTGACCCTCACTGTACAAGGACGTGTTCCTACGTGAGTCTCTGGATGTTGTGCTAAGGACGCAACATGTCCTTAGCACAATTCAATCTTGCAACCTAACTGATTAAAAACCTAATTCAGTTGCAAATGCAACTTTTGGCATCTGCATGAGTATCTTCTCAAAATATATTAGAGTTGCCATTGACAGATGGTCCTAGATAGGTCCAAGAAGGCTGTTGACAGATATCTCACAGCAGATCTCATTACATCGACATATCTGAGGAAGTTCCTATGCGAAATGTCTCCACTGTTCTGAAGGCTGACAGAAAAAGATGGAAGCCCTTCAGAAGAATTGATAATAAAGACTGAAAATGGAAACAACCTTCCGGAGGTGATTTTACAGTATGCATTGAGCCTTAGAAATTCATGCCCTTTGACCTTGTACTTCTCTCCTCAAATTGTAACTGAGAATCCTGCTCAGACATATGTGAAAATATTTATATTTAAAGGCCATTCCCTGCAGCATTACATACAGAATACAGAAGACCTGGCTCACCCATGGCCCCGTGGTACAAGACAGTTTACCTACAGAGAACAGTTGGGCCTCCACGGCCGTGGTCTCCATATCTATGCATTCAACAACCTTTACATAGAAAATGTAATCAGGTTTCTGATGGTTGTTTTTGTACTGAATATATATATATATATATATATATATATATACAGAGAGAGAGAGAGAGAGAGAGAGAGAGAGAGAGAGAGAGAAGGAAGAACACTTCTGGTGGGATTGCAAGCTGGTACAACCACTCTGGAAATCAGTCTGGTGGTTCTTCAGAAAACTGGGCACTTCCGGAGGACCCTGCTATACCACTCCTGGGCATATATATACCCAGGGGATTTCCCAGCCTGTAATAAGAATACATGCTCTGCTATGTTCATAGCAGCCCTATTTATAATAGCCAGAAGCTGGAAAGATCCCAGATGTCCCTCAACAGAGGAATGGATACAAAAAATGTGGTATATATACATACACAATGGAGTACTATTCAGCCATTAAAAACAATGAATTCATGAAATTCTTAGACAAATGGATGGAGCTGGAGGACATCATTTTAAGTGAGGTAATCCAGTCTCAAAAGAATACCCATGGTATGCACTCACTGATAAGTGGATATTAGCCTAGAATCTTGGAATACCCAAGATACAATCCACATACCAAATGATGTCCAAGAAGAAGGAAGGAGTGGCCCCTGGTTCTGGAAAGTCTCAGTGCAGCAGTGTGGGGGATTACCAGGACAGCGAAGTGGGAAGGGGTGGATGGGGGAACAGGGAGAGGGAAGAGGGCTTATGGGACTTTCAGGGAGTGGGGAGCCAGGAAATGGGAGATCATTTGAAATATAAATAAAGAATATATTGAATAACAAAAAAAAAGAAAATGTAATCAGGTTTCTGATGGTTGTTTTTGTACTGAATACACATACACACACACACACACACACTCACACACATATATGGATTTTGTTTTTTATTATTTTCATTACTCACTAAGCTATATGGTATAAATGATCACACAGCTTCTATATTGCATTAGGTGTTATAAGCCATCTAAACACAGTATAAAGTAGTCTAATGATCATAAATACTCTAAATGAGGAGGTCCACAGTCTACACCAAATGCTACTATAGCAATTAAGAGCACTTTTCTGCTCTTCCAGAAGACCAAGATTTACTTCCTAGCACCCATGCAGAACAGCTTGCCACGACTCCAACTCCAGGGGATCTGGAACCCCTCTTCTGGCCTCTGAGGGAATCCTCACACATATGAGCAGACACACCTGAGGGGTCTATTCTGCCTAGATAACAATGGATGGCTACAAATTTATAGTCATACTTCCTATGACTAAAAGAAAACATGGGTGTGATGGTTCAAATGAACCCCCCCCCCAAGACTCATATATTTGAATGTTTGGTCCGCAGTTGGAAGAAGGGTTAGAAGGTGTGGACTTGTTGGAGAAGGTGTGTCACTGGCAACTGGTATTGAGGTTTCAAAAGCCCGTGGCATTCCTAGTTAGCTCTGTCTGTCTGTCTGTCTGTCTGTCTGTCTCTCTCTCTCTCTCTTCCTCCTCGTGTGTCAATACCATGCCTGCCTGCTTCTGCCATGCTTCCTGCCATGATAGTCACGGACCCACCTTCTAAAATTAAAGTCTACAGGTTTGCATGCACATGTGTGTTGGAGTATAGATGTCAGAGGCCAACCTCCCATGACTTCCTTACTCATGCTTTGCCCTGTGTGTGTGTGTTTGTTTGCTTCTGAGATTGCCTCCTCCTTCTTCCCGATTGGGCTAGGCTGCCGGAGCAAGGAGCTCTAGGCGTTCACCCATTTGCTCCCCCAACCCCTACCCCTTAGCTTTAGGATTAAAGGTTTGAGGAACCGCCAGGGAGAGAGCAGCAGAGCAAGGGGAGGAAGCCATATTAGGGTGAGTGCTCCCTAGAAAGACGCGGAAGTCGTGAGAGATGGCGTACCACAGGAGACGTCAGAAGACTGAAAACCCAGGATTTATAACTCAGATCAGAGCAAGAACAGAAAGTAGGTTTGCTGTCTTCCACAAACTGGGCTGAGCCCCTTGTCTTGTTTTCACGGGGCCTCTGTGTACTGCTCAAGTCAAAACTGTGCTTTCATCAGAGAATTACTGTGGTTCTTTAGAGAAACCTGGAATCATTTCAGGAAGTTACCAGTCAAGGTCAAGAGAACTCATAGACTTGACAACAGGAAGAGAAGGGACACCTGTGTCGGTGTCTAGACCAGTAATTCTCAATGTGGAGCAGTTTTGCCCATGGGGGGCATTCAATGATGTCTGGGGATTTTCTGTTCTTTTGTCTGAGGTGGTGGGGGAGTGATGCTGGTGGCATCCAGTGGGTAGAAGGCAGAAATGCTGCTCATGTCCAGCAGGGTTCAGAGCAGCGTCTTACTGCACGGTTTTAGGGTGTTAGATAACTAGCCCAAGAGTCATTGTCAAGGTTGGGGAGTCCAGTCTAGACTGTGTCAAGGATTTAGGAAGAAATTACCAAACTTCAGGGTATGGAGGAGGCTCAGTGGGTAAGGGCTTGCCCTAGAGGCTCAGTGGGTAAGGGCTTGCCCTAGGAAAGCACGAGGACCTGAGTCTGGATTCCCAGCACTCCTGTAAGAAGCCAGGTTTGGTTATGCCTGTCTGTACCGCCAGAGGCCTCAAGGGTAATGCAGGAGTCCTGTCATCAGGACTTGCTAGCATCCATCCTAGTTTTGACTCCAGCAGGACGCCTTCTCTCAAGAGAATAAGGCAGAAACTGATATCCTGCCAATAAGCAGTTCATTTGAGAGTCTCCTTTGATCTCTCTCTCTCTCTCTCTCTCTCTCTCTCTCTCTCTCTCTCTCACACACACACACACACACACACACACACACACACACACAACACACACTCTCTCTCTCTCTCTCTCTCTCTCTCTCTCTCTCACACACACACACACACACACACACACACACAATGATGGTTTGAATGAGAATGTCTCCCCTAGGCCCACATATTCGAACACTTGACTCCCAGTTGATGGTGCTGTTTGAGGGAAGTTCTGAGAGGGTGTGTTCTTGTTGCAGGGAGCATGTCACTGGGATAGATGCTCCTTGAGAGTTCATAGCTTGCCCCACGTCCAGGTGCTCTCTGCTTGGTGGCTGTGGCAGAAGCTGCTGCTTCTTGTGGCAGGAGTCTCCTGCTGCTGCTTCTTGTGGCAGGAGTCTCCTGCTGCTAGCTTGCTCTTTGCTGCCAGACCTCCCTGGAACTCTTCCTTCTGTAAGTTGCCTTGACCATGGTGTTTTATCACACACAAAGGGAGGGAGGGAGGGAGGGAGGGAGGGAGGAGGGGGAAGGGAGGGAGGGAGAAAGAGAAGAAGGGAGGGAGGGAGAGAGAGAGGGAGGGGGAGAAAGAGAAGGGAGGGAGGGAGAGAGAAGGGAGGGAGAAAGAGAAGAAAGGAGGGAGGGAGGGAAAGAGGGAGGGAGGGAGGAGGAAGGGTGGGAGGGAGAAAGAGAAGATGGAAGGGAGGGAGAGAGGGAGGGGGAGAAAGAGAAGGGAGGGAGGGGGAGAGAGGGAGGGGGAGAAAGAGAAGGGAGGGGGAGAGAGAGAGAGTTGTCACTGCACTCTGGTAATGCAGGAGAAGGAAGGAGCTGTTGAGGGATGGGTTGACTTCTCTAGGTCTCCATACAATTGATGGAAAACCAGGTGGAGAAGGATGCATTCGACAAACATCCATTGTTGGTTTGGTATATATAACAACTTAATGAAAAAATTAAATTCACTAAGCGAGATCTATCCAGCTCAGGTTGGTCTTAACTCCTGACCTTCTTTCTCAGTATCTTGGTTAACTGGAATTATATGACTACCCCCACTTTGTCTGGCTTAAAATCTCAACTTAACTGGAATTTATATAAGAAAACATCCAATCTGGCAAACTTCTTTTCCTCCTCTATATACAAGGAGAAAGGAACAAAATAGGGAGAGGAAAAGGCTCATTTCAAAAGCTTGAGAAGGGTCATAGGGCCAAGTATGAATTCTACCTGATTCCTAGTCTGTTTTGCTTTCTTTTTCTCTGGACAATAGGAATTGGGGTCCAGCCCGACCGACCTGCAGCTATCAGAAATGCTTTCGATTACAATTTCGAGTAAGCCGTGCTCCTGAAGGCAGGAAACCCAACACATTCTTCTCACCACGCTTTCCAGGACCAAGGCTCGGTGGGAAAGGGATTTTCTGTTTAGCGCTGAGATAACCTGGAATCTCCCACTCCCTAGGACATTTTGACTAATTGACATTTTCCTGTAGTCTGTATTCTCGGAGACAGCCTCGACCTTGGCAAGGCTTGTAGGAAGTGCCACCGACAGAGTTTCACACTCAAATCCAAATGTCTTCTTTCTGCTCTTTCCATCTGTAACGCTGGAATGCATGAAAACAAGCAGGGTAACATCTCCTTGTAATAAAGGGAAACGATTCAACCATGAGAGTTTTTCTTTTGTTAAAATCTAAATGTAACAAAGCACTCAATAGGCAGAAATGAGCTTGTTGTAGCAAAAGAAGATAACATTTTTTGATCCTGGTTTGCGATATATTTTGGATTGGAGATGGGAGGCTCTGAGATGCTGCATGGGCATCGGGAGAAGGTTGGGCATCGGGAGAAGGCTGGGCATCGGGAGAAGGTTGGGCATCGGGAGAAGGATGGGCATCGGGAGAAGGTTGGGCATCGGGAGAAGGATGGGCATCGGGAGAAGGTTGGGCATCGGGAGAAGGTTGGGCATCGGGAGAAGGTTGGGCATCGGGAGAAGGTTGGGCATCGGGAGAAGGCTGGGCATCGGGAGAAGGTTGGGCATCGGGAGAAGGTTGGGCATCGGGAGAAGGTTGGGCATCGGGAGAAGGTTGGTTCAAACTGTGCTTGAGCCACACAGAGGGACTGTTTCTCCTCGCTCATATTCTCATACTGAAAGGTTTCCACACTGGCTGTTTTGTATGCAGCCTTCTTACCAACTGGGAGCATCAGACTGTAAAACCCAGAAGTTGAAACATCGGAGAAGACAACAAGGCAAAGCCAAAATTCTACAACTCCAATCGCTTTCAATTAGTCAAGAGAAATCAATGCTTCCAAATGTTCGCTGCTGAGAGAGGCAGAGCCAGATGGTGGCAGCGTGCTCGGGGTCCATTCGAACATCTGGGGCCCTCACCTACTTTGCCTTTTTTTTTCCTCCCACCATTATAAATAAGATGTTAAAGATTGCTATTGTCTTGTTCCTATTGGATGTGGCAGTGCTTAGTTTAGAAAATGCAGAAGCAATAGCAGATTACCACTCCCCTCCCCCAGTCCAGCACGCGCGCGCGCGCACACACACACACACACACACACACACACACACACACACCAGCCCTGAGGATATCATGCATTGCACACATCTAATGGCTGAGTTAGACATCAGTCGCCCAGATTTCATTTAACAGCGTGTTTGTAGCTAAACTCCTTATAAACCGGACTGGATTTGAAATTACCTAGAGGGCACACATCTGGGGGTATCTGTGAAGGTGTTTCACAAGATGTTTCATTGAGGAGAGAAAACCCACCCCCGGTTCAGGTGGCTCGTCCTATGCATTGGCATAACCTATAAGCAAGAAGGGAGCAGAGACCAATGTCGTGCGTCTCTTTCTGACTGCATGTGCAGTATGGTCGAATTGTCCCACACTCTTGCCACTGGGCTTCCCTACCATCATCCCCGCATCCCTTCACACTGTGAGCCAGGAACTCCTAAAGTTGTTTTTATCAGGCCTTTGGTCACAACAGTGAGAAGAGCAACTAAGCAACACCCAGTCAAAGCACCTGGACCCCTCTACAACACCTGGAAGAAGTGAAATCACCACCAGATGTCATGACAACCAAACCTGTGCGTGCAACCTTCCTTCATGTGTTTCTAACCCTGTGACTGCCCAAATCAATGTGCTTTCTGAGGCTCTGCTTCTTTGCTGATGAAATGGTTTTATAATGATCGGTACCCAGCATGGGGTGAGGCTTCGAGTCAACAACACACGAAACGCGAACGGTTAGAACTCAATGCACGCAAATCCCACTCCCACCCTTTCAAGACACGACGCGCCACGCGCTGCAGTGTGTTGCGGCTGAGTGTTCTGTGGAAAGCTGTTCAGGGCCTTAGAAACTGAGCCAGGGGAGGGTTTCAGCTGAGCGCAGGTTACCGCTGTCATCAGGGTGGTGACGTTTTGACAGGTGTGACTCTCCTTGCTTTTCATACTTGGAGGTTTGTAAAATGCGATCTGGAGGTCTTTAATGAGGACCCTAACATTCGGCCAGGCCCTGGGTTAGATCTCTGATAAAGGACATTTGTGCCCCCAAGTGGCATGCAGGGATCTTTTTGCTAAACAGTCTATAAATGCTTCTAAGCTAGCTTGGAAGTGTACAGAAGTGCCTGCGCGTGCAAAACTGTGTGGGTGCATGTGTGTGTGTCTGTGTCTCTGCGTGTGTGTGTGTGTGTGTATGTGTGTGTGTGTGTGTGTGTGTGTGTGTATGCGTGTATATGTGTGTGTCTTCTGGAGACAGCTCATTTTAATTTTCTGTTTATGTCTACTCCATGTTTATTTTCTCAGACATCAGCCTTTCCTTCTCATCCCAAATGGCAGAAAAACAACCACCTGTGCTTCTAGAATTATTATAGGCTCCATCACATCGGAAGAACAGGAGAACTGGATGTTGCCCTCTTACCAAATTCCCCCAGAAGCTGATTGGCCCAGCCACACCCCACTGTCCATCCTGACTCCAAACTGCCTTTGGCTAGGGATCTGACCACACCGCACAAACATGGCTGTGGGTTAACTTGTGAGACGCTGAGGATAGGAACAAAAGAGGAGTCTTCTCAGGGCATGAAGCAGGGCATGTCCTTAGATGTCAGCATACCAGAGATGCCGTTTTGCTTTGCATAATAGTAGAAACAGGAAATTAATAAATGTCAGAGTAGTTTAAAATCACCAGAGTTGCAACAAAAAATTTGCATATTCCCCGGCGAAGCCTAAAGTTCCATTGACTCAGACTTATCCCGTATCCTAGTTGTAGAAGACACGAGTGGTTGCTTGCAAAACAGCCTTGCTTGCCTTTATTCTTAGCTGACAGTACTGCACACCCACTCGGCTGTCCTTTCCTTCTCCACGTCAGTCATAGAAGGACGATCTCATCCCTAGGATTAGAGCCAAATCACTCAGGGCTGAGGATCTAGCTTAGGGGCCACGACACTTACCTAGCAGGCGGAGACCACAGCCTCTGCCCCCCAGCGCAGGAGGGGAAAAGAATGAATTCCTCCAGTGTTGGCAGTGCGACCCTGATCTCTTGTTCAGTGACTGCTGTAGACATAGGCTTGTGTAGACACAGGCACGGGCCTGAGTTCTGGTCTTGATTCGTGGTGCTCCATCTGCTGAGAGGTCCTCTACACACACACACACACACACAAAAAAAAAAAAAAAAAAAAAAAAAAGGACTTTTCTTCCTAGGGAGAAGATGCTCACAGCTGAAGGCGCTGAGTTCCAGGCTTTCTCACAGCTGAGAGCAAAGCCAGAGGTCAGCAGCACCGGGGACTTCGGATGAGGGCCCAGCAGGAAAGAACTCGAGCTTCTGGCCCTTGGACTGCTGTGTCCAGTGTTCTTAATGTTTAAAGTTTTTGAGTTGATTTTTAACTTGCAGCCCCCCACACCGACCACCTGCACCCTAGCTGGCACTCCTCCTAATGGATGCAAATCACCAAGACACAAAGAAGACAGGTTTTGATGATCGCTGACTTCCTGGCAGGGAGACTAACCCTGCAGATAGATGCTGAAGAGATGCCCTGGAGGCAGTGGTGCTACCCATAGCCCTGAGATCATAGATCATTTCTAATCCCCCCCTCCCCGAACCTTATCAATGCACAGCATTCTGCAAGTCTAGTAGGAGCAGTATAATTTATGTCTATCAAAAGCTCCTCAAAGAAATGATGCTTCGAGTGCTTCAAAGTCTCCCCTTCTTTTGATGGGGAGGCACGAGTCTAACATGACTGCATTGTGTGTCCTGCTTGATAGGAAGTGTTCTCATGACAGCCTTGTCCCTGTGGTGGGTGCTGGGGATGCTTTGATGTGGGCTGCATCCGGACAGCCTAATACTTGGGGAAAATGTACTGAAATTGAACAAGATTGCTTTCTGCCCGCCGCTCTCCAAAGGCTAGCCGTTTTTAGCACCAAGCGAAGAAGCTTGTATTTGTTTTGACAGTCCTGGCAGGGAGAACAATGGTTGATTATCCCAGCACTTTACTAACAAATAAGACTGCCTCCAGCAGAGATAAAATATGGGTCTTGACTTGATTGCATTTCATGTCCAAGGGAATTCTCATCTGTTGGCTGGCATGCCCTTTCATTATGCAGAGCGCCTTCTCTGTCCCTCCACCTTGCCCCTCAAAGCAACCCGTGGCGGCTCTCTTTCTGAAAAGGCGCCTTCTGCAGTCGCTGTGGGCACGGTGCTTTGATTATCTTATAAAACATGCATTCTCACCTTCTCAGCTTGATTTCTCGGAAGCTAAATTTTGTTGTTTGCTTTCGGATCTGCACGCGGTGAGGCTGGTTTTTTCATCTGTATTTTGTGAGTGTCTACTTGTGTTCGTTGCTTAGGGCGCCCTCACTGCTGCAGCGTAGAGCAGCCTTGGAATTTTCCATCATATCCACATTTCACAGGGCTGGCCTAGGGTCGGAGAGACAGTCAGCCCCTTAAGGAGGATCAGCATTTGGGTCCCGTCACCCACATCCTCACCCACATCCTCCGGCTTACAATTGACTGTAATCTCAGTACCAGGCTTCCTGTGCACTCTGCTGGCTTCTTCCAAGGCCTTGTACTCATGCATGTGTTCCCACATAGACGCACACGTAATCGGAAACGTAAAACTTACAAAAGAACTCCCCAAAACAGATAGATGCTCTGCATAGACTGTTGTTCAAAACTGAGGGAATTCATATAACATAAAAGACCTTAGAAACTGAGCGGTTTTTTTTTTTTTGTTTTTAAATTACTTATTTATTATATGTGAGTACACTGTAGCTGTCTTCAGACACACCAGAAGAGCGCATCAGATCTCATTGCGGATGGTTGTGAGCCACCATGTGGTTGCTGGGAATCAAACTCAGGGCCTCAGGAAGGGCAGTCAGTGCTCTTAACCGCTGAGCCATCTCTCCAGCCCCAAAACTGAGCACTTTTGAAGTGCAGCATACATGAGGAAAGCTTTATACCTTGATGCATTTCCAGAACCCGCCTATACAGGGCTCTCCACTCTGTCGTCTGTCCCTCCCCTAAGGTGGCCGCTCTTTCGCTTCTGTCAGCTAATGAATTATGCTGGTTGCTGTGTTTAAACTCCGTTGGGCTAGCATGTTGTGAACGGTGGTGGTGGTCTCTCCATTTTCACTATTCCATACGATTCCATCCCACACATGTACCTCCGTTTACTGTCCTTTGATTCTTGTCCGTTTGGGACCATCACCAATAGCACTGTCATCACACCTCTGTACATTTCTTTTGGTAAATATGTCTTCCTCTTTTGAAGCCATGGATACCCAGAAGCAGAATTGATGGGGGGGGCAGGGAGGGGGGAGGCACACACATTTTCAGTGTTGGTAGAACTTTCCAGAATATACTTCCACCAAAGCACATGAGAGCCCTGTATCAACGTGGATCCTTAATAGAATTTGGGATTATTGTTTCTTAATTATAAAAATTCTTTTCAGTCTCTCTGGCAGCATCTCACTGTGCTGTGGTTTTGCATATCTCCAATGACTAACAAAACTACGTACTTTCTGTGTCTGTCCACGTTCTGTGAGGTGCTTTAAAGAATTTTGTTCTTTTTGTTTGTTTGTTTGTTTGGTTTTTGGATTTGGTTTTTTCAAGGCAGGTTTTCTCTGTATAGCCCTGGCTGTCCTGGAACTTACTCTATAGACCAGGCTGGCCTCGAACTCAGAAATCCACCTGCCTCTGCCTCCCAGAGTGCTGGGATTACAGGCATGCGCCACCATCGCCCGGCTGAATTTTGTTCTTTTTATGTTGAATTTTTTTAGATGTGTGCACATTTGTGTCTATATAATGTACATGTGTTCCTCCATATAGATTTCTTATTAATTTGTAAATCTTTACATAACAGGGAGATGCATTCTTTATTATGTTTACTTTGTGTGTGGCAGTGTGGTGCATGTGCTGTGGAGCACAGGTGGAGTTCAGAGGACAGTTCTCAGAAGTTGGTTCTCTCCTTCCACGACATAGGTCCCCGGGGTTGAGCCCGGGCCATCAGCTTGGTGGCAAGCACCTTTACACGCTGCCCCATTTTGCTGGCTTTGGAAATAATTACCTTTCTATTGGGTATATGTATTGCAAACACTGTATCCTATTCTGGTTAAAAAATTGTCTCTTGATAAATAGGAAAAATTGACATAATTTCAGGTCTTTAAAACCTTTAGATTTACAAACTAGTAAAGAGAGTTTCTCTGTGATCACTCTCTGGCTTCTATCATAGCATACAGCCACATCTTTACTCTCCCCTACAATTCTTGTATAAATTAGACAGCAGAGGATACCTTTTACTCTGTCTTTTTTTCCCCCCAGCACACTACATTTAAGATGCATTTGATGGACAGCTCTCTCTGAGTTTCAGGCCACCCTGGTCTACATACAGAATAGACATGGCTACATAGTCAAGCCCTGTCTCAAGGAAAGGGAGGACGGATGTTTATAGTGTTATACCAGTAGGGGATTTTTGTTTTTATCCGTGTCAGTAGTATTTCACTATATGGATATACCATAACTTCTTAATGAAGTCACCAGTTGGTGGACATTTGAACTATTTCTAGTTTAAAGCAAATACAAATAAAGACACTCGAAAAAATGTATATGGTTTTGTTGTTTGAAGTAGTGTGTGTGTGTGCGTGTGTGTGTGTGTGTGTGTGTGTGTGTGTGTGAGAGAGAGAGAGAGAGAGAGAGAGAGAGCAAGCTTTCACTCATCTTACATAACTTCACAAGCATGGAATTACTAGAGTTTATAACAACTGTATATTGAACAGTAGTAGGCGTGCTTCCCAAGCCATTGGTGGTTGTGCTGCGTTCTTCTCCGTGCTTGACACCGTCGTGGATTATTTCCCCAGCCTGGGGTGCCGTTATCACTTGTGACAGGAGTACCACTGATGTGGTGCATGTGCTCGGAGCCCTCATCACACTGACTTACTCCTGCCGGGTGAGCCACACTCGGGATTAAGGGATGTGAGCTAGGAAGCGTCGCTGTGGAGCTGCTGTTGTTTCTGTCAGGCTAAGCGTCTGTAGCGAGGGTCTTCAGGCCACTCAGGGTCTGGTCCTCCCCTGATCCGCAGGTGAGAGTTCCTACCCTTCTGTCGCCTGACATCAGTGTCTATGCTTCTTACTGCATGTCTGGGCTGGAATGGGGGGGGGGGGCTCTGCCTTTCTTTTTTCTTTCTTTTTCTCTCTCTCTCTTTCTTTCTTTCTTTCTTTCTTTCTTTCCTTCCTTCCTTCCTCCCTCCCTTCCTTCCTTCCTTCCTTCCTTTTTCAATTTTTATTTTGTTTTGTTTTATTTTTTTAAGACAGGATTTCTCTCTGTAGCCCTGGCTGTCCTGGAACTCACTCTGTAAACCGGGCTGGCATCAAACTCAGAGATTCACCTGCTTCTGTCTCCCCAGTGTTGGGATTAAATGTTTGCACCACGGTTGCCTTGCATCTACCTTTTTAAACAAACAAATGGTAGTATAGCTATGTTATAAAAAACACCGTTTTTAATTGATTCTCTGGGACTCACATCGTGTCCCGGTCACACCCTCTTCCCAACCCTTCTAGGTCCTTCTAGGCCACCTTTGTGGCCTCCCCTCCTCCAAAAAAAAAAAAAAGCAAAAATAAGAATAATTTTTAAAATGTTCAGTTTGCATTGTCTGTATTCTCATATATCCAGAGCACGATCCAATCTCATAAGCCTGCCCCTTAGATAGAACTGAGTCCTTCCTTCTGCTCGCAGAGCCCCACGGGAAGCCGTCAGTCGTTGAGATACACATTTCAGCCTCCCCATCCCATGTGTAAAGAGTTCTCTTTGGTGGCCTCCTGTCTAGGCTGTAACCTCTGGGGCTAAATGGGGTTTGGGTGGGGCAGGGCTTGCCACAGAAGCCTTCCTCAGTCATGCACACTGAAGCAGAAGTAGCCTGGCCTCTCTTCCCAGTCGGGGGAGCGTGGATCATGGGCCTCTACACGGTTCCTGGTGACAGCACAGCCTACGGACACGCGTCCTGGGTCAGCAGGACCACTGAGCCAGACAAGGCCCTCAGAGGCAGCCAGGGTATCACCACGGCCTCGGGTGGCGGTGCAGGCCTCTCAGATCAGCACGGCCCTCGGCAGCACGGCCCACGGACATCAGCATGAGTTCAGGCTGCGGCACAGACCACAGACAGCTGCGGAGCCTTTTGTGGTAGTGCTGGCCACAAGGAGAAGCTGGGAATCAGACATTCCTCTCATTTCGGCCTGTCCTGGGGCCAGTCTGACTTCCTCTGGTGGTCCTTTTCCTCCCTGACAGCCAGGTGAGGCCTCTCTCTCATCTCTGAATCCTGAGCTCTCCCGGGCCCAGAGGCAGTCCTGGCCTCCAGAAAGGCGCAGGGACAAGCGCTTCTGGGTTCCCAGTGGCTGGCTTCACTGCCCCAGCAGCCTCTGCTCCTCGGCTCGCTTTGTTCCCTCTCTCTTTCTCTCTGTCTCTCTGTCTCTGTCTGTCTGTCTCTCTCTCCCCCCCTCTCCCCAAGACTGCCTCAGAAGCACATGGGTTTGGGTGCAGGAAACTGCTGATGGGTGTCTGGGGACGTGTGAATCCAAGGCTGTCACCTCAGTTTTCTTCGTTTAGGCAGCTGGCCAGAACCCTGTGGATTTTCTGGATTTGGCAAACACGCATGGGAAGTCTCGCGAGGATGGTGGGAACAGGAGGGAGCTGGGTGCTGTGGAAAAGGAGGCTGTGAAATCCACACCAGCCACTTCCTGTGGGACCCAAGCAAGTGACTCAAGCTCTGTAGGTCTCACTTTTGTTATCTTTTTTTAAAAAAAGGAGGCCTTGATCTATTCTTGGCTGGGTTATATTTGGGATTAAGTGAAATAACATCTGCTCAGATAGCATCAGGACGGTGAACCTTCATCTGAGCCCAGAGCCTTTTTTCCTATAGGGAAGCGTCTGTCTGAAGAGTGGCTGAACCGTTCAGTGTCCTGGTTTCTTCATTCACAGAGCTGGGGTGATCATACAGAGTGCTTGTGAGGATTAAATATGTTAATCTATGCAACGCCGCTTAAAGCTGGGCTGAAGCCTGGTGCTCACCGTTCATTTCGGGCTGCCGGAGGGCTACAGAGAAGTCTGCAAACATGAGATCCCAAGATGGGCCCCGTCTCCCATCTTAGTTTGTGCTACTGTAACAAAATGCCACAGGCCCAGTGGCTTACAAACAAGAAAAAATTCACTTCTCACAAGTTGGATGGATGCAAATCTAGGGTGAAAGTCTCTCTGTGTGTTCTAGTTTGGATGTGATATGTCCCCCCCGGAGGGTCATATGCTCAAACTCTTGGCCACCAGCTAGCAGCACTCTTCGGGAAAGTTGTGGAACCTTTCAGAAGCGGAGACTTCCTGGAGGACAAATCTTGAAGTTTGGACATCTCAGCCCTCCTTTCGGTTCATGCTCTGTGTCCTGAGTGTGCGGGCTGATGAAGGCAGCCGGTTTCTCGCCACCATGCCTTCCCTGTCTGCTGTCCCAGTCCTCCAGCCCTGCCCGGCGATGAGCTATGTGCCTCTGGACTGACCCTAAATAAGGGCTTCCTCGAGTTGCTTTTGTCATTACTCCATCACAGCAAGGAGAACCAGGCCGCCCACTTCTTTCTTCTTCTAGAGGATTAGAAAGTTCTTCTGGGTTCCTCTCGTATATAGTGCACTGAACCCCATTCATTAGGCTCTACCCTAAGGATGTGATCACCCCCTAAATCTCCACCTCCTCATAGAGCCTCACCAGGAACTAGATTCAAGCATACCCATCTGGAGACATAAACACCCATGCCCCACGCCCCCATGGTGAGCCAAGCTCTGTTTTCCATTCTGGAATACAAGAGCTCTTTCTTGGGAGAACCTTCCCACTCTCTTCTTTTCTACATACATTCAAGAGTGCAAATCATTTAAGTTAGCTACTGCTGCATTCTAAGTAGCTGCCTCAAACGTTAGTGGTTTAAGACATTCATTGCCTAGATTTTGAGGCTTAGGAATGTGGGAATAGCTGAGCTGAGTGGCTGTAGTTGGGGATCTCTCCAGGTCATACCAAGGATTGGCTAACTGTAGTCATCTGAAGGCTTAGCGTCTTGACCCAAGATGGTCACGGTGGGCAGGAATTCTCTGTGCCTATGTGGGGCTGATGGAAAGACCCCCCCCCATAGCACAACAACAATATCCATGTCTTTTTTTTTTTTTTTTTTTTTTTTTTGGTTTTTCGAAACAGGGTTTCTCTGTGTGGTCCTGGCTGTCCTGGAACTCACTCTGTAGACCAGGCTGGCCTCGAACTCAGAAATCCGCCTGCCTCTGCCTCCCAAGTGCTGGGATTACAGGCGTGCGCCACCACGCCCGGCTATATCCATGTCTTTTATGGCCTCAAAATTAACAGCATTTTGTAACATCCCATTCTTAGGAAACTATCCTTAATACCTACCTGTGCTCAAGAGAGGGAGAACTGGGGCTGCATCTTCCTCTTAAATGTGTGTTTGAGTGTTTTCCTGCATGCATGCATGTGTGCCATGTACGTGTTTGATGTCTATGAACGCCAGAAGAGGCCATAGCGTCCCCCCGGAACTGGACTGGAGTTCATGTGTGCTGGGAACTAAATCTGGGTCGTCTGCCAGAGCAGCGAGTGGTTATGACAGAGAACAGAGAACAGAGTCTAGGGGACATCTTTTGAGGAAGTGTTGTCAAAGAATTTAAGGAGCTTCAGGCTTCACTCCACCGTCCCTAAGTAATGACTGGGGCAGGGAACTTTATGGCAGGAAGCTGCTTCCCAAATGAGCCAATGTCTTTGTTCTCTGAGTCTTTTCTCCAGGTGGCCCTGCTTGCAGAGCTGTTGCAGAGGAGTGGAAACCGAGCTCAGAAGGAGCAGAGACTAGTCGCCGATCTCCAGTAGCAGCTCCTAACAGACGCCTGTTTGTGCTGTCTCCTCTGCTGGGTTATGGAAAGAGGTTACTTTTTAAAAACAAAACAAATAAACAAACAAAAACAACCACATGGTAAAGGAGCTTGTGTGTGCTATGACATCACAGGTCTCAGAACCAACAAAGAGAGCTAAGCTACGGGGGTAGAGTGCTTGCCTAGGATGCTCAAGCCCTGGGTTCAAGTCTCATATCCTCACAGACTGGACATTGGGAACAGGCCTGGAATCCTGGCACTTGGGAAGTAGAGGCCTGGAGACCAAGAATTCAAGCTCCTTCTCTGCTACTTTGTGAGTTCAAAGGCAGCCTGGGATACACAAAGCTGTCTTTAAGCAGAGGGCGAAGAGGAGGCAGGGAGGGGGCGGGGAGGAGGCGGAGGTGGCAGTTATGATAAAGGAGATAACGGTATCCTTACATGTTCCCTCTGTTTTCATTTCTGTGCCCCGCCCCCTTGCATTTACCCCTTCCCCTGAGGAGGAGAGCACCGTCAGTGCTGTAGCCAGCAGGGAAGGCTTCCTGCAGGAAGAATCCTGTTCTAATCCTAAGGAGGCAGCTAGGCAGAGGTCAGGCATTGATAGTTCATCACCAGGAACCACATTTCAACTTAAAAGGGAAGTCCAGGGTGGCTGAGAGGCTGTGAACATCTCTCCTGATACAGGAGAGCAGGTGGCAGAGATAGGGAGGGACAGAGAGGAGAGGGGAGGAGAGGAGAAGAGAGGGGAGGGGAGGGGAGGGGAGGGGAGGGGATGCTGCAGGTGGAGGCTAGAGGGGGGTGGTCGTGCCCCGAAATCAGCCCATGAAGAGCCTAAGGGGGAATCTGAGGAACATGGACTTCCTGGTAAAAAGCAAGGGAGGAACTATTGACCAATGGAAAGAGCCGCTGAGGTCTCGGGAGAGTGGGAGGAGCCGTCCCAGGCTCCATGTCCAGGCTTTGAGAGAGAGGGCTGTGGCTGGCTCAGGATCCAGGATCCAGAAGACAGCTGTACAGAAGGCACTCGGGGACCATCTTTCTGCAAAGGGTCCAGCCCCAACCCTGCACCTCTTTAGGAGGCAGAAGCTTTACTCTACAAAGAAGCAGCTGCTCAGCTCTGCTTAGAATGGGGGGGGGGGGCGGGGCGCAGCAGCTGCCTCAGGCCATGAGGCAAGGTCTCACTAGGCTGTACCCACAAGCCCTTGGCGCTCAGAGTAGCAACCCTCTGCTCCTTTCCGGCAGGGAGCTGGAACAGGCTCTGAAGACACAATTACTCTAGCCCAGAGATCAGCCTGCAAGTTGGAAAACACATTTCCCCCTCCCCACCCCACCCCCAAGACAACAGAAGAAAACCAACTGCTCCCAGGATCGCCCTGCTGGAGCTGACAGAGGAATGTGCCGAATCACAGGGAAGCAGTTTTCTCTTGGAGACATATGGAAAACAGTTTGTTTGTTACAAAGAAAATCATAACTTGTTGTCTTCTTTCCCCCAGAGGAAAATGAAAACACTCACACATTAAGTCCTTTCAATCCCTTGTTTGTCTTCGGTGCTTTTGAACTAAACTGCAGGCCTGGAGAGAAAAGTGTCTGTGGATGGAGAGGAAATGTTAGTTGGAAGGAAATAAGAAACTAAATGGTGAAAATTGTCCCTAAGGCAAGAAGAGGGTGAATGACCCAAAGTCAGGTGACACGTCTCACATGGGGCACAGGGTGCTTGTGACATTAGTTACAGTGTGTGTGTGTGTGTGTGTGTGTGTGTGTTGATTCTCCGAAGCAAGCTTGTTCTTCCCAGTGGAGATGGAAACAAAAGAAAATGCCTGCATTTTCATTGGTTGCTGCTACAGAAAACCAAACCCAGGAGCCTGGGTAGACTGGCCAGGCGAACGCAAGGAGGCGCGAGGCCCAGGCGTGGCTGCTTTCGTCTGTAGAGCCCCGACAGGGCTTCTGCCCACTGAGACCTCCTGCATTGCCTTCCTCTGCTGCTCTGAACAGCACTTGGAGCCCTTTTCTTGGTAACACGAAAAGCCCTGTGCATAGGTTCCAAGGTCTAGCTAAATGATGATTTAAGACAAATTTTCATGGTCACCCCACCCGGGCAGTAATTCTTCCAGAGAACATTTAGCCGATTTGGAAAAAAGTCTACCAAATCCCACACTGGACAATGTGCATCTCAGTTGTGGATGAATATAGTTTCTGGTCCTGCAATCCGTGCTCTGAGTCCTACGAAGGAGTCGCTCAAATGTGCAGAAAATGCTCACCAGCTTCTGAAGAGAAAATTGGTTCTCACGGAGGGAAGCCAGGGGTGGGTGAAGGAGATGAGTGCGGTTCTCTGTCTGGGCGGGTCATTTCAATAGCTTTCCGGGTATTTCCAGAACTGGGACTCCAGTGAGCCAGACTTATCCTGCCCTCCTCCTATGGAAACACCTGACTAAGCGCCTAATACGTGCCAAGAGCTTTGTTCAGGGCTTACAAAGACTTAAGAAAACCCAGTCAGTGAATCCCGAGCAAGGAAACACAGGAGCTAAGCTGCCCAGAACCCAGCTCTCTGCCCAGGGCACATTTAAGTGGCGGCACAAGTAATAGATCCTAAGGACAGCAATGGTCCCCCTGGTGGGATGAAGAGAGAGGAGGGTTTTCAAAGAAGAAAGAGCTGATGAGAGAAGACAGCCCAGATGTCGGCATGCAGATCCCCCTTTGGATTTTGGCCACATAGAAAGCTGCAGGCCATAGGACTTTTCACAGGGGCTGGGCTGGGGGTCCAGTCAGCATATCTGTGCTGTTCCACAAGTGAAAGACCTGAGTTCTATCCCTAGACATAAGAAGCTAGGCATGGAAGTGTGTCTGTAAGCCCAGATCTGGGAAGGCAGAGAAAGGGGTGTGGGTGGGGGGTTTCCTGGAGCTTGATGGCCAGGTCTTCAGTGAGAGACCCTGTCTCAAAGACTGAGGCAGAAATCTAAGAAGAAGACACTTGACATCAACCTCTGTCCCCACCCCCACTCTTCCCACACACACATCCTAGCCGAGAAGAGCGGCTAAGAGAGCTGAGCTGGAGGGTCTGAGGTTGCGTAAGGATGGCAGATGTTGCGTTGCTAGCCAGTCACCTCTACTGCCATACAGTGAGAATTCAGCGGAGGCTCCAGAAATGCCAATCCTAAAGCCCTAGCGTGTGGGCGGCTCTTGGTCCACCTTCTCAGAGCTTAACAGTAAGCACCAACAGAATCCAACAGAGTCAGGAAGACATTACATGATCTCCAGAACAACTCCCAACTCTACTCTATGTCGGAGTACTCATAATGCCCACTCCCAGTAAGAATATGAGTAGCAGATGAAGTAGCAAAATAAAAGACTGAAGAATAAGGTCAGAGGAGCAGAGTAGAGATGACCCAGATACGGGAGGGGCAAAGACGTTAAGATAGTCACCGCGAACAAGGCTGAGAGCACCAAGGAAAAATGGACATCGCGATGCAAATGTCTTCACATGGAAAGTTTTTAATGGAAATTGCAGAACCAATGTGTGTTTGTGTGTGTGTGTGTGTGTGTGTATGTGTGTGTGTGCATGTGTATGTATGCATGCACAGAGAGGGAGGGGAGGGGAGAGGGGGGAGAGAGGGGGAAGAAGGGAGAGAGGGAGGGGAAGAGGGAGAGGGGGAGGGAGGGGGAGAGGGAGAGGGAGGGATAAAAGGAGAGGGAGAGGGAGATGGAGAGGGAGAGAATAAAGACAGAAAGAAAAGGGGAAGGAGTAATGGTCAAATTCTCCCCCAAAGATTCATGTTAGAAATTTGGGTCTCAACAATGAGCTATTAGGAGAGACCGTAAAAGCTGCCTCGTGCACAGGCTGTGTTATTTCAAGACAGGCCAAAAGCAACCACAAAATCAATCATGGTCTTAAATGACTAGAAAGTGTCCAAGCAACCCTTTCTATTCATAAGTTTAATTATCTCAGGTGTCTGTTATAGTAACAGAAAGGTGACTAACCTAACAACCAATGGTAAGTCAAGGCTGAAAGACTTGACTAACTACTTCTTAAACAAAGAGGCAGTAGTCAATACACACATGGAAAAGTTCTCACCAGCATTAGTCACGGAGAAAAGTCAATTAAGATCACAATGACATAAAACTACACAGCCATCAGTGTGAGGAAAGTTAAAAAGGTTGATGATCTCAGGGGATGAAACTGTGGGTTACATAAAGCTGTCACCTATTGTTGACTAATGCGTAAAGCACACTAAGGTGGAAATCGTTTCGTCCATACTCGGTTCTCTCTGCACAGCGTTTCACTTCTGAGAGCCAATGGCCGCTCCTTCCACACTAGCGAGCCTGCCTTCAACCTTCCGCTCACGGAGTGTCCAACCAGAGCACTCCATTCCAATGGCCAGTTGTCTCTGCTTGTTGTTTGTCCTGCTGGCCAACTGGGTATAAACAGAGGTTTGGATAACCCAACTCCTTTCCTCAGATTAATTTGCTGGACTAAGTCACAGAGCTCAGGGAACACACTTGCTGCTTTGCCGTAAAGGGTGTAGAGTAAAGGATCAAGATGAGGAGATTCTCAGAACTAAGCTCCAGAGCGACCAAAGAAGAGCTACATCTGTCCCGAAAGAGTTAGGGTTCTCCACATTCTCGTAGGCTTTCGGAACTCCGTCTTCGGGGATATTTATCTAGCTGTGATTATATAAGCACAGTCTGTTACTGGCTCGGTATGCCCCTCCCTTCCCAGGACGACAATGAGAGAGGCTGAAGGTCCCCACTTCTAATTCTGACTCTCATTCTGGTAACTAGGCCTGACCCTGAAGCTAGCCAGGAGCCCACTATAAGTCACCTCATCAAAACAAGAGAAGGCCTGATCATTTCAGAAACCCCACAGGATTTAGCCACCTTGTGCCAGGAGCTGGTGGGAAAACCCAAATGGTAGAACAAAGGTGTCTGTGGCCCCTCTGTCCCTCAGGAAGCTGCAAAGACTCAAGATGCTGCGTGTCATCAGTATCTGAAGGTGTATCACTTTAGTAACAATCTCTCGAAAAATCAGCCAAATAATGTTTATTGTTGGTTTCTCATAGAATTAAACACATCTCTACTCCAAAGCCAAGCACTTCCATCTTTAAGTATTCACCCAACGGCAATCAACAGACCAACGACTTGAGCGATATTTACAGTAGCATTATTCATTATGACCCGAAAGTCAAAACAATTCAAATGCTCATCAACAAGAAAAGCAAAGGAACACTTTGCATCGCCCTTGCACAGATGGAGTGCTACTCAATGCACAGTGCTCAGAGTCATGGTAAATGGAAGAAGATGCGACCAACAGTACATTTTCATGAGAATGGAGACATTCCGGCATTCTGGGTGCGATGCCCACAGATAGTGCATTTTCTATATTATATAAATAAGTCATGACAGCAGTTACTGAAGGCCAAGGACTGACTAGGAAGAAGGAATTTTACAGAATCATGAGAGTGCTGTTCATCTTACTAGGGGTATGAAAAGCTTTTTTTTTTTTTTCTTTTTGAGACAGGGTTTCTCTGCATAGCCCTGGCTGTCCTGGAACTCACTCTGTAGACCAGGCTGGCCTCGAACTTAGAAATCCGCCTGCCTCTGCCTCCCAAGTGCTGGGATTACAGGCGTGCGCCATCACGCCCGTCCCCAAAAAACTTTTAATGTAGCTAGAAAGATAGATAGTTCAGTGCTTAACAGCACTTGCTTATCATGCAGACGACCTGGGTTCGGTTCCTAGGACCCACATGGAAGTTCACAGCATCTGTAACTCCACTTCCAGGGGATCAGATGTCCTTGCTTAGGCATCAGACATGCCTGTGGTGCGTGGTTTCAAAGCAGGTAAAACACCCATAAACGGAAATTAAAATAAATCCATTTTTTAAAAAAATTACCAGAAGTGAGGGTTAGAGAGATACATACTTATACTAAACTTTGCAAACTACACACTTAAGATGTGAGCAGCTCCCCCCCCCCAAAAAAAAACAGCTGGGTGGTGGTGGCACATGCATTTGATCCCAGCACGCAGAAGGCAGAGGCAGGTGGGTCTCTGAGTTTGATGCTAGCCTGGTCTATAGAGTGAGTTTCAGGACAGCTAAGATAGCACAGAGAAATCTTATCTCAAAAAACTAAAAGCCAACCAACCAACCAACCAAACAAACAAACAAACAAACAAAAATCCCACCAGCACAAATACTACCATCACTACCAACAAAAAGCCAACAAGTACATGCTCTGTCATGAAACAGATCTAGGTTTAATATCTGATGTTGTCATGTATTATTTACCAGCTTTGGTAAAATCAAGTCTTGGTCTTAAAATTCTTCACCCATCAGAAGGAGGGTGAAAACGAGATAGAATACTGGGTGAGATCAGCCGGTGTCTAGGAATTCTGGTAATTGTTTTATGCTATCATAATGACACATGTCATTGTAAAAAAAAAAACATAAGAAATTTAATAACCAACTGTAATGCCACCCAGTACAACACCTGTAAACCTGGAGGAAAAGCTCTTTTTCTGGGCATGTATATACCAGTTTTCTCTGCCAAACTGACAGCTTCTGGCATGTGCAATGTTGACCCCCTTCAATTATGTAATAAGAGTGTGCTTTTAGTAGACACATTTATAAAAATCTTAAAGAAGTAAGGCTGATAACTTCTGAAAATCTGTATCTTCTTTTAGAATATCTTCATTGAACTTGTACATCTGTAGGTTGTCATGCACATACATGTGTGGGCGTTGTTCCTCAGAGCCATCACATTGGGTTTTTGTTTTTTCTCTTTATTCTTTTCTGAGACAATCTATGAACCATTTGCCTTTGCCTCCTGAGTGTTAGAAATAAAGATGTGTACTGCTTACTATACCTACCAGGCCTCATAGCCAAGATGATGTCAACAGGAGAGAAGTCTCCTCCACCCTGATTAAGGCAAGGTAAAGGCTAAACAGCTGGTTACAAACTCGACTAGAGTTCAACCTACTCCAACGCATTGGAGTAGGTTGAACTCTGGGCCCTCATACTCGTCACAAGCTCTTCCTGCCTTCAGACATTACACTCCTTTTCTGCAAAGTCCCAACTTCTCATCAGTCTTTGAATCCATCTTGAGTCTCCTGGGTCAAGGTCAGGCCAGTTGTCCCTGCTATGTGGCACCTGCCACAGGCCCCTCCCTTCATGTCATAACTCTATTTCTCTCCTGGCTGGGATCCTACCTTTATCTCTTTGAAGGTTTATCGTGGTTGTCTGTGCTATGGAAGTTGAAGAGGGGGAATTCTGTGCTGGTGTACAGGTGTACAATCTTTAGTTTCTGGGGAAGGGATGCTGGGTGAGGAATCCTTTGGTGACTAGTGAGGAAACATACCCCTATTTGTTATAGGTTACAATCAGAAACTAAAGCACAGTGGTATCTAGGCTCTCTGCTCACCCACCCCTCTTTGGTGTTTTTTTTTTTTCTTCTTTGTAACAATTGCTGGTCTTCAGGAAGCCCGTGACCCTGCATACAAGTTTCTGTCTCCTGGGTCTGTGGCCTCCTACCTGTGTTTCACATCCCCTGCCCGGGCCGAGTTCGAGCTAATTAGATACCTCACCCAGTAAGTGACCAGAACAACAGTCTCCTTCTGAGAATCAGTGGACCAGGCTGATAGAAAAAGCACTCTGTCGCTTCTTCACGCAGCTCCCATTATGAATTTCCATTGCTCAGGCTGATGGAGCTGCTGCGCTTCCCAACTCCCGATAACTGTTCCTAGGTTCTGCTTTCCCTAGACTTCTCTGTGCATGGATATTCTCCTCGCCTCCAAACACATCTCTGCACTTCACTTTCATCAAGCTAACCAGAGTCAAAATTAATAGTATTATTAAGAGAGCACTAGGAGCTGGCTGCTAGATCCACCCCCACAATCTCTCCCTGTCTGTCAGGCAGGGAAGGAAACTTTGCCAGCCTGGTCACTGGGCTAAGTGGCCTATAAGCTCTTGTAAGATGCATTTTAAAGAGCAAACCCCCCGGATACTTCATGAGGCAGGCAGCTGAGGCTCTCTGTGTGCGTGCATCTTGCCTTTGCCGAGGAGGGAACCTTTCTGTGGCGGTTGGAATATCATCAAGTGGCTGCTCAACACTGAGTCCTGCAGGTTAAAAACTTACCTAATTATACTGGCAGAGTAGGTCTTTCGAGTATTCTTAGACAGTTGGTGGAAATTACCAGAATTGATGGGCTAGCAGACAGCCTGAGAACCACCAAGTAAACCCTTCTGCTGTCTATCATTTGTCTGTCTGTCTAGCTCTCTATGTCAGTCTGTCTACCCATCTGTCTATCTGTCTGTCTGTCCGTCTGTCCATCCATCTATCTATCTATCTATCTATCTATCTATCTATCTATCTATCTATCTATCTATCTAACTATCCATCCATCCATCCATCCATCTATCATCTATGGTTTATCTGTCATCTATCTATATCTCACTAACTTATGTACCTGTCATCCATCTCCCTATCCACCCATCTAATATTTATCACTTTTCCATCCATTATCTACCCATCATCTATCTATTCATCTATTATCTATCAGTTTTCTGTACATTATCTATCATCTATTTCTCTGTCTCATCAACCTAAACATATCTATCCATCAACTATCGCTCTCTCTGCATATCTTCCATTCATCTATTACTTATTCTATATCTATTACTTATTCTATATTCTATTTCCCTATCATCTATCCATTCATTATCTATTTATTATGTATTCGTCCATAATTTATTATTTGTGCATATATCATCTATCTCTCATCGTCTATCATCTATCTGTCTGCTTATCTGTCTGTCTGTCTGTCTGTCTAGCTTTCTAGGCTCTCCCTCTCCCCCTTCCCCTCCCCTTCCCTTCCCCTTTCCCCTTCCTCTTCCTCCCCCTCCCCTCCCCTCTCTCATCCTTAGATCTGATTGCATTTGAACAGACCCTGGCCATCTCTGCACCTGTGTAAGACAGCCAGCTTGTTGTTAGTGATTTGGTTGTCAGTCTGGCTTGCCGAGAAGGCCTGAGGCACAGCTCACCATGGGCTGATCCTCACGTTGTGATGAATCGTCCACTTGCTGGATGACACTAGAGAGCAGACATGTATACTCATTAGTGCCTGCTCGTCAGAACTTACTACACCCGTGAAAAAGCAGGTTGCGAAGGACCATCCTGATTTAGAACAAGTGACACTTCTGGTTTATTCTAAATTGTCCTTCTATGCAAATTTTTCTTTCCCTTTCTAATTTGTTATGTGAGAAAATATTAAATTAGCCTGAACATGTAGGAACAGTCTCCCAATTTTGAGCTTCTGTTTTAGGCCCTTAGGCATTTAATCGGTTTTTTTTTTAAAAAAAAAAAACTAGATTTGTTTGGCAAGATGAAGAAAAAAAAAAAAGATGACGGGATTGGGGGCTGGGGAGGCGGCTCTTTAAAGGCAGAAGTACAAAAGGAGCTGCCATGTGAGGCCTCCGATTAGGATGGGAAGCACACACTCCAGAGCTGTATCTTACGATAATTGAATGTTTAAAACAGAGAGGGTCTGACGTGACTCAAGAGCCTGCAATTACAGTTATTTTTTCTAAGAAGTGCCCTCTTGGTATATAATACAGCCTAATGGCCACCCCTCACGACTAGCTTGACAAAAGAGTGTATTTCATTGTGAACAGATTTCAATACAGAGTTTTGAGAGATGACAAAGTGTCAGGTTTTCTGAAGACCTGGACATTTAACTCCTCTCCCTGCTACTCCTCTGGTGGGGTAGCCTTGACTAACCTGAGCTGTCAAGGTCCATCAGAGGTCCGTGACCTAGGCACATGACCTCTGAGCTCCCTAAGAGGCGGGAAGCTTCATCAACGGGAGCACATGTAAGATCCGCAGGACATTTCAGCCAGGAGCAAGACACGCAACCCCCAGCTAGCCCGAGCTGGATGTACTTATGACACTAGATCGGGCCATGATGGAATTCATCCCAAAGCCCCAGAGCCATTTAGTTTGACTTCCCGACTCTGTGGTTCTGACCCAGGTTGGTGCGTGGAGGACAAGCTGGTGCAGCTTTCTGCGGGGCCTTTAGGATTTTCCAGTAAAATCAACCCAGTGTGTCCCTGAGGTTTTACAAGTGCAGGAACTTGTCCTGCTGCGAGGTCTGCGCGAGCTCATCAGACATAAACTGAGGCCCGGGGAGATGGCCCAGGTGGTAAAGGGCTTGCTGTTCGAGCACGCAGACCTGGGTTCTGATCCCATCACCCAGGTAGAAAGCTGGGCATTTTAGTGAGTGCTTGTAATCTCAGCTCTGGCGAAGCAGACACAGGACGGTGTCAAGTGGCTGGCTCAGTCAGGCAACTCCAGGATGATGGAGAGAGCCTGAAAAAACACAAGTAGAAAGTGATCAGTGAAGATACCTAATGTGACCTAATGTCTGTCTGTCTGTCTGTCTGTCTGTCTGTCTGTGTCTCTCTCTCTCTCTCTCTCTCTCTCTCTCTCTCTCTCTCTCTCTCACACACACACACACACACACACACACACACACACAAACACCTTTTAAAGAAACAGCTGCTATCAACTCTTCCTCACGTCCAGTTTCTTGTTACATTCCATCCTCACAACTCCTGGTTTCCCTGTTGCTGTTCTGAACAAAAGCAGTGTGGGGGGGAGAAGAGGTTTACTCCGTGTGGCAGGTCAGCGTGCGGCCCACCATGGTGGGGAAGTCACTGCAGTCGGAGCTCGAAGCACTGCTCGCACTGCACCCACAACCAAGATACACGCCAATGAACAGTTCTCAGTGTTCACACTCTCTACTTTAGACAGCTGGTGATCCCTTACTGAGGGAAGAGTCCTGCCCACAGTCAGGACGGGTCTTCCCACACCTATTGGTGCCCCCCATTAAGGCAGGCCAAGAAGCCCACCTCCCACGTGTTCCCAGACCCCCTCAAATCAGCAGATGAAGCTAACATCACCGTAGCCCTCTGAAGTTTTGATCACCATGTCACAGAGGAGGAAACCGAGGCACAAAGATGCATAGTAGCCTGCCCAGCATCGTGGAGAAGGGAAAGGGCTCAGGTTCGACTTTCAGTTGTGCAGTTTGCCTGCAGACCCTGAACATCCGGTTACCAGGCGGGTGCAGGTGTGGGACCGATGTGTGCTGAGCCTGAGGCTCATACAACATTAAAGCGCTGCCCGCCGAGACGCCAACCGCAGACACGAGTCGGGCGTGAACGAGTACCGATTTACAGGGAGGAAAGAAACTACAAAGTTTACAGCTTTAAATAGCTGACAAAAATACCACAAGCATCACAAAATTCAGAAAAATGACTTTTTAAAAAATTAATTTACTGTCTTGTGTATTTTTCCTCTTTTTTTTTCTTTTTTGGCTGCACACACTGCTCACTTATGGTTTTGAAATATTCTTGTTTTATAAAGAGAATAGGAAGTTGGCTGACTCTTCCTCACAGCTTGGTAAACAGGCTTTCTTTCTTTCTTTCTTTCTTTCTTTCTTTCTTTCTTTCTTTCTTTCTCTCCATTGTTGGTACTTGTAGCACAGAAAGGATGTCACTTTGGGTGGGCGTTAACTTACCTTTTGTGGAACCATGCAGATATGATTCCACAACAACCGACATTGTGATACTGCCCCGTTACTGTCCCTAGACGCAAGCTTCCTTTGCAGTCATTATTAAGAGTGGACCGCTTTGTTAGGAGCGTTTCTGGTTGCGTCTGATAGGCATTCAGGCCTGTTGTGTCCCTCAGGATGAGAAGAGCTTTCTGTCCTTAGCAAGTGGCTGTGTACCTTCTGAACCACTTCTCTGCTCCAGGAGATTGTGCAGCTTTTCTCCTCGGACGTGTGTGTACGGGAGCGCTGAACCTGTAACCCTGCAGTTGCATGGGAGTGCTGCGAGGGCCCCCACGTACACCTGGCTGGTGCTGTGTAGCCACACCCCACAAAGGCAAACTGCATCTGTCCCATAGATAGATAAAAGATAAGAAGTATATTTGCTACCGCCGGGTGTGGTGGCGCACGCCTGTAATCCCAGCACTTGGGAGGCAGAGGCAGGCAGATTTCTGAGTTCGAGGCCAGCCTGGTCTACAGAGTGAGTTCCAGGATAGCCAGGGCTACACAGAGAAACCCTGTCTCCAAAAAACCAAAAAAAAAAAAAAAAGTATATTTGCTGCCAAAAATTGTAAAGGAAAGACCCATGGTAACCTGGCTCGCTTATGTTCTCTCCCTCTCCCTCTCCCTCTCCCTCTCCCTCTCCCTCTCCCTCTCCCTCTCCCTCTCCCTCTCCCTCTCCCTCTCCCTCTCCCTCTCCCTCTCCCTCTCCCTCTCCCTCTCTCCCTCTCCTCCCTCTCTCTTTCTCTCGATTTGTCTTTCTGTCTGACTCCCCCTCTCCCTCCTTTTCTCTCCCTCCCTCTCTCCCTCCCTCTCCCTACCTCCCCTCCCCTCTGTTGCACGTGTGTGCCCAGGAGTGCACACAAAGACCAGAGGAGGAGGCCAGGTGCTCTGCTCTGTCACTCTCTGCCCTGTTCCCTTGAGACAGTCTCCCGCGGGTCCTGGAGCTGGGCTGGGTGCTAGCGAGCCCCAGGGATCTTCCTGTGTCCACTTCCCACAGCACTTGGGTCACCAGCACGCAGGTGGACACCCTCGGGGATTGGAACTCGGCTCCTTGTGCCTATGCAGTAAGCAATCTCAACGCAGTGAGCTAGATCCCTAGCCATCAACTTGTTGTAAAAAGCAAAGCACTTGGTGAGACCAAGAAGACATCAGCAGAGGGCTGGGTGGACCGTGGGCAGGAGAAATGAAGTCTACATCTAGATGCGGGTAAGGGAAGGTGGCCCGTATTTCCTGCGAGAGCAACCTTGTGAGACAGGAGGCTGGAGGCTTGTCATCTGTGCAAATTCTGGCGTGGTTGTGACCGTCCTGGCATAATTTGGAAACACATTTATGAAACTGAAAAATGCATGAGTCTGGGCAACCTCTGAGAATTCGGGGATGAGAAGGGAAAGTTTTCATTTCTACTTTACAACTTTGGTATAGCCAGAGTACGTGTTTGATGTTGAACACGTCATTAGCATAGTCTGTCTTGTAAACGATGGCACTGAAGCTCAAAAACCGAGAAGAAAATGAAATGGAATGAGTTGAGCCCGCGACCGTTTTGTTCCAGAGCATCAGGCTAGGCCGGGTCCCCATGCTCTGGTGTTGTGGGGCGTTTGCTTCCTTGCTTCATCTCGCCTCCCCTTCTTGAGTTTACCTTCAGCCCATCGGCTCTTCATCTGAAGTAAAATGGGAAATGGCTAGCAGTCCCTTCAGACTTCAGCTTCTCTCGGCTCGGGACAAAGATGAAAAGTTGTCTTTACAGAGTTTCCAGTGAGAATCTTGGGATTGAGTTTCCATGGACCACTTCTGTTGTCTGTCTTTGAGTGAAGCCACTGTTAATGACAGAACCGGGAGGAGAAAGGCCACCAACCCAAATCATCACGGCCAAATTAATTAACGCAAGCATTTTGTTCAGGTACCCAGGCTACTTCCTTCTGAGGTGGCGTTAGAGAGGTTAACATTGGATGTAAGGGAGACAAGCCTTTAATAGCCCAGGGGTAAGGGGGAATTTGGCGAGCAAAATAGGCAGGATTATAGTTATTAGGGATAACTTGTTATACAATTATAATGAGTTAGAATAGCAATATTAGGAATAACTAATTGCTATAGTTGTATAACCAGTTATTTCCTATGACGTCTTGAAACTAAGGCAGGGCTGCAAGATGGACGTGGCAAGCGAGTCATAACAAGGTAGTCACAAGTGGCCACAAAACCTTTCCAAACAAGGTAGGGTCACAAGGTGGTTATGAGCAACTTCTTGAAGTAAAGACGTGTTCGCCATTCCTGGGGTAGGCAGCAGAGAACCATCCGTAGTTAAGGCAGAGCCCAATCCTTGAGAATCTGAGGTTTAACCAGAAACACGAATGAACCTAGTTTGCCTTTACTAGGCTTTTAAGCCTAAGATGGAGGCAGGCTGGTGCTTGGTAAAGACGCATAGGCAGAAGAAGGCAAGATAGAAGGCCAGGCTAGTTTACCGGAGTCACGTGGGAGAGTGCTGCTGCAGAGGAGGGTGGGGTCTCCAACAAGGGAAAGCTAGGGCCGTTTCCTAAACCGAGGGAAGCTCTCATCAGGTGAGAACAGCCACCCACCACACACGGATCCATTCCAGTCTTAAACCACAGGAGACCCTTTATAAAGACCGTAAGTCTTCAAGGGAAGGTGCCGGAGAAAGCACAGTGGAAGCCACTGACTACCACAATGCTGCCCAGGGGAGAGAAAACTCCACTCTGCTGGCGTTTTTCAAAAGAACCTCAAGTTGCGGTGTGCTGGAGGAATTAGGCCAACAGAATAATTAGTGGTAAGCGGTGGGCTGAAGTCAGTAAATTATAGTATATCCATACACCGGGGAGTCTGCAGACACTGAGGCCAGGTGGTAGATGGATACTGATGCAGAATGCACTTACCACAACACTTTAAATGCACGCTGAAAAGCAATATTTACAGCATGAGCTCGCCTTTATTTTTCAACTGTGCGTGCCTGTGTACAAAACAGAAAGACAAAACCATCACATCACCGCTTCATGGATAGCTGTTCTGGGTTTGTACGTTGTGATAAATTGTTCTATTTTACTTCGGACCCATATTTGAATTTCCTAAGCGTTCCCTAATGAATATTTATTACCTGAACATGAGCAGAGCACAATGATACACATGTATAAGAATGTCATAATGAAATCCTTTATTGTGTATGCTAACTAAAGATTTCATAAAAACAGTTATTACTGACTGAAAAGCCAGACAGTCCCATGAAATCCAGCGTTCATTTCCGGAGACAAAAATGCTCGATGCTTCAAGCTGTTTCTCTAGGACTTACCTCCATTTCATGAGGTTATGTGTTTATGCTGATATTGACGATGTTTAGGGAATTATGCAGTATGTGTTGACTCTCATTGTGTTGAGATTTTTCCCGGGGAGGCATGGCACACATACATCTACTCACTGTGAAAGCAGACCTGAAAATGGACCAGAAGGAACGAGTCTGCCAAAGTCGGGCTTAGTGAACCAATACGCTTATTGGGGCTACTTACAGGGGTGTGGGGGAGGAGTGCCTTACAGGAGTAGGGGGTACCCAAATGCAGCTGCGTCACCGAGGAGCCCACCCTACCACAGGTGAAGATTCTCAAAAGCTGCCATAGCTCTCTACGTGATATACAGTCAGTTCTAACTGGTCCTGTCCACAGCTAGGGTCAGCCAACATCTCCTCCCCAAGCTGATGTCTACTGCGTCTACAACCTCAGGGAGGGGTCCACATGAGCTATGTAACTTTCAGCTTTCCAGCGAGATCACGAGATGACGTTTACTTCCAGGATCTTATGAACCTAATCCTTTCTTCCCGAGGGAAGGTTGGCATTGGGAGAAAACCCTTATCACACTCTCGTAAGGATGAGGCAGGCACATCATGGGTAGGGCAACCCCAATGCCATTCTTCTACTGCCTACACCTGCCAGAGATAAATCAACCACATCTTTCTATCAACTGATATTTGTTGTTTTCGGGGTTAGAGCACGTGTTCACATCAACTACCGTTGGACCATCCGACTGTGTTTATGGCTCTTTCTCTAAATGCCCATTTTTCGTAAGGATGTTGTTTTGACCCCAGAAAATCTGCCACCGAGTGAAAAACTGTTACACTGTTCTATTTAATTAAGCGGGTGGAAATATTGAGGCATCCCATGTCAACTCTAAAATGCCCAAATAACTTTCTCAGGAAAAGAGATACAGAAGATATGACCATCATCAATATATGTTCAAATTTATAATTCAGAATGAGTTGAAAGTAACTAGTTTGTGTGCAATGCCATACAAGGAAGGCTTAGCTTATTCAGCAAAGCCCGTGAAGCAGAATCCCGGACGCCACCGGTGATTGATTGATGGGAACTATCCTTGAAAACCATCTTCTCTTCAGCAGCTTTGTGGTCTGATCCTTGCTTTTCACTTGAGCTGGACACTTGGAGATGAATTAAAGGCCAACTGAGAGGACACTTCCAAGCCATCAGAGGCAGCGCACGCACCAGGCCACAGGCTTTGTGAGACAGCCTTTCTTGCTTCCTGTCCTTGCCTAAGAGAGTGCTCGAGGGTTCTTCCTAGCACAGGGAGAGACTGATGTGCCCAATGTGCTCGCCACTGTCTAGAAACGTAAATCCATTGAGATTATGTGCTGTGCCATTGTGTGAAACTAAATGTCACATGCTCCTTCGTACGGGATATGGGTTGCGTGTGCTTCTGGGTAAAGCTTATCCACAAAACAAAAACAAACAAACAAACAAACAAAACCAAAAAAACAAAAAAACAAAAAAAAACAAAAAAAACAAAACACCTGAAGGACAGATAAAGGTTATCTCGAATGTGGCATACTTTTAAAGTAGATATTGTGAACCGAACGTTTAAACAGTCCTTGTATGAAGCAGTTACATGGATTTGTGTTTCTTACACGTAATTGCATTTTTAAATATTTTTTGAGGCAGCACCTTGCCATGTAGCCTAGGTTGGCCCATACTTCAGTAGTTTTCCCAGACTGGCCTCAAAACTGCAATTCTCTTACCTTAGCTGCTCCAACTGTTGGTTTTCAGAACTTTCATCATGTCTAGACTCCATTAGTATATTCAAAATGCTATTTAAAAAAATAACATAATGTATTTTCTCCTCCCCCAACTTCTCCAAGGTCCCCCCCCAAGTCCCTACCATCCATAGTAAGACAAAAAAAAAGAAAAAAAAAAAGCCCAAATAAAACAAAATGATACAAAAGTCTACAAAACACCATGACGTTGCCTTTATGTCGGCCAGTCCCTCGTGGGCATGCTATACTCATACTGAAATGGGGCTGATATGCCCAGTGGTTGATCTCCCATTGGAGGAAACTGATTTCCTCTTTGGCAGTGGGTTCTTGCAGATAGCTTCTTGATAGGGGTGGGACCCGGTTCTCCTTCCCTTCTCAGAGCTGGGATTCTCTGTGGTTTGAACCTGTGCAGACCTTGTGCGTGTTGCACATGTGAGTTCCCATGTACACCAGTCCTGTAGTGCCCGTTTTCCTTGGCGTCATCCATCACTTCCGGCTTTTACAACCTTTCTTCTTCCGCATCCACACAGATCCCTGAGCCCCGAGGAAAGGGACTTTATGAAGGCATCCCACTCGGGACTGAGTGCTTCGAAGCTTCTCACTTCCTGTGCATGGTCCAGTTGAGGGTCTCCGTGAAGCCCCCATCTACTGCAGGAGGAAGCTTCTCTGATGACGGTGGTGGAGGCACTGACGTGAGTCTCAGCCCAGGGTGTCCGGTTTTCTTTTTTTTTTTTAAATAAAAAATAAAGCCACACCGAAACAAAACCAAAATATTTGGTGTTCTTTAAATTTCCAGTGAATCTTTGGTGAAGTTACAGAATAGCATACTCAAACATGTCAAATAACTACCATGTTTAATTTCAGTTCCTAAAAGTACTCACCTGGGGACTCATGTGCCAGACACATTTTCTTGGCCTTTTCCCATCCTCCTGAAAATTCTGTCTTTTCTCTCTTGTGCTAGACTGCCGGGTCAACTCATTTCTCTCTCTTGCTGGCTCAGTCTCTCCATCCATCCATCTACATATGTATGTATGTATGTATGTATGTATGTATGTATCTATCTATCTATCTATCTATCTATCTATCTATTTTTGTTTGTGTTTTGAGACAGGGTTTCTCAGCCTTGGCTGTCCTACAACTCACTCTATAGACCAGGCTGGCTTTGAACTTGAGATCATCCTGCCTCTGCCTGGTGAGTGCTGGGATTGAAGGTGTGACCCATCACCCTCAGGCTTACTTTCTCCTTCATTTTAATGGAGCGCATCCCTCAGTAGTATCTTAGAAAGGTGCTCAGAGGTCAGACTCTAAGACCTTGCTTCTAGAACTGGTCCTGTTTAACGCTCATTTCCAACTGCGGTTTAGGCACAGTATCAATTAGAAGCTCCCTTTCTTCTGCATTTTAACACACTGTTCTGCTGTCTTCTGTTTGGTGACATTCTGACCCCTATTTCTCCCTGTCAGCATTTGTGATCTTTGTTTCTGATGATCTGAAGTTAGGGATGACAGGCTTTAATGAGAGACCTTCTTTGTTACACTTGGCTTTTGAAGGTTGTTACCCTAGAAACATACTTCCTCTGTTAATTCTACTCTTCCCTCCCTCCCTGTCTCCCTCCCTCCTTCCCTCCCCCTTTCTCCTCTTTCTTCTATCCCTTCCTCCTTGGTTATTTGCTTTCTTGTCTTTTCCCCTCCTGTCCTAGAGATTAACCCGAGGATTTACCAGTCCCAGGCAAGCACACTCCTACTCTACCCTGATTGCTTAGACTGTGGATCCTTCTATTAGCCACCTCGTTCTCTCATCTCCCATCTCTGCGGTGTTTGCATTTCTGGGGATGCTCTCACCTGTGTTGTCCTACTTAAAGCTTGCTTCTTACTTCTGGTCCTGTGATTTTACCTTCCTCAAGTACTTTCTTGCTCTCTTTCATTCTTGCTGTTGTGGTCTCTTCTCTGTCTCTCAATGGCTACTGATGATACATTTGGGAAAAGTGGTACCCAGTGTGTGTGGGCAGTGATTTCCCCACCCTTCTGCATTTCCTTTTCCTTCTGGTCATTGTCTTCGGTATCTCCCTCTCATGATACACACCTGAGAGAAAACTAGGGCAGTGTCTAGGCTGCTGACTGGAAGTCCTGCCCGTTTGCTGGAGTGCCTTGCCATCCATGGGACTTGCCTATGGGTTTCCCCTAATGTGCCACTTGGGCTTCCTAGCTGTTCATGTTTAGGAGTCTCTTTGTGGACTGACTAGCCATCTCCAAGCCCTGTCTATCATGCAGATGGGTTTAATCTATCTGCCAGCCAGAGCTATTGGGCCAGTCAGTACAGGAACAGAATGTTCATGGATCTAACTTCTCCTAATACAAACAAAGGGTTTAGTAGGCGAAGCCACCACTCTCGGTGGTTCCCATGTCCTATGCTACAGTGTGACAGAAAGCGTATCTCTCACCCCCCAGTGCAGTTCCCAGATGGTAGGGTAAAGGTTAGAGATCAAGGGACTCTTCTATACGAGCAAATCAACTGGTTTTTAAAAGTTTGTTTTAATTTTAAAGACATTTTAACAGAGAAGCAATAGTAGCCCACTTAAACCAGATACATATCATGGCACAAACTGATCCTGAGCACATACACACCCAGGCTCCACAAGATGTCTCATCCTGAATCCAGAGCATGCTCGGTAAGCAGAAATTCAGGACAACTTCAGTTAGTCCAAGTTCTGTAATGAGAGCAGTTAAAGCTGCTTCTCAGTTGACGTCACATCCCACCACTCCAAAGTCAACTTTAACACGGCGGTGGCTTCGCTTGAAGCCAGCATGTCAGCAAAAGGCTGGATGCTGCCCTTCTGTGGATGGAGGGATACCAAGCCAGTCTACTGTTTGCTTTCCGCTCATTTGGTGCGTCCTGGACGCCAGGTTTTGTGCCAGGTGCTTCTAACACGTGGCACACTAGCTTAGTGTCCTGCACAATCCAAGGGCTGTTATTAGGTTTGTAGTCTATATCCATGGTAGCTGCTCCCCTTGGATGTTTGCAGTGTACACAGCAGAAGGGCTATGGTTTAAACTGTTCCAACAATCTTACAGGGTAGTACAGCTCATGCGACAGACGATGTAACTGGAGCGGAGAGGTGATGTCATGTGCATAGTCCTCACAGTCTATGGGTATTGGGTCCCAGAGTCCAGGGCCCACCCGGGTGCTGCTTCCTTGTGGCACTGCAAGCTCACCAGATCCCTCTGCAGGGCTGGCTCCATGCCCAAGCTGCCTGCTGCCTGCTCTTCAGGGCCTCACGGTGCGGTGCCTCCTGAACGCATTCACCTTTCGCATTTCCGCTTCACCATTGTCCCTCTTCCATCAGTGAAACGTGGACTGTACGTAGCATGAGTTTCCCTGGTGCCCTCAAATTATTACCACCATAGTTAGAACATAGAGGCCCCTTAAGGGACAAGCCCATCTGAGAAGAGTCAGAAGGGACAGCCTAAGTAAAGGTCAGGAGGGTGGGCTAGAAAGACACAGCTGTGTGAAGACCAGGGCCTGTGCTTGCTAAACCATGCCAGTGCAACTATGCTCTGTGGGCAAAGTTTCTTACAAAGTCTGACAGGCAAAGAATAATGAAATAGCCGTCAGGCTCCACAGCTCCCCGTCTGGATGAGAGCTCGGGAGCTTTTGTGCACAGGCTTGGGTGTGGACATACAGGAGTGGATATGTGTCCATGCACTTGTTTGCATGTGCACGCTCATGCACATGCACGTGTGCACGAGAGCAAGTGTGTATGTTTATGTGATCACATGCATGTGTGTACACATGTGTGCATATGTATATGAATGTGTGCATGAGTGCATGCGTGTGTGTGTGTGTGTGTGTGTGTGTGTGTGTGTGATGTTCACAATATTGCTTGGAGGGGGTGGAACAGGGTGAGAAGCCACAAGGCCTGACTTCTTGTGAGTGAGCTGTGCGTGTGTCTACATACCCGCTCTCACAGGTTTGTACTCTACTGCTTTGGACACGTGGCTTCTCTGCCCGCTGCCCTCAACCCAGCCACATTTTCAGGCTTTTAGTTTTTTTCATCTCTTTTTAAATGACCACCTCTTGTTATTATTGTAATGAAAAGAAACTTTAATAAAAGTATGTATGAGCATGTTCATACATAGGTATGTGCATGCGAATACGATGTCCCTGGAGTCTGGAGAAGGGGGTCTGACGCCCTGGAGCTGGAGCCCTGGCAACTAAACCCGGGCTCTCTTAACTGCCGAGCCACTTCCCCAGCCCCAAATCCTTGTGATTGATTATGAAACACCTGCTTGCTTCCTAGCCAGCCACTGTGTTCAGTCTTTTATGCCATCTTGTTAATGTTTCCTGGATCCCTGTGGAATAAATATTATACATCATTTCCAGGTAAGAAAACCGAGGCCCTGAGAGGGGAAGTAATGTACCCGCGTCTTATTATTTATAAACTGCAGAGCGCACGTCTGAACCCAGATAGGGTTCCAAACAGGGCTCTTTGCAGTGTGGTCAGTGAAGCAAACGTCTATTGGGAAGCTCCCGCTGCTGGGCACCCCCTCCGACCACTGGGAAACCATGTTAGGCAGAGCAAAGCATCAGGCCTCGTGGAGCTTACGTCCCACCACCGGGAACAGAGAGGCACGGTGAGTAAGAGCGTATCAGACATAACTAATCCTCAGAGCTGGGAAGGACACAGAAGGGGAGCAAGGAGAACAGCGGTTTGGAGCACTCCAGCTCTCAATACTTCTGGAGCTTGGGGTGGGGCACTGGGATTTGGGTGATGCTGGGATCTGGATGGTGCTGGGATTTGGGTCATGTTGGGATCATCACCGTGCTGGGATTTGAGAGGTTCTAGGTTCTGGAGAGTGCTGGGGTCTGGGTGATACTTTGGTATGGTTGACGCTGAGATTTGAGTGGCGCTGGAATCTGGACGATGCTGAGTTCTGGGTGGTACTTGGGTTTGCATAGTGCTGGGGACTGAGAGAGTGGTGCTGGCTTTTGGCGGTGCTGGAATTCGGAGCGTTGTGCTATAAGAGGAGGTGTGTCCATACTGAGAGGTGCTTTAATATCTAAGAGACACATTCTGTTTGAAAAAATTTTAAAACCTTTATTGATTCTTTATGATTTCTGCATCATGCACCCCAATCCCACTTAACTCCCCATCCCTTCGTATCTGCCCTCTGCCCCAACAAACAGAACAGAACAAGTAAAGCTGCATCTCACTGCGGAAGCAGCAGTGTGTTACAGTGTGCCCCACAGTGTACCCCTTTGTCCATTTCTTTCCGTGCAAATGTTTATTACAGTGAGTCACCGGCTTGTTTCATGGCCTCTGGCTTCTGCTACACCATCAATACTGGATCCTTACAGGGACTCCTCTTAGACATCCTGTTGCTCTCCTGTGTCACGGAGATCCTGCAGTGCAGGACTGACACAGACGTTTGGGTGGTCCAACCCAAAGCCCTGGGTCTGGGCCTAGATGGTAGCTGAGTTGGTCAGCTTGCCAGCTCCGCAGCCCCCATCACCACTGGGGCGAGCTCTCCAGCACCGTCAGCTCCTAGCTCACCCAATGCCTAGTGGTAAGGGGCGGGGCTGGCTCTCCTGGTCTCTGGCCAATAGGGCAAGCCTGAGTCACTGAGCTAACTGTTGAGAACAGGCTAAGAGTGAGCCTTTCCTGGCTTCTGGTGCTGTGGTATTCTCTCTCTCCATGATCACTGTTGCCATGATGCCTTCTGATAGGATGTAATGCATCTGCGGGGGGGGGGGGGGGGGGACGTGTCCTTACAGACCTGTGTCCGGGTGCTGGAACAATTTGCTACCAAATATTCAGCAAATGAGCCTCTTACTGTTAGTACTCAGTTTTGCATGTTTCATCATGGTAGCAGAGAAAAGACTGACAGAGTGGCCAGGGAGAACTCACAGGGGTTTTGTATGAAGACCTCAAGGAAGGGAGGGAGCTGGCATTCCAGTAGGAGAAACAGCCAGTACAAAGGTCTGAGGGGCGGCAGGGTGGCAGGTCTATTCTGAGCCTGTGGGACAGATGCCGCGTGAGAGGAGGAGGGGATATCATATTCCTTCGGCCATGAAACGGACACTACGTTGACCACGCCAGGCACGCGTGGGTGATTCACCTCCAGCAGAGTGGGCTCACATCCACATTTAGGTCTCTCTAGAGCAGTGGTTCTCCACCTTCCCAACGCTGCTTCCCTTTAAAACATTTCGTTGTGTTCCTCACATTGGGTTGACCTCCACCCTAAAATCATTTTCATTGCTACTTCATAACTGTACTTTTGCCATCGCTATGAATCATAATGTAAATATGATATGCAGGATAGCTGATATGTGACCCCCCCCCCGTGAAAGAGTTGTTTTGACACCCCAAAGGGGTTGCAGTGCACAAGTTAAGAGCCGTTGCTCTAGCACCTGCAGAGAGTAAAGCCTGGGCTTTGTTAGAGGAGTAGAGACCTGTCTACACAAGCGGAAAGAGCGGCCCGTGGGGCTTGTGGGGGTGATCGGTGAGCGGGAACCTTTATACCACATCAGAACATGCAACCTCGACGTCCTCCCAAGTGCCAACCACGCCCAGTGCTCTCTTCTTTCCTAATGGAAACAGGAGGGAAGCCTGTCTAACTCTTAAGGCTGTGCATTCCGGGAACCGGCTCCTCCCGAAACACTGGTTTGTGAGGTGAGAACGCAACAGCCGCTCATCTCTCACACCTGGCAGCTGAAGCCCGGGCTGAGGCGGCGAAACGGCTTCCGTGTAGCCTTTGTTCCGGAGACAGTCCAAGTTGGGAGTTGGGAAGTCTTAAAGAAATTAGGCTCAACCCAAAGGAAATCAGCTGCAGAGAGCAACACAAATTGAATTTTTGGAGGAAATTGCTTTTTGCTTCTCCCGTCTAGCACCTTTTGATTCAATTCTTGGGACTGTATATAAGTTAGTTATAAACCATCAACCTGGTATTTTCTACCTGTTAATCAATAAATATTAAATATTAAAGAATTCAATTTGGGAATGTCTGGCGGGCCTGGGTGACAGGGTTCCAGAAGGCCAGTTATGTCTCTGCTGCCTTCCTGGGTCCCCTCTTCTAAACTGCACTGGTGACACATTGGGGATTCCACTCCCTGAACTTGAGGATTGGGCCTCTTCCAAATGACAGCCATCCCCATGATGACGGTCCGACTATGAGGTGCCCCTGCCCACCAGTCGGGTCCAACACGCAACTATGTGGCCATTTAAATGTCCTCATATAAAGAATTTGTCCCCAAAGCTTGAGGGCTTTGTAGCAGGAGCTAAAGATGAAGGCTCGGGAGTAGGGGGAGGCAGACAGGTGACTACAGCATGACGAGAAGAGAGACAGGAGCTGAGGGCGTGGTTCAGCTGGAAAATCCTTGCCTTATAAGCATGAAGCCCGAGGACTCAAGTTCAAATCCCAGAACCCACAGAAGGATAGCCAGGGGCGCATGTTTAGAATTCCAGTGCTGGGACGAGAAAGGACAGATTCTTGGTGTTCTAACCAATGAGAGACACTGCCTCAAGGAGAAGGTGGGTGGCACCTGAGACTGTCTTCTGGGACGCGCTCACATGAATGTGCACATACAAGAAAGACGAGCAAGAGAGGGCCCCAAGCACACAGTCATCTTTGGAACCTCCTAATGTGTGGCTTCATATAAGGCCAAGAGGCAAATGAAAGGAAGAGGAAAAGGACGAGGAGGGGGTGGGGAGGACAGAGAGAGGAGAAGGCTCAGTATCAGGTTCAACAAGGTCACATCACTCCGGTTGGAAACGTCATGAGGATGGGGTAGGACAGTGTATACCTGGAGAGACAGTCCCATAAACAGTTTGGCTCGTGTTCATGTGGTGGGCAGAGGAGAGGGCACCTCCCTCTGCCTGTGGAATGGAGTGTGGGGGAGGCTTTGTGCAGCATGTCGGCTGAGCTAAGGCTCCAAGGACGTGATATTCTCCAGGCAGACCCAATGAAGCAGGATGGACATAGAACTACTGGCCCGTGCAGTGCCCTGCCTGTAGGAAAGCCGGTTCACATCTCATTGGCAGGGGATGAAGTCTTGGTTATAGTTGAATAGCTATGTGGGAACTTGGGTCCTGGAGTGCTTTAATTATCTTGCTAAGAGATGAATGCTTCAAGCTGAAGAGACATACAGGGATGCACAGACCTGATTCTGTGCTACCCAGAGAAACACCCATCTCTTCTAGCTTCTAAATCTTGGTCTGAGACGGTGCAAGTAACCCAGAGGCACATGGAAAGCCTCATTTCAAGGCCCAAAGGCATGGCCAGTGAATCGGGTTCTGCCTGGATGCCTGCTCTGGCCTGTTCCTGACACTACCCACATGATAATGTCAGAGGCAGAGTTTTCAGTATGCTGGGGCATTGGAAATAGAAGGCTGGTATGTGCTTTGGGACAGCTGCCTGCCTAGGTGAGCTTTTAAGGCGTGAGTAAGGTATATATACTATCGACCTGTGAGTCCTAGAATTCCCTTCCACTTCCCGGCTGCTTGAGACCCTCTTGTTTTCCTGGCACTGGTGCTGGGATATCCTGCGGGTATGGTGCAGAGCCCCCATAAACAGGCTCAGGGACCCTCTGAGGAAGGCTAAAAGGCTGTGTGGACAGAGCCAGGGGTGATCTCCATAGAGCAGACAGCAGTCCAGAGTCAGACTCTGCCAGCCCCTGAGAGCAGCCTCTCTAAGACTCTAGAACTCTGAGGAACAAGCTTCTGCTATTCACGAAGTCGCACGATCAAAAGCGTTTTTTAAAAGTAGCAGAATAGACCGAGACAGGCCTTATGTACTCGATCCTCTATTGTAGTAAATGCCTCCTTGCAGCAGATAGTGTGAGAGGGTGAAGCTGGCAGGTGTCAGAAATAATGTGGGACGGCGACCCCAGCTGGAAGCTACAGGCTGCTTCTAAGAGGACAGCAGCTTCTGGGCCCTGGTCCATTGTTAGCAAAAAGAAAGGTGGTTCTAGTTTTGAAAATTTGGCTTTTTGAAAGAGGAGAGACCTGGTTTGGAAGTCATCTTTTGTGTGGCAAAGAAAGCAATGAATTAAAAAAAAAATGTTAACATAATTATGTGGCCAAACTTAGTCAGAAGCAGGCTTTAGCCGCCTGGCTCTTCTCCTGACCTATCTACCCCATGCATCTCGCCATCCGTTTATTATCTGGCTACACATAACTATGCATGCCGCATTTGGCTATATATTCACCTATTCACACACCTGACACGGTGTATCTGCTGACTTACCTATATATTCATCCATCATCCATCCATCCATCCATCCATCCATCCATCCGATTATCCAATCTGTCTGTCTATCCATGTCTCTCGTATAGTTAAGATCCACCCTTTCAAATGATGAGAGCATTTATTTTGTTCCATTTTCTCTCTGTGTCTTTGGCCAATAGAAGCTTCATTTCTGTCCAAGTTCAAGCAGGTTATAGATGTGTAAGGTGGTGCCCATGGGCGTGGTCTGTGCCTGCCTCTCTTGTTGGGGAAAGTCCTGGTTTCCTCTCTCTCTTTCCTGTGCTGACTGAAGTGGGAGTGTATTTTTTCCTCCCCTTGGATTTGAGCCTTCACAAGTGTTCCAGAAGAAAATTAAACCAAATAGAGAATTAGATTCCCCCTCCCTTTTCTTGGAAATATCTTGCCACTGGGCCACGCTCCCTGGGAATTAAATAACTCTTCAAAAGGAGATCAGAAATAGATTTCTCAGTGGGGTTTCTAGACGTCAGTAAATGAATTTATGGAAAATGGGTTAGGTTTGGCAAATTTTAAACTGAGATCTGGTGGATGTGTAATCTCTCCATACAAATACCTCTTTTTGCCTTCTCCTTCTCCATAGTCAACTAGAACAATTCCTCTTTAGTTCAGCTGTCCAATCTTTAATACTCTTCTCCAGCTAGATGCTAATGGGGGGGAGTGGGGGGTAGAAGAAAACTAATATATGAGGTGATAAATTCTTGACTATGCATAGCAACTATCGTTTGGAGTTCGGTGGTAGGAATCCAGACTGATCTAAGCTGAAGGGCTGTAATCAGGCGTACACACTCTGTAACTGTGTTTCTCATCAGCCACGTTGGAGAAAGCTTCATGCCCCCACCCCAAACCAAACTGAAAATGCTTTGCATATGAGAACGTGAACACATCTGGCGCTCTTCCGTCCAATTCCCCTTAGTCCTACGTGGGTGCACGTCAGATGAAGCGGTCAGAGGGGGCGCTATTGAGAAGCAGGCCGAAGCAGCCAAGGTCCACAGGGCAGCCGCACTCAGGGCCAGTTCGAAGCTACCTGCGCACAGCGGGGGGTGTTTCGCTCACCTCTAGGTCATTTGACTTGGCCTGCTCGCCAAGTTACCCTGCCCAGAAGGACTGGTGGTCAGTCAAAATACGTGTCACAGACGGGCTGAGCCTTCTCCCTTATGACTCTAACTTCATTTCTGCCACACACGGGGAATAACAGGACCGATGAAGCCAGCATCCGTGTGGAGTCTCTGATTTCTTCTCTGCGAAGCTGCTTCAGGTCATGTCTCAGGACGGCAGAGGGCGGGCTCTGCAGCTGGACCGGGGTGAGAGGACAGGTCAGGACCCAGCCCACCCCTGCCTCCCCGCAGTGCCCGGGGTGAGGAAAGCACGGGAACAGTAGCAGCTATTTTGCTAATATGGGCCAGGCGCTTGGCAGACGTTACTTCCTGTAACGTTGCCAGCAGTGCGTTGAAATCAGGACTCTCTGTTCCCATTTACTAACCGACGAAACAGAGGCACAGGGGAGACTGAAATAGGGTTTCATGGGTCCTAATAAGTAAGGTAGTCAGGACAGGGTTGAAGTAAAAGAGGCCCTGAGGCCTACAAAGGATTTCGGCTGCTGGGGAGCCGAGGTCTTGGCTTCCGACTATGTCTGCCCTGCCTCCCTGTGTTCCTTCTTTGGTGGTTTCTGAAGAGAGAGGAATTTCTGGAAGACAAAAAAGTTCCATGGTACTTGAGTATCGGGGGGCTCAGAACGATTTGAATCCTGACTTATTAGCCGTGTGAACTCACAGGCTCCTCATTCCTCGGCCTCGGTTTTCCAGTCTGGACAATGCAGCCAGCACCCACGTCCTTCTAAGCGGGCTGCTACGAAGCCGGAGGGGGCCTATTATATACGGCTTGAGCAGCCTTGTGGGGCACGGAAAACGGACTGGCTCTCTGCCCTGGATGGTCTCCCATGTGTGACTCCTTAACGTTCCGGGCCTGCCACTTTTCTCTTCCGGAGCCTCGTGCCTACTTCACGGTATGGAGTACATATTCACATTTAAGTATTTTACATGTAGACACATACTCAGTCTTTTTGTGCTATCTTTAATCTAGCACCCTCGATGATCATGGGTGATCTCCATGGATGCTGCAGCCCCTCAGACGCGAGGGTGCAGTGTTTGCACCCTGTCTGTGGGATTCCCCGGTGTACTTCAAATCCTCTCGCAACAGCCAATGCGATGCGAACACAGTTGTAATCGGTGTTGTGTGTATCTCATCCAGGGAACCCTACCAGAGGGAACTCTGTACATGTTCACCATTCACAAGTCTCCATCTCTTTTCAGCGCGTGCTTCGCTCATCTCACGGCTACAGAGCCTACAGGGACAGTATGTGCACAGCCGTGGGGGGGGGTACACACACCGGAAAGTGTCCATTTCTCTTGAGCCTGCTCTGTTATCTTGTCCATCTCGGCCTCACCGGTGCAGTAAACACCCACTTGATCTAGTTAGGCATTTCATAAACTAATAAATGCTGGGTGACTGAATGAGTGAAAGTGTGTTTGCTATAAAAAAAAAAAAAAAAAAAAAAAAAAGTCAGCACACCCCTGCTCCCCGGAGTGCGGATCCAGGATCGTGGTCCTAGCAACCGCTCTGTTCTGGGTGAGCTGAGGCAGTTCGGATCCCGGTGAACCCGCAGATACTGAGGTGGGAACCCGCCGCGGCCGCGGCGGAGAGGTCATGGCCGTCTTCTGGCTCGCGGGCTCACCTGGATCCCCACCCTTCCCGTGAGCTCATCCTCACTTCCTCCCCGTGAGGCCTTTGCTGGCAGGTGAGCGGGCGACATCTGCGCGGCCGGCGAAGCAGCAAAGCAGGGGAAATCTGTGCAATTTCCTGAGCGGCCGACCCGGAGAGCAAGGTTCATAAAGAAGAAAGAGAACAGCGCAGAGGAGCCGAGGCCGGCCTGGCAGCCTGCTAACCGCATTGCCTGGGGGACCCCAGCAACCTGCAGAGAGCCTCAGGGTCCCGGAGGGAGGGAGGGTTCCGCAGGGTCCCGGGAGGGCGGATTCCACCCGGAGGACGATGGGTCATCCAGAGCCTGGCTGTGGAGTGGCCGTGGCCGGGTCACAGAGCCATCTTAAGCTCTGATGAAGCCAGTGCGGGACTCTGCGGCCCTCAGGGCTTCCTCGACAGCACTTTGGGCTGGACATTTGCAGCTAGTTTCAACCCTGGGAACTCAGGCTCCCTTACCGCGACAGACAAGGCAGCTTAAGCGTCCTCAAGCGTCTCTGAAGCGATGTGGCTTCTTCCTTTGTCTGCCACAGCTCTGACTTTGCACAGCAGTTCCCAGGCGCTGGATAAAACGCACATATTCAGTGAATTGTGGGTTAAGAATTTTTTTGGTTTTCTTTTATTTCTGAGACAGAGCTTTACTATGCAGATTTGACCGGGAACTCACGGCAATTCTCCTGCCTTAGTCTTCAGAATGTTGGGCTAACACTACTTTTCAAAATTCGCATCAGGTTCCATGGAGACTGCTCAGCAGCTAGAGGCGCCTGCTTCTAGGCTTGGTGTTCTGAGTGTGAGCCCCGGGCCCACAAGACGGAAGGAGAGAAGCAACCCCCGAACAGTTCCTCAGACTTCCACACGTATACAGATTCTATGCTTTTCTTGGGTCTCAGTGAGTGGCCGTAGCACATACGGTGGCAACAGAGCAAGCAGGTGACCTCTGGATCCTTGTCGGAAACTGATGAAGAGTGGCTGGCCTGGGCCACCTCTTGCTCTGGACCTGCTTGGGTATGATAGGTCCAAGCCTGGTCCTCCCGCGGTGGCTGGTGAGCCGGGCTGCCTGGTCCCTCTGTTGTCTGGGCCAGGGCCTAGGCGCGCTCCTGCCTGCTCAGCCTATGCTGGTTCTCACCGGCAGGCTCCTGTGATGTCTTCCATCTTGACACTCGGTGGAGACACTGTGAAAGGCCGAGAATCAATCATGACAATGCTACCTTCCCCGTCTATACCTTCCTTTCATTATGGCACTCTGTGGGAAATACCGATTATATAACAGTGTTTGAATTGCACAGTTTCATATAAATATACATTTTTTTGTTGTTGTTGTTGATGGCTAGATAGAAAGAGACTATATGTTTAAGGGGAATTTAACTAAAATTAATTGAGTGAAGAGAAGAAAGGAAATGTCACGGGGTTAACAGAACAGAGAGGGAGCAGCAACACCAGGGGACTGGCAGTGGCGGGGAGCTGTGACCTCTCTTTGACCTTAAGGGGTGCACACTGAGAAGCCAGTGCATGGGGATGTAGCCAGGCAGGATGAACATGAGTCACACGCTTTGGTACGCTGTGACCCGTGGCCTACCACTTGTTTTGTAAATAAAGTTTTATTAGAACATAGCTAAACTTGTTTACTCACATACCACACTGTCTGTTGCTACTTTATGATTCAGCTAATGGGGGGTAGTGACAGAAACCGTATCGTCTACAGCACTTAAACTACTTACTGTTTGGTTCTATGCAAAGAAAGCTTGCCCATCACTACTTTTCCATGCTGAAGCATGCCCCGCTCCATTCATACACTGAAGTTCAAACCTCTCAGTTCCTCAAAATGTGACTGTAGTTAGAGAGGAGGTAATTTTTCTTTGTTTGCCTTTGTTTGTGTAGACAGATGTGCATGTGTACCATCCTGATCCTCTTGCTCCCAAATCCTGGATGGCAGGGTCAGAGGTATGTATCATAGGACCCAGCTGGGATAATATTAACAATGAGGTCATTCGTGCAGCCCTAGTCCGACCGGAGCAGTATTTTTGAGCAGAGTTTTCTGAGCAGAAGGGAAGATGCCAATGTGTCCATAGGGAAGCTCCTGAGGCGACAGAGGGAAAAGACAGCCACCTACAAGTCATGGAGGGACACCTCAGAAGAAACCGACTCCGCTGAGACAAAGTTTTAAACTGTGAGGAGAGAAATGCACGTTGTGAGCGGCCCTCTGCGTCTGTCACAGCAGCCCTGTGACAGTGGACCTTCTGGAGGCAGGAAAGGTCTGGGTGGAATAAGCACCCACTGTTCTGTTCCTCTCCTGCCCAGCTGTGGAGATAAGCCGGTGGAAAGGCTGGCCTCCCAGGGCCCAGGACAGACCCAAAAAGCAGAGAATCTGTGCCTGAACTACTCACTGCCCCACCCTACCTGCCCTTGGGGTTGGAACGACACAGGCTCCAGAAGCTGGTGAGAAATGGTGTCCCAGAAAGCTCATCCAAACGCTGCTGCAAGCTCCTGTAATACCCGCCATCTGTGCCCCCATTGGTCCCAAGAAAGCATCTCTTCTAAACAGCCGTTCCCTATTGGCTGGCATTGTCTGCGTCAGCAATCCTAGGTCTCCCAGGCAGTCTTCAATTAGGTCCTCCTGCAGGAGCTGCCTTTGAGGCAGCTGGCTCCTGGTGTTTACATAGAGGTGGCCCCGCTGTTCCTCTTACACAGATGACCGTCCATCACACGGTTTCAACAGTTTCTTACTCTTGTGAGCAACTCTCTCTCCTTGATTTTCTTTTTTGGTAAAATAGACATGGCAAAACATTACCAAGAAGTGCTCAGTAGGTATCACTAATAGATAACAACTTAAGAGAAACATGACCACACCTTTATTACACCCAAGAGAATGGTTAAGAACAGAAGTTGTCAACCACACCTCATCCTCTCCCTGCTCGAAGGTCTCCGTTGTCTCAAAAGTGTGTAATGCTTCTTTCTCACAAGCTTGAAGGCTTGAATGGCCATGTTTATTTATTGGAAAAAATTTTATTTGTCCTCTTTAAAATGTCTTGCTTATCTGGTACATCAATCTGGCGGTTCCTCAGAAAACTGGACACGATACTTTTGGAGGACCCAGCCATACCACTCCTGGGCAGATACCCAGAAGATTCCCTAGCATGTAATAAGGATACATGCTCCACTATGTTCATAGCAGCCTTATTTATAATAGCCAGAAGCTGGAAAGAACTCAGATGTCCCTCAACAGAGGAATGGATACAAAAAATGTGGTATATATACACAATGGAGTACTAGTCAGCCATTAGAAACAATGAATTCATGAAATTCTTAGACAAATGGATGGAGCTGGAGAACATCATACTAAGTGAGGTAACCCAGTCTCAAAAGAATACCCACGGTATGCAGTCACTGATAAGTGGATATTAGCCTAGAATCTTGGAATACCCAAGACACAATCCACATACCAAATGATGTCCAAGAAGAAAGGAGTGGACCCTAGTTCTGGAAAGACTCAATGCATCAGTGTAGGGGAATACCAGAACAGGGAAGTGGAAGGGGTGGATGGGGGAACAGGGGGAGGGAAAAGGCATATGGAACCTTTGGGGGTGGGGAACCAGGAAAAGGGAAATGAAATAAAGAATATATCCAATTAAAAAATATGTCTTGCTTATCACACCCCTGTGTGAGCTTGTTCCTGTCCCCAGAATTTCCTGTAAAGTTCCAGGTTAAAGTCTTATTAAGGTAAGGGTGGTGCCTTGGATTGTGTCATTTTACAGGAATGGGGTTTCTGCTTCTCCCACTTTCTGCGCTGGTGACGACAGTGGACTTGGAGGCGTGAGTTGATCTGATTCCTGAAGTCTGATAACTGTGTCAGTGTACACGGTAGTGCGTTCTGGTGGGCTCCAGCAAGCCCACTCTTTCAGTCTGGCTTGCAGAACGTCGAGTTTTCTACTCTGATACATCCTCTGTATTTATCAACAACATTATTCTAGAAGGAAGAACTTCCCCTCATCAACTAGTGACCTTGAAATATAATCTTATCGAAAAGACAAAAGTTATTTTCTTTATTGCTTTCAGAACACTGGGTTGCTAGGACAGAGACAAATGGCCATTTTCTTGGTATTATTAAGAACTCTGAGTTTGGGGGCTCACTAGTGCTCCGTCAGCAGTGGGCTTGGTGAGCGGATATGAGGAGATAATCAGTCACGGGTCCAAGTAAAAAGCCAAGCGTGGCCACTTGCCTGTCATCCTCGTGCTGAGGAGGCAGAGGCACCTGGGTCCCTGGAGCTCAGTGGCCATCTAACTGAGCTTACACAGCGAGCCCCAGGTCCCAGCGAGGGATTCCGTCTCCAAAAGTAATGTGGACAGCTCCTAAAGAACAACAGCCAGCTTAGACTCTTGGAGACACACACACACACACACACACACACACTCATACACAAACATAGTAAGAGTTTAAAAATCATATTTTATGTTTTTAAATGCCCTGATGTCAGTATTTATTTGATGCCAAATTGCTCTCTCTTCAGCCAGTGGGTGATTTTTCAAATCGGTTCTTGTGTCCTTTTGACTCAACACCATTAGCCTTTGATAATGCCCTTGCTTTCTGGCATAGCAAGGTGCCCACTCCCATCTGGTGTAGCTTTTTCTCCATTAATAAGGCCCGAGTCTCTGCCCAGTTTCTCTAGAAAACAGAAGCTGAAGCAAAGCCAGGTACTCAAACTTTACTGGGAAGAGTTTTGGGGAAGGCAAGGCGGGGGCCACAAGAGATGCTCTCGCGGAGGGAGGGGCCTTCTCTTCTCGGTCAATTGCTTGGGTGCTCAAAGCTTTTGAGCAAGAAAGTCCACCCCAGAACAATGGCAGGCACCATCTCACCTGCTTTTTCCTCCTCTGTATTCTTAAGCTGTGATTCTCGAAGTACCTCTCCTCATAGCGGAGGCGAAGCCAGAGCATACACTGGTGGGCAGTCCAGCCAATGTGCAGTTGAGATGTCCCTCTCAACACTACCGCTCTTCGTGGGGAGTCCTTAGTGTGGGCTGTAATGGTGATCAGTGGCTTTACAGCCCGTAGGACAGTGTGTTATTATTGTTAGTACTTTGTGGATCACAAAAAGGGGGATAAATCCAAGGCCACCGATGCAAGTGGACCATGTAAGACTGGGGAGCTCATTGGCTGGTTCTGGTATGTTTGCCTCTTTTGCTACATAGATTCACATGTGTGTTTAAATCTTCTTATAATATTCAGATTTAATAAGGAAAAAAACCTATCTGCATGTCTTTACCTAGAGGGGAGGGCAAATCCAGTTGTTTGAGGTAATGGCGTATTACAATCACAAAAGACTTCAAAGCGATTGGTAAATAAAGCTATGGTCCAGGGGTCAAGATCTACACTCATCACCTCACCCCTTCACTGCCTATTTCAGTCCTGCAACATCTGGTTCAATAGAGCCCGAACCATTGACCCTGGTGGAAACATTTCCACCCAGACTCCAAAACCGTGCATTCGGTAGAGTCTGCTGTGACAGGAAGAGGAAGCTAATCTTCTCTGTGCCTCTACAGGGAATGTGAGTAAAACCAGTTATATCTTCACTTGTTCTCTGGACCCAGGAGTTTTAACAGCACAAACCAGGTTTGTTCAGTGTTTGTGCTATTTGGTGCAGAGGTCATGCAAAATGACCTTGGTCTGGTCTTTTAGCTGTGACTTCTCAAAGTCACTACACCCCCCCCCATCTTCAATCCAGGTGATTGTCTCTGGGGAATGAGGTACATGGAAGACTCTGTGTCTCATGGTCCAGAGCCTCTGGTGGGTAGTAAATGGAGCTCTTTGTTCTGTGACAGTGCAGTAAAAGGTCTCATGAGAACAGTATCCTGTCAGCCCTCATATGGTGGTGCTGGAGCGGTGAAGGGGGAAGAAGAGACAACCCTATCTCTTGAGTAGTCTGATGAGGAAGAGTTGACTTTTCTAATGAAATTAGGAAGCCTGATGTCATCTATTGCCACTGTATGGATAGCTGGTTACTTGGTACTGTATCAGGGCTCAGAGTCAGACTCTGTGGTCCTCAGGTATTCCTTTAACATCACAGCTAGAACCACGAGCATGAACCACGTAGGGACCATTCCTACCTATCTCATGGCTACTCTGGTCCCAGGCATATTCTTTAGGCACCATCATGGCCAACAAAAAGGGTTTTCTAGTATCATACCTTTGGGGTTTTTTGTTGTTGTTGTTGTTGTTCTTTTGTCTTTTTTTTTTTTTTTTTTTTTTTTTTTTTTTTTTTTGGTACCCAACCCCATGATCTCATCCACGTATTTCTCTGCAGGATTCCTGGCTCCGGGTCTTATTCAGTGCCTCTGCCATTGTTTGTCAGTGCAGTCTGTGTTGCTGTAACAGAAGACCTGAGACTGAGTAATTTATAAGTAACAGATACGTATTTTGCTAGTGGTTCTGGAAATTGGGAAGTCCACAGGCCTGGCACTGGGTGTGGGCCACTGAACTGGGTCACCCCTGGACAGAACGTGTAAGGGAAGAGGTATGCAATTATTTCATTCAGGTGTGTGAGGGAGCACCAAACTCCCCCCTTCTCAACAGCCCCTTTTTTCTCCATAACAGCTTTGATCCTTCACGAGGATGGTGCTCTCATGACCCAGTCACCTCTGGAAGGTCTGGTCTGGTCTGCCTGTGCTAGTGAGCTGGGAGTTAAATTCGCATAGGCCAGCAGTCACGGGCTGTCTTCCTCAATCGCTCTCTACCTCCTACACATGGACTTTGAGAAACACAGGGAAACCATAGCAGCCACCACTACACAACATTTAAGGACCAAGAAGATGGCTGACTCAGCATAGGAGAATCCTGCACTGTATTCCTCCAACGAAAGAATATGTGGTACTACTGAGCAGGCATGACGCAGACGACCTAAAGCCACACGGTTCTCTCATCCCTGCATATCTCATAATCCAGAGACAAGCAGCTAGACAAGAAAAGGAGCGATGACTTGGAGACGCCTCAGTTAAGAGGCCTCCCCAGGTGAACTGCAGCATCAGGACACTGGAAGTGGTGTATGTATGGGCTGTGGTTTCTTCCTCGGGTCCCATTCACTACTGCTAACGGGTCAGTATTTCCACACATCAACCCACTGTGCTGCCAGGAGCTCTGTTTACAGGGGAGCTCCTGCTCCCCATCCCACCTGGTGCAATTCCCACGGCCATGTCTAAAGCCAAGGCCTTGCTCTCCTGAATGAATTTACAGAGGCTTCAAGTTCAAGTGAGGTCCAGAGGGCTCTCCAGCCGTCCTTCTGTCACTCAGGATTGGGAACCAGCAGGTCTCATGGCATTTAGAAATATTCATGGTTGGGAGTTTGAATGCACGGAAATAAGAGACACACACAGCAGAGAGCTGAGAATGCAGCCCAGTGGTAAAGTGCTTTCTTAGTACCCATGAGATTCTGTCCCTAGCACTTCTTAAACTAGGTGTGGTAATGCACCTCTGTCAGGCCAACACTCAGGAAGCAAACATAGAGGACCAGAAGGCCAGTGTTTTATACACATACACATATACACATGCATACACACACATTTATATATATATATACACATATACATGCATACATACCATATAAACATATACATATACAATAATATACATATGTACATGCAATATACATATACACATATATACATGCACATGTGTATGTATATACTCATATACTCATACTCACACATATATACACATACAAACATACATATCACATATACACATATACATAATGCATACATATGCATATACCTATATATACATGCATGCACACATACATATGTGCATATACACATGCATATATACAAATATGCACATACAAACACACACATATATACATACAAACACACATACATAAATATATACACACATATATACAGAGAGACAAAGAGACACATAGACAGAGACAGAGAGAGAGCATAGAATTCTATAGCAAAGCTACTGTCCCACGGATGTCCATTGGCATCTGAGTACTGGTCTGATGGATCATAGTAGAAAAGCAGTGACTCACTATATAATAAAAATGGTACATCTGGGATTCGGTCTGGCTAAATTCACAAGGCACTAATGAATGATGTGAACAGGTGGCGCTGGCTCCCGCTGCACCTCCTTCTCCACAGTCTCTCAACAGAGGAGCAATATAGGAGGGCCAGTGCCTCCTTCCCACAGAAAGGAGAAGTCGTCCTGAGCCCCTTGCTATTAGGGATAAAGAAAAAAAACCCACCATATCAACAGGCACATGGACAGTGTCAGGTACCACAGCTGGGCTAGCAGCTGTGCTGCAACTGGTTGGCACCTGACTCGGATTACAGTAATCCACCACCATGCGTCCACCCGAGGCTGAAAGAGGAGGACGGACTGGGAGGTGGTGCGTGGTTCTTACTGGGTGAGAGCCGCACTGTTCCCTGGAGCACCCCTAGAACACAGCTTAGCTTCGGCTTACCACCTTGGCAAGGACAAAGGGTTAATCTCCCCACAGCCCTGCAGATGGGGTCTACCTTTACCACAGAAGCCAGGGAACCGCCGTGAGGACTCTGTTATGTGTACTCGTCCAAGCCAGGCATTCTAAGGAGAATCTTAACTGAGAATTAGAGAAGCAAAGGGCGGTTCTCATTGTACATTTATACTAGCGGAAAGAAATAGGTCTGTTCTGGAGAAAGAGAATTCAGGAGTTCCTACTGATGTTTCCAGACAAAATGTAAGGCTGCATTCTCATCCTGAGTGGATGGTCTATCTCTCATCTTGTTTCAGTTCATTTAAAATTTCTGGGTGCGTATGTTCATGTGTGTGCTGATCCGTGTGTGTGTGTGTGTGTGTGTGTGTGTGTGTGTACACGCGGTAAATGTGCGTGTGTACCTGGAACCCCAAGGACAAGCCCAGCTGTTTGCTGACACAGGGTTTCCCACTGGTTAGAGCACACTGAATAGGTTGGCGTGGCTGGCTATGGAGCGCCGGAGATGCACCGCTCTGCAGACCTGGGGATTGCGAGTGTGACACTAGGCTTGGCTATTTTTATGTGTGTTCTGGGGAACTGAACTTGGGTCCTCATGCATGCAAAACACTTTCCTGATGCCACTGTCTCCTCTGGCCCTGACCCTTCTTTTAGTTCCGAAACTCTAGGTTCATAATTACATTAACAAAGGCATTTCTTCATACATTCTGCCGTGTTGTGGGATAGTTTTAAAAGGACGGTAGTTCTAGTGTCCTCTCTGCACTAGGCTGTTCCACTGCTCATTCATATCCGGTGCCGAGCACTGCACATTATACACCTGCCCGTTTGAACTCAGACTCTGTGGCTTTCTTTGACCAATAAAATGGGAGTTGCCGTTAGAGTGATGCTGGTCATTTCCAGGGAGAAGGCTTAACAGCCCGAGTATCTTTTCTCTTTGCCTCAGTGACTGACTCTAAAACATCCCAGACAGATGCTATTTCCAAAGTTTGGGTCACAGGGGAAGGATAATGTGGGGTGGGGCTGAGGCCTACATATAATCACGAGGCAGCCTGAGGCTGTGGAAGGCACCATCATTTGGGTTTATTTGGTACTATAGCATAACATCGCCCGGTCTGTCCTGATCCGCATGCTGTTCAGTACAGTTTAAGATATCTTTCTTCATGTTCTTCTCAGTCCTTGGGATGAAGAATTTACTGTTACGGTGCTATTTTATGGAGCTTTCCACACTAACTCCTCCTCCTCTTCTTAAACCACTAACCTGATACTGGTATTACCATTTCTTCTCACTGGGTTATTGTTGAGAAAGATTCACAGATGTGGAGTTGCAGTGCTGGAGGCTGGATGAACTTGGATTTTGCTCAGTGCTCCAAATCTCTCCGTGTTAGCCTGGCATCTTTCTGCCTCTTGACAGCACCTTGTGACAGGGTGAGTCTTCAGTTTCATCAGTACAGCTCCCTAGCAGGCTTTGGGCATCCGCCAATCTGATGGGGGGGGGAAGATGGCTCAGCTGAGCCTCCGTAGTTCATGGTCTGAGAAGGTTGGACTTCTTACCCTATAATTTAACGGTCACTCGTGTTTCTCTCACTGACTGTTCAGATACTCTGCCCATTTGGGGTGGCTGGCAGCTTTCTTCTTAAGTTTCAGAAACTCTATATTCATTAAAATACTCGTATTTAGTCTATGATATAACTGTATTTCAGCGGATGAGATGCAAGGGACTATGGGAAATCTAGCATGATTACTGATGCGTCCCTCTTTTGAGCCGGCAACCAGCAGAGGCTCTGGACTTGACCTTGCTGAGCTGGTGAACCACATGTTTCCTACTGCTCTTCTTGTTATGAAAAACAAAACAAAACAAAAACAAAAACAAAAAAAATCCTTAGCCTTAAGGCTTTTGGTTTATGTATTGCTTTGGTTGCTTGAAGTTTTCATATATATTCAAACTACTGTAAATATGAATTTAAATGCTTTCTCTTTCACAAAGCAGGCCAGAACATCTAACCTTTCCTTTGCCTCTGTCATTTTTCTCCTCCTCATTTGCCTCTTATACTATCTTCCACCACCCCTCCCCTCCCCCCCCCACATAACAATTTAAAATGCAGGCTCCAGTGCAAAGTCTAATATGTATTTCTCAGTGCACAACAAACGAGCTCCCTAGTTTAGTTTGACTATGTCCTCCTCAAGTGCTGGGAACCTAGTCCTCACGGCAGTGTCCATCGGGTGGAAGTAGACTGCCTTCATGATCCAGCCATGGATGAATGAATTCATGGATCTGCGAGTTACTGTGGAAGTGACTCTGAGATAACATTAAGCTCTCATTGGCATACTTGCTCTCACTCAGGTTAAGATGCTCTGAGAAGCCCTTGCCAGGGGGGTGGTGTCAGCCTTCAGAGCAACAAGCCAAGTCAACTCTGCTCTTCCTAACCGACCTACTCTGGGCCACAGAAAACAGAGGTAGATGCTGGGATGTGCAGGGTGAAGGTGGGTGTGTTCAGAGGGTTTCAGTCTGTTTCTCGTCCTGTTTTAGGAGCAAATACACGGAGATAAAAGATAGGCCATGCAGCACTGGGGACAGCCCGGCTGCCGGACACTATTCCATGTTCCATGGAAGTGATCAAGATATGAACAGGCTGTTTCCTGTCCCTGATCAAACCTCCTCCGCTTTGTTTTGCTTTGCTTTGTTTAAATCTTTGGCTCTTATCCTTTCGGCCATATGAACCACATCTTTCTCCCTCACCTGGGTGAGCTTGCTTATTTCAAGACAGCTGTGGTATGCGTGTGCTTCCTCCCTCAGGGGTCCAGATGCTGCTGCACACGGGGCTGGAGGGATGAAGTGGGGCCCGGAACAAGTGGGGTGTGCAGGATGCTGAGCCGGGGTGTGTGCTGGGGAAGGGGGCTTCTCTGAGGAAGGCTGGTGTCACAGCTCTGAGATGACACTCAGTGGAAGAGCTCTCTTAGGCGATCTTGAGCGGAACAGCCGGTGTGCAGACCTTTATCAGGGGTGCGCATGTACACAAACATTTTCAGGGGGTAACCAAGGGCTATATATGAACCCTGGAGAGTGGGAAGGAGTTTTCAGGGTGAATGTAAAATTATTGGCTAGAGCCTAACAAACTGAATGCTTCGTTTGTACGGAGAGGCACTCCAGGAGCTCCAGGAGGCCCAGGTACTAGCTGGGCAGGTTCTTATTGGGAAGAGGAACTTGCCCAGAACTACTGAGCCTTCCCCAGGTAGAGTGTGTGTGTGTGTGTGTGTGTGTGTGTGTGTGTGTGTGTATGAGGGGGTCAGGTTCACCAGACAAGGTCAGAGAAGGGGAAGGCCTGCTGGTAAAGGAGTCCTCCATTTTGTGCCAAGCTCAGAGGAGCTATCTGGACACGGGAGACTGCGGCCTTAATTAGCAAGGTTTCCCTACAGATAGCGTGTTTGATTTTGGTGCTTAGCATACCATATGGAGGATTCTAAATTCACCCCTGGTCTGTGGTCTCTACCCAACAGAAATGAAAGCCCCGGTACTTAAGAAATTATATTCTAAGGCATGTGTTGCAATGTCATCTGCAGTGTTAAGGGCTGACCTGCCTTAGTTAGGGGGTCACGATGAACACCCTCGTGACCAACTTGGGGAAGAAAGGGTCTCCTTTGCTTACACTTCATATTACAGTCCATCACTGAAGACGGTGAGGGCAGGAACAGAAGCAGAGGCTGCGGGGGGATGCTGCCTGCTGGCTGGCTCCTAATGGCTCTCTCCGTCTGCCTTCTTATAGCACCAAGGACCACCGTTCACAGGCGGCACTGCCCGCGGGGAGCTGGGCCCTCCCATATCTATCACTGAACATCACAAGCTTGCCCACAGACCAATCAAGCAGGGGCATTTTCTTAGTTGAGCTTCCAAAATGATTCTAGCTTGTATGATTTTTGCTATGTAGCTCTGTATGTTGCTTTGACATAAAGCTAGCTAGCACACTACTGTTCTTTTTTGTGTGGCACTTGGGATAAAACCCAGGGTCTTTCCCATTCTGGGGCAACTGTTTTACCACGGAGTGCCATCCCTAGCCCAGACTATCTGGAAAAAAACATTGTCACTTCAAAACACTAAAGCAGTAAAAGGAAAGAAAAGAAAATTTTACTTATAATAATAATAATGTGTGTGCATGTGTGTGCATGTGTGTGTGTGTGTGTGTGTGTGTGTGTGTGTGAAGTCTATGTGAGTGGAGAGCACATGTGCCACAGCATATGTGTGGAGGTTACAGGAAAACTTTGAGTCAGTTCTTTTCACTTTGGGTTACAGGGATTGAGATCACATCATCAGGTACCATCTCACTGGCCTCAATTCCACTTCCAGTCTCTGCAACTGGAAGCAGGAACTGAGAAGGTCCAGCAAAGGCTGGTGCGCCCAGATAATGGGCACTGTGCTGCTCCCTGATGGTGAGCGGAAACCGGGCCGACTGGCTCGACAAGGCGGCAAGGCACACATGCTGCACTTAGGTTTTTAAATTTATTTATTTTATGTATATGAGTACACTGTAGCCGTACTGACAGTTGTGATCATGAAGGTTGCTTGCTCCGGTCGGCCCCTCTCTTTGGCCTTTATGTATTTATTCTATGTAAGTACACTGTAGCTGTCTTCAGGCACCCCAGAAGAGGACATCAGATCTCATTACGGATGGTTGTGAGCCACCATGTGGTTGCTGGGATTTGAAATCAGGACCTTCGGAAGAGCAGTCAGCGCTCTTCTTAACCAGTGAGCCATCTCTTCAGCCCTTCCCCCCCAATCTGCTGCATTTCCTAAGCTATTCCAGGGTCTGTTCCACCACCCTTGAACAGGCTAATCAGACCTTGTTTTGCCACAGTTGCTTAGCCCACCTGGAGTGGAGTCTTCTGTTTACCACATCCACAGCATTCCTGCAAAAACAAGACTGCCTGCTGAAGCTTGTTGTGAAACAAAAACCCAGCTGAAACTAAGGGTGGGTCTTTACCTATAGAAATGCAGAACTGAAAAGTAAACTTTGAGCCTTGATCAGAACTTTTGTCTTGGCTCCATTCTTTGCTAGTCTCCCCACCACCACCTTGATTTCAGCCTCCCTTTCAGGTAAACCCAGTTTGCTCATGACTGCTGGACGGTTCCACTCCAGAAAGATGGAAACGTGTTCTTGTGTGTGTTTGTGTGTGAGGATTTATGTGTGTACTTATTTAAAAAATGAAGAAACAAACGTACTTACTTTAAGTCTGCAGACTTTCTTTTACTTATTTATTTATGTATTTATTCATCCTTATTTATGTGTGCACATGTATGTCTCATGTATGCACATGCCCTTGGAAGCCAGAAATGGTGTCAGATTGCCTAGAGCTGGCGTTACATAGAACATGAGCTGCCTGATATGGAGCTGGGGACTGAACTCCAGTCCTCTGGAAACCCAAGCTATCCCTTGAGCTGCTATGCTACCAACACTGTCCTTCTTATAGTAACTAGCATACATTAAAACAATACATACTAAAATAACACTATTATTATTTGAAGTAAGCAGTGGTGGCTATGTAGGGAGAGACGGTCTTGGACTGTTACTACTGAGGATAGTGTGACAGAAGAGAAAAATGAAAGAGGAGACAAAATTGCTACTTTCTGCAAAATGGAAATAGTATTTATGGTAAAAATTAAAATGGAAATGTGGAAATTAGCATCCTAAGTTATAGCTATATTATAATGAATATGGAAAAGTTATACAGGAGTGTGGAAAAATTAAAATATTGATTCAATTACGTGAGTAGAACTTGGGCAATTTTTATCTAAGATTCTGTGGCTATTTCAATGTTGTTTTTCCTAGCAACTATTTCAAATGGGAGTTCAGAATAGCTCCTGGTGCACAGATACTCGCAAATGTCAGATGTGTCTGCAGATACTTTATTTTGAGACCAGCTTCCCAAGCAGCTTCCTGTTCTTGGACACCTTCCAAATGCCATGGCTCCTCACAGCAGCTCCCGTGGATAGCTCCTCACAGCAACACCCCTCCCGTGGATGGCTCCACGCAGCAATCCCCCTCCCGTGGATGGTTCCTCGCAGCAGCCCTCCCCACCGTTCCCGTGGATGGTTCCTCGCAGCAGCCCTCCCTCCCGTGGATGGTTCCTCGCAGCAGCCCTCCCCACCGTTCCCGTGGATGGCTCCTCGCAGCAGCCCCCCACCCCCGATCCCGTGGATGGCTCCTCACAGCAGCCCTCCCACCGTTTCCGTGGATGGTTCCTCGCAGCAGCCCTCCCTCCCGTGGATGGCTCCACATGGCAGCCCCATACCTGTACATGGCTCCTCGCAGCAGCCCCCTCCCGTGGATGGTTCCTCGAAGCAGCCCCCCACCCGTGGATGGTTCCTCACAGCAGCCCCCTCCCGTGGATGGCTCCTCGCAGCAGCCCCCCTCCCGTGGATGGCTCCTCGCAGCAGCCCCCCTCCCGTGGATGGCTCCTCGCAGCAGCCCCCCACCCGTACATGGCTCCTCGCAGCAGCCCCCGCGGTTCCTCTCTACATTGCTGCAAGGCTGACCAACAGTCTTGTTTATAGAGGTGTTTGGTCCTGTGATGCCAAACTCACTGCCTAGAGCATGGTGATGTTGAGATGTGAAGTCTGTCCTGAGTTATCCCAGTGACCCTTGTAAGCACAGAGGTCTCTGTGAGAGAGAGGCAGGAGCCAAAGCCAGGTGGAGATGGGGAGAGGCTGGAGCACCAACCACGAGCCAAGGACTTTGGGTAGCATCTGGAGAGGAAGGAGTGGTCTCCCTTGAGCTGCAGGAAGGTCCCTGCATACCTGTATCAGCTGCTTTTCTCCTTGCTAAGGCAAGTGTCACACACAGAAGCGATTTAATGAAGGGTTCATCCAGACCTACAGTTAGAGGGAATACTCCACATAGCGGAGAAGTCATGGTGGCAGAAGCTAAATAGGCTGGCTGGGCACGCTGCATCCAGTCAGGAAGTGGAGTAAGCAGGAACGTGGGGGTAGGGGTGGGAGGAAGGCGGGACCTCAGTCACATACTTCCTCCAGTAAGGCTCCACCCCCTAAAGGTTCCATAACCTTCTCAATCAGGGCCCCCGGCTGCAAACCAAGCACAAGTACCTGAGCCTGTGAGGGACATTTCACATCAAAACTACTCCTGACCTCCCGTGACTCATTTCAGACAGGCTGTGAGAACTTAAGTGACTCTGTTCCTTCCTTCCTTCCTTCCTTCCTTCCTTCCTTCCTTCCTTCCTTTTAAAGATTTATTTATTTATTTATTTTATGTATGTGAGAACACTGTAGCTGTCTTCAGACACACCAGAAGAGGGCATCGGATCCCCATGACAGATGGTTGTGAGCCACCATGTGATTGCTGGGAATTGAACTCAGGACCTCTGGAAGAGCAGTCAGTGCTCTTAACCACTGAACCATCTCTCCAGCCCGGGCTCTGTTCTTTCAAACTACAAACTCATAACAATCTGTTACATGACCCATAACGAACTGATACAGGAAGGCTGTTAAAACATGTCTTGGTATTCCAGCTGCCTATATAATTCCATTTTTCATGACTAACACTAAGTACCACACTGCTTTCTGTTTGAATTCCTGTGTGACTGAGTCCCGGTTTCTTCTCAGGTGGATGGAAGCCTGGGGAAGTCTGTAGACAAGGTGTACCCTCGAGAGCACAACACCGCACTCACGTATTTACATGTGTACAAATGACAGGAACAAGGAAACCGGGAGGAAATGAAGCCAAATATTAGCCATGGTGGAAATATTAACTTGTCTTTTGCTTCGGGCTTTTGAGGATATCTCCAGATCTCTCCAACAAAGCAGATATTACTCCGATAAGAAGGAAACCTGTAATTTTAATTAATTAGAGAAAAGCCAGACTAAGTATTTACATCATTCTCTGGCAGTGCAGATGCCATCATGAGGGCTAGAGGGGTGGCGGAAAGGTTTGTGAGAGGACGCGATTCTGAGCAGGGCCTGGAGAAATCTGAATCTGAGGACAGTAGCGAGCAGAAGGTCTGCCTGGTGGGGGCTGACTGAGCTGAGAAAGAGATGGCGCTTTCCCAGGGGTGATGCTTCCCCCTGCAGGCTCACATATCTGAATACTTGGTCCCCGGTGGGTGTGACTGCTTAGAAAGGATTAGGAGGTGCGGTCTTGTAGGAAGTGCGTCACTGTGCCTGGCTTTGAGGTTTCAAAAGCCCCTGCCATTCCCAGTTAGCTCTCTCTGCCTTGTGGTTGTGATAGAACCTCTCAGCCACTGCCCCAGCGCCTGCCCGCCCACCTGCCCGCCCGCCTGCCTCTGGCCATGCTCCCTGCTTGGACTCCAACTCTAAACCCCAAATAAACACTTTCTTTTAGAAATTGCCTTGGTTTGGGTGTTTCTATCATAGCAACAGAAGAGTAGCAAAGATACTAGGTTAATAAATAAACCCAATTAACTTAAAGGAAGAATCCTTGGAGTTTACAATAAGAGTACAAAGAAAAGACCAAAATGTTACTCTTGTGGCTAATTAGTGTTGGGAACTGTACTAGTATTCTCTGTACAGTATCCAATACTACATTACCGCATTATGCCCCTAAATTCTTCCAAACACTTTCAGGAGAAATATTCTAGAATTGTCCTATATATGTAGATGAGGAATAAAAAACAAACAAACAGATGTTGGGTAATTTGCCAATAAGTAGTTGAATCTGGATTTGAATTTCCAAATCATTCCAAAGTCTATGTTTCAGAAGTAGGTCAGGGGAGCAGGTGATTGAAGGTGCTTTAAAACCTTGTAATAGCTGTTTGTTTTCTATTGTGGTGTAACAAATCACCACAGATTTAGCAGTTTAAAATACCCATTTATCTCATTCCGTAGTTCTTAAGTCCAGGAGGCCTCAGCCACTTTCTCCTGAGAGTCTCACAGTCTAGAATCTCGGCAGTGGCCAGACCAGGCTCTTCTCTGGAGACTGCGGGGGAAATCCATTTCCCAACTTTTATGTTACCCCTCAAAGTCACCCCTTATGGTGGTAGGGGTAAGAGTCATGTTTCTTTCTAGCTGTTGCTAAATTCTTCCCATGCTTCTGAGTTCTAAATTACTCTGATATTCACTGAACAAGATCCCACTCCTTTCCATTAACCCCGCCCACTCCACTCACCGTCATCCTTTTGCTGTAGACCATGTGATTGTGGTGGCATCTCAGCCTGTGGACCAATCCCGTAATCAGAGGGGAGCAGGTTACTCTGCTGCGTCATTCTGGGAATTATGCCCTTGGCCCACAGGGAGATTTCTGATGTTTGTCTTGGCAAAGAAGAATGGTTGGAGTTTTGATCAGAGAACAGACCTTGTGGAACAGTGGGTTTGGAGAGACTGCTGGGCATTCCTGTCTAGAGGGGTCTGAGGTGAGGTAAGAGTGAAAGCAAAGATAGCAAGAGGGGCTTTCTGTGGCTGGATGGGGCGGAGCGGAAGGAAGAAGCCAGCCGGGAAGGAAGTTAGCCAGTGAGACGCGCGTGGGTTGGTGATCCACGCTGCGGGACTCTTGACCGCCTGCAACACCTTCTCTCCAGTATTTCATCCTCTTTACACACCTTCAAGGCAGCTCTCTCTGGCTGACAAATGAGGAAACCTGCATGTCTGCTGTGCCTCCGACGTCAGATGGCGGACCTGTGGCCAAAGCCACTGGGGGCCCCACTCTTCCGGGGTCTCAGTACGAGGACACTAAGTAGCACGGATCTGTGGTCCCGCTGTCACGGTCCTCTGGGTTCCTATCATCTACCCTTGCCTGGCCTGGGCTAATTCGATCCATCCTAAGAGAAACAAGTAGGGGAGTCTGATGAACAGGTATCCCTCAGGGGATAGAAGATGGAGGAATTCCAGAACCTGAACCCTGGCTCTCTGAGCTTTGAGACTTCTTCATCCCTGTAAGGTATGGAGGAGAGGCGAGGGAGGATGTAACAGGGAATGGAAGAGCTGAGGGGCAGAGGGTGAGCAGTTCCCAGAAGGGGGTGTGGATGCTTGCTGATTATCAGCTGGACTTATAGTAGAAAAAAGGAGCCTCTGCAGACAAGCTGGAATTCCACGATGGAATCCCAGCTGCCCGTACTCCGACCGAGTACAAACAGCCCTTCTAGGATTCCAGGAACCAAAGGGTGCAGGTTTTGTACATGGGTATGTGTGTCCTAGAATAAGTGCCTGCTGCTCTAGAATCTGCTTTTGTGACTGATCAATACTGACGATAGCTGTCAGGGGTGGGCCCCGGCACCTGTCAGGGCAGTAGTCTCTTCCGATGACCTATGGACAGGCAGCCAGGAAGCCGAGAGGAGTCCTTCCCTGTCTGGGGAAGCAGCTACTGCCCCAGGCTGCCTGGCTCTCAGAAACACTAGAGGAAAAAAAAATCACTCCATTAAGAAATCTAGTCTGGTAATCTCAGGTCTCAAACACTTGCATTTTCTCCAGTCTGCCTGGCTGGGAGAAAGGCAGGAAGGAGAATTTAAAGTGGCATTTATTGATTGGCTTCGCTCACCAAAAGAAGGCCCTTTACCAGCTCTCCCAATTACAATTTATTCCATGGAGAAAGGGAAGCCAGAGAGCCCCCACCTCCACCCCTGGAGCTGCTTTCCACTCCTGTGAATTATGACGTTATGGGGTGGGGGGATTTGGCTCAGCACTTCCAAAAGCTGCCTGCTGAAGCTGGTTCCTTCCCTGCACCTGGGAGGAGATGGGTTGATGGTGCTGTGGAAAGTCGCATTCCAGAGACTTGGGGAACTGGATGTGGGGTGAGCTCAGAAGGCTGACAACCTGTTAGCTTTAGGATGATAACAGGGTCTGGAGGGAGCCGGACTCGGGCTCCAGGCCTGCCCCTGCCCTGGTCTTTGGCTCTGAGCACTTCTCACGTCCAAGAGTTGGTTTTCCTGTCAATAAAGGGATAGACCTCCTTGCATGTTTGTTGTAAAAATTCAAATAGAAGAGGTCCTTCGGGTGCATCAGCAGGACTGATCAGGGGTGTCAGCAATACTCTTGGGGATTGTGACCCCATATGCTGCTCTGTGGGTGCTGGGGTTACCGTTCCCACTGGATAGGAAGCCACGTCTTGCGCTCACTAAAACAATCACTGGATTAGAAAATGTTAGTTTCCCCTTGCTTTGCACTGCCTCTCTTGCCTGCCAGTTCAGTAGCTGTCACTGAGTCCCTGTCTGGCGAGGGCTCACTTCCTGATGACACAAGGCCATGCTGTGTTTTCAAGGTGGGGAGTGAAGGGGGGGGACACAGGGGGACACGGGGACTCAGGGAGCTCACCAAGGTCCCTTCCGTAAAAATTCCACTCGCCAAGCATGCCGCATCCTCATTCTATCTTGTGGGCTAGGGTGGTAATGTGGATTTGGGGATGTATAAACATTCATCCCACTACAGTTGCCAATAAGGCTAATAAATCTATTTTTAGGGTCCCAGAGACTCCCTTTCTCTGGCTTTCATTTCTCTCCACATTCTCGGAAGAAAGTAATTACCTCCTGAGGCAGTGAATCACTAACAGTAGCATCTCATCAGTGTGTGTGTGTGTGTGTGTGTGTGTGTGTGTGTGTGTACATAGGCACACACTGTGGGGGAGAAGGACAGAGACAAGAAGGAGTAGTCTGGGGCAGGGATTGGGCTGAATCTTCTGCCTTAGGGCTTTATGACCTTCCCAAGAACATACCTTCAGAGATGTAATTAACATGACCCACAAAAACTTCATGCTCCGAGACACAGAAGAGGCACAGAGCTGCACTTTCCTCACAGATGTCTTCATGTGTACACGTGATGCTCCTCTCTTCCCACGTCTGAAGCCTCGCATTGGGTATTAACCAGGACAACCACATGGGCACTCTAATAGTCTGCTTTCTTTTAGGGGTTCAAGCATCGCTCAGATGACTTCTGTATTCCAAAGACCTGCAGACAAACAGCTGAAATACACAGAGTTTGCAACTCTCTGCACAGTGTGGATTACAAGCCTGGCCTGAGGCTCGGAGATGGGAACTCAGGTTGGCCTCATGTGACTGGGACAACGCATTTCCCTTTCTGTGCCTTGGTTTAATGGAATAAATAGAACCCATCTTGAAGGAATCCTCCAGACATAAATTCTTTTGAATGTCCATAATAGACCAAATATTTGGCAATAGCTTAAACAGAGGGACTTAGTCATACCAACCTAGAGTTACACAGCCCACGGCTGATGCAGCAGGGAATGGTATAAAACCCAGGGTTCGCTTGGTTTTTTGGTTTTGTTTTTGCTATCTCTCTTCTCACATTTAAAAGAATCAGTTGGTCTCACAATTACATCTTTTTTTACATACTTCTTTTCTGTAAACAAGCAAAGGTAAGGGCGAAAAGAGACGAGGGTTTATGAACCAGTAGAGACTGTCGTCTCAATCTATAGAAGTGGTGGCTTGATGACGGCCAGAACTGAGGGTTTAAGCTTGGGTCTCCAAAACTGCCCCCACAGCCACTTGACTTCGAGGTGGCTAATAACTAGATTGGACTTGGGTCTGACCCACACTGTTGGCTGCAAACAAACAAACATTTCTGCAGGCCCACATAAACACCCCTGGACCCTTAAAGCCATGACATCATTGGCCAGTCAGTTGGTTTCCTGATGGCTTATAAAGATGATATCTGTCTAGAACATTCCTGAACACAATCCTATGGACTAGAAACTCGGGAATGCACAAACATGGTTCCCTTGACCTCAGGGTCTTTGGTTCACAACCTGGTTGAGCACCTGGCCATGGGTACATAGCAAACTCATTTCCCACCCGTGTGCTTGGACCTCGTGGACTGTACTCTCAGGCAGCGAGGGATACATTGGATAACTGGGTTTTCTGGCAGCTGGGAGGTGAGGCAGAGATGCTGATGATCTCAGATGAATTCCAATCACACTGTTCAAGTGGTTTCTGCACCCGAGACTGAGAGGCAAAAAGCCATATGCTACACGTGCGTCGGGTCAGCGTCCCCCAGGAAACCGTGATGAGGGAGATGGTGAAGAGCTTAATAAAGGGCTGTTCACAGAGGTATGGCAGATTAAGCAAACCTGTATGGGTGAGGACGTCCTTTGGGGCTCATAAGGAGGAGCTGGTTTTTTTATCAGCTGTGCACACTAGATCCTGATCTTTTCAAACCCAAAAGAACAAAACTAACCAAACAGAACAAAGTGGGAGAGGGGGAAGGGGGAAGAGCTGTAGCCCTGTCTAGGCCTGACTGTGGAGTGAAGAGCTGTCACACTTAGAGGGAGCAGGATGACCAAACAGTCCAGCTCTTTCCCTCCCACGTTTGTATCAACATTTGGTGCTTCCCATTTGCTTCATTGGAACCCGGAAGAGGAAAGGGGCCTGCTGGGTGATGTAGTCCTAGGGCTTCAGGACATAAAGTGGGGTAAAGGGGCGTGGTGTTATAATTTACAACATGAAACAGCTTCAGTCCTTGTCCCTGTTCTTAGCATAGAACTCCCCAAAACTTCCAGAATTTCTGAAGTTATCAGAGGGATAAGAACAATAAATCCTCATAGAGGATTTTGAACCCCCTTGAATTTATGCTAATAAGGTGAGTTCTGGAAAGTCCCTTGGGAAGAAGGCTGGTTGCCAGGGAGACAACCACTTGACCAGAGGTTCACCTTTCAACCTTCCCCTTGAAGAGAGGAGGGGGGGGGGAAGGGGATGAACCCGGATTAACACTAGCCCAGGATTTAGTCAGACCCATGCAAGGAAGACTCAGAAACTAAGCACCACAGAGATGGCCACAAGTAGGAGCCAGGAGGGAGCATTCCTGGACAGGATGCAGAAGTTCTGTGCCACCCCCTGCCACCTCCAACTCTGTCACATCTTTCTTTGGAGCTTCAAAGAATGATACTCCTAAATCAAGGTGACTTTTTTTTTTTTCTTTTTGGTATGTTGAACAATTTTGTCAGACAGAAATGGAAAGTCTTTTGGACAAGTGTGACTCCAGATTCCCTCCGCTCTGGCACTCCCCATCCCAGCCCTGACAGAAGCCTTCCTCCAATGCTTCTCATCCTGACTAGATTTTCCCAAACAAGAACTGTGTGGCCTCCAGTCTTCCTACTGCAATGTCATTAGCTACAGAAAAAAAAAAAAACCTGGTCTGTCAGCACACCTGGACAAGTGTCTGCTGGGGACATTTGCCCTCTGTTTCAGTCCCACAGAAAATAATGTGCAAACTCTTGTCCCTTCGATGGACCAAATGTGCTCTGAGGCCGTTTTGTGTTCTCTAACCCAATCATTCACTACTCCTTGATGGTACCCAACTGCTGCCTCTCCGGCAGAAAAATGGCATCTGCTGGGCAGGTGGGCTAATCACACTGCAGTAGTCTCCAACAGAACAGCACATGTCTGACTTCTCCAGGATTTCCTTTTGTCATTTTTATGCCACTGGATGTTCTGAGGACAGAGAATTTCCCTCTTATTTCTTCGGCTCTATCCCTTCCTCCATTCTTGTCTCCACCTCCTCCCCCCTCCTCTTTCCCATCTCTCCTCCTCCCCCATCCTCCTTCCCCCTCCTCCTCCTCCCCTCCTCCTCCCTTTTCCTCTTTCGTCTGTCTGTCTGTCTGTCTGTCTGTCTGCCTGTCTGTCTCTTACGTTTTGAATGGCCATATGTTTTCAGGCCAACCTTGAACTCACTATGTAGCTAAGGATGATCTTGAGTTTCTGACTGTCCATCTTCCCGCTCCCGGTTGCTGGGGTTACAGGAATGCACCACTCTGTGGCCTGTGTGGTGTTGGGGACTGACACTGAACCACAGCCCCAGCACACTCATCTTTCTACTTGACTCTGTGCTAGTTTTGCTTTGCTTTTTGCTTGTTTTCTTGTTTTAAAACAGGGTCTCTCTACATAGTCCTGGCTGGCCTCGAACTCACAGAGATCCACCTGCCTCTGCCTCTCTGAGGTTAAGGGTGTGAGCCACCATGCCTGGCTAATGTGCTACTTTTGTATTTCTGTAACAAAATCTCACAGTCAACTCGAGATCAGTCAACTGTTCACTTATCACAGTTTCCGAGGTTTCAGTCTATGGTTACTTAGCCCAGGCTTTTGCCCACACTGTAAAGTCATGCATCACGGCGGGGCAGTGGTGAAGGAAGCTGCTTCCCTGGTGGCATATCAGAGGCAAACGGGGGGGGGGGGGGCGCGACCCAGGGAGGGGGTGTCCTAGGTCCAGAACTTCTAACTAGGCCCCATCTTTGAAGGACCCTCCTATCAGTGTCAATGCTGGGAACCAAGCCTTCAACACGTGGGTCTTTCAGGAATATTCCAGATCTGAACTATGGCCGGCCACCTCTAGACGTTGCCCTCCCATGATAAACTAGTGTTTCAGCAGTCAGAGCTGCGTTCTGGTTCTGAGGGCCGTTCTTACACACGGGCAAGCTTGGGAGGGACTCAAGCGCCTTTGTTTAGAGCCACCTAGTGGGAAGCAGAACTTCCTGATCGTCCTGAAGTAGGGGGTGACTTTGTGGGACTGGGACCTGGGGAACAATGAAATCAGTGTGGGCAAGAGCTCTCCCTGTACAGCAGAATGAACTCTGTGAAGTGCAGGATGGAAAGTTAAATCCCAGAGGGGGAATCATTTTTAGAGGGGAAGAGACCAGGCTTAGCACTTGGGCTGAATTTGAGGTAGGCTCAGTATCATTTATTGAGTATTTGCTGTGTGCCAGACTCTTTGTTAAACGTACACATCACAAACCTTCCAGGAAACCCATCGTTTTCATCTTACCAGGCTAAACGAGGTTCAGAGATTCCCAATGCCTTGTTAAACATAGAAATAGCATTCAGACTACCCAGCTGCAAAGGCCAAATACTTTGAATCCAGTGTCTGCCCTTCGGATGCTACAAACTGATTTTGACACACCCCCCTCCAGAATTTCTAAAGAACCTTTCAGAGATTAACCCTCCCAGACAGCATGTTTACATGTAAAATCCTGGCCATCTGACACCTGTGAAAAACTGGAGGTCTGGAAATCTTAAGCCAACATGCAGCTGTTGTCTGAAACCGAGGGAGAGCTGCTCCTGGTAGATAGGAGATTTGTTCTAACCCTTGTCACAGACCCACCACTCTCTATTGTCCCAAGTACTAAGGTTGAGGATAAGTTGCTATTTCTTTTTTTTATAATTTTGTAATTATATTTATGTACAGAAAACTTAGTGTACATTTAACCCAGGTTAGTGGAGAGTTCTTTAGTCTTTGCTTTTCCCAGCTTGGCAGTGCGAGCCACAGACTTAGGACCCAGGACGTTGCCTCCCCAGTTGCAGTGGATCTCCTCGTATCTGTCATTGTAATTGGTCCTAATAGCTTCCACCAGCTTAGCCAGAGCACCCCTGTCTTCTGAGTTAACCTGTGTGAAGGCAACGGTGGTGCATGTCTTCCAGTGGACCAGGGGCCCCAGCCTGGCCTTTCCCTTGATGATGCAGCAAGGCACTCCCATCTTTCCATACAGGGCAGGCAGGAAAACACCTGCTCAATGGAGTCTACACCATGGGCAATCGCCACCAGCTGAGCCTTCTTGTTCTCCACCAAGGCGGTGACTGTGTTGACTCCTGCTCGGAGGACAGGTGGTCTCTCAGTTGGGACGTCCCCTTTGCCAGTGTCTTTCTTCTCAGCACGGGCCAGTAGCCTTTGCTTCTTCTCCAGTTTTGTCTCTGGCCTGTACTTGTGGGCAAGCTTAAGCCGCTGAGTAGCTGTTTGCCTGTCCAGGGCCTGGGTGAGCTGGTTAATGGCAGGAGGGACTTTGAGCAGCTTATAGAGGATGGCTCTTTGCCACTGCAGCCTGAAGTAGTGGGGCCATTGGACGAAGCGTGTTAGATCTCGTTTGGATTGGATGTCTGTCCTGCCCAGTGCTGAAGTTCTTGGACCTTTTCTCAAACAAAGGACTGACCATTTTTTGGCCTTCAGTTTCTTGATGATGGTGGTGGCTGGGCCACCTTCTTCCCCTTGGCCTTCTTTGCTTTGGGCATCTTGCTAGGCTGGTGGAGAGAGCAAGATGCTATTTCTTATCCTGTCTGGATGCTGGCTCTTTTGCAATTGGTGCACTCTACTGGTGTGTGTGTGTGTGTGTGTGTGTGTGTGTGTGTGTGTGTGTGTTCTTAGGTGCACATGTGTACATGTGTCTACAAGTGTGGAGGCAAAATGACCACCTTACTATTGTTCCTTGGGAATAGTCCATGTTAGATTTTGAAACAGAGTCTCTCTCTGAATCCTGGAGCTCACTGACTTGACAAGTCTTGGCCAGTAGGCCTCAGGTTTCCTGTCATCTCTGCCACCCAGTTCCTTGGTTTACAAGTGTGAGCCACTGCGGCTGCCATTTTTCCCCCCATAGATCCTGAGAACTTAACTCAGGTCCTCAGGCTTTCAAGGAAGGCACTTTACCTTTCAAACCATCTCCCTAGCCCCATTTACTTATGACGGATTCTTGGTTCCAGGAGGGCTTGGCTCCAGGCTCCACCATACCCACTTCTCTAAAGTTACATGACGAGCTATGGGAATCTGGGCATGCATTTGACCTTCATTCTTGTGTGGCTTCCTTTCCTTTCAATGTTTACTTTCATGCTTTATAATATACTTATTGCAATACAACAGTCATGGTTATAATTGCAAGTAAACTATGCATGTACCTTGGCTATGTATGCCCAGAAGCAGTTCTCCCATAGGACTCTGAGATAGGCTTTGAAGACAGTGGTGTTAGTCCCTATTTTTACAATATCTCTGTAAAGCTCTGAAAATATCTTCTGCTTTGCAGGCCCAGTTGACTGGAGGTCAAACCCAATGGCTCATGCACACTAAACAATCACTTTACTACCGAGTTAAATCCCAGCTCTTTTGATTTATATAGTCTATATTAAGATGAAGTCTCACCAAATTGCCTGAGTTGGCCTCAAACTCACTCAAGGCAGGCCTTGAATTTGAAATCCTCCTGTTCCACCCTTCCAAATTGCTGGGGTTACATATCTGTACCACCAGGGCTAGACAGAGGTTTTGGTGCTACTGATGTTGTTGTTGTTGGTGGTGGTTTGTTTTGTTTTGAATCTGAATGATGGAGATATTGATATGATCAAAAATCAAAACCTGAGCAAACTGTCAAGTGCCTCTCTGAGACAAGCCAAGGGGTACACTATTGTGGCTGGTCTTGAAGGGTGACTCGAAGACTCCAGAGTGTGTAAAGCCATGAAGTCAGGACTGCGGTGCCACACACCCTCACCCCACCAGCAACAGGGATTGAATCCTGGGTTCACTACTATTGTGCATGTGTCCCTGGGACAGTGGCAGCCTTGCTCTCGTTAGAAGAGCAGGCATTAAACTTCCACGTTTCATCTCCCTCCTTCACTCAGCCTGCACCTGCTTTCCCAGAGAGAAGACTCTCCTGTCCTTTACCCCAAAGTTCTCTGTTGCCCATGGATTCCTTCTGGCCCAGGGAGAGCCAGGATTTAATGGAGATAAATTGAGGTGAGGGTGTCAACAGAGTGTATGCTCTAGTTATGGTCATGACTTTCCTACACCCTCAAAGGGAAACTGGAACCCTGAGACCAGGCATTTGGTATCTTTTCAAGGAGGGGCTGGTCAGCCTCATGGTGGAAGAACCACATGTGGGTAGGATCTCTGTGGTGGAATGTCCCATGCCTGCCCTTTTGTTATTCCAGTGGCCAAGATTGTGTTGAGATTTCTCTCAGATCCTCAAGGTACAGGGAAGTCAAATCAGTCAGGACTGAAGGCTGTGAGGGAGCAGAATGAAGACGAGCAAATGTCCTCTGCTCAAGACAAAGGACCTTAGTGCTAAAGCTGGGACTATCAAGGCAAGGTTGGGTGACTAGGGATCCTGGATGGGGCTGGAATTCAGACCTCAGTAAATACTGTCCAAAAATGCACTGTGCGTTGGACTTAGGGTCTGTGGAAAGTCAGAGAGCCCCAGAGGAGGAATGTAGTGTGGATGGAGTTCACTGTGCTATTTCTCTCTGTGCTTTCTCTTATGGGGCAGGAGAGCCTAGAGAGATGGTGCTAGATCAGATTCTAGCAGAAGGGACTCCATTCTGTGCTTACTCAGAGGCATGCTTCCTGAAGTGTCTTCACATAGAACTCAAGTCCAAAACCCCTGAAAGGTGGTTTTTATAGACTAGGAGATCAGGGTTTGAGAGGCTTGGAACCCACTAAGTATCAGTGTCCCCCAGACAAAAAGTACTAGAGCCCACCCTTGACCTCTGTCCTGTTGGCTTTCAGTGACTGTATGTTTGGCCACTGTTTGTCCAGGTGGGTTTTCTTAACACAGGGATACTTTCAGATCATTATAGCTGAAACTTAGGAGCTGAGCTTCATTCAGTCTTTCTGTGCCTTTTGAATACTTAATTTGACCATTGGTTGGTTGGGGGTGTGGCTGAATGTAGGGAGGCGGGGCCAGATGCCAGTGTCTTCTATTTCTAACTCATTAACACCAACTCAGGAGAGAAGGTCGGAGCTGTCAGTGTAACTGAGGTGTTTGTGAATTTCAATCATGTTATAGAAGTCCCTGCTCCCAGTCCGGACAGTCTGTGGCTAAGTCTAGGTTAGAATCCAGGGGCGAGCATGCTATCTGAAGCACATCTCAGCCTCTGTGTGTGGAGGGATGGCGAGTGGGGTGCACAGTCTCACTCTCATCAAAATTAAAATATTACCTAAAGCATTTGCACGTGTAAGTCACTTACCTTATTGCTGTGACAAATGCCTTGTCAACTTGTACAAGTAACAAAACAACTCAAGGGAGAAAGGGTTTATTTTGATTCACAGTTCAGGATACTGTCCATGATGAAGGGAAGTCCCCTGGCACAGACCTGAAATGGCTGGTCACACAGCCTCTAAGTAGGAAGCAGAGTGCTGAATTCTTAGTGCTCAGCCAGCTTTCTCCTTTTTAAACAGTCCAGAAGCTCCTCAACCCATGAAATGGTACTTCCTACATTTACAGTCTTCCCATTTCAATTAACCTAACAAGCTAAACATGCGAGACCCTGGCAAGTTGATTAGATTAGCCATTATAATGAGAGAGACTGGTAATCAGGTGAGACTTTGCTGACTGTGATATACTACATTGTTGGGAAATCCATTTGAGCAGAAGGTATTCTTACAGCTAAAGGAAATCCATCCACCCATTCCATTGTACAGGTTGTCTCTTATGAGCCAAGCACAATAATGGGTGCTGTGATGGTGTGGACCTGAGACTAACCACGGCCTTCCCTCCAGGCCAGCTAGCAACGGATAGGCTACTGGATAGCCACAAAGAAAGGCTGCACGTTCCAGGACGGTCCCAACAGCCAAGATCTAGTATGGGAAACTTACTTAGTGTGCTTAGGAAGAGGGAGAGACTGGATTGGCTCACAGAGCACAGGGAGGAACAAAGGAACACCAAAGGAATATCCAGGAGGAAGGAAGGAAGGAAGGAAGGAAGGAAGGAAGGAAGGAAGGAAGGAAGGATCCTCTGATGTCCAGAATTAGACACTTGGAAGGTCTAAGGGTCAGTGACAAGAACTAAATGTTGTTAAAGCTCCCAAGAATGATACAGACTTGAGAGTTGCCAAACCTAGGGCACCGATGATGAGTTCTAAAGTTCACCCAAGAGCTTGGTATGTGCTATAGATCCAGTGCATTTCCTGGAAAGAGCCAGAACTCAAGTAGAGCTGGGCTTTGGAGAATGAAAAAAACTTCAGAGATTATAGCTTTCTATGATTATAAAAAAATAACGGAGACAGTCACCTTATAAAGAGAAAAGGTTTATCTATTCTGGCTTGCAATTTTGGAGGCTGTAGTCCACGACTGGTTGTTTTGTTTCCTGGGGTGAGGCAGCATATCTTGGTGGGAAAGTACAGCAGTGCAAAACTGCTTATCTCATGGCCAGGAGTGAAACAATAAGGGGCCAGGGTCTCACCACCCCATTTGTGGATGTACCTCTAATGACCTCAGGCCCTTCCTACAGCCCCACATACTACAGGTTCCACTGATTCCCAAGAATGCTACTCTGGAGTCAGCCTTTAACACATGGACCTTTGTAGAACACTTAAGATCCAAAAGGCATTCCAGCGGTGGTACTTGCCTGAGATTGGCAGAGCAGGTGGGAAACAGAAGGCTGGCTCTAGGTAGATGAGTCTACTAAGTGATCTGTGTAAAGACAGAGCTACAGAGCAGAGCATGCTGTAGTCCTTCCTTTCCACAAGGGTGAGATCAGTGAGACAAAGAACACATGAGGTTTGGGAGGCAAACGGAGCTGGTACAGTCATTCATGGGTTATTTGTTCTAGACTTTCCTCTGCTTTGGTTTCTTCATCTGCTGATAGGCCTCAGCCAGACTTCTCCAGCAGAGCTGCTGCGAGGGTTGGAGCTGGGGAGCTGTGCACGCAGGCTGTACAGTCTTTGCCTTTGCAGCTATGGGGAGCACTTCCTCTTTAGGTGACAAAGTGAAAGGCTGGTACTGTTTGGGAAAAGGAGAAAACTGGGCTCTATCACAGCTTTTTGGATGTGTGAGGTTCTTCTAGAATCCCTCACAGATCACATGCTTCCCTCTAGAAGAACTACTAATGATAAGAGGCAAGACTTTCTCAAGACCAGTCAGGTAAGCCTCTGGAGCTAGGGATTCAGGCTGTCAAGGTTATCAAGGTCCCGAACAGGATGTCCCCGAAACCAGTATTTCAAGGAGGAGGAGCAGGCACCTGCCAAGCATCCCAAAGTGCCTGTTGCAGAGATGTTTTACAATATACTGGTGCACAGTTGATTCTCTTCCTAAAAGACTCAACACTGGGCCTTGGCAGATCATCACAACCAGGTCTGGTGTGTGAGTAGCCACAGCCAGCCAGGTTCAAGGTGCCTTTCCTTAATCCTATCTGGAGCCAATGAACCTCTAATAAAAAGGAGAGGAGAGAATAAAGTGAGATTTTTAAGGTAACATGAGCAGCTCAGTGTGGCTGGTATCAAAGTCATGGAGTCATCTACAAAATTCATTTGAATTCATATTGCATTTGACTTTTTAAAACCTGTAACATGAATCTCTGATTCTCCTGGGTGTAATACCAAGTTCCATTTCATTTAGTACCCACAGCCACCCTGGATCCTGATATCGAAGCCATGGCGTCCTGAAAGCCCCTTTGACGGCTAGAGGATATCTGAAGTCAGTGCCCACGGCGAGCGGGACCATGGTAGGGGAGTCATGAGCACTTCGGCAGGCTGGCCTTCATCTCATCTTACCTAGAAGCAGCCGCACCTAGCTCTTTAGATTGTAATGAAGAAGTTTGGTTTTCCCTGTGAGACAGAAGATAGGAAGAGCTTTTGAGTGTGGGTATATTGGATCCTTGACACTTTCTACAATCTCCCCCAAAGAGCAGAGTGTAGAGAGTGGCTGTGTGGAGAGAAGGGATGAACACTTAGCAAAATTCAGGCACTCCACAATTTAAAGAGATGACAGCCTTGCTGTTTAGCATGGCAACAAGATATAAATAGGTGCTAATAAGTAAAATCAGGCTAATTGCTGAAAAAAGTACAACTCATAATAAGCCTGCTTTACATAAATGTTTGCACACCCTAAAATCATTTAATACCTATGGATTTTATCTTATCAGCATGGAAAATTGCCAACTTTGCCACTATTAGTGGTGGGATTTCAGGCAACTCTCCTCATTTGCCTGAGGCTCAATTTCATTGGCCATAAAATGAGACTAATAATTAACTTCTTATAAAAATGGACCAGATGAGGTAATGGGTGGGACAGGCCTTTAAAAACTGGGAAGCACTATGCTGAGCTGTTTAGCAGTAATTGTTATAATAATTGTGCAGAGCAAAAGTATATTTCAGGGGGTAGAGATGGTAGAGAATGTAGTTTGCAAATCAACCTTCAGGATGCTCCAGAGGGCACGGAGGCATGGTGCAGTGGGTAAAATGCTTTCAGTACAAACATGAAGACCAGAGTTCGACCATCAGCATCCATGTGAAACTTTAAAATAGACCAGGGTAGTGGGTGTGTGCACCTACAATCCTAGTGCTTGGAAGGAGGACCCCTGGAGGTTGCTGGCCAACAAGTTTAGCTAAACCTTTGAGTCCAAAATTCAGTGGAAAACCCTGTCTTCTGAAAATAAGGTCAAGGCATTGAGGAAGACTCCGACATCAACCTCTGTTTTACATGTTATGTGTGAGCACTTACCTCAAGAATAATCTAGAATCACTATATACTAAACTATTTTTTCTTTGACAGAGGAGTCTTTAAATTAGAGGCACCTAAATCTAATCTCTTTTTGCACACTGTCCTTTTATTATATCACCTCTGGTCCTTTGGTACCTTCAGAAACCAACCAACTTGTTGTTTCTGAAAGAAACCTGGATGATCCAAGCTTAAGGTAGGTTTCCTTATGAATATATCTTCTGGGTAAATAAAAACAACTAGATTAAAATAAGCACCTCATTGTGGCTAAAAACAATTGTTCTGTGGGTTGGACTAAACTATTCAAAATCTGACAAACATGAATTCATTATTTATATGTCTAGAAGTTCTGTTCTGTGAAGCCATGCCCCTTAGTTTCAAGGTCGTGGTTTTTTTTTGTTTTGTTTTGACTAAAAGCAACCAGTGCCAGACCCCTGCTGGCCTAGACTGGTACTGTATAAGGGAACACTCCGATTCCTATTAATGGATATATTGGCTAGCGGTGAAAGAGCTGAGGTGTCAGATGTTTGGGGTTCCTCCTTCTGTCTCTATGTGTGGTTACTTATGGAAAATGTTGGGAATCTTCCCCAATTGTTCATTTTGAAAAAAATATTGTTGTATGTGTAGATGTTTGTGGTGAGTGTTTTCATGTGTACTACATGCATAAGCCTGTAGAGTTCAGAGGGAGAAGTTGGATCCCAGAAATTACAGGCAGTTATAGGATCCTGGGAATTAAACCTGTGTCTTCCTCAAGAGTGTTCTTACTCTGGAGCCATCTCTGCAGCTCCCACCTTCTTTTTTGATACTGGGTCTTTCCACTAAATATGAAGCTAGCTGTATCAGCTAAGTTGACTGGTGAAAGAGGTCCTGAACATTTTATGTGGGTGCTTGGGATGCACACTTAGGTCTTTAGGCGTGCAGGACAAGCACTCTAACTACTGGGCTATACCCCCAGTACTACCTCTATTTCTAAGTGCCTGCATTTGTCAAAAGTATGCTAACGTGGGGGCAAGAAGAAAAGGTTGGGTTTTTTCCTACAATGGAGGGGGGCAGTTAAGGGGATCATGGATCCCAGTCTCCAAGTAGGGTAGTTTGGGCTTGGATTTCTGTCCTCATAGCTTATGTTCTGATGCTAAAAGTGTATAGGCAGTGCTAAGGGTTTTCAAATGTGTTCATACTCATTGTTCAGTGCATATTCTAACCCCATCAGGCACAGCTTTCTCTTTCAAATGAATAGGAGGGGACTATGGGAGGGCAAATGCAGTATTCAAGGACACATATAAGGGGGATCAAAATAGGAACTAGAGCCTGCAGGATAAGGAATACCAGGACTACAATTCTTTTCCTTTTTATAATCACTATTTCCTCCTCTTTCATGTAGCTGGAGTAAAATGAGATCCACTTTTGTGAGGATTCTGAGGAAAGGAAGCACAAGGACATGAAGAACCCAAGAACTTCTGAAGAGCATGGGTTATGCTGGATGCTTCTCTGTGGGCTGATGAAAACTGGAGGCACCAGTACTAGTTTGTAATGAGTTGACAGTACAGGCAGATAACAGTACCTGTTTCCATGTTGAACCTTGGTGTTGTCTATAATGGACAGAAAACAAAGCCTGAAGAACAGACCAAAGCCAGAGAAGTGGGTTGGAGGGAGGGGACATGACCTACCCCATCTCTGCTTGAGGCCTCACCAATGACCTCTTCTGCCCCTACAGTAGAACAGGCTACGGAGGTGTGCCAATGACCAGAAGTCAGAATCTTCATCCACTTAGTCCACCTAAACCATTTGTACCATGACCCAAGGTATCTTTTGTCTTCACCGCTTGTTCTTTTTCTCTGCAGGGCATGTGTCTCTGGTTTGGTTTGAATGACACAAACCCACTCTTCACAAGAAAACACAATCATCACTTCATTACAATCCCAGAGAATGTTCCATGATTACACAAAGGCAAGCTGTGATTGCCAATCCAGACAAGGAAGTGATTTTCGGAAGCGTTGTTGTCCAAGTCAGCAGGCAGTGGAAAGCCACCCTGGCATCTGCAGTGTTCTTCCATGTGGTGGACTCTCAGTCATAGCCAGTTCCCCACTGAGACCCATTTCCATCATCATTCCTATGCAAAAAACTCTTGCACGTGTCAAAGTTTTTAAAGAGGTTTAAGTATTTTTTTTGGGGGGGAGGGGGGTTAGAGACAGGGTTTTTCCGTGTAGCCCTGGCTGTCTTGGAACTCATTCTGTAGACCAGACTGGCTTTGAACTCATAAATCCACCTGCCTCTCTATCCCAAGTGCTGGGACTAAAGGTGTGCACCACCACTGCCCAGCTATTTTTTTTTTTTGAAACAGGGTTTCTCTTTGTGTAGCTCTGGCTGTCTTGGAACTTGCTCTGTAGACCAGACTAACCTCAAACTCACAGAGAGATTACCTGCCTCTTCCTCCAAAGTGCTGGGACTAAAAAAAATATGGCTGTCCAGCAAGTATTTGTTTTTATTATTTTTAATTATGTTTGTTTCTTTGTGTGGTATATATATGAATCCCACTTGAAGTCCTAAGTGTTAGGTTTCCTGGACACACAGCTTACAGTTTTCTAATAGTACAGAGAATAAAAGGCACAGCAGAATGAGCACTGCTCTTAATCACTGAGACATTGTTCCAGCTCAGATAAACACATTTCCGGGAATACAATTGGCTATTGCTGATTTTCTCTTCCAAAATACCTGCTTTGCAATCTCAGTGATAATTTACTACAGTAATGCTATTATCCATAGCTATCTAATCAACCTAGTAGTTCATTTAACCTCTACAGACTCTACTTGAAGTGTCTTGTTTTTTCTGTCATAGCTTTGAAAGGCATCATAAAATGAAATGATGAGCTCATCCAATTTCAGGCCACATGTGCTGTACATTCCTAAAACCAAGTTCCCATGTGCTCCTGCACAATCATGGATACAAACATAAATGTACACTTTCATACATATGTACACATACAAATAAAAACTTCAAATCCCTTGTGAGGCGTGACCCCACACAACCGAATATCACACCATCAACAGCTCTGCCCATTTATGCCTATCATTCAAGAACTACAATGGGTAATATTTGCCTGTCCCTGGAAACAGAGGGAAGGGGGAGTCTAAGGATATGGGTGAGAGAAAGGGAGTAGAGAAAAAGACAGCTGTCCCTGCAAGTGGGGCTATTTATTCTTTAGCATTGCTAAATCCTCCTGTGACATTTCAGAGGGTCTAATAATCTAAGAAAATGCCACCCTTGTGTCTCTTTTTACATGGAAGGGCATGAACTCTGTACCAGACAGCCTATAACTACATGGGGGGGGGAAGTGGTGGCCTGGTATTTCTATAATAGGAATGGTGTCCTAACTGAATTACCAAACACACACACACACACACACACACACACACACACACACACACACTATATGATTTGTCTCTTGGGGTAAAAGAAAGGTGGTACAAACACTTCACTTAAATTGTAATGAGGTGGCAAAAATTACTTCCAAGAATGCCTTTCAGTGAAACAGTTGTATGAGGTTGCAAGAAATACTTTGAGAGCCATTTGCAAGAGGGTGGGGTGAGACCGCAGGAGGGATAAACTGGACTAACACCAGCTGTTTGCTAAATGGTCTTCTAAGAAGGGGTTAGAGCTGTGTGTTGAGTGTGGTATGTAGGTGCAGCATAGCTCCAGCAACACATACCCCAGCTCTTCACGCTGCCTCCGCCCTCTCCTTTAAATAAATGTTGATCTAATATTGTAAGAACAGCAGGCTGGAGGGGCATGGAGCCATTTCTCTTTCTGATGTGCACATATTCCCCTCTGGTGTTGAGTGCACTCTCTCTCCAACCACATGCTGCTGCCTGTCACACCAAAGCTTGTGTCTGAAGGTTCTCCTGTGCTCTCAAGGTTAACATACTAGTAAAGACATGGGAATAGATAACGGCCAATTCTGTTAGAAGCAAGACAAAAAATTCCTTGTCCTCTTTTTTTTCTTGTGTTATTGGGTTTTAATCCAAGCAGGGCATTGCACGTGCTAGGCAAACAACCACTAAGCCCCGTGCCCAGTACCAAACTCTTATCTTTGATAAATTTACACTTAAGCTTCTAGTACAGAAAATGGATGTAAACTCAAATTAGGGTAAAGGAGGCCTGCTTGGAATATTCGTAAGGTAGAACCCTTAAACAGGCCCATGTGGTTTTTAGTTGACATAGAATAAGAACCCTAGCTGAAGCCTGGGTAAGATTTACTAAGATTTTACAATTGCAGAGCTGGAAAAGAATGGAAAATCTCCATCTTAGAGGATTCTACCTTTATTTTAGGAGTATGTGGAAAGACATGGCTGCTGGAGACTGCACAGTTTGTGGGTGGGAGAGTATGGCTAGGAGTTAGGTTTCTCAATTCTCTTCCGTTATTCTAGGATAAACAGATGTCTATTGGAAGTACCACCCGTTTTAGACATTCAGCTAAAGGTGTCTTCAAGTTATCAGCATCATGATATAGTATCTGGAGAGAGAGAGAATATATCCACAAATGCCTGAATAGCTACATCAGGTGAGCAATTTTGTTAGCACTGGTCAACAACAGGAAGACTACAAAGAATAAACAAACATGCTATAATCTGAAATTCTTGCAACAGGTGTAGCAACCCAAAGGAGGATCTAAAGGCTGTGTGGGCTAATGTAAGGACACACTCCATCCACAGCATCTGTCAGTTATCAAAAGTTACCATTTTTTTAAAGGCTCAGTTATGTGTTCCAGCACTGGATATCATCGCTTATTTACTTCCTAAGTTAGGAAAGGACATAGTACTAGAACCAAGACTGTTTCTTTCTTCCAGCCTCAGAACCAGCCTCACTTCTTCCAAAAGCAGAAGACATATGCTATTTTTTCCTAGAGACATCACAGTAGCATTAAGCAATATTTCCTGCTAACTGTCCTCTCTGCTGTGACCCCCCCACCCCCCAAAAGAGCTAGGTCTCAATTTGTTGTTTCATTCTATCACTCTTCCTTCCATCCATCTCTTCTACTGACACACACAAAATCAATCACATCACATTAGTCCGAGACTAGTTGTGTTTATAACACAGAAAGCAAAGAATGCTTATATGAGCAGAGATTTTGTTTTTCTATTGTTACCTCCCAAGGGAAATAGAAATACTTTCTCTGGAGCTGGGCAATGTGTGTGGTTTGGGAGCTGAGTTGACAAAGGGTTGGGTCCACACCACACCTTGTTTTCTCTTCTGTGAAAGGATCTTAGCTATTTCCCCCTCTCCCTCCAAGCCAAATCTTACTACTACCAAACAATGACCCAAACTGAGAAATTTCACAAACGTCTGAAACCCAGGAATATGTCTGGGATCTTTGAAGTTCATGGTTTCCAGATGGCGAGATTGGAAGAAGAGGTAAAGAAGGAGGTAGGGGGGTGGAAGATGGGGGAAGCCTGAACTCTGGCTCACTTCTGACTGCTGTGGTGTCTGCCAGCTGATAATGTGCCAGGTGAGGCAGCAGCCGTCCCTGAGACCCGCCAGTGAGGAGGAGGAAACAAGTCACTGTGAAACTGTCTTCCCCAGGGCAGTGATGGCCTTCAGTAGCACAATGTAAAAGAATGCCTAAGGCTTGGCTCTCAAGAATGGAGTAAACATTCTGTGTGGGTACCACTTATACTCCACAAGTGGTAGTCCCCAGGAGACTGGTTCTTTCTCCACAACTTGTCCTCTTGCCAGAGGTGGGAGAGGGCTTAGCATGCAATTTTAGTAAATGACAGGCAAGTATATTTGGAAAAATGAGGGATAGGTATTATTTCAATAGGACTGCTTTTCTTAGAGCAGACATGCACTATCTTCCAGGATTAATGTGTTCTAATCTACCAGTTAACAGAATTGATTTAAGTGTTGAGAAAGTAATCATCTTTCATTTTTGTCCCTTTCCTTGCTCCTTGTTTCGATTTTTTGTCTTCATTTTGTCTTGCTTCTGTAAGCCCAGCCTGGGCTTGACCTCAGAGGCATCCCCTATCATCCTGCCATTAATAGAACTGGAAAGTATGATGTAAAGTAAAATGCATTCAGACAGAGAACAAATACTGTCTTCTCACTTGTAGGTAAAAAACTAAAGAAGTCAACCTTGTAGAAAAAGAGGGGGGAATAGAGAAACTACAGGTTAAGAAGTGAATCTTGTAGAAAAAACGCAGAATATAGGAACTAAAGGTAGAAATTAAAGAAATGAATCTCATAGAGCAAGAGAGTTGAATAGAAGAACTAAGGGTAGAAACCTAAGAAGTAAATGTCATAGACTAGAATATGGGAATTAAAGGCTGTAAGGGTAGGGAATACAGCTTGGGTAATGGGAACCAACATAGTTATATGAGGAGGAATAGGCCTTTTGTACTATAATAGGCGACTATAGTTTATAACAATCTGCTTCCCATTTTAACAGGAGTACATGCCCACTTCATTCATCAGCGGTTTGTCATTTAGACCCCAAAACGACCCTCCCCCTCCCGCTCTCTCCATGACCACTGTCTTAAGTGTAGTCAGTCTCCTATGGTGGTTCTGGCCTCTTGGAGTGGGTTGAATTTAATTCTAGGATAAAGCCTACACGTGGGTACAGAAGGTCTCTTAATAGGTGTTGAAAAAACTTGTTACTTTCAGTTAACATCCCTGACATTTTGATGTTACAGTAAAATAGCATGTAGTCATCAGCTACATCCTTGGACTTAATGTTCTCAAAGTCAAGCAGAGGGGTCAGCCTCTTCTAAACCTGATCTCTTGGCCTGGGACACAGGAATGTTTAAAGTGACCTGGTTTAGAGAAGCAAACAGAATTTCCTGTAGTGACATGCCTGCAGACCCATCTCACCTTGAGATCTGTAGAAACCACCTCTGCAAGCTGAGTGGCACCCTGATCTATAGACTTCTTTTTGGAGGTTATGAATTTGGGAATTCCTGGGACAGGAATTATCATTGGGAAAACATTGGCATTTTTCTATCTCTCTCCTTTCCTGTTGCTGACTGTATGGTTCTGAAGCGAATCATGATTTACTCTCTTCTACAAAAGGTATACAGAATGTTGGTTGCAAAGAAATGATGAAAAATATTTAAGTAGAAGGAAGATGGGTTGGTTGACAACATTATAGTAAAAGACAAAATTTTGATTGTAACCAACAACAAAAGGCTAGGTATGGAAAAATCCTTGCTGGTGCACAAACGGTGTGAAACTGCTTAACACAACTCATTCTATACATAACCAATGCAGCACTGATTCTATAACATGCAATATTCACTGAAGGACAGACAGTTCCACTTGAGTGTTCCTGGATTTGAAAAAAAGGGTCTTGGGTCATCAGATCAGGGTCAGGTTACTCCAGGCAATGACCTATGAGGAATGAATTGATTCTTCAATCCAGGCCTTAGTATGTGCACTCCATCAGGATTTTAAGTCAACTACCCTTTGCTTGATGGCTCCAACATAATAGGTCAAAAATGGCTCTACAGACAAAGTTCTATGGGGAGGGAATGCTATCCGACTCCATGTTCACTTTGCTTCTGAATTCTTCTCCTAGAACTAGCCAACAGTTTTCTAGGCTGATATTGTGTTGACATAAGGTTGATTCTTCTTGTGGCACAGACTTGGAGAAATAGAAGCGAAAATCTGTTATTACAGGTTAAATTGTGTTACACTCAATTTGCAGAGAGGGTCTAGCTTCTTTTTATTATACTCCTGATTTTGTTGTAATGACTATTGCCTGAAATAAATGGGCAATCGACAGAGGCTTAGAGATGCCTAAGTGATTTTTATAATAGCAGTATTTGTTGTTGCAGAATTTGACCTGTATTCTGGTTATTAGTTTTATTCATCACACTGAAAACTTGGCACTTCTATTGTTCATGCCATTATATGCAAAGCACTGTAGCATGAAAGTCACTTATAAAGCTAGAGGAAAAACCTCTCTGAACAGAAGTCTCACAGAACAATGAACCCTCAGCTAAGTGGATGTTCATTTTGTTTAGCTAAATGTTCTGGATTGTCAAAGGTTTATGCCTTTTAGTCCCAAGGTTTTCTTTCTTCTTCCCGTCTTTTCTTTTTCTTTCTTTCTAACCATCTGTTATAAGTATCTAAAAAATGCATACTCTACACTTACCTTTGAGTCTGTGTGTGCGCGAGTGCATGTGTGTACGTACTGCTCAGTCATTATTCTGAATGTGCTACATTGGTACCCTTTTGGAACTAAGCGCCCTCTATAAATGAGATTTGAGCTCCTGGGCCCACTGGTCATTTTGTCTATTGCTTTCTTCCTTGTCTGTGGTTTCTCTGGAAGTCTGTTCTTCCTTAAATTCAATCTCTGTAGACTTAAAAACTAGTCAAACATTTATATTGTATGCGAAGTGAGAAGTTCTTGGGAAGGTGCCTAAGATGGTAGGATGTATGGCCTCTTGCATGTTTGCTTCCTGGCATTTATTTCCACTGGGCAGAAGGGTTGGCTGCTTAGATTTTACTTGTTAGTCATTTTTCAAAGAGTTTCACTTCTGCTAAGGTTTTCCCAGTTGTCTCAATTATTCATTTTCAAGCCATTTGTTTGGATTTATGTTGAGGAACTATGAATAAATGAAGTTATCAGAGGGCTGAGACCAGGTAAATGGTACAATTGAAACCTCAAGGAGCATGAAGATTGTTATCCATTTTTATATGGTAAATGGCATATTGTAGCCATCTCAGATATGGGACATCAGGTTGCTAAAGCCATCCTTCATGATGCTTAATTAAACTATGGACTCTGTATCAGAACTGGCTGACTCTGGAGAGTCTAAGTCCACAGTCAAAGCAGCAGTGAACACTGTCTCTCAGTGATTCCATTATTTATTGCCTTAAAATAAAGGAGGTAAAGCAGTCTTCCAAAGTACAGCACTTGGCCAGGAAAGAACTGCCTTTAGTTCTTCTAGTGTCCTGTTTTCCAAGCTATACAAAGCACAGGCCCAATATTTACCTCACGGCTGAACTGTATGGACACAGTGCCAGGGACACATGTTATTTATCCAACCAGATGACTCAGTATGGCCAGGTATGAAGAGCAGACACCATAGTCTGTTAGCCTTGATTAAATCCTGGCTCTGCTTATTAAAATATCTCTGAGCCATAAAGTGAGAGACAATAGTATTGGTGCTTTGAGAATTAAATAGGGCAATGTGAAAAGCACCAAGGGGAATTCTGGCCCAGACAAAGAGCTGACTAAATGGTAGCTATTACTGTTCACACACACACAAAAAAATTTAATACTAGAAACTGCAATATTTAACAGACAGACATTCGGTGCAGTCACTGAATGGCTCCAAATGCTCTTGTTTCTCATTTATTTGTTGAGACATCGTTCCTTCTTATTGAATAAAGGCTAGTAGCCTGATTTCCTGTTGAGCATATCTCACTCTGGCGCCTTATGAAGACCAGGAGAGATTCCAAACAAGCTGCAATTTCATGTTTTTATGAGTCTAAAGGAAATGAGGCTACTTGTAAGCAGAATCAAGAAACAATCAATTAAAAAACAGCAGCTGTCTAAAGGAAAGGCACTAAAACAAGAAGGGCATGAGCAATAGTACGCGGTGTTGAGGGACCGGCACGGGAAGCTGGGATGAGAAACCTGCAGACACACTGTGGTCTGAAATCCTGAAGCCTGCCAAGTACTGCCATGCAGGGCACTACCACTTACCCATCCCTCAGCAGAGGAGGCATCCTTAGCAACTGGGGAGGAAGTGGGACATAATGATTACTCCAGGAGACAGTCTTCCGTCCTGGTGCTTTAATGCAGCTTGGCTTACTGGGTGACCTTGAGTGATTCTACTGCTCTGTTTTACAAAATTTTCTAAAGTTCCCATAGTTCCATAAAGAAAGAACAAATGAAGACACATTTGATAGAAGCAAATTAGATCAGGGCTCATGAACATATCTGCTCATGGCTTTTAGAATTTTGAAGCACTATGTTTTGTGCTTTTTGGAAAGACTTGCAATTTCAAATCCCATAGATCTAGCATCCCTAATCTTCATATTGGGCTACTGAAGTCCTTAGTACATAACTCCAGGTTTCAGTAAAACTGTTGGCCTTGTGTTAGAAGCCAGACTGAAATGAGTTTACTTACTACTTAATTCTCTCATCAATTATATTCAGATAGGTACCTTTAAAGCTCCACAGAGATGGTACTGCTTGCTTAACTATAATTTGCTCAAGGGTGCTGGTTAGTTTTTATTTTAAAAGAACTTTTGTCAAAAACTAAAGTCACAATGCTGAAAAGCTCCCAAGAGTAAACACTTACCTTATAATCTACCTACTTACCTAATACTCTCTGATCTACTGTTCACCACCTTCAGAAGTCTCCTATGGCCCTTTTAGGGATCAGGAGTAACTTAGGCCCCTACATCTAACCATCATCTCCAGCATTACCACAGTTATGTATATGCATAGGCATATGCATATGATTGTCATGGATATTTATACCTAGCAGGGTCCTTTGTGAACAACTCTGAAAGACAAATGGTATTTCCAGTAATAGTTTATTGATTTCCAAATGCACAGGGGCGCCAAGTCCGAACATCCTGGGATAGCAGTAAATCTCTCTTACAAAATAATTTACAGTATGAAAATGATATACTGAAACATTAACTCAGATATGTAATTCTCTTGAAAGATTGAGTGTTCCCTTGTTTAGTGTAAAGGGTGGAAGGGGAAGATGACTAAGGAGGGAATGTGACTGTGCACACAAAAACAGGCAGAAGACAATGGATTTGTTGGTTCTACCCACTCACACGCTGTGGCCTGTCACGGTAAAGACTGGTCAGGTTAGCTTCCATAAAGTATAAATGATTGGTCCCCTAAAGCCACATCAAGCCCAGAATGGACTCTGGCTTTTTTCCCAACAGTGCACTCTAAGTATCTTCATTTATTTTCACTTTCCTGCTCTGGTCCTTGTTCTAGTGTTTCTGCTCAGCCTCAAATAGTAATGGATCTGAATGGTTTCTTGTATGATCGATCTGTGGCTCTTGGAATTCATAGGATGGTGGGCCTCAGAAACACTGATGGGTGAAGGCAGCGTCAGTGAGATGTGCAATCTCTGTGGGCCTTTTCTCTTAGGGCAGGACTAAGATTTATAATGGGACTTTTGCCTTTAGACAAACAAAGAATCTAGATGTGCTCAGCACATAGTAAACAAGCAACCAGTTTACTGAGAAGTGTGTATTGAACAGCTACTTCATGAGAGAATATCAGGAATCAGCAGGACATTTTCTCTGTAGGGAGAGAGGACTTCTTAGACTACTGACTACTACAAGGTATAAATTCTGCAGCTCTACAACTGGGCCCAGATCCAGGTCACTAAATGACAAGGTATCTACCATTTCCCATGTTATTAGACATGGTGGAAGAGGGCTGGGTGTCACCTTGGCTTAGTGCTGTAAGAGTTAACACCTCCCAAAAGGGGTTATTCTGGAAAGCCAGCAGCCACATTCCAATGATCTGTTTATACTTACATGGACCTAGAAGAAACCTTTGTGGTGGTATATAAGATCACCAGGGGCTGCTTTGAACTTCACTTAACTCTTAATTAAGTGGTATAGTATATTCGGGTGTGTGCAAATCTCACTCTCATTTACACACACTCTCTCCTCTCTCCTCCCTCTCTCTCCCCCTCTCCCTCCCTCCCCCCTCTCTCTCTTTCTCTCAGTGATTTGAATTGGCACTTTCTCACAGAGTACAGCCATGGTAGCTGGGTTTCCTAAAATGTGAAGATTTGCTTTTCTATAGGAATGAAGCAGGAGGTTATAAAGTCAGAGGACTGCCATCACTTCCAACTCTGTCTAAAAACTTTACACTCTTGAAGGCCTTTATTTTCCTTTGTGGGGACTGTACCAAAAAGAAATCCTTCCCCAGCTCCTGGAAGGAAGCTCAAGTTAACATTGAATACTTTCAACATCTACTAAAGCAGAGGACTAAGGCCATCTTGATGTCTTTGAAAAAGAGTTCAGAGTGTGAATGGGCATACTGCACTGGGGGAACTGAAAACCTAAAGCCTCTCTCCCTCTCCCTCTCCCCATTCCCCTTCTGTGGGTGAGTTGCGGTGTAGGGCAGAGGGCTGACTGCAGAGCACAGAGTGCTGTTTGCTAGCGACTACAGACTGTGACTTGTCCTCTGCTCATCTACAGAGGCTCATAGCCTGTCCTAAGGTTACTTCCTCTTACTGGCTGTCAGAGCTGAGAAATCAAGCACTTCTTGGAACTGCCCTAGAAAGATATAGTGGTATCAAACCAATGAACAAATTATTCTCAGCACTCAGAAACTTAACAGTCAGAAGGTATCCAGGACTTGTTCGGAGAACCCAACTTGTTTTAGAGACATTGATTACCTGTATCACTTGATGATTTGGGTAAACCCTGCTGTCCACAGTCCATCAGGACACATACAACTCTGACACTCTTAACTCACACTGACCTGGAAAGGCAAGAAGCTTCCTTCACTATGGGGCACAAGGCCAAGCAAGAGGTCACAGCTCTGAGGACGAAGCTGATACCAGTACAGAAAGCATCCTAGTTCTTACATTGATAAATGGTGCCACTAGGAACTTAGGGATCTGGGCAGGGGCTGCTGTGCTGTTTAATGCTTTTCTGGTTAAAGTTTTATCAGGTGCTAAAGACAGCAGGAGTCCATCAAGTGAATCTGAAACCCTTTCTAAGTAAAGGGAAAATGCTTTCCTTGAGGATTCCAGAGAGATGGTAATTTATAGAGACAGGTTGGCAAATCTTATATTTCTGTTTATAACCACTGCATAAGTGCTTGAATCCCCCAAACACTGATTTAAAGTAATAGCATGATTAGGTGGAGAGGCAATGATCTGTTCATTGCTAATATAAGGTCAACATGTAAAGATCAATGATTACTGGGAAAGAAAATACAAGCTTCAAACTGTCAAGTCTTTTCAATCTTATGATATTCTACACTCTTTCTAGAGTGGTCCTTCTTTTAAAATTTTGTCAGAACAGGAGGTTGTTAACTCGAGATGTATTGAATTCTCCAGTCTTTGCAGACAGATGGTAAGGCACCAAAATTGTCTAAGCCATCTAGCCACCAGTTGGGGAAAGTATATATATTTTTATATCTCACACTCCTCTCTGCCCCAATATCCTTGTATGTGTAGTGAGCTAGGGTAATCCTAGCCTACAACATAGAGGCTTGGCAGTTTCCTGGCCTCAAAGGGATAAACCATGCATGCACAGGGTTGATCAATGAGATAAATAGGACTCCTACAAAAAGCATATGTTGTTTCTGCCTTAGAACTATCCTGTACATATCCAAGTTAGCTGCCCCTAAAGCTTTGTGATAAGTATACAGGCAAGCTGGCTGACAGGAAAAGGGAGACTTATTCCAAGGTGGACTCCTTGGATCTGGACCTTGGTCAACAGCAACCCCAAGGCTGCTTGAATCCAGTTCAGACAAAAATCTCAAAGTGAACATGGAAATACCACAAAAGTAGAGGAGATAGAATCACTGACAACGTACAAATAAGAGTTTCCTTCCAAGTCTCCTATTTTAGTTTAGCAGTTTAGGTTTATGAACATTCTCTTCTATAATGTAAGAGTTTGTTCTATTACAAAATATGGTCATTCCCTGACTTCAAATCATTTGGAAAGAAAAACTGATGCCTCAAGAAGGTATGGTGCTTGTGAGCTTACAGTTGGCTATCTCCCAGCACACTACTACTTCCTTGATCCTGAAAAGTATGGTTGTAAGACACTATGATCTGGGAGTGTAAGAAGGCCAGGAAATCCGGCTCTGGGGCATGCCTGGACATGCTACATAAAAGAGAAAACTGGGGCATGTGAGGCAATTGAAGGCCTGCTGCAGGGGAAGGGAGGTTTCCAATTATAGTAAATAGAGGGAATGTTTGCTAGCAGCCAGGGAGTGGCGAGGATTCCCCTCACAGTGCACTGACCACCACAGACTAACCTCGGAGTGGAACTGCTAAGTTTTGCAGTGACAATCTCCACCTGCCAATATATATGCTAGCCTTTTATGTTGTGACAGGCCCGTTAATCCACACAGCTGGCCCAAGAATTCAGGTTTTTATCAGATGCTTTAGTGACCATTTTGGAAAATTTGGGCAATCTGTATTCTGAAACGCTGATTTCAACTTTTAATCAATTTCTTTGCCTCACCCCAGTCCTTAAGGTCATTTCCTTTCTACCTTTTCAATCATTTTTTCCATTTCCACAGCACTGAATTATGAAACTTAAGTCCTAGATAACCTCACATACTAAAAATATCTTCTTTCTAGCTCCAGACTCTTTCTCCAACCCACCTTTAACCCCACTGCCCTCACCCTTCACACAGGCAGTATGGACTAGGACAGACTGCCTACTCATCAGTCCGGCCTGCTTGGCCACATATGCTCTAAGCTTCATTACAAAGTGAGTTTTCTGTTTGCAGGTAAAGAAAACTGATTTCCTTTCAAGATGTTCTAGAACCTTCCTAAGGAAGTGATAGTGTTGACTTGCACAATATTCCAGGGGCTGGCTTTCCTGAGTAAGTTCAAAGCAGCCATTGGGGGTTTGTCTGCAGAGCCCTCCAAGTTGATTAAAGGGGCTCTTCCTTGACCTACCACAAGAGAACAAGAAGCCCACAGTCAGTGTGCACATAGCCCCTGGTCCCTTGGGAACGTGTGCCTGCTGTGGATCTGGGGACATATCCAGTGGAAGAAGTTTGTTGCCGGGCAGCTTTCACAGACATCAGAAGCCATTACATACACGCTGTCACATACACACGGGGAAGGGGTGTTTTCTGCAGGGAATGATAAGTCTTCATGTGTCCTCTTCTTCACTGGCACCACTACAAAGGAAAAGGAGAAGCAAGTGAGTTCAGACATCACAGAAAAGGAGGCAACACAGGACACAGGTTGACAGCCTCATGCTGCTCCTCTCATGACTGAGCAGTAGGGTCATAGGAAAGTCTGAGTTTCTTCCATTTCTAATTTCTAAATTTAACTTCAGTGATCATGAAAATGAAAAAAAAAAAGTACTTACTATCTTGGGTTCTGAGAGAATCAAAAATAAGAACACACATGTAAAATACGCAGTGCCCAGTATACAACCAGTAAGTAAAGGAGCAGGAAGCTCACCAGACTGTAATTTTAATTGATAAAATAAACTGCTGGTAGAAATTAGTTTTATTTCCTTGAGGTGTTAAGACACCTATTATTAGATCAGAAAAACAAGCAGCAGCAGCAGCAGCAGCAACAACAGCAATCAATGTCACTTTGCACTGGGCAGAGCCAAGATCTCATCCGTGCTCTAGGCAGTCTCCAGGAAGTGCTCTACCTCATCAGGGTGACTTCTAAAAACAACAGAAAGAAAGGGTGGGAGGAACAGACAGGGTTGAAAATAGCCTCAGCTACTACAGAGATAAGCGGAGGATTCCTGCTATCAGTGTTTCAGTGTCAAAACATAAGTGTACAGTCCCAAAGGGATGATGATTATTTCAGAGCTTGGTGTTAAAGCACCGCTGGTCTGGTCCTGGACAGCACACCGTCACAGAACACAGGGGCAAGAAGACATGACCAGATAAAGAAAGGCAACAGGGATGAGCACATTTATAAGCAGGCAAACCCAGCAACCTGCCTAGGCACTCCTCATCCACTTCTAGAGGTCACCAATTCAAAGATGACTAAGAGTCACCTCCATCTCCTGCTTATTAAACCTGAACACAGAAATACCACCATGACCCTGAATTTGGTGTTGTCTATCCAATTTTTTTTTTATCACTACTAAATCCAATCGAAGGATATTGCAATGACTATTTTCTGCACTGCCCAGATGAAGAAAGTGAAGAACTCTGAGATGTAAGAACCAAGGGTCCTTAAGATCAAGGTTTAATTTGGACTGGAAATCTAAAGTTTCAAGTTGGTAGAGAGAGAAAAGGTTTGCAGTATATTAGCTCCCAGCTATGACCTAGAAAAGTTCTCAGAAAAGGATTATCTTTTTCTACATAAATCTATGTTCTTTGTTTCCTTCTGGGAAAACCATTAAGAGAAAAATATTCTAGCAGTGAGTTTCTAGTACTTTCCAGGTGGAGACAATTTAGACACAGACCTACAGAATAAGGTGATGAGTACACTCTGGAAGCTAGAAGGGACATCTCAGTAATATGCCACACTCAGAAGAATTCTGCCCTATTTCTACTCTTTTCCTGTTGATTGTCCAGTCATGGGATAAAGGGTTCATGTAGGCAGGGCTGGCCAGAGGACTGACATTGAGGCAGTATTTGGTGGCATCTGTCCCAAAGAAAAGAAAGGGTCTTTTATAAAAAAACGTGTAGCCACAATCAAAGAACATAAAACTGGCACTGTATTCACCCTCTCAGTATTATATTCAGAGCAAGCTGTTCTTGTTTCCGTCAGTCTTCCTTCTAATAGGAGAGGACTGACGGCAACTCTGCCCTTCCCTTAAGCTGCAGTTCACTTTTTAACATTCTTGAGATAAAGGGTTCATGAACCTACTGAAATTGTATTCAGAGTTTTGTCTGTGTGTCTCTTTGTCTGAGAAAGGCCACGATTTTCATCATAGTTTGGAAGAGGTCAAAAATTCCAACCCCAGAATGAGAATATCAAACATACACAATTGCTTTTCCAGCTTTCAGGTTTGTTACTATAAAACCTGGAGCTGCTTAGGGAAAAGGTCAGAGGTAGTTACTGACTAAAATCTATTCTCATTACCCTAAGAGAGGTCTGTTCCTGGGACTGAAAGGTTTATCTCACCATTTATAGTATGAGACCTTGAGGCTCTGACATATTATTTATTGATTTCTTCTACTACTAAATATTTATTGTTTCCTGTGTATTAGACTGGATGGGCATAGTATCACCCATCAAGACATCACAGCTTAGGTGTGATGTGGGCTGGGGAGATATCTTGAGTTTCTGTTGTTTTTTTTTTTAGAAACAAGAAAACATTTTCATAGTAATAACCCGTTTCTTGTAATAATAACAAAAAGATCTTAATCAACTCTGTAGCACAGCTTACCCTAGCTGGTATATGGTCTTGTCTGGTGGGGCACCCCTAGCGTCATCAGTGGGGCACCATCTCCCTCCGCATTCTGCTTTCACTTATTACACTGAGCCAGTGCACATTTGCACATTCTTATCTGAATGCCTTAAAGTCTTCATTTTCTCCTAGTGAGGCAGCACAGCCTTTCTCTTTAGGCACTCACACTTCTCTGCAGAAACACCCACCTGTCACACAGATCTACAACTGGATGGAGATGCACATTACGGAGACTTTTTTGGTGCCTGTTTAAGGAATGTATTAATTTCTAATGAACAAGAGCAGGGGGTAGCATTATATAATGACCCCAGGTCATGAGACTGATGAAGCCTATATTCTTGAATCTCTTGGTAGTGTCATATATCTTACAGTGTATAAATCAAAGTACAAATCAAAACTTTATATATTTTAACCAATACACGATTTTTTAAAAATGAAAAAAAATCAAAATTTGATTCCTCCTAACCTTCCTTCAATACCTTTCTGTTTTGGTATCTTATATTCCAGATTAAAATGCTATTTCCCAATTGCCTTTATATACCTGAGATGAAATTTTTTTTTAAAAAAATGTGTGTGTGTGTGTGTGTGTGTGTGTGTGTGTAAGGCTGTATGTATGCATGCAGAGGCCAGAGGTTGATGTTGGATGTCTACCTCCATCTCCACTTTACTTTTCAGACAGTCTTAAACTGAACCTGAAGCTTGCCATTTCAACGAGAATAAATCAGCAAGCATGTGGCATCTGCCTGTCACCACCACTCTTCTCCAAGTACTTGGGTGACAGGCATGCGCTGCCACACAGTTTTTATGTGATTTTCAAATTTAGGCCCCCACACATTTGCAGCAAGCACTTTATGCATTGAACCATCTCCCTAGACTTTTTATTTAATGACTTTAAAACTAAGGAACACATCCTAAGGAGGATTCTAGATAAAAATTTCTCCTGTCAATGCTGATAATAGTGGGTCACTGAGTACTGTGGATTAGTCAAGTGGCTTCTGCTCAGTCACTGACTGGTCTGCTTTGAAGGTATTATATCTAGAAGTAGCAGTCTTAAAGCTGCAGTGCACATTCCCTGGGTATACTTAATGACTTTCCAGTGATGATTTGAACATGGGTAATCTTAAGGAGAACAATTTACAAGTCCTTAATTTCTACATATCTTCTCCCCTAGAAGAGATTATCTCAGGAACCTGGGTATAGGTTATCTTTGTAGCCATGTCCACTTTCAAAATCACATTATTCCCACTTATATGCACACGTTTCTTGACACCGCCTTATCTATGCAAAGGCTTTAAAGCGATTCAATGAGGGCAGGGTGAGAAATAGTAAGACATCATTCCCTATTTTGTTTAGACAAGGTTAACATGCTTATCAATATGTTTCACTAAGATTTAAACTCAGAAGACAGCTGTCAAAAAGTACCATACCAAAAAGTATGTCTATTTGAATTGGATACAAATGAAATCAGATTTAACAGAAAGTGAGTGTGATTTGGGTAGATAGTTTAGGTATAAGAAATGGATCTGTCAATAAGATTATATAGTGAATGTTGTCTGTAAAGTTAAAAAGTTTGTGATGCCAGTTTTGACAAAGCACATAAAATGTCATGAAAATGGCATGATATCAGCAGTCACATCCTTTCTACTTATCTAAACTTGATCCAAAGCTTCAGGAGTTGACTTAAAGGTAGGTAAGGAGGCACATACTTTTTTGTACATTCCTTTAAAGGATGTAAAATCAGAAAGTTTAACTAAAAGAACTAGGAGTACCTAAATTCTGAATGAGATGGTGGTATAAAATTTAGTACCTCTCTGGCTAGGGACAGGGTCTAGGGGAATGGAATGGGGCCAATGAGTCCCAGGTGGTACAATATAATAAATGCAATATCCTTTCCCCAGATATAGACATATAAAGATAGCCTTTCTTTCTGTGGTACTTATTAATGTAAACTGGGAGAAGTATCCAAGGTCTAGTCACACGCAACTCTAACCCTGCTGACAGAGGAGTTATCGTGCAGAAGGAATGCTTTGGCAATCTTTAAAGATGTGAGCCACATAGGTGGCTCAGCTTCCTTCCCAGTTTGTGTCCTCAAGAGCTGAAGGAATGAAAGAGGAATACACAAGTGAGGTGGCAGGCACTCTGAACTCACAAACTTAGGAGCTTCTTTTCCTACCCATATAATAATACACTTAATTTGATTTGGCATTACTTGTGTCTGATGAGTTCATGGCTATTTATTAATCATTTCTCTCAAAGAGTTATTAAACTCAAGAATAGGGAAATTAAAAGGTATCTAGTTAGAACTCAAAAAGATAGATTTAAAATTCTTTTTTTAAAATGTAGGCCACATAGGTACTGCACAAAATGCTAAGTGGAAGCCTTGAGTCTTTGTGGAAGCAACTGCCTAGTTCTAGTAAGTATTTCCGCGGTGTGAGGGATAGACCGCATCCTCTGGTCCAGGAGCTTTCCTCCCGGAGACGAACTCACCTACCCCTATAGCTAGGCAGAAGGGGAATGAGCTGCTGTGCTGTGAAGCATAGGAACTTACTAGAACTGACCTGTGGAAGCAGGTAGGTAGAAATCTAAAACAAAATCAAAGCTCCTGGTTCCTGGGTCTAAGGAGAAGAGCAGGGGAAGGCTGAAACTCCAGTCCAGGTTCTGCTCTGTGATTCTGGAACACATTTTCCTCACTTGAGAAAGTGGGATAGCCTGAGCAATAAATGTAATTTAGGAAAAACTCCAAAGCAGATACAGGCCAACACCCTTTCAGACCTCTGCCATAATCAGGCATGAACATAGTACACAGGAATACATGCATGCAGAACATATACACATAAAATAAAAGTCAATACATTTTTAAAAAATAATTTGGATGTTATTCTTTTTATATAGATTCTGGTAGATATCATCTCAATTTTACAAAAGAGAAAACTGAGGTCCAAGGAAGTTACATGATTTATTTGTTCAAGGTCCACAGCCTGTAAATGGTAAATGTATAAGAAACAATCAGCTTCTGGAAACCACACCAAATTCAGCAAAGAGGTGAGTTCTTAATCTTCTAACCCCTTGTTTTCCAGTCCTATAACAAGTAGCAGTTACTTAAGATTTTTTTAAAAACACCTGAAAAACATTAATGTCCACCTTTTTTTTTCTTTTTGTAGTGGAATGAAGAAATGGGCATTGCCTTTTTTAAGATTAAAAAAAAAAAAAAAAAAAAGCAAATGGCCAGGTAAGAAAGGCCTATAGAAGAGGGAAATGCAGATCTGTCTATAGAAGAAGGAATGCAGAGCTGCAGGAGGGATTTGTCTCACAGGGCCCCTAGGTCTGCAGATCTATTTAGAGTCCTTTGAGAGGCTTGGTCTCTTGCATAGCTTTTGCCCAAGTGTTAAGTTTGATCCCCATGAACCCAGCAACCACTTTCACAGGTGGTGCGCCTCACGCTTACATGTGTGTGTAAAGTCCTGCTTCTCTAGAAGATTACAGTGTCCAGCTATAGGTAAGTAAATGGATTAAATAAAAAAGGCAGGATCCTTAGTCTGCCAATGCCACTGACTCCTTTGTGGCTGCCAGATTAAGAACTGAAGTTACTTCTAGCCAAACAAAACAAAACAAAACCAAAAAAACAAACAAACAAACAAACAAAAAAACCAAAACAAGACCCTAAAACCAAAGCTTTTGCTTTCTATACTAAATAGGCACTGCTTCTATAAAAAAGAAAAACAAAATTTTCTATAGCACCATACAGGGATAATCCTCATTAACACTCTGAGATATATTTGCATCTATCTTTACTATCATGCATAAAATACACACCTATCTTTCATGAAATTTTCTCATACTTCCTAGCTTCACTTTTAACCTACTTTTCTCATTCAACCATCGTATTTTTTCTCATCAAAAAATGTATTTAAGATTATGATTCATGATTGAATTGTATATATTTAGAAGATCAAACACTGGCTATTTAAAGGATTTCCACCTTTTTACTATTTCCTACATCTCTGTGACATACATCCATGTGGATGAATCATCTAAATAATTTCCAAAGAAAAAGAGAAGAATGGAAACTCCTAGGTCAAAAGGCATATTTATACTTTTAAAAGACTTTACATTTTAGAAAGACTTTAGGTTAATAAAAGAAATTATGCTTAGCTTTCCCTGTTGTCAACATGAAATGGTTCATATCTTGTTGTCATTTTCTGTTTTGGGAAACCACATTTAGTGGTCTTGATTCCTGGGGCTCCTGGTGATTGTATGGTTCCTCCTGATGGTATAGCACTGAGATCATTTGTAGGGATGCCCTTTGGTCAGGATGTGCTGAACGTCTTGCTCATGATGATGGGGTTTTGGAAGGAAGACTTCAGAGTTCAAGTGCAGCCAGCAGCACATACTACAAAGGTTCAGGCTCACACTGTTAAAGCTGAGCATGGTCACTGGTTTCAATACTGACTGGTAAATATTCCTTTCACATTTCATATACTGTACCATTTGGAATAAAGGTACTCTAAGAAGCCCAAATTGAAACGAGAAGGCATACTCTTGTCTTCTTGAAGAGTATTTACATAAACCATCTGAAATATTTTTGAACATAAGATTTTGTTTCTTCTTTTACTCACCAATTCAATCATTTGTACCAGTGTAGACTCCTGGGCCTTGATTTTATACTTGGGATTATAATATTTCAGAAACCAGTGATCAACCTAGCTGTGAGCTATTCTCGAGAGACCCAATTGCAAGAGTTTGAATCATTCACCCCTCCATTTAATGACCCATGGTAGGAGACAGGTAAGATGTCATTAAGTCTTCCAGGCTGAAAGAGTAAATATTCTTCCAGGTGAAAGTGTTTAAGTCACTGTTCTATCAGATGAAATGTCACCTAAAGCTTGGATCCAGTACTGGGAAAGCTACCCTGGAATGTGGCTGTGACCACTAGTAGAAAAAACACACACTAATCTTCAAGATTCTATGCTAGCACACATAAACAGTATGTTTCTACACTGGTTAAAAGAGGACCCAGATACCTTACAAGCATTTTCTAAGCATGTTGTAATTATTTGTTAGATACTGAGGTAATCACTTTGGTCACATTTTTATATTCCATTTTCACAGTAACTGTGTAGCAGCAGGGACACTTCATTTTATAGATGAAGAAAATGAAAAAAAAAAAAAAGTAAGAAAGTGTCACCTCAAGGTCCTAGAGCTAGGCAGAAATACAACTACAATCAAGACTTGTCTGTTGTTCTTAACACTTGGCTGGAAAACTCAGTGATGGTTAGGAGGCTTGTGAAGTTAATCTCTTGGCATTTACCCAACTAGCTTCCAGCTAACGCTTCAATGCTAAAGACTGTCCAAGGCCCTGGCAGACTCAAAACTTCACTTTAGTTACATGTTATGGAGAATGCCCAATAGACATAGCAAAAGGGAGTAAGACAACAGCTAGATTATTTTTCCCCTTCCCCATTTTACAACTACAGCATGTCTCAACTTTCCTGTTATAACCTTGCTGAGAGGCAGCCTTTTCCCTCAGATTCCAGCAAACAGTCATGCAAAAGACCCACCACCAAGACACATGAGAAACAAAATCACTCAGGACACTTAGAACAGAGACCCCCAGGTCAATTTCAGTTCTGTCTGTCCAGAGTCAGACGCAGCAAGCTTGCTTTTTATTGTTCTATAGTAGTAGTTTTCAGCTCGGCTCATTTTCTTTTCCTCTGAAAAATTGAATCTAAATTAAATTCAGATGATGTGTCCTCACATGCCCAGTGTTCAGTAACAGGCTTGGCACTTAGGACACATTCTCCTGGTAGCATATTCCTCATTTGGCTGATGAGTTAAAGGTGGAGGAGGTAGATCTTCAAGGCAGAAACTACATCCAACAGAAAAGAAGACTTTCTCCTAGTGCTATTAAGTCTCTCTATTTGGAGAAATCTTAAGGAAGATAGCACAAGAATATGACCAGGATTCCTGACCAGGCTTGTCATCTGAACTATGTACCTTTGACAAAGCTATTTAACCTCATTATCCATTATTTTAGTGATCATTCTTTCAGTGAAAATATTTATTGAACATTTGTAATATATGATGCACTTTAATAGGTGCTGCCTTATAGCACTGAGAATGACTGACAAGGCCCTGGCTCTCATGGAGCATAATGTCAAATGAGGAAACAATAAGCAAACTAATTGTACTGGGTAGAAAGTACTATGAAGAAAGGGAAATATGATGATAGGATAAAAAATAATGGGTTCTTGTGTCAGGGCTATTCAGGAAAACGAAAACATAAGATCCCCTTACAGCTGAGTAAGTATTAAATAAATAAGAGATGGAAAGTGTTTAACATACTGCCTAATAATTAGTACTCAGTCATATTCAAATCTATTTTTGTAACTTCTATACTTGTCTTTTTCATCTCACAGAAGCGGAACCCCTACTATGTGCAAATGAAAAAGGTATGCAAAAATGTAAGTAGTCTGTACTCATCAAGAAAAAGAAGTGGTGACTCTCATATAACAAGTAAGAAATGGTTTTATCACTCATCACTGACAGATGGATTAGTACTTTCCAGGAAGACAATGGGGTCAGGAGGGAGGCATGCCAGGTGCAGGGAACAGCTTGAATAAACTCTAGAAGATGTGAAACAGCTTAGCATGGTCACAGGGCTGTGAAGAGTCCAGAATAGCTAGAGACGAAGCAGGGGAGAGTAAGCTGAAAGTGACTCAGCAGCAGCTCCTAGGCTTCTTTTCCGGGGTCATGCCGAAATGTCGCTTAAGAAGATGGGGGACGTAGACGGGAAAGAATGGAGGACAAGCAGGGTGTCAGAGCTCCATATGGCGTCTACCACACTGCCAGCACTTCCAAATGTGAACAAGAGCAATGTTTAAATAGGCTACATTCTGTGCAACATTCCCTCAAGACAGCACAAACAGATGTTTTAGGAAAGGGAAAAACAAATACCCAGTGGTAACTCAATATAGACTCTGCGAGGGGGAAGTAGGCAGGCATCAGGCTGCAGAAATCGTCTATGATCAGGTTGGCTGAGACTCAGCATCCAAGAGTGTCATGAGCCAGTGCACTAATGCTGAGGGTCTGGAATAAGAAACACTTGCTTCTAAACAGAGCCTGGGGTTCCCTTTTTGCCAGAGCCAAATTAAATTGTCTGTCCTAAGGCCCATGCCAAGGACAGTAAGAAAATTCTCTTAATGGGGAAAGGAAACTCTGGGGAGACATAGATGTCTTCTACCAATAAGCCATAGATCTCTGTGGAACAATTTCTCCAGGATTCTGAGTAGATGATTTACAGAAGATAACCTGGGGTCCCTCTCTTGAAGTAGAAACGTTTATTATGTTTCTCTAGGAAATGGAAAAAAGGCTAGGAAAACTCTCTCTACCTATATCTTAGTCCAATATTCAAGATGAGAAGACAGACAGCAGGCACAGAACTCAGCTGAATCTGTAAGATTTCTCTGTGCAGCCCTGGCTGTCCTGGAATTCACTCTGTAGACCAGGCTGGCTTGTCTCTGCCTCCCAAGTGCTGGTATTAAAGGAGTGCACTACCACCCACTGAAGAATAACTTCTCTAGGAGGTTTCGCTTACTGGCCTCTGCAGGCCTATTTAAAATAATGAAGGCCTTATATGTTTCTCACATGCTCTCATACTCAGTATTTGTTACTTATAGAAGTAACAGGTTCCTAAGACGGATTCCTATAGTCATCTGAAAAGGCAACTTTAAAAGTTACTTTCAGCCAATCTTACCAGAGGCTCTTTTCTGGTTTGTACTCCAGTGTTATCTGATGAGACAGCACCAGTCTGGTCATTAATAGAAGATCCCCAAACCCATGAGAACACCAAACAGGGGAGAGGGAGGAATGAAAAAAGAGAAACACACACAGAGGGAACTGAACATGGTAGCCTTGCCAACTGCTCTGTACTCAAAGTGTTCTGCATACTGGAGGAAGCAGCAGATACGAAGTAAGAGAGCATGTGAGAAGCATCTAAGGCTGACATTTACCTTTAGCAGCTCTGCAAGAGGCCAGGAAGCAAAAGCCCCTGTATAAAAGTTGCTCTTCAATAGGTGGTTGAAGCACTTGGGAGGCAGAGGCAGGTCAGCCCTGCACAGAGAAACACTCCTTTGAAAAAACAAAACATAGTGGGGAAAGAGTTCTTAACTATTCTTGTCGAATATTTGAACTGTTCATCTGCTTGAGTCAAACGTTGGCTGTGGGATTACCATAACCTAGGTGAGTACCAATGAGTTACTGGGTCAGCCAATCACTGAGATGGTGAGATGAAGGTAGATGGTTAGGCTTTACTGAAGGAAGAAAAATGCACAGCTTCAAGGGACCTAGGACTAGTATGTGTGAACAGGGTGCTAAACACAGGTAAGGACTGTTAAAGCCAATTTTCCTATGACGTTGAAATGACACAATTTTATAATTTCAGACTCCATCTGGATCTGTTTATATTTATTTCAACATAAATGTAGTATTTATTTATAATACTTATAAAACAGTCACTCTCTGTTGGCCCTACTATAAGGCTCTGCCAGATAGAACAGTAGAAATACCCAAAAGCACACCAGGGGACAATTCCCTGATTAAAACCTAAGTAACTGCTAAGGCTGCCTAATTGAAGGTCATCTGTCAATACTGTAGATGACAGGCTTCCCTGCTGTCAAAATTTCCAATCTTGCTTTTCAGACTCAAGAGGACTAGCAACCATGTCCAAGAGAAACAAGGGTTAGTCAATCCTTTCACTTAGTAACTCTCCTGCAAAACCGACCCCCACCTTGGCCTCAGTTTTCTTGCTTGTTACTCTTTATGACTATAGCATAGGAAATACTGGTAAATGATCCCTGTTTCCATGAAATGTTATGAGGACAATGTCTGCCAACTGCAGACATCTTCAACATATTGCTCTGCTCCCTGCTTCCTTAAAGGATTACAAGTCTTAAGATTCTCACATTCTGAGCCCCAACCTGCCTTGTTTAATATAGAACAATTCATTACAGACAATTTCTACACTAGCATGAGAAGGAGAAGTTAACATAAAAGAAATAGATTGTTTTGCTTTCGCAACCCACTTTTAAAACACTCCCTGACCATCTTCACTGAGGCCAGGATAAATGTGGAGGAATGGTTAACAAAATAAGGATTTCAAGCATCACTTCTAATGAGAAGGGAATTCTTTTGGGGGTTGTTTTTATATTTAAGATCATTTGCTGTGAGACAACAAAGACACTCCTTTATTAAACTATTTTAAGGACCTTAAGGTAAGACAGTTGGATGGATGGATGGATGGATGGATGGATGGGTGGGTGGACGGACAGACAGATAAATGTAACAACTCTCACAGCTTAAATATAGCCCCTAGAAGTTCATTTTTTTGGTTGTTCATTTGGAGAGATAGCTATTTCTCCACAAATCGATTCTCTAGGTATCTCCAGTCAAACTGCTTATAGTACTAGGGGCTCTAGTGGGCCTAACTCATTGGCGGTTATCATAATCATTTGTTCAGTGATGAGAATGGGCAGACAAAGCCTTAGAAATTAAATGCAATGGAGGCTGGGGACCACTGGTACAAAAAGCAAGATGGTCCCTCCACTTATTTTTTAATTGTTTTAATTGACATGGATGGCTGTGCTTTATACATGTAAAGACTGAGGCTTACAGCTGGAGCCCATATTTGGACAATTATAAAACCCATGGTTTTCAAGAAATAGAAAGTAGAGGCTGACTGGATTCTTGTCAGGCCTGCATCACTCAGATCTCAAGATTTAGGAGATGGATGGGAGCTATGCAAAGCATGGTAGAGCTTCCATGCACCTGATCAAAAGACATTTCAACCTAACTGGTTGTAGACCAAGTAGTCTCAAGTAGACTATAATACAATCTCTCTGGTGGATCTCTCTTTGATCTTTTGGTTATCACTTAGCAAAGAAAGAAAGAGGTATATGAAATAAAGAAAATAAACCTGGTAAACTTTTTTTTTGGGGGGGGCGGGGTTGTGTCTTTGAATTCTAGTCCACCCAGCTGTTAAACACTTCATATATAACCTATGTAATTGTGTAGGTGTGAGCATAAGTAGGAAACTTTACTAAGGTTCTAGCATAGGACAATATTTTTTTTAAAATAAACTATTAATGTAGCTATTGTTTTATTTTAGATTAATAGTTTATTAAGCTCATATGCCGACATCAGCTTGTTCTCATTTAATAAGTAGAATTTATAGTTGAAAAAACAAAGTCATGAGTTTTTCATAGCTAAAACTAAACAAGACAAAAGAACTGCAGTGGAAGTACAGGGACATGGATTAAGAAATAGTCATTTTCTGTAGGGCTGGCCCACTCCCATATGCTTCAGTCATTTCAGAGCTGAAGAGCTTTGCAGAAACTAGATATATGTGGACGGTCAGGAATGGTGAGCATTTAGTAGTTCAAAGACCTGTGGAATAAACTAATGCAAAGGCTTTGCCCTAGTTTAGAGTCTGCAAAGGTAGCTTTGTTAGGAACTTTGTTAACATGGGCATCTCATCAGAAGCAGTTTTCAGGCTGGGTTTCAAGCTTCCCTGACAGTTTATTTGAACAGAGAGCAGTGAAATGAGGGAGATTCATGATGTTACCAAAGTATAGGTAACATCTTACCTATAATGACTCAAGTCTGACCCTAATAGGAGCACAGACCAAAAGTTTCCCTGGTACACATTTTAGTCTTCCTGCGATTCTGATGCACACTTGATCTGGTGGTAAGCTGCACTTGCCTCCTGTGTTCAGTCCACAAAAAGCTGAAGCAGATTCTGCAGGAGGCAGCTTCCCTCTGTCCCTTCATCTCCATGGCCCTTTCAAAAAGGCTTTGTAGGCTGAAGAAAGACCAACACTGCCCACAGCAAAAATAAAATGTTCTTCAAATCATTGCCCTGAGAAATGGTGAATATTATGGCAGGCTGCCTGCCCAGACACACAGGTCTCAAATGTCCTCTTGATGTTTCTTCCTACTGATATGCCAGTCGCCCACTATTTGAACCAACATATGGGAATCAGAGGTACAATTTAAGTTACTTATTTGCATTTTAACTATTCCCTTAAAACTAGGCATTTGATTAGATGGAATTCGTACAAAGTATTAGTAGGTTTCTAGGACAAGTAGGACAAGCATTAGTAACTTTCTAGCATAAAGGGGCAGAAAATAACATCTTTAACAGTACTGCTTGGGTTTATCTAGGCTTGTATTTCTGTACAGGCTGGGGAGGGAGGCTAGTTCTTCTACTTATTGACAAGAGTCAGGCAATACTTTGTATAAAAATAAAATCTTGAAAGACTCAGAAAATGAAAGCACTGCCCCCATGCAACAGAAAGACTCAGGAAAGGAAAGCACTGCCTCCATGCAGTAGAAAGGAGAAACTGGAAGTTCCATAGTAAAGTTTTGGGTCGATTTTCAGCTATAAAATTCTGGTGGGATTTACTATCGCAAAAAGATATAGAAAGCATTTTAACTTTCCCTAAGCCAATTTCTAGAAAAAGTCTTAGCCTTTTTCTTCTTTCCTCCCTACCCCTCCTATTTTGGGAAACATTTGTTTGAGGCAAATGAACATTTTCTAAACCCTTAACACATATGTCTACAGATAAACATACTAACATATTCTAAGTTTAGTTTACAAATACTATCTTGTCTTGGATTTAATAAGTCAGTGATATTAAATGCAGTAGTCAAGTTTTATGACGGGGCATTCTTAGATACAAGATTTAGCTGGTGTAATGCAAACATGTATTATTCCTTTGGATATTATTATATTCTGTAAACTACAAGCCCTCCACCCTTTAATTTCTACAACTTGCAAATAAAGACTCATAACACTGGCTCTTATAAAGATTTTTCCAGGCACTCTTTAACTGCTAAGCTCAGAAACTGTGTGTGTACATGTACATCTCACATAATGCACCCCTATGGACAGGCTGAGTGGCCAGACCATCATGTGTAGATATGCTGTGCAAACAAAGGCGGTCATTTCTTGGATAACAGAACACTATATCCCCCTTCCACAAAGCTTCCACAGCTTTATATCCATACTTATCCTTTACTCTACCCCAACTTTTACCACAAATATCAATCCACACAACTACTCCCAATCCCAGCATATTCTGCTTCCAAGTGGGATTCTGTCTCACTGTTCACCCTCAACACTAAAGGGTTTGTCAATATATGGCTGACAGACAAGCAGATGGTAGGTCCTGAGCATAAAAGCAACCCCTGGTGGCTGTGCACACAAGGGTAAGATCTTAGAGGACTCCCTTTTTTCTTCCTTACAAAATCTAAGTACAGTTTATGCCTAAAGTAGCCCAAACATTCACAAAGGTTTGCCAGTAAGCATGCAAATACTCTTCAATGTGTCCTTCTAGAAAAGACCTAGACTCACATTTCAGACACACAATTCATTTTGACCAAACCATTGTATCTGCTGCATGAATACAAGAACATATGCACACACACAGGGCACCCCTCATTTCCTCTGGAGTAATGGGAGCCTGGGCAATACTTTAAGCATTCATTTTCTAACATGAATTAGAACGGAACATTGAAAACATCAGTGACATCTGCATGAAAACAAAATGTAGTCATTAGAGCCAGTGCTATTACAATGAAAGGAAATGTATTCATAATGATAGAACATTTAAAATAATGTGTTGCTATATTCTGTGTTTATAAAAACAATAATGAAGAAACAGGACTGGTTACATAAATTAAAAGGAGTAAGAGGGGCAGATTACTTCAACGGCTCTGGGCAATGTCAGTGGCATGGCACATTCCTAGACACACAGGTACAAAGGCTTGACAGTGAATAGAGAGAAGAGGCTTGAAAAGCATCAGGCTTGCACCAATAAAGTTTGAATTTTGTTTCTGTTCCATCCCATCCAGTTTTGTGATACTGGGCAAATTACATTAATACTTGTCTATTGCTCTTTTATTCAGAATATATCTCTAAAATAAGGGGAGCTGAATCCCTCCCCACCAGCCCCAGGAAGAGAGGAAAAAACCACACAGATTAAGTGCTTAGCATGCAATGCACAGTAGGCATACAAATAATCAATAAACTCCTTCTGTTTTTGTTATCCCTGAGTGTGTGACACTATCAGCATCACTTACTTCTACAAATGAAGTGGAGTTTTAAAAAAACCCACTTTCTGACACACAAGCAGGAGGTACAGGTGGTCAGCTGATCAATTTAAGCGTGGAGGACACTTGCACGCTTAAAATTGGTCCTCTGCAAGAGCAGCAAGTGCTGGTCACTGCTGAGCTACCTCCTTAGCTCCATTTCAAAATCCTTTCATATTCAAGGGCCCTCACACACCCTCAATGGACTTTTGATTCTTCATTTTTTTTGTTTTGTTTTGGGAGGGGGAACAAATTTATTTAGCACACTGTAAAGAGAGCAACAGTCTAAGTCATCTAACAAAAGCATTTCAAGTACTTAATTAGTTTCTGTATAAGAATTAAATATATTAATTGACTACAATATAATTATAGAAATATATTTAATGAATAATTAGATATATTAATCAGGTCTTCATAGGAGAAAAATATTAATGCTAACTCTTATCCTAAACAAATAGTTGGCATTTTTATGAGTACAGCGTAATGTTAAGATTTTTCCATTAAAGTTTTAGATTACTGAAAATACATCATAGATTTTATTTCTATCTTGCAATTTGGAAATTATATTTATTGAGTTAAGCAAGTGGGCTCTATGATCTAATAGCAGTATAGTAGGAACATAGGTACTCTAGGATTTATATTCTAAGAGACAGTTTAAATCCTAGCCTTTACTAACTGTGTGACTTTTCTAGTTTGATTTCTGTTGCTGTGAATAAAAACTATGACCAAAAGCACTTGTGTATAGTTGTGTGTTCTGTGTTTGTGTAGGGAGGGCAGGTACCGGTACAGGGACGGGGTGGTGGTGGTGTTCCATCTTACAATTACATCACTGAGGAAAGTCAGGCAGGAACCAAAGCAAAAACATAGGAGGTTTCTACTCGTTCCTCTGGGCTTAGCTCAGCTTTTTTTTTTTTTTTTTTAAATACAGCCTAGGCCCACCTGCCTAAGAATGTAATACCCACAGTGGGCTAAGCCTTCCTACATCAATTATCAATCAAGAAAATGCCACACAGATATGCCTCCTGGCCAATCTGATGGAAGCAATCTTTCAATGGAGGTTCCCTTTTCTCAGGTATGTCAAGCTGACAATTAAGATTAGCCACCACAGTAGCCTTCAATAAGTTATGCAGTTTAAGTAATTTCAACTCCATTTTAGGACTTTCCTGGGTAGTAAAATGAAATCAAGGAGACAAGCTACTTTGCAGGGTGCCTGTTATCATCAGGATATTAACTAGTAAGACTTTGTTCAGTTCTGCTCTGTGCCTATGCTCAAAGCTTGAACCCATGTTAAATGCTCTCTTTGGGCCACCTAAAATCAATCACTGAGCTTTTCATCTTCACTCTTCACTTAAACTTCCTTTACAGCGTCTTACGTGGTAGGCCTTCACAGGTCCCTTTTCATCAGAACTCACAGACTATGACCCAGAAAATGCTACAGTGCAGCACAGTAAGCAACGTCTTAGACTGATTACAGTGTTAGAGAAGTTTTCCTGTCACATACTAAAATTTCCGCTGCAGCTACCCACCATTCCACTACCTCTACCTAGTTAAGCAACTTCTCAAGGCCAAGACCATCAGTAGCCTATATAATTCTGACTGTATCCATCACTTACTGAACATATGAGTGCTGAGCCCTGTTCCTGCACAGTATAGGTAGAAAACCTGAAGGTCACAGGTCAACTCAGTTCCCAAGGTTATATTAATCAGAAAATGATCTGAGTTTTGACTTTTTTGTTGGGGGGGGGGGTGTTGGATTTGTTTTTTTCGAGACAGGGTTTCTCTGTATAGTCCTGGCTGTCCTGGAACTCACTCTGTAGACTAGGCTGGCCTTGAACTCAGAAATCCGCCTGCCAGATTGCTGGGGTTACAGGCGTGCACCACCACCGCCGGGCTGAGTTTTGACTTTTGAATCTACATCTATTTTAATTTCAAAGGCCATGCTGTCTGGACTGCACTCAGTTGCCTCTCTTCAAGTAAGAAATCTTGGGTGTACATATTTGTGTATTTGCATGTGTATGTATGTGTTTTGTGTACATATATGCATGTCCTCCTTTCACTAACACAAAAACATTTTGAGACTGTTTCTCCATTATTCCCACCACAGTAGAGAAACAAAACTGGCAGTGTCTCCAACCTCCCTCCTGATTCTCCCTCTTCAGAGTAGCAGCATCGAGGATTATCAATTGCAAACAACATCTGACTGACAGAGGAGGCAGTCTCATAATGGCAAGTCTTTTCTTTGCTCCGATCTACATTCAAGTAAATATTATCCTCTGTTAAATCACATTTGTGATCCACTCCTTTACTCCTCTCATGATAACTGAAAGAAGCACCTTTATAACACTCTGCTAAATATTATTCTTATCATTAAAATAGTTCTGGCTCATGAATAAAATGAAAATTCTATGATTCACAGAACCACGATGCTGGGGACCACACATCGCCTCCTTCTATTGTATCATTATCCAAGACAGTCCAGTGGTTGATGACAGCCTGAGTTAGAGCTGAAGAAGCAGACACTTAGTTGTTGAGTCTTACCAAAAGTCATGCCTTATTAAGTGAGCAGATATCAGAAGAGTTATTTCTTACTAGCTCATGTTGATAGACAAAACAAACCAGACAGAAAACAATGTTTCCATCTCTAATACAATTTACTAACAGTTAAATTCATAATACACTGCTTTAGTCTTCCCAAAGTCATCTGACATGCATTTATGATGAATCCCTCATAACACATTATAACAAGATTAGCGAGGCATGAATCAATTCTATGTGTGTATTAAAGAACAAGGCTCCTCCATTTAACTATAATATCCTGAAGTGGCTATGACTCTCTAACTCAGGAAAAGTTAACCAACAGATAAATGGTTTTGCTGGGCTTTCTCTGAAGACAGCAGTAAAGCAGTGGTAAACCCTGCATCACGGAATTTCTGTAGAGCTGGGGCCAAAGTGGTACTTGGGTAATTTGAAATGACAAAGATGAGAAACACAAGGAAATGGAGGGGGCTGTTCTGTTGTGAGGACAATAAAGCAAAAAAGCAAAGCAAAAGTGAAGAAAGCAAAAAAGGAAACAAACAAACAACAACAACAACAACAACAAAAACCCCACCTCTCTAACCAGATTCCGACTATCCTCAGCAAACATAAACACCTCTTTAGTTAGATGAATAAGACTTTTCCACACGCCTCACCTCACCTTGTGTTATCTGAACTATTTTAAGGGGGTGTTTCTGTTTGTTTTAACCATTAAATGGTTGCTGATTAACACAACAACAAACAGGAGACATGAGAACAACCAAAAGGGTAGATGGCTAAAAAGGAAACAAAACTTTTTTTCCTATCAGATTCTACAGAAAGTGTAAAGAACAGATAAAACAACTTCATGGAGAAGGCCTCAGTGTAAATTATGATTTCTTAGAATGCACCACATTTATTTCAATCCTGATGATATTCTTTTTAGAGTCAGAAAGATAAATACTGGGGAACCTCTCTCCTTATAAAGTAAAACTTGGTGCCAATAAAGGACTCAGAATGGTGCTTTGATATATACCTCTACATGATGGACCATAGTTCAAATTTCCCTTGTAACTAATGTGTAAATTATGATGTTCATTCTTTACCCCCACCAACTGATGTATGTTGTTTAGTTACTGATATAAAGAGGTTAATGTTAGTCATTTTCACTGTTTCCATTTTAGGACAACTGTGGATGTGGGTTCTCATACTCGTGTGTCGTAACGTTTTCTTCAGTGGACTCTGAGTACCTCAAGAGCGGGCCCGTGCTTAGCTTTTATTTCTATTGGCCTCTGTCCTGTTTAATACTCATGCTTGTGAAATAAAGGACTGCCTCTTAGCTCTCTTATAATGTTTATGGAAATAGGTAAGGCTAATTTTGTTATGTAACAAATCACTAGGGTTGCATTTATATATCTAAATGGTTTAACTACATCAACTTTTTTAATCTTATGATTATAAAAAAGAAGTAGCAATATCTTTCAATATTATGTCAGAATTTAGGACCTGCTAGTTAAAATACTGGATAGAATGGGAATGAAATTTAGGAATAAAAACAAACAAGCAAATAAAAAATGAACAACAAAGTAAGGAACTAGTGAAATTGTTGAATGGGTGAAGACACCATGGCTGATTACATGGCCCCAAAGCTGGGCTCTACACGGGAGGAAATGGAGTGGACCCTACGGAGTTGATCTCTGACCTCCACGTGTGTTTGTGCCCAACCATGCCACGTTAAGTAAATATAATTAAAAAAATAAACTTTAATTGTTACATACAATACTGCTCTCCTTTTAGGGAGCTCTAAAAGGCAAATCTAATATTGAATAGTCAAAGTCCTCTTATGACTGAAAAAGTACCAAAATCAGCATTGTAACTAAAATGATCAGAATATGATAATACAAAGATAGATGGTAGAGTTTCTTATAAACACAATCCATGGGCCAGGCAAACTTCCGCTGAGACTGTTAACACATGGACCCTATACAATGAGGAAGAAGAGCCAGATAATTGCCAGGCAAGTTGCTTCTTTTCTAAAGAGAAGCACTAAATAAAGAAAAAGAAGGAAGACAGAAGCATGCCCTTCAGAAGAAGGAAGACTTGGCAGAGTTTTTGATTATGTAGAGATGAGGCAATAGGGAAAAATAAGATTTCTCTGTAGAGCTCTAGGCTGGCATTTATAAAGATGTTATGATACTGTAAAGTATACTGGTGGGAGCATATAATGACACTGGGATATCAAAAGATGCTGGAGAATTGTGGCACAGAAGGCTACATTAATTCACGACTTCATGGCACTGTATGTTTCCAAAGATCTGACCTTGCAGATGAAGGATCAATTCTGTCTCCGTTTTAGATTCATAACACAGCCCAGGAGAAAGTCGGGGAGAAAGCTGAGCTAGTTGAAAGCCACACACACCAATGCACTCAGACAAATACAAATGGAGCTGTTATCAACATCATTTGTTCCAAACTAACCTTTCATCCCAGCAGCACTACTTCTATTAGTCTGAGATCTCCAGAAACCGACCTTTTAGGAATACATAGAGAGAGCTAGAGAGAATTTTTAGGGGCACATGAAATTGAGGACTCTCATTTTCTAAATGTTTAAGCTCAGGCCTAAGGAATTTCAAGGCCTTTCTTGAATGTATTTAACTAAACAGTGCCCTGCCAGCTTACTCAGGTTCAGGATCTTCATTTAACTCCATCCTCCTTTTCATTGTTGCTATAATGGCCATGCTCACCACTTTCTGAGAAACAGCCATGGACTAAGGAGTCCTTACCAGTCATTTTTCTATCAGGACCATGGCAAGAAGGGCTCACTCACCTTAAACAGAAAAACTGAAGGACTCCAGTGCTTGTATGCAGGAGCTTGTATAACAGAGAACATGACACTGGTGATAAGTTCACAAGAGATTAAAGTGGGAATCCAAAAAATAAATGAAGAAGGTAACAAAGTCCAACCTTGAAGGAAAAGTATGGGATGGATGGGTCAAATGAAGGCACCAAAGTCTCCCAACAGCAGAGCTCTGGAGTAAGAACCAGATAAAATGGCCACTGAGGTTGTACTGTATTCAGAATGTTTGAGTCATGTAAGGAAGTCAAGATTCCCCTTCACATGCAATAATTTCCTTTAATTTAATTAAAATATTATCATGATTTTCTTTAACATAATACCAAAAATTAGTAAAAACCGATAAAAAGAAAAACATCTTTAATTCAGTCTTAAGACCTAAGCAAGCCTTCACAGGTAAAGTTGTTGGCATTCATCAGACACGCAATGAACAGACTCTGTTATAATTTTACTATGGTCAAAGGAATATAATGTTCTATTTCACTTCTCAATATTTTGATAAAGAATTAATGCCTGTAATTTGACTCAGTTCAGGAAAAAAAGTTAAAATAGAGCACATATTTATAAAATAAGAAACTGACTTTTGCAAAAACATTTATCAGGATAAATTTTTGTGAGGAAAATGTAACAAATGTAATGGCAAGAAAAAAGAACAATGCACAACTGAATACTTTACATGTACTCATTAAATGGATAATGGTGCCAGCTTATTAAGATACATTTCATTATCTATATCAGTTGGCTTCTTAGATATGAGACAAAAAGGGACTGAGTCCATTAATGTCACTACAGGGGTTGACAAAGGGCATCCATCTCTGAAGGGAGTTTTGCAATACATGACACATGGTGCTTACAACAGGAGGAACAGTTTCTGGTAGCTACATGAGATCATATCTTTCCAAACAGCAACTGTATAGATATGATTTGAAGTAATGGTAGTGTTATTTGTTCATGTATCCACAATCTAGAATTTATCTGAAACCAAAAACAAAGAACATACTTTACTACCATTATGACAGTCCTGGCCAAGTGAACAGTCCAAGATGTTTTAATATTATTTGGTTTTTAGCAGTAATTATGGTACGTAAGTATTTCTTACAACCATTTGGATACCAACCATAGGCAGGAGACAGCTCTTGAGTTGTTACTCTAAGGATGAGTCAAGGCCCTTAGCTGGGATTCTGACAGAGTCTAAGCAGAACCTCTGCCAGTTGGTTCCTGAAGTATTGAGGAGAACAATGCTGATGAAATAGATTTGAGTGATTTTCCCTTACAATGCTTTCTAAAGGGAGAACAGGCTGAGTCACATCAACATGCTCTCCTCCATGTCTAGAATGTTTTACTATTTCACAAACCTCATACATTTATTCATTTAATTCCTCATCCCTAACTGCTAGCACTTTGCTACCTACAGTTTTTGGACAACAGAAGCAGACTCATAATAACAGCTGAAGGGATATATCTGATACATGGTGACTGATTATAATCAAGTGAACTTAATGTCTTCCTATTCCAAACCAAGGTTCCTAACTCCACTTACAAAATAAGATTTGGAAAGAGAGCTATTCAGTCAAAAATGTAACGAGTGGATGTAATGTTCTATAGCACACTGATGAAAAGGCCAATTAAGAAAAAACACAAAAAACACAAAAAACCAAAAAAACCAAAACAACGACAACTTTATGTCAAGTCCTTCTTGACCCAGAAGGAAAAGAATGAGGCAAATATAGAATACATTTTATGTGGCGCCAGGATTTTACAGAAAACCAAAGCAGGATATGGAATTAAGTTCCTAAGAAGTGCATCTCAGGAGGCCTGGATAAAGAAGTGAAGAAAGCACACGGGCATCCAGGGATAAGCAGCCATCAAGCACACAGAACTGACATAGGACACATGGGCACAAAGGTCACGATGTAAGAAAATGTCAGTCACATCTATGGAAGAAGAGTAAGACATGAGTGTGGTTTAGTGTCTAGTGTCTTGTGGTGTAAGTGACCAGCATGAGGGTGAGGTTGTAGGCAGTGTCAGTTGGGACTGTACAGTCCATTTTTCCTCTGGGTAATTCTAAAACAAAGCTGGGTGTGATATACCAATGACTCAATAGTCACAAGCTTCTCCAGCATCTGAAGTTTCCTCCAGCTTCGATGTCAAGAATGGGCTGAGAGGTGGGGATGGAAGGGAAGGCGAGGAAGAGTGGCCACAGCAGCAGAATGCTTGGAGAAAAGATATGTATCTTGGACCATGACGGAAACCTGGAGGTGGAGACAAGTTTTCAGATTTGACAGATGCTTGAGGATAAACCTGCCAGGGCCTATCAATTAGGTAGATATGGAATGCAAAGAAAACAAGAGATGATGAGGATGACTGCTACCCTGAGACAGGATATTACCATTTTCTAAGAAAAGAGAGTCAAGAATAAAAACATTTGGGAAGAGAGAAGAAAACAGGGTCATGTTTTGAAGAAATCCAGCTCTGAGAACAAAGACATGTAAGATGGAACAAGAAGGCTTCCTTTTCAGACCTCTCACCACTCGTGGCTCTAGCTGAGCAACCCTGGACAAGCACTCTTCATTCAATTAATCACCTGCCTACTTCATGGACTGCAAAACCACCTCTCATGACGGATGTTTGTGTACAACCTGGAAACTGCAAAGGTGATGTATCAAGGTCATTCCTTGCTTCTTTGTTAATTCTGCTAAGTATTTATTTAAATGACTTATCTTTGAATCTGAAATTTTCAATATAATTATGTCTTCCTGAATACCATGACAAAAAGACTTGAGGATAAACCTGTCAGGGCCTGTCAATTAGGTAGACAACTTGACTTATTATCATTCAATACTATTTCCTATTAAGTAATTTGCAATTTTAAGGGTATTGTATATTGTTTTTTGATAGTTTTCTCATATATAATCTTTTACATGTATTATCATACTAAATTCTTAATATACGCAAAGTCACTACAAATGTCTCTATATGCATGACAGATGAAAGGCAGGAAAGTTCTACTTAGGCCTTTCTGGTCTGTCTGGTCATTGGCTTACTGTTCCAAAAACAGATCTTGGTTTACAAATCTATTTGTCATTGAAGCCTAGCCATACTAAGGAAATTTCTGATCCACTAAATGGTGAGTATTTTCATGACCTTCAGTGAAACAAACAAACAAACAAACAAACCTAAGACTATCAGATACAGTTTTTGACACTTTGCAGAATTTTTTTTTTTTTTTAATAGTAAAGAAACTGGGGAAGACCCTGGAGGACATGGGCACAGGGGGAAAGTTCCTGAACAGAACACCCACCAATAGCTTATGCTCTACGATCAAGAATTAATAAATGGGACCTCATAAAATTACAAAGTTTCTGTAAGGCAAAGGACACCATCAGAACGGCAACCAACAAATTGGGCAAAGATCTTCACCAACCCCACATTCGACAGAGGGCTAATATCCAATATATACAAAGAACTCAAGAAGTTAGACCCCAAAGAACCAAATAACCCTATTAAAAATGGGGTACAGAGCTAAACAAAGAATTGTCACCTGAAGAAATTCAGATAGCTGAGAAGCACCTTAAGAGATGTTCAACATCATTAGTCAGTCATCAGGGAAATGCAAATCAAAACAACCCTGAGATTCCACCTCAAACCAGTCAGAATGGCTAAGATTAAAAACTCAAGAGACAACAGGTGCTGGCGAGGATGTGGAGAAAGAGGAACTCTCCTCCACTGTTGGTGGGATTGCAAGATGGTACAACCGCTCTGGAAATCAGTCTGGCGGTTCCTCAGAAAATTGGGCATGTCACTTCCAGAGGACCCTGGCATACTACTCCTGGGCATATACCCAGAGGATTCCCCTGCATATAATAAAGACACATGCTCCACTATGTTCATAGCAGCCTTATTTATAATAGCCAGAAGTTGGAAAGAGCCCAGATGTCCCTCAAAGGAGCAATGGATACAGAAAATGTGATATATATAAATTTTTGGCTCCTGTCCATGTGAGACATCTTTGATATCTTCTAGATGTGACTAAGGGATAAGTCTATTTTAAAATACTGACTTTAAACTTAAAAAACAAAAACAAAAACAAAAAACCCCCAAATTACAGCAGACTGCTGCTTTACATTCAGCAATGTGCCTTGCTGCTTTTGTGTTCATTTAACCAACATCTGAATAGCTTTGTGCTAGCCAACATGCTACCTGTCCGGGATTCAGTACATCAGAGCTATGCTACTGTCAAAAACAAGAGAGGAGACCAGGTGTGGTGGCAGGATACTCCTAGCATCTGGGAGGCCGCAGCAGAAGGATCCTGAGGTCAAGGCAAACCTGGGCTATTACAGAGCAAGATCCCATCTCACAATACCAAACTTCAAAACAAAACAAACAAATAGGAAAAAGGGATTACAATGATAATTGAAATGAAGAAGACGACGAACCCTATTTATAATATTTTAAAATGAACTCATGAAAATTCTCTTAAAAATAAAGATGACTTTAATAAGAAATTATAGAATTTACTATCTTTTAAAAAAATAAAAATGATTTTTAAAAAGTCTCACCAGTCCTTTCTAGGTTACCTTTTTCCAGGAATGTACAATAGCTTTATTAAATGTTCATTATATATACATTTGATATTTACATCTTCATTTGTGTTGAAAATAATAATAGCAGTGAAGTAGTATAGAAGTCCCAGTATTTTGAAGCAATGTGCAATACAGTTTCCAAGTACAAAGGTACAGATCATTAAATCCTTTACACCCTCTTCCTGGACGGCAACTTATTAGCAACATGCAGTGGAGAATGAGCAGTATGCCCACAGCTCATCTAGAGGAACACTGTTTACCAAAAGTACCTTTTGATCACATATGGAAATGCTATGTTAAACAAAAGAAACATACCTTGTTGTCACAGGATACTGTTTTAACCACATCATGGGGTTTGTGGATCTCCCAAGAGTTAGGGAAACTGGCAGCATTTGCCAAACTTAACAATGGCACATGGAACTGAGTTCAGAAGGTCAAGTTAATAGCTCAGTTCAGTCAGTCTCATTCTTGGGAAGCCTGTGCTAGAGGATTTCTACCTGTAGCTGCTTGTGACATTGGTCTTTCTAGTAGTTTGATGATTCTTTAGGCTTGCAGAGTTTTGAGCCCAACAGAAGGAAAGAAATGTGGAGAAGACCATACCCTAATATAGTAAAGAGATCAATCACCACAAGGATTGTGTGGTTTTATTTTCTAGGAAGATCCAATATCTAGCTAGCACTGTGTCACACGGGTTAGACACTTGATGAAATCAGTCATACAGCCTGATAAACAAAAAGTATGACAGAAAGCTCATTGAGATTTTAGATGACAGTCACAAATTTCTTCAGCCTTTAATTATTTCAGTTTCTCTATCTATTCTGGTGGTTTGAATATGCTTGGTCCATGAGAAGTGGCACTATTAGAAGGTGTGGCCTCGTTGGAGGAAGTGTGTCACTGTGCAGACAGGCTTTGAGGTCCTACGCTCAAGCTCCACACAGTTACCTGTGGATCGAGACGTAGACCTCTCAGCTCTTTCAGCATCATATCTGCCTAGATGCTGTCATGCTTTCACACCATGATGATAATAGACTGAACCTCTGAAATAGTAAGTCAGCTCCAATTAAATGTAATCCTTTAATTAAGAGTTGCCTTGGTCATAGTGTCTCTTCACAGCAATGAAACCCTAACTAAGATAGAAATTGGTACCAGGAATTGAGGTACTACTGTGATAGGCTTGACTGTTTTTGTTTGGAGGATTGTAGATTTGGGGACTTTGGATTTTGAAAGCAGTGGCATATTTTAAGTAGAGTTTAATGGGCTATGATAGGAATATGGCAGACATGCCATATCCAAATCGAGGCGCCAAGATTTCTACATCTTGATCCAAAGGCATCCAAGAAGAGAGTTTCTCTTCCAGACTGGGCAGAGCTTGAGCATAAGGCCTCAAGGCTTGCCTACTTTGTCCAACAGGGCCACACTTCCTAATAGTGCCATTTCCCATAGGCTAAGAACATTTAAACCACCACATCACAACTTTCTTCTGCCTTTAATTATTTCTGTTTCTATATCTATACTTTCAGACTGTTCTTAATTTACTTCCAATGACCTTTCAGACCATGACCTTATCACATTCCAAAGCACTGTTTTTGTTTATGATCAACACATTAACAACATCTCTTTAAAATACTCCTCTCTCTATTATACAGGATAATTACATTTTTCAGCATAATTATTGAGCCAACTGAATTCTGAGACTGTTTCATATGCACATTAATTTACTAGTTTGTGAAAGTTCTAGAAAACCGTAGGTAAACTCACATTTTTCAATAATGGTTATCACTCTATGTTCCATATTTTCCTGCCAGTCAGAAGGATTGAGAAATATTTGTTTTGTATAATAGATATAGATATTAAAAAGACAAACAGGTCTCCTAAAAATGTCTTTTAAAAATTACACACCATTACATTCCTAAAACTGTACTTGAAATTCCAGAACATAAGAACTTAAATGTTATCATTTTCTCTTCATCTCTGTCTCGATCTCTCCTCCCATATCTATTCCTTTCCTTGCCTCCTCTTTTGTTTTCCTCTGAGACAAGGTCCCATGTAGCCCATGCTGACTCATATCCCTACGGAGCAGAGGCTGAGACTGAACTTGGATTTCTATTCTTGCTGTCTCCATTTTCCCAGTGATAGGATTATGCCATTTTTCTGGTGCTGGAGACTGAGCCCATGGCTCCATACACCTAAGGTCAAGAATTGACTAACTGAACTAGATTCTTACTGAACTTAAATGTTTGTTCATAATGTTATGTCCAGCAACAAAGACAATGTTAGAACAAAATAGGTACTCCATATAAACTGAATTAATAATATTTTGTTCCTTTTAATACTCTGCTGTTTGAAGATAAAATCTGCCTCTCCCCATACGCAACACACACACACACACACACACACACACACACACACACACAACATAGGAAACTTGCTATATACATCTTTCTTATAAAAAATACTTTCACAAAGGATGTTTGGTTAAGTAGATTGTTAGACCAACATGAGCTTCAGAAGTAAGTTAAGAAATAAAAAAATCACCGCCCTCGTACTTACAACATTAGGACTCAAATACTGAACTAATCTTGAGTTACACATAACCCAGGCTTCAACAATAGAACATTCACCAATATTGTTTAGGGAGAAAGTTTTACAAGTTAAAACTACTATTTTCAGGGCTGGGTAAGCGCTAACCGTGTAAAATGCTTGCTGAACAAGCACGAGGACCTGAGTTGTGATTCCCAGCATTGTAAAAGGAAGGTATAGTGTGCATCTGTAGTATACAGAGGTAGACTGTGAGACAGATACTGTAGACTTGCTGGCCAGAAGATTAACCCAAATTTACCCAGATTAAGTGAGAGATCAGTTTAAAGAGTAAGTTGGAAGGGCCAAAGAGATGTCTCAGTAGGCAAAGGCATCTGCTGACAACCCTAGTTTGACCCTGTAACCCAAAAAAGAAAGAACAAACTCATGCAAGTCATCTGGCCTCTACGTGTACACTATGTACATGTGCACACACTAAGTGAATATGCCCTTTCCCTGAGGACCTGCTCTTACAGTATCAGAAGTTGCTATGCAAGATGCCAAGAAAGAAAAGCAAACAATAATTCTACTTAACTGTAAAAGCCTAAACCACAACAATTACCAGCCCACAAGATATCTCAAATGGTATAATAGTGGCAGTTTTATTTTGAAAGCTGTCTAATTAGAATTAAGGCTAACTTAGTAGGAAGGAATCCATGTCTGGTGGTCTAAACCTAACCAACTACCTGTGCCTAGAGAGGTTAAAGAAAACCTAAGAACCTACTGCTGACACTTTAGGATCCTAAACAACTATGATACCTAATTGTATTCTAATACTCATACCCATAGATAAATTTAGCTCTTAGCCCTCATCAAAGAAACTTCTTTCTACAGCAGATGCAAACTATTAACAGAGATACACAACTGGTCAAAATGTAAAGATCAAGTGGCTGTGGGGTGCCCAATCCCAATTGGTATATCTATAATGTAATCTCTACATCTAACTCTCAGGGAATATTATAGAAGTGGGGACAGAAAGATCCTATGCACCAGAGGACCACAATGCTAGTATCTTTGAGGTGTACTGGCTGGTTTTGTGTGTCAACGACACAGGCTGGAGTTATCACAGAGAAAGGAGCTTCAGTTGGGAAAGTGCCTCCATGAGATCCAGCTGTAAGGCATTTTCTCAAATAGGAATAAAGGGGGAGGGCCCCTTGTGGGTGGTACCATCTCTGGGCTGGTATTCTTGGGTTCAATAAGAGAGCAGGCTGAGCAAGCCAGGGGAAACAAGCCAGTAAGAAACATCCCTCCATGGCCTCTGCATCAGCTCCTGCTTCCTGACCTGCTTGAGTTCCAGTCCTGACTTCCTTTGGTGATGAACAGCTGTGTGGAAGTGTAAGCTGAATAAACCCTTTCCTCCCCAACTTGCTTCTTGGTCATGATGTTTGTGCAGGAATAGAAACCCTGACTAAGACAATAGGAAAACTGCACCCACGAGATCTCAAGAACATGGTTGCTAAACATGACCTTCATAATGACCATAGCAGTGGGCATGCCAACAGGGATGGAAGAAATTGTGAAGAGCCACCCTTGATGAAGAGCTATAGGCCATGGCTGCAGAGAAAGAATCAGTTTTCTCCAGAGATAAGCCCTCTGACAGGTTATCCAATTCCAAGTGGTCCACCCTAAACACATGCATATAACATGTACATATGAGCACACACATGTAACAATAAGAAGGAAGAGGCGATGAGTTTGAGAGGGAGCAGATGGAAGGGGCTGGAGGAGGGAGCAGGAAAGGTGGAAGTGATGTCCTGCAGAACAAGGAACTTACACTTTTTCAAGGAAAGCCTTTCAACATCAAAATGCTGGAGTCTGAGAGCATTTGTCTTTTCATAGAGCTAATCCGTGTAACTACAATTCATAATAAACATTTTTATTCCACTTTTTAAAAATAAAGTAATAAAAAACCTAGAATCTTAAGAAAAGTAAGGAGAATAATAGAGGAAGATGCGTGATGTCAACTTCTTGAATCTACACATGTCCATGCAGACATAAATATACAAATACACACAATTATTTTTTATTATGGATTGTTTATGTATACTTAAGGCTGTTTTTGGTTTTTTGTTTGTTTGTTTTTAGATTGAGACATAATATTCCAACAGAATGGCATAGGTAAACTTACTTGGACAACAGGATTCAGTACAAGGACCTACAAATTTGCTGGCTTGCTTAAGTACTCCACATTTCTGGGTCTGCTATGAGGATAATACTGTCTTTTTCCTAGGTTGTAAGGTTAAACGAGACAGATACCGAGTCATGTGTGTGGTAGTGTGCTTTCATTAATATAGCCTCTAAAGCACTGATAATGCTATGATTTAAGTATCTAAGTTGATCATTTCTACAAGTCCTTTTACTTTCTGGAAAAACCATTTCTCCTTCCTAACTGCAGAGGTAGAAACTCCTAAGAAACATGCTTTGTGGCTTCCATCCTTCAGAGTTTAACAGTATTTCTGAATTGCTTCTGGCCAGGCAGTTTCTGAGGTACTCATTCATATGCCCTCCCGAGTTTGTTTCCTCAGCCTACATAACATTCTTCTTTGCTCGTGCTCCTTAAGGAGACTTGGATGTCTATGGGAACCTGACCTTTCAGTTTTGTATATCAAAATCCCGAAGCAGAGGGGATGAATGCTGAATGCTAGGGAAACACTGGGTTGAAGCATCTGTGCCTGGCCTTTGCATATATGCAGCTTGCCAGTAATTGCTAAGTTTTCTCTCTGACAACAATTATCCCCCCAATTTCTTCACCACTCCCACTCCCCCCACCCCCAGTTAATTATCAGTTCTGGAATTAAACTGCTTGCTTCTCCTGCAGTTGTCATGGCAACAGTTGGCCTGCACCTGTCACTGGGTGAACAGTGGCTCTTTCAGAAGAGGCAATGGTAGTTGCTGGCTCCACAAAAGCCAGGGAGTAAACTAATGTTTACCTGTCTGGGGACTGAAGCTCCTGTTTATTCTCCCTCAGATTCTTTCTTGGCAAGCCTGGTGTCAACTTTTTTTTTTTCCAAACTGCTTGTTTGTATTTGACAAAGAAAAGGAAAATGGTTGGTGGTAAAGGGCTGAATCCTTGTTGACTGTTATAATCTTACCCATTGGCTTTACTTATTTCCAGTGAGTAAGTTACAAGATCTAAATCTTCTGTCTTCTGACAAAGGGACTGCAGTATAGAGGATGAACACAGAGAATTCTAAGACTGCTAGATCTGGGTTCTAAATCCCACTGATACTGCTTGCTAACTGTAAGGCCAAAGGTGAATCATTTAGCTTCTTATAGTAGCAATTTTTATCATATACATAAGGATGGTCAGTGTAACCATAATTCTAGAAGTTACTTTGAGATTACATTGGTCTAGCTCCCATCCAGTGTTCACGGTATCAGTAGTCTTACTGCTGTTGCTAGTTAAGTATCAATCCTGGACATCTCTTAAAGATAGGACAAAGCTGCCATCTTGGTCACTTTATAAGAGTGACAGTACCGCGCCGGGTGTGGTGGCAGACGCCTGTAATCCCAGCACTCGAGAGGCAGAGGCAGGCAGATTTCTAAGTTTGAGGCCAGCCTGGTCTACAGAGTGAGTTCCAGGACAGCCAGAACTATACAGAGAAACCCTGTCTCAAAAAACAAAACAAAACAAAAACAAAAAAAAAAACAAAACAAAAAAACCAAAAAAAAAAAAACAAACCAAAAAACAAAAACAAAAAACAAAAGACCCACCCCCCCAAAAAAAAGTGACAGTACCCCTGGACAGATAAAATACACTGTGCCCCAACATCTAGATCAAGATGCATCTAAAGCCAGAACAGAGAAATACTGAGAAATGATGGTTTCCCTGCCTGGTTTCCTTGAAATTCTGTCAGTTCCTCCCTCTCTGTGCTGGTTTCTTTTTTTCTTCATGCTCAATCTCACCTTCCTTTAAATAGAATTTGATGGAACCAGAGTGTAAGGAGACATGTAATCACCAAGGAAACAAAATCTTTTCATTTTACATCCACATTTCAACCTACAGAGAACTGGTATTGAGGACTTCAGGGAGGGAGGCATTTATACAAAAAGGAGTTTTTCTTTCCAGAAACACCTGCATATAGGTAAGAAAGTTTTTCTTTCATGAATCTCTAACTACTCATGTTTAGGGTATCTAAGGAAGTGCATCGTGGAGCATGTTAAAAAAAAACCTATTTGAGATACCACAGTGTATGTATGCATATATACATATCATATACATATTTAAATTCTGTCTTCAATTCTTAAAGATTTGAAATTACTCCCCTACAGTTCTAATGTTAAGGGAACTTCTACTTAGTGACTCTAAACCTTACACCACCTCAAAAAAAAAAAAAAAAAAAAAAAAAAAAAAAAAAAAAAGCAAAGCAAAGCAAAAAGAAAACCAAGACAAAACCTACTAGTATGTGTTCCCACATGTTGTATGGATGCCTCCTTAAACTTTCCATTGCTCTTACCTCCCCACTACCACCAAAAAAGGAAAAGAAAGAGAAAAAAAAGGAAAGAAAGAAAGAAGGGATAAAGAGGGCATTAGAAGGTAGGAAAACATGCTGTTACCCCTTGCCTGTCTCTCACTGGGAAGAAGAAGGAAACGGAACTTGAGACTAACCAGCAGGTTAAAATAGAAGAGACTCAATGGACAACTATGCTGAGGCTGCCCACATGTGAGGAAGACATAACAAGGCTATCAAATACAGTTGTTCTTAAAAAAAAAGTTTTGACTTCCTAAAACTTATTCTGCTAAGAACCAGGCCATAGTGGTTAGGAAGACAAACAAGAAAGGAGAGGAAGGCCACAAGCAGACTCCTTAGCATCAGTTCTACCTGGACACCAACACAGCATCAGTTCTACCTGAGCACCAACACAGCATCATTTCTACCTGAGTATTAACACAGCATCAGTTCTACCTGGACACCAACACAGCATCAGTTCTACCTGGGCACCAACACAGCATCAGTTCTACCTGAGCACCAACACAGCATCAGTTCTACCTAGGCACCAACACAGCATCAGTTCTACCTAGTCACCAACACAGCATCAGTTCTACCTGAGTACTAACACAGCATCAGTTCTACCTGGGCACCAACACAGCATCATTTCTACCTGAGCACCAACACAGCATCATTTCTACCTGGACACCAACACAGCATCAGTTCTACCTGGACACCAACACAGCATCAGTTCTACCTGGACACCAACACAGCATCAGTTCTACCTGGACACCAACACAGCATCAGTTCTACCTGGACACCAACACAGCATCAGTTCTACCTGGACACCAACACAGTATCAGTTCTACCTGGACACCAACACAGTATCAGTTCTACCTGAGTACTAACACAGCATCAGTTCTACCTGGACACTAACACAGCATCAGTTCTACCTGGACACCAACACAGTATCAGTTCTACCTGAGTACTAACACAGCATCAGTTCTACCTAGGTACCAACACAGCATCAGTTCTACCTGGACACCAACACAGCATCAGTTCTACCTGAGTACTAACACAGCATCAGTTCTACCTGGACACCAACACAGCATCAGTTCTACCTGAGTACTAACACAGCATCAGTTCTACCTAGGCACCAACACAGCATCAGTTCTACCTGGGCACCAACACAGCATCAGTTCTACCTGGACACTAACACAGTATCAGTTCTACCTGGACACCAACACAGCATCAGTTCTACCTGGGCACCAACACAGCATCAGTTCTACCTGGGCACCAACACAGCATCAGTTCTACCTGGCACCAACACAGCATCAGTTCACACCGATTTCTTTGACTAGTTTTTTAAGTAAACATCTATGTCCTCCATTTGGAAAATGTTGGTGCATTAAGATTGTCTTTTTTCATTTATTTGAAAGGAACTACATAATTATTTTCTAAACTTTATTTTAAATTAGAGGAAGGCAGAACTATAAACATAGGAATATAAACCGAATGAAAATTAAACGAAGTCCTTCCAAATATTTTACCTCATTTCTTATTTTTGCATGTAAAATAGAAAAGAATGCTTTCTGTGCTTTATGGTGTTTGTTAAATATAATCAGATGTCAGGTTTTTAAAAGTACACGTGTGTTTTGTGTGTATGTATTTGGCGTGTGCACCAGAGCATGCATGTGGAAGTCATACGATAATCTGTAAGAGTTGGTTCTTTTATCACGAGTCTCCAGAATTGAATTCAGGTCATTATGCTTGACAACAAGCCTCTTTACTAGCGGAGCCATCTCACTGTCAGACTGATAGTGAAACAGAGGCATTAAAAGCAAACTAATGCTTTACGATGAATAACAAATAATGAAATGTGATTGGAGGACTAACAGAAAATCTTGCCTTCAAGAAGTAATGTGTAACAGGAAATGTCTAAAGCTTTTGATTTCTCAATGCAGCATCCCAGTCACTTTACAAGCTGAACTCTACTTCTGGAGTCAGTCATTGGCTAGTCCCTACTGGCAAATGTATCCAAACCTTTCTATTTGTTGGTTTCTCTGCTCAGATGACTTTCCTATTCTTTCCATCAGAAAGTGCTTAGCTCCATCCAAGATCCAGAAGAATTCTTTGAGTTAGCAGTACAGTCCTCTATACTCAATAGATTTACTTTGTAGGATTATTATCATGAAATAGTGTAGCTTACACTCTAGAATGAAACTATGTGATCTCATAAATGTGTAACTTCTCTGACTCATTTTTTCATCTCTGATGAAAAATGAAGATAATACATAAACCATCTATTTGGGCTAATGTGAGCAATAAATTACTTAATATATCTAAATATTTAAACTATATCTACATATTTGGTACTTCATTAGTGTTTCTTTAAATATCTTAATGAAAATTATTATATTGCAATTATGATAATAAACTTGTCTATTTAGCTAGACTTTGAGACCTTTGTAAATGCAAGAACAGACATCATTTTTTTTGTCCTTATATCCCCTACGCTTATGGCCTTCTCTTCCTTAACCATTGTGGCTACTAAAGAAACAAAACTGAGTTTTACAATTTTAAAAATTACTAATTAAAAGACAAATACAGCTAAAATTAATAAATATTCCCCAAAGACAACATGCTAGATGCTTGGCTACCACCTCTGGCACTGGTGGGCCGTAGTGTATGAGGCCTACTGAAGAATCACAGAAGTACGCCTTGAAAAGCCACTGGGATTCTGGCTCTGATATTCTGGCTTCTAGCTACTTTGACTATCTACTACTTTCCATGATGTATTGTCTTGTCACAGGTCCAAGGACTAGACAGCCAATGATCATGGGTTAAAGTGTCTGAAACTACGTACAAAGAAAAATAATTTTCTTCATAAATAGGTTATAGGAAATAGACCAAAGTGTTCCTCTGAGGACTGTGTGTGAATTCTCTAGGCTTTCACGTAGGGTCGCAAACTTTATTATTTCAGGTACTTGGTTGCAGCAATGGAAAACCGCCTGCAAAAACCTCCTAACTTAGTAAAAGTACAATAGGGAGGCTCGTATTTACATAGAAATAACAGCACACAGGTTAAAAGACTTAACCAAGGTCATACCACTGGTCACAGGCACAGTAGAGAAGAGAGGTCAGTGCTTCCTGTCTGACGCCACAAGCAGCATGGGTCACATTCACAATCTCAACTGGCGATTTATGCTTGAATAACAGCCAACTTAAGATGAAAATTCTAAAGAAGTTCCCTGTATAGTTGATATTATTAAAAAGCCATTTTTCTCTTAGTTTAAAGAGAAAACCACAAAAGCAAATCAAAATTTAATCCCGATCTTGCTCCTTTTTCTCCATGCACAAGAGTTTAAGGGTCTTTTCTCTCTCTCACTGCCTCCCACAAAACAATTGCTTTCACACCAGCAGATCATACTGCCACCCTCTCTCTTCAAGTACATATTACTTCTCAGCAGGCTTCAACAGAGGTAGAGAAGGAGCCAATCTGTGAGGCAGTGAACATAGATCTCCCATAATAGTACAGTGAAGACAGAAAATTGTGGCTGAAAGTGTAAATTGCTTTTTTTTTTTGCTTGAAGAGGAAATAATCATTCTGGGTTTCAAAGAGACTGTCTTACAAGATGACTCCACAATGGTTAATATTCATATTCTACATATTACAACTTCTGTTTTACCATACCCACTGAGGGTCCTTGCCAGCCATAACTGTGTATCATGATTTGAGGGGTAATCACTACACAGCAAGCCAACAAGCAACTATCCTGTGATGTCAAACAAAGGTTTGCTTGGCTCCCTAGAGAGTCCTCTTGGTGTTGGTGCTTAAGAGATACTGTGTGAGGATTAAACAGATAGCCTTGGATACACACAGTAGCTAAAGAGAAATCACTTTCAGAAAATAGGCCAGAGCAATTACATGCCAGTGAGTCACAATGCAGGCTAGAGGAAGCAGATCAAGGTGAGCCTGAGGACAGTGCTTTCTCTAGGCTTTCACACAGGGTCGCAAACTTGCCTCCTGCAGAGAGTCCAAATGAGCCCTGAAAATAGATCAGACTCATTTCTTAGTTCTGCTACTTACTACTACTAACTAACCTGTGATGTCTCTGTAAATTTACTGATCAGTCCTCATTTGACAAGTGGAATAACTACATCATAGGCCTTGCAGACATTAAAAATGTACAGAAAGCACTTTGGACATTAAATCTTTAGTACAGAATAACTACAATCACTACTGTTGTTGTTAATTTGCTAGACAACTGTACAGTAAAACTTGGTGAGGAACAGGTATAAACAAAGGCACGATATCTGGCTAACTCCTTCTGAACAGGCCAGAAAGTCAAAGCTCAAGAGCAAGGAGACTCCAGCAGGTGGACAGGACCTGGGATTTCTGCTGTTGTCCCGTCCACTGCAGAGGACAACTGAATATGGGACCTAGTCTCCTTACCATTCCTGGTGCAGGGAGAAGTACATTTACTTTACACATCAAACCCTCAGTCCCTCACAACACAGAAAACTTTGGAACAAAAATCTCTGTCTTCATGAAGTTGTAAGGCGTATATCATAAATGCGAGAAATTTTAGATCAAAGGCAATCTGCCTGAAGTGGTCAATGGAATAGACTGAGCCAAATGGTAGTTCAACACAAACAAGCAGAATGGAACCAACAATCTTGGATTTTAAGGTTAGAAGAAAATATGAATCCTTTCCCCTCTTTTTGCCAATTTAGAACATGCTCTCAAATGTACATAATACTGAAAATGATTTTGTCAAGTCATGGTCCAAGAGAATCCTCCTGATATCCATGGCAGCCTGGCTTGAGGTAGACAGCCTGACTTCTTAGTTACTAGTAAAGAAAATCTATGCATTGTCAAAATGACACTAAAGTATCCCCAGTGAAACTCAAAGCCAGCCTCTCACACTTCTCTGCATGCATCTTCACACTTTTCTAATCAACGTGACTTTGGAATGTGATATAACAAAATGGTAATGCTTAGCCTAGTAAAGCTCTATGGGATAGACATTCCATGTGCTAAGCCATGGAACCTTCCTATCACTTCTGCTGAGCTCTTGTCTTTTAGCATGGTCTTGGTTGAACTCTCTTTGGCAGAAATAAGGTCTATAGCCGTGACTCTCCTTGATTTTAAGGAGCTAAAGAATAAGAGGCAAAGTGCCATGGAGAATCTGGTGTCCAGATCAAACACCTGTGTGAAATGGTGAAAGTGTGGTTAGTAATTAGAGAAAACACTGGTTCAGGATCCTATCAATACAAGTCTTGTGCTATAGCTTAGACATGATCTATCCTTGAAAAGTTCACATGGTGAATTTGTCTCCAATGTGGCCATATCCAGAAACAATGTAACTTTTAAAGAGTAGGGCTTACTGGAATGTGACTGGGCCACTGGGCCACCAGCCTGAGAAGAAATTAATTTAGGTCACTGGAATTGGATTAGTTCTAAGAAAATGGGAGCCTAAAAGCTCCTTTTCTGTGAGCCTTTCTTCTGTACATATTCCAGCTACCATGAAGCCATGCACAATGAGGTCCCCTCGAGAGCTAATCAGATAGTGTTGTCATGGACCAGAGCCTTCAAAACTGCATGCTAAACAATTCCGGATATAGTACTCACTGTCACGTATTTTGTCAAAGAACACAAAACAACAACAACAACAACAACAACAAAAAAAAAAAAACAACAACTAGTTTAAACAATTTACCTAGGCTTCTTATGATTGCCTCCCATTAGTGTTCCACTCTGAAGACAGCAGACACAAAAATGGAAACCTGCTCAGGTCAATTTTTGTTTAAATTGCTGTTTTTGCTTTTTAAGAAATGTCTCATATAGCACAGACTAACAAGGCTGACCTTAAACCGTTAATCCTTCTGTCTCTACTCCTTCTGTCTCTACTTCCTGAATGCTGGGATTATAGGACCATGGTTTCAAATTCTTTAATGGCTTCCCACTGACTCCAGGATAGTGCAAATATTCCAAGACTGCTTTTAAGGCCAAAATTACTACAATGCTTCTTATCTTCCACTTTCTCTGGTCTAGCACTTTCACCCAAGAAATTCTCTTACCTGCAACAATGACGCTGCACTCAACCTTTGTGTGCTTTCTCATCTTCCAGACCCCTGTCTATATGTCAATTGTTCTGTTATGCTTATTCTATCATTCTTTCTTTCTCTCTTTTCTTTCATTCTCCCTCCCTTTCTTTCTTTGGAACAGACAATGGTTTAACCCTTTCCTCCAGCAGCCTGACTTCCCTTATCACCATTTTCTCCATACTGGTGCTTTGTATGCTCACCTGTTTGTCTAGACTCTAAATGTGTAAAAGTAGGTGCCAGGATTGCCTTAGTCACCATTATATGTGTAACAATGTGTAGTATACGCCTGGCACACAGCAGGGTCTCACACACACACACATTTTTATGTTAAGTGCTTGCAGAGTTTATGTGTAGCCCATGTGAGTAGGAGTCCACAAAGACCAGAAATAGGGCATTAGAGCCCCAGGAATTAGAATTACAGATGGTTGTGGCCTGGTATTTGGGAACAGTTATTTCTCTTAACTGCTGACACATCTCTTCAGCTCCCACAAACACATTGTAATAGAATAAAAAGATGAGAAGGCTATAGGGAGGGAAGAAACTACAATATAGAATAAGCTTGTCCCTGAAAACATTTGGAAGGTGGAATCTGAAGTGATTCTCTAAGCATGCTGCTGCTGGCTTGAACCACAGCTGACCAGAGCTGGATATTTCCCTGTAGTTCTAAAGTGGAAGTTGAGGAACACAGTTCTCAAGAGAAGGAAATACCAAAAGACGCACATTGAGGATATCACTTGGAACATCTTAAGAAAGGGGTTCAATGATGCCAGGTACGGGTTGCTTTCTGTTGATCAGTAGGGTTCCACAGACTCTCACAAAACATTACAGGTTATTGCCTTTGCTCTTGGTTACCCTCTAGAATTTGATAATAAGACACTATTGTTAAAAATAACATATATTTGAGTCAGTAGTCTTGGAAAAAGTGATCTGGTACTAACCTAGAAGCTTCATCTCCACTAGTTAGCTTCCACAACAGTGAAAAGTACCATGCGGGAGCAGGGAGAGGGATATCAATAATCTAACTCAGGTGTATATATCCACCTGAGGGTGTAAGATATACCCATGGGGGAAGAGTGGGACTAATGACATGGGAGTAACTGACAACTTTCCGGTTAGACTTAAGACCCAATCCACAAGATAGAATTCCTGCTATGGATCAAGAATCCATAGCTGGGTAGGTCATGAGCCCTAGGAGAGAACCTACTATTATTTTGCTTATCAACATCATTTTCAATTACTCCCTAAATATGTATCTTTATACCCATAAATCAGTACATTTTTCAACAGCTATCAGAGAAGCTTCTTTTTTTGTAGTAAGTGGTGATTAATACAGAGACTCACATCTAATCAAAATGCAGAGAACAAGATACCAAAGACTGTTCAGCCATTAACAGGACACCTGTATCACACCCTTCCTCTGCAAATGCCCCAGGGGATCACTAGAGAAGAGGCTAGAAAGATTGTTAAGAGCCAGAGTTAGAGAACAGCTACTGCAAAACAGTGTTTTCAGGATATAACAGGCCACCACACACATGAACTTAGTGGCTGGGACTGAATGCACAAAACCTGCAGAAAATCAAGTCAGCCCAAATCCTAGACTGGATAAAGTACAGGCTCACAATCTCCTACTCCCAGGTGAGGACCTATTGGCAACTGATGACTGCTGGGGGCGGGGGGAGAAGAAAAATGTCAATTTTCTTCAGGGATGTAACCTTCTATGGGTTGTCCCTGTTCAGGGGATGGTCATACACTGATGACATACTGGCAGCACTAAAGGGTTTAAAAAGGAATACATGGAGTTGGGATTATGGGGATATGGAAAGGGTTAAAGGGGAGGGAATAAGGGATAGATTTATCAAGACACATATTCATGTATAAAATTCTCAAACAATTCGCTTAAAGGGGATCACTCAAAATGAGGTAATTAGCTTTACCTGTCAATTTGACAGGATCTAAAATCACTTTGGGAGATAAACCTCCATGTATATTTGGGAAAGATGCCTCTGGGCAAGGTTGTAGTCAATCATCTTTATTGGTTTAACTGAGGTGGGATCTTCAACACTATATAGACCGGGAAAACTGGGATGAGCATGAGCATTCCCTGCCCTTCTCATCTGCAGTAAATGCAATGTGACTTGCGGCTTCAAGCTCCTGTTGCCTGGGCTCTCCCACCATAATGGACCGTACCTTGAGGAGCGAGAAAACAACCCCTTTCTCTCTTAAATAGTTTTTGCCAGAGTATATTTCATCACAGCAAAGGGAAAAACAAATAAACAAAATGAAACCTGAGACATGAGGAAAAAGGAAGGACATTTGCTGGTCAGAAATAAAACCAGAGTCAAATACTGGCTCCATGGACAATCTTGGACAGTTTTTTTTTTTTTTTTTTTTTTTTTTTTTTTTTTGTAGGTTCTTTTAAGAAGGAATTGAACTCCATTAGTGAATTTTGCACTGAGACCTGAGGAACTCTGTCTCTACAAAAGCCACTCAGGCTCTACTGAGATGAAGAAGAAGGTTCACCAAGGGATATAGTCTTAACTCCACATAAAGAAATATGTTTTATATTCATTGAGGTTCTACTTAAAATCCATTAGAAAGAAAGGGCATACTTGTGGTTAAAATAAAGTTTGAACAGCAGAGACCCAGACATCCTTTCTGATATCCCCCTGTCGTTAAGCCCTTTAGTCTCCATGGCAGATGGGGTGTCTGGACATTACAGTTTGCTTGGCGGCACAGCTGCAGCATTTCCTATCGTCTTTTCTCACTACTCAAGCAGATGGAGAAGAAAGAGAGTAAAGTCCAAGTTTACTATGAGGCTGAGGCAGTAAAAAATACCCTTTTAAATTTCTTCTAACTATTGATATGGAAAAGTATAAAAGCCTTTCCCCATTTAAACAATTTTTTATACCTATTACTTAGTATTCATTGTGACATTCATTGTGACAGAAATAATAGTCTAGAGCACATTCACAAAAGCCAAAAAGAACAAAAAAAGAACACTGTAAGTTTGGTAGGTCCACCTGATAGTCTAATTACCATTCAAATATTGAGCGCTCCTCTTAACAAGGTATTCTGATGTGCTAAAGAACAAAGCACAATCTTCGTCACTATATACTTTCAAGTCTACCTTTATCTGAAGTTTACAGGTAGAGAATGACACAGATGAGGAAGGAGATGGGAGTAGTACACAACAAAAGCCTCAAAGCCCTGAATTAAGACAGATATTCCTTTCTATGCTATCCCTTGTTTGTCTATATCTCAGGGAGGTATTAATGTCACTTCTGAGAACAGATAAGCAGCAATAATAAATATCTTACCCGGGTCCTTCCTCGTCACCCTGAAAAACAAAGAAGAAACAGTATTAGAATTCATTGTTGATAAAAACAAAAAACAAAAAACAAAAAACAAAAAAAACTGGTCTAGATTTCTTTAATTTCCCTCTTCAGGTCAAACCAAAAGCAAGATTGTCTATTTATTTTAACAAAAACAAACAAGAAGATATCCAAGGCAATGGTTCTCAACCCTAATGCTGTTACCCTTTAATTCAGTTCATGAAAAATACAATTATTTTTCTTCTCAGACAGAAACAATTATGGGTGAGAGTTATGACTGTGGGATAGCAAACCCCTCCCTCATTTGAAGCCCTGTCTTCCTGCTACAGGTGGGCTCTATAAGTTCCTTCTCCCTACTATCAGGCATTTCATCTAAGAGTCCGGAGAGTCTCTCACCTCCCAGGTCTCTGGTGTATTCTGGAGGGTCCCCCCCCAACCTCCTACCTCCCGAGTTTGCCTGTCTGAAAGAACTACAAGGATGGAAATGGAGAGGAACCTGAGAAAAAAAAAAAAAAGGTCCAGAGACAGGCTCAAGGGGAAGTCCCAAGGCCTGACACTATTACTAAGGCTATGGAGCACTCACAAAAAGGGACCTAGCATAACCACATCCCGCAAGACCCAACAAGCAGTTGAAAATGCAGATATTTGCACCCAACCTTGGACAGAAGCTGCTGGGCACTGTGGTTGAATTAGGGAAGGCTGAAAGAAGCTGAGGAGGAGGGCAACCGTGCAAGAGGACCAGCAGTATCAACTTGTCTGAGATCTCTCAATTAATAACCTGAGATCTCTCAGATACTGGACTACCAAACAGGCAGCATACACCAGCTGATATGAGGCCCCCAACACATATACAGGAGAGGATTGCCGGGTCTGGGTTCAATCAGAGATGATGCACCTAACCTCAAGAGCCTGGAAGCCCCAGGGAGTTTACAAGTTGGGTGGGTGGGAGTGGGGCCATCCTCTTGGAGATGGGGTGGGGAGGAGGTATAAGAGTTGGAACAGTCATAGGGTGCAAGGGGGGGGGAATATCAGGAGTGTAAAAACAAACAAAAACCCAAAAATTGAAAAGTTAAAAAAAAATTTTTGTTGCTACGTCATGACTATAATCTTGCTATTATAAATTGTGATGTAAATACCTGATATGCAATCCCTATAAAAGGGTAGGTTGACCTCCCAGAAGGGTCATAACTCACAGGTTGAGAACAGCCTGTCTAACGACTAGGATGCTAACAACCAACTACTGGACTGGGCATGGGGTCCCCAATGGAGAAGCTGGAGGATGGTCCAGAGGAGCTGAAGGGGTTTACTGCCCCATGGGAATAACAATGATTTTGGCCATCCAGATGCCGCAAGACTCCCAGGGACTGAACCATTAGCCAAGGGGCAGACATGGTTCCAGCCAAAAATGTGGCAGAGGAAGGCCTTGTTGGGCATCAGTGGGAAGAATGGTCCTTGGTCAGGTAAAGGCTCAACAGAGGCCCAAACAAAGAGAACTTGGGGGGGGGGGGGAGAGTGTGTGTTAGGTAGAGAGGCATATACATGGAGGCAGGGGGAAGGAGAAAGGGAAAGGGTTGGGGATCTTAGGGGAGGGGGGGATATCGGGAAAGGCTTTACCATTGGCAATGTAAATAAAGACAATATTCAATAAAAAAAATTTAAAAAGGTAAAAAACAAACAAAAAGACAAAAGAAAAAAAAAGACTAAGAACAAGACTATTATATCCCTATGTTCAAAATGCCCAGCAGAAATGAACTGATACTTTGTCCTTGTAAGCATGGATTGTGAACATACAGACCTAAGAGGCCTAAATAATAGCCTTTTGTTTTGTTTTCATTTCCGTGGCTAGCAGTATTCTAAGCAAACTGAGAATCCCAAAATAGCTGTAGGTCGTAGGCAAAGCTGACCAGCTTCAAAAGCAACAAACTGTTTTCTTCAAAAATTCATTTCTGTCTTGGTCTAGCACATTTTCTTGAAATATGAACACAGTGTTCTACACTGGAAAGGTTTCTGAACTGGCACTCAGGAAAGAGATTCTGGTTGAAGTTCTGTGAGTTATGAGTATGTGCCACTGGGGCATGCTAATTAGTTAAAATGGCCTTTGGTTGCCTCTGTAAATGTGTAGTTGGACACTTGGTAATTACCTCATTCATTACCCAAACAATACCTTTTCTGTTTTTCTTATTTATTTTGCAAAAATCAATGTGCATTATTTCTTTAGGTACTTTACTCTCTTGACCTAACTGTATCAGTAGCCATTATGGATTATTGGCTTCCCCTCTGAAAAAAATGAGAGCTTTCAAAAGACTCTGAAAACTTTCTCATGGTATTATTATTCTGTTAACTAATTATCTTTGACATTTCCCTCTTCAGTCATTTAAAGTTGATTTTAATAGAAATTGTACTTTCTGGTCATATACCCCAGAGAATCAATGAATGAATGATTCCAACTTGTATAAACTGGAACCAGATACTCTAGGTTCAAATCTTGGCTCTATGCATTTACTTGTTGTGTTACTCTAGCCAAGGTATTCTGTCTCTTTGAACTTCATCCCCCTTGTTTATAAAGTGGGGTAATAGTTGTCTCTGTATCATAGGATCAGTATGAGGATTAATGTCCGTAATTGTTAAACATAGTGTGTGAGAGGACACTATTAATAAAGATTGCTGATTATTATCAGTAGTAATTTAGAATGAATCATAAAAAAATAGTATAGAGGACAATGATCTAACTTTCTATGAGCTCTCACCAAGGCACTCATGCACACAGAAAATAAACTAAGTATTTTACAGGCTCTCAAGAAGGCATAAACAGAATGACCTCAGTGTCAAAATGGAAGAGAAGGGGACGGGTATATTGACACTTTAAATAGGCAGTATTTGCTCAGGCTGACAACTCTAAAAAGTAGGAAGAAGACTGGAATAACAAGAGCGAAGATAGATAGATAGATAGATAGATAGATAGATAGATAGATACATACATACATACATACATACATACATACATAGACAGACAAACAGACAAGATGAAACAAACAGATGATTGATAGGAGGGTAGGAAAAATACTGGCACAAGTGCAAAGACATGCTAGTTTAATTAATTGATGACAAGATACATGAAAGGAAGTGAGGGAGAGAAGGATAGTTCGGGTTCTGTGAAACTAGAAAATGAGGGTGTGCTTATGTGTTTAGGGCAGTGTGGGAGTGGGGCTAAGGGTACAAGTGGGATAAAGGCAGATTACCAAAGATTAGGCCTGCATAGGAAGCTGCAACCAGCAAAATGGTTTAACCATTCTATGTACTGGAGGCTAAAAAGGAGGGCATTTTACAGACTATTAAGGATTTGCAGGACTGAGGAGATGGCTCAGTGGTTAAGAGCACTGACTGCTCTTCTGGAGGTCCTGAGTTCAATTCCCAGCAACCACATGGTGGCGCACAACCATCTGATCTGATGCCTTCTTCTGCTGTGTCTGAAGAAGGCCACAGTGTACTCATATCCATAAAATAAATAAATCTTTAAAAAAAGGATTTGCAATAATATAAGGGTACCAATCATTTACACTTCAACGAGAAATGGGCAATGGTGGAAGGATGCTACAGGGGTGGTAGAAGACTTCACATTTTGATCAACTTCTACATCTCAAGAGTACTATCTCAAGGAAAATCATAGAACTTGAATTTCATGAGTTATACTATCAACAAAACATAATTAAACTTGTGAAAACACAAATTTTCAATCATTGGCTATTTAAACCTAAGAGAATCTTGTAGGAAAATAAATCTAGTTGTGTTCCCAGGATTTAAAGTAAGTCCTAGTCACTGTCACATATCTTGGTGCAATGGTTATGAGATAGGATTTTGTGTATGGTTTTCATGGCACACTATCAATTCTAGCATTTGTGACACTGAGGAAGAAGGGTGGTGAATTAGAATCCAAACTATACAGGTTAAATAGGAAGGCCTATAGGTTTTCCAAGTTATAAAAATAGTATCTCAAGTTAACTTCTGCATTAAAGTTTGGTAATTAACTTTTCAAAGAATTAGTAAGTGTTCAACAAATAGTCATATCGAGCTTCCTCTGAATTACTAATTGATATTGTTTCTCAGGGAACAGGAGAGAAACTATAAGGCATAATTCTGCTGTATGTTCACCTTTTTCAGAAAGTCATTGCTAAAAAGTATGCAGAAGACAGAATCAAATTTTCATTGCTGAAGGAATGAACAACAATCACAGAAACAACAATCACATTTAGGAAGCTAAGTCTATCTAAATACCCTCTTCAAACATACAGATGACTATAACTTGCTTGTAAGTGGTGTGCACATGCTGGTCCTGCTCTAAGCTCATCTCTATCCCAAAAGCCTTGTTAATTCGAGGCACTGCTTATAGATCAGGCCTAACTCAGAAAACGTCCGCACTGAGAACTTGGGAGAGTAATGCTCTTTTCTAATCTCGGCATCTGTAGAATTCATTCTTTTCAGCTAGCAGTCAAGGAAAACTGACAGTGACAGCATCACATGGTGTCTCTCTCAGCGGATTTCAATCATCTGAAAAAGAAGCTGTTTTGTTCATAAGGTACAGAAGTACATAGTAAGTAATTACATAGGAGTTCATTCAAAGATAGAGCATGATTTAAATTTAGTTTCTTTTGCCACTATATGTTAATTCTGGCTACAAATATTAGAAGTGACTTGTTAGATTAAGCAATTCCACAATCCCTCCTTTAAACGTTGTGAGTGCCCTTGGGTGGCACACTGCACTGTAATGTGACCTTTTCTTTCTATTCCACCAGTGGAAATAAGATTTACCTAGATTCAAGTTTAATCCTAAATCTACTTATTTGGGTAAACCTGTAGCCATCATGACAAGTTAAACAACAAAAATGAATGTAAGAAAGACAACTGTTGTCCCCAAGAGTTGTTGATTCTTGAGAACTGAAGTGCTTCATAACATTGACTAAACATGGTAAAAATAACAAACTGGATTATAGATGGAACATGCAAAATACTATAAACTTAGATTTCAACTTTCTTTAAACTGTATCTCCATCATTACAGAACACTACAAATTTTAGACAAGAAGTTTATTGCTGAATTCTTAAGGTGCTGGGAAGCAAACCTACAGCCTTAACATACTGTATGTAAATACTTCCTTTGAGCTATGTACAGTCCTAACTGGGCATTTAAAATGGTAGATATAGTTCATATTAAGAATATGACTTTCAGCTGGGCAGTGGTGGCGCACGCCTTTAATCCCAGCACTCAGGAGGAAGAGGCAGGCGGATTTCTGAATTCGAGGCCAGCCTGGTCTACAGAGTGAGTTCCAGGACAGCCAGTTCTACACAGAGAAACCCTGTCTCGAATAACCAAAAAAGAATGCAAGGTTAGTTTAATATTATAAAATTAGTCAATGTAATTAATCATTACAAAAATACAGAAAGTCTATATAATCATTTCAAAAGATGTAAAAGATAAAATTCAATGTAATTTCTGTCTAAGGAAACATCAATTTGATGGAAGAGCATCGAGAAAGATCATCAATGCTCAAATGGTAGCACCCCATGTTCTCCCCTGAAAGGCTGAACAAGGCAAGAATGCTCCCACCCTTCATGCACACACACTAACCTGGTGGTTCCAGCTGTTGCACTTAGGTGTACAAGCAGAATAAGTAGCATAGAGCTTAGAGGGAGGAGCGAGGCTGCCAGACGGTGTGTGTGACTGCTGGGGCATAAAGCCCAAAGAATCTACTGAGCCACAGACATATCTAATATGGCTCAGTAGAGTTGTCAAGGTTAAAAATAGTTTCTTTGCTAGGGACTGTGATCATATTTGAAGTAACAACTATTTGGAAGGCTAAAGCAGAAGAACTGCTTGAGTCAGAAATTTGTGGTCAATTTCAATAACAGTGAAACCCTGTCTCTAATAAAAAGTTGTACTTAATGTATAGTATTAAAAAGCTGAAAAATTAAAATTAAGATAATATTGATGATACTAAGGATATAGAAATATATTTAACAAAAGCAAATTTAAATTAACTAAAAAACTGAATCAGTTTTGAAAGCCATATAAGATAAAACCTGTAAACTAAGAATATATACCATGTTCAATCAAAGAATTGTTTTCTGTGACTAGTTTCTCTTCAGGAGCTCTGTATTCAAGGCATTTTCCCTTATTACTTTTCAGAAGTCTAATTTGTTAGGTCTCAGTGTGGATTTCTTTACAGAGTTTATATGGTTTGGGTTTGCTCTGCTTCTTAAATTTGAAGGTTTACATTTTTGACTGCATATTGGGCACCATTTTTTTTTCAGACTTTTTTAAAGCTTAACATTTCTTTCTTGCCCCTTTATTATATGTGCACCAAGTCCTTTGTTATTTTCCCATAGACCCTGAACCACAGTTCAATTATTTTTCAATCTTTTGATAACACTGGATTGCTATCAAATTGTCTTCAAATTCAACAATGTTCCCAGGTTGTACTAAATCTTTCCTCCACTAATCCCCCAATTTGCTCAAGAGTCCACCCAATGACCTGTCATCTCTTTGTGTGTCTCTGTGTGAGATATGGGCACAGATCCACACCATAAGTGCTCTACCACTGCCTTGTCCCTCCTTATATCTTTCAGTTTTATAATGCTCACACACACACACACACACTTGTTTCTGGTGTTTGAAAATGTCTGTTTTTATGATCGCCGCCCTCGTCTGAGAGCTCCAGCATCTGCAGCATCTTGGGGCTGTCATGTGCCTCTTTGCTTGCAGTTGGGATTTTATCAGTATAATGAGCAATTTTAGAGTATAACCTGAAAATATAAAGTTGTAGCTCAATAATTTTTTTCCTATTTAAAACCTTCTGTTTGGGCTGATGGCTAGAGCACTTAGTTAAATTCCCAGCAATCACATGGTAGGTCACAACCATCTGTAACGGGATCAGAAGCCCTCTATAGCTAAGTGTACTCACATACATAAAATAAATAAAATAAAATTTAAAACAGAGAGAAAGAAAACTTTAACAACAAACAAACAAACCAAAACCTTCTGTTTCAGCAGGTCATGAACCTGTTAAGTTAAAAATAATGCTTATTTCCAGGATTTCTTTTGTGGACTATGATTTAAATTTCAATTTAATGTACACGCCTCTTGCTGACTCAGATGGTAAGACTCTCCTCTAGTTCCCACAGAGCTGGCTATGGAAAAGGAGAGATGCCAACTCATTATTATGGGACAGAAATGTAACACAAATTTCCATCCACTGATTCTGGAGTAGGGCAATGGCTTGTTAACATAGGGTAAGAGGAAATAGAGGTCTGGAAACAGTCTCCATAGGGAATGCCATTAGTACTTCCTTATTGATAAAGCAGGCAGGAGGAAAGTTAAGAGTTTTACCTAAAGGTACATGTCAAATGAGTCTTATTACTGAGAAGAGAAAGGGCAAAAGCAGAAAGTAATGTTTTGCCTAAAGGCTCAGTGAGAAGATAACTTGTTAGTGTAGGTTGTGTAGAGATCAGATATTCAGCCCACTAGCTCCATTGCAACAGTGCCAACTGGGGCTGATGAACAGTGAGCTCCTTAGGTATTCACTCTAAACTAGGCAGACATGGCCAAAGTGTACTCTCTAACTGGATAGCAAACTTCCGGGTTCTTTGGTTACAGACAGTAGACTTCTCTTGGGAATTTTCTTTTTGTTTTTATCTGTTAGGGTTTCTAGTTTACAGAACACTCAAGCTTGGAAATACTAGAAGAAAGGAAATCTTACTGGCTCTCTGCCTTGCACATCTCTAAGTCCACTGTTCCCAGGTTGTACTAAATCTTTCCCCCACTACCAAGTGGCTTTCATCCAGGGACTAGAGGAAAAAGTAAAATGAAACACATTGTTCATGATTCCTTGCAGAACCAAAAGCTCTGTTCTGTTTCTTTGCTTTGCTCTGTCAGATCGGCTTTCAAGTATCCCACACTGGTCTCAAACGTCTTATACAGCAAAGGATGAACTTGAGCTTCGGATCTTGTCTCCACTTTCTGAATGTTGGTTTGTGAGCCAACGCACCAATTTTATATGGTACTAGGATCAAGACCAGAACTTTATGAATGTTAGTGCTTTACCAACAAAGTGATATCCCTAGACCCTCCATTCTGTTTTTAGCATTAGAAATAAAATGGATTGATAAATGAAAGGTCGGAAAGAAGACTAGAAATATAGATAAGCAACTATGAAAATGTCAATGAATTAGAACTTAAGTAATATGTTATAAAGGTGTAATCCTTAAAATACTTCCAATTTTCCTGTATATTTGAACGAACTCTTAAAAATGTTGAAAAGGAAACCTCTTGACTAAATTCAAAATACAAGTGATTTTTCTCTAATTAGGTGTTATACAAAGGAAACAAAAAATTCCTCTGTGGAGTGAGATGTACTGGATATTTACTCTAATAAATTTCCAAATTAATTGGAATGAGATGCTAATGATGACAAAAATTCTTTGGAAATAGTCTACCTAACAGAATACTTTTGTTTTTTGTTTTTTTTTAATTCTTAATAGCTTCATTGTGTCCATAGCCTAGTCTTTACGCTGTGTCAGCTCTTGCATCCTAAGAGTAATTCTGTGAACTGAAGTATTTAAAGAATACTTCATTAGAAGATGAAGTACATTATTTAGAATAAAAATAAATGTCACAAACCAAAGCATTTATTTTTTGAAAATATACCTTAATATGAAGGCTCAAATTGAGGGGAATCTGAGTTAGTTTTTGCTGTTGACTCTTTGAGTCAAAATTACTAACTCACCTTAAAAGGTGTTAGGTATGCAAGAACTGAATTCTCTTGATACTTAGCATACAAGATCGAAAACATCCAGTAGAATAAGACAATGATTTAATTCTAAATCCTGGTTCCATTTTCTACTAACTAAATGATACCACCTTAGTGTTTCTGTAGTTCTCGGTATCTTAATATAGCATCTACAAGCCGGGCATTGGTGGCGCACGCCTTTAATCCCAGCACTTGGGAGGCAGAGGCAGGCGGATTTCTGAGTTCGAGGCCAGCCTGATCTACAGAGTGAGTTCCAGGACAGCCAGGGCTACACAGAGAAACCCTGTCTTGAAAAACCAAAACCAAAACAAAACAAAACAAAACAAAAAAAAACAAAAAAAACCAACCAAACAACAACAACAAATATAGCATCTACAAATGGAGCTGACAAACACAGACCTTAGTTAAATAAAATAATGACTATAAAGTATTCTCTAGTACATCTAGAAACTCAGGTGCACACTTTTCTAATTCTAGAAAGGATGAAACAAAAAGAACAACATCTATTCTTTTCATTAATGAAAACCAATCAAGAGTCTTGGATGAGTAGAATGGTTCTTGATTCCCTCACTGGTCAGTATATTCTGTGGTCTGGGCAAGATTGTCAGTTAAGGCTGAACTCACTAACTCAGCAGAGGTCCTGGAATATCCACACTGAGACTGATTATCTTACGTATTCTCATAGAATAAACTATCTCAACCTACCTGGCATTTATTTAACCAGAAGTTTCATCTACCATTATGAAAACACACGAGAACACTAGCTTCTCCCTGATACAGATGTTTTAAAGATTGGTTTTGCCTTGGCTGGCATGCCTGCTTGCCTGCCTAACTGGCAGTCTGCCCTTCCTCCCTTCTTTTGTGTGTGTTCTAGAGTGTATGTCTGTGGAACACGTGCATGCAGAAGCTTACAGTGATCAGATGAAGCTAAGAATCTCCTGGAAGTGGAGAGACAGATACTACTGGGAACCAAACCTAGGTCCTCAGCAAACGCAGTTAAGTGATCTTAACTGCTGAACTATCTTTACAGATCTTTCCCCCCCACTTTTCAGACAAGGTCTCTATGTTCCTGACTGCCTTAGAATTAGTTATGTAGACCAAGGCTGGCATCAAACTCATGGGGCTCTGCTTGCCTCTGCCTCCTTAGTACTGAAATTAAAGTCAGTCACAATCATGCCTAGCTTTTGTCTTGATATATACACAATAGATATGTTCCAGTTGTTTGAAATACAACACTTTATTGTTATGAAATAGCAATGCATATGCCGATTCATGTTTACCTTGTGTATTTTATGTTATTCTCATTTCTTTTTACAGTATGCTACTCTTTGTTGTAGTTTTCTTAGGTATTTTGGGTTTCTTTTGGAAACAGGATCCTAGATTTGGCCACTATCTAGGCCAAAGTGATCCTCCCTTCTCAGCTCCGAGTAGCTGCACCACGATGCACAGCTCCATGCGCAGCTCTGAATCCAGCAAATATGCCCTCAATGTAAACAGACGGAACCATAGCATACCCAGTGGGAAGTACTCCTTTGCTAGTCACAAAGTGAAATCCAGTTTCTCACTCTAGCCTGTTTTAGGTTTTACTCCCTGATTCATTCTAATTCAGCCCTGTCCTCATCTCTAAAATGACTCATCATTTTCATGTTCATTTTACAGCCTAAGATGGGAATGTGTCCATCATTTGCTCTCTTCTCTGGTTTGGATTTCTGGTTTCTCAACTGTGATGAGTATCTGCCCCATTGACTACATTCCTTTAAGTTATGTTGGACAATACTTGCCAGGCCTGAAAGCCAGGAATAGACCTTAGTAGCCAATACCTCCCTCTAGTGACCTTAGTAGCCAATGCCTCCCTCTAGTTTCCACCCTAGTTGAAATCCTCACCGAGTTTTTAGTCCATTTATGTTTAGAGATCATAAACAGACATTTTCAAAGCTAACAAATATGGGAGTCACATTCCTTATAGCTCTTCTGCTATAAATCCACCAGCATTTTCATTTACCTCTGCCTTTGGCTCAGCTGATTCATTAGAGGTATCAAGTTGTTCCTTGGCCTGGGCCATCTGAGTCATCAACCTATCCATGTGAGATTGGATGTCCGCCAATATCTCAGTCACATGAGCTGTGGCCATTGCTTCTTGGATATCCACTAAATGAAGGGCCTTCTGTTCTTCATCAGCAATCACTTTCTGAACTTTCTTAAATTCTTGTTGTATAAATACCTTCATCTGGTCTCGAGTTACCTGTAGAACAGACAAGAAGTGTAGACTGAACATAATGAAGAAATAAAAAAGTAGAGTTTTTGTAATAATGTTAGGCAGCTCTGTTCAAAATACAAACTAAACTAAACTACGGTTGCTATCTCATTCTGAAGTCTTAGAAGTTTGTTCTCAACAATCTCTGTCCAACACCTTTTATAAACTTCCTGGTAACCTTTACTGCTCAGGAACTAATTCCTTATTCTATTTTACCCCTTGGTGTGTGTGTGTGTGTGTGTGTGTGTGTGTACACACATATATATGTATGTGTATATATATACATATATATATATACTTTAAAAATTATAATAGATGAATACATAAAGAGTGCAATTTCTAGCCAGATATGGTGTTTCATTCCTGTAATCCCAGCATGACAGAGACTTAGACAGAGGAATGCTAAGAGTTCAAATCCAGCATAAACTACCAGAGCATTCCAGGATAGCTAGGCTATAGATGGCTCTGTTTTAAAACAAACAAGCAAACAAGCAAGAGGAGGAGGAGGAGGAGGAGGAGGAGGAGGAGGAGGAGGAGGAGGAGGAGGAGAAAGTTCAAACTAGGAATAGCTGTATATGTATATGTATATCAACACCAGGAGGCAGAGCTAGGAGCATCAAGGGGTTTGAATCCATGTTCCTCAGTTCAGTCTTAAAAAGTAAAACAAGACAAAAAACTCATTCAAACAAACTACTAGCTCAGCAGGTGGTATATTTTTCTATATGGTTTGTACACATATACTAACTGGGTAATGTTTCTATAAATGGATTACAATAAAAATATGGTTCTGTTCTTGCTTTATAACTTAAAAGATAGTGACTACTGACAGTATCTTCATTTTTTTTGTATTATTTTTTTTACCACTTGCAGAATATAAAGATATATCCCATTTATTCCTTTCATGAGAGAAATGTACAATTTTTATATTTTTACTATTACAGACAACACAGAAATGAATATCTGAAGAATTATTCTTAGTATTTACATGAGTGTCTTCAGAGACCTCTTAAGTCACTAAGCCATTTGATATATACTCTAAAACTATTGAGTGATGGTGCTAAACTACTTGTAGCAATTATACAATAATGTGTGAAAGGAAGCATTTCTCTATAACCTTATCAATACTGGTTAATTATAATTTTACATTTTTCAGCATAGTAAGCAAAAATGTTATTGTCTTATTTTACTACAACTATATACCAAATATTCATGCATACACGTGTAGCTGAAGCTATATTAAAAACCCATGAAAACAAGAATTTTTAAATACTCCCAATCTTGACAGTAACTAATATATTATAAGCATATTATTTTAAAATTTTTCTTGTTTTGCTTTGCTTTTTTGTGGTGCTGAGGATCAAACCAAGAGCCTCACACATGCAGGATGAATGTTCTACTACTGAGCTAGACCCTCAGATCATGGGTTTTAAAATAACTATTCATATTATGCATACTTGAGATGAGAACAGAGCAGAGGGGATATGAGATGGCTTATTTGGTAAAGTGTGTGCTGTGTAAGCTCAAGGGCTTGGATTATTATCTCCAGAACTCACATAAAAATGGGTACAGTGGTGTACACTGGCAACCCCATGCTGGTGCAGGAGCAGGAGTGGCACATGGAAGACAGACAGATTCTGGAGCTTACTGGCCAATGAATATAAGAGAAAGGATGAGCTCCAGGTTCAGTAAAAAATAGCTTAACAGCCCATCCATCTGTAATCAAAGGTTGGAAGGTAGAAACAGTATAACTGTATCTGCAAGCTCTGAGTTCAATTGAGAGACCTTGCCTCAATGAATAAAGAAAAGCAAGACTGAAAAACTATCCTCATGTCAATGTTGGGCCTCCATTTGCATACACATGTGTCTACATATATGTAAACATGCACATACACAAGTTTGCACATTATATACAATACTAATGAAAAATTACATTTAAAAGATGAATAATTAAAATACACTGCATATCAACCTTTAGTATCTGCACAACTGCACATAGATATACATGTAACACACACACACACTGAACCATGAAGAAGTAGAACTACAGATAACAGGGAAAAGGACCATAAAAAAAAGGGTGTGAAAAGCACAGGTAGTTATCAACTAAGTGAACTTCTTTTATAGATAAGGAAACAGACGCTTACTGGAGAGAAAGAAAGTCCAATCTTTTTGGTCTCAGTCTGGTACTTTTTTCATAGAAGTCTAGCAGGGGGTGAAATAAAACTGGGGGAAAAATGTAAGAAAGGAAAAAAGGAGGTGATGCCATTTTTAACTAGCTCATTAGAAAGTGAATAAAAATTGGTTAGTTTTTAAGCAGCCTTTGTAACAATTCCATAAGGATGCCAAAGCAAAAGAATGCCTTTATGCCCAGTAGCCAGGAACACACCAACTGGTTAAGTGATCTAATGCCTCCATAATTCAAAATGTCTCTATAAGTGCTCTCCCTAGTTCTAAAGAAAAGAGGAGGGGAAATGTTAAATGATAGTAATGTCACTAATGAATTTACAAGATTGGGAAATCAGCATTTGTGGTTATATGATTCTTTTATATTTCTATTTTCATCTGCTATAATGAGTAGTATCTGTACATTTCTACTGTTAAACTGGTAACTGACCTTGGCACTTCTCTCAGAAACCAAATCTACACATTTTTAACTCCAAGTGACTGAAAATGGCAATTATGATATAAACTGACTTCAATCTACTTGATTAGACCTCACATACACATGTGGTTCAAAGTTAGGAAGCTGGCATCACAAGCAGGAAAACTGGATCAGAAGAATGGCAAATTAATCCTAAACTTTTAATAATTAAATTCTTCATTTCCAACTGCTTTAAATACTTTTTCAACAAGACACTTCATCTTATATAAAGAAAGTGGAAACTAAGAGCAGAGAGCAGGATAGTCCATCAAGCCTTGATACTGTCCCCCTACTTCCATTTATATCAAGTAACAGACAATATTCTTCAACCTAGTTCTAAGTTCTGAGAAATAACTTCTGAGTCATGGCCTTCACTTTACTCCAGAGCCTACAGAATAGCATCCCTGGGAGGGGGCATATGGAAGAAGGAGTTGTCAGTACAAGACCTCCTGTTTTTTCTAAACCTCCTTCCAGTTCTATTTTACCTTATCATTGAAACTATCCTGCTAAAACTACAGTTCTCAAAAAAAGCAATAAGCCCTTCATGCTGGTTCCTATTACCTGGAAACCTTGGGTATTATTTCTGCATGCATTTCTTGGTACTTTTTCAGCCTGTCCTAAAGTTCTCCAGAAAAGTCAGTAATAGTCTCACTATATGTGATATCAATAAAAAAGGGAAAATTCAAGAAAGTCAGAGAAAAAAGATATACAGAATGGTGGAAATGGAATCAGGAAGCTTCTTTCTAGATAAACAGTCAAGCCTTACTCTAAACAAAATCTTAATGTGGAATCTCAGAAGCTAATTAAACCAAGATGGAAGCACTTAATTAAGAGACACTATGCTCCCCTCCTTTGAAGTGCGTACTTATTAGGGCACTGAGTGGCTCCAGGAAAATGTCACCTGAGAGACTTGGTCCTTAACAAAAAGGAAACTGTAAAAGGAGTGTCCTCTCTTTGGTTATCTATTTTCCAATATGCCAAAACCCTTAGTGCTTACTTAATGAACATAATCTTCTATCTGGTTACAACTGCATTAGGGTGCAATGCTAATACTTAAACACAGCATTTTCTATAATGCAGAAACATTGGTGGTTAATCTGTATATGGTCAGAACACAACAGTGAATATCTACAGGCGACCTTGTGTTATAGACTAATAAGAGAAGTTCTGGGGAAGAACAGTCATAATGTCAAGTTTGGTCCAGTAACATACATTTTCTGCTATAATATCTGTGTCCATTGATCACTTTTGGACTGCTCAGGTCCTTCTAGATAAATTATTTGAGGCAGGTCTCTCTACATAGACTTGGCTGTTCTGGAACTCAAAAAAAAAAAAAATCTGCCTGCTTCTACCTTCTGAGTGCTGGGATTAAAGGCATGCACCACCATACCTAGCAATGGAGTTCATTTTTACTGAGTTATTTCTATATTTAATAGGACAGTTCTCTCAAGGTCCCTACCAGGACAAAAATTTCACATCTTAAATAGTTAAATCTTATCCCATGATGTATTATATGATCTTGTATTTAATATTTCCTAGCTAGACCAGACCCAAGAGGTATGTACACTGACACACTGACACTTTACACATATATAATTGAAGACATAAAATCTTGAATTAAGAAGCTTGTATTTAAAAATATTCATTCAAGGTATCTGACATGAACTAGAAGCTATTAACTCCTTGCTAGCTGAACTATAGAAGAGTAAGGTTTTATTTCCTTTTACTAATTAGAGGTATTAAAAAGAGCAAGAGAATAATAGCCAGAAACCATTATGGCTTAATAAAGATGTATTCCAGAGCAGTGGGTCTCTTTCAGTGTTAAGATCACACAAGTCCACGTTTCATATATGACTGAAAAAACTAATTTATGAATTAAACAAGAGAACATTTCTCAGCTAGGAAAATTATCAAGCAGTTTAGAAACACAGCAGATGTAAACTCTGAACTATATTCTGTCATCAACATTCTTAGTGAAGCAATTGCCATAACCTAGTTAGAAACCTGACGTTCTTGGGTTTTACACTGGGGTGTTGAGAATGTTTGAGAAGACATTAAGTACAGTGATATTTCAAGTCTTCCTGCTGGGATACAGCCCAGTAGTAGAGTGCTTGTCTCTAATATGCAGTATTCTTGGCTTTGATCCCCAGTAGCATTAAAAAACAAACAAAAAACCATCCAATCTTTTTTAAACCAGCAACATCATCTTCCTTGCATGCCTTCAGAGAAAAGCAGCCATGTGCCTGGTCTTCCCTTCCCTTCATGATCCCAGTTATGTTAACAAGCTCTACAAGATATCCGCTTCTTCAAAAACTTTACTCAAGAAACAATGTTACTTAGGAATCATTCTACATGTTATAAAAGACAAGAATAAAACCACTGCAAGATGGGGTATGGCTGATTCTGAGTAGTAAGGTTTTAAGTACAACTCTGCTTTTTAAGATCGATCGATCATCTGTCTGTGTGTCTATCTGTCTGTCTGTGACAGGAGCAGTGCTAGAAACTGAACATAAAGGCACATATTTTTTATGTACCCCACCACTAACCTATACTCTTACCCCTTCAGTCTAAATTTTTTATAATAATGTATAGTAATTTTATAATTATTTTAAAAGAAGTATGGCTTAAAGAAAGAGTTGGAAGCTAGACATGGTGGTACACACACCTGACTCCAGCAGGAAGATTAGGAGTTCATAGTCATCCCTCAGCTGCATAGTGCATTTGCATTATCTTAGACTACTTGATATCTTACTTGAGAGCTTGTTTAATAACAAAACAGGAAAGATAAAATTAAATTCTCAATAAGCGGGCTGGAGAGATGGCTCAGGGGTTAAGAGCACCGACTGCTCTCCCGAAGGTCCTGAGTTCAAATCCCAGCAACCACATGGTGGCTCACAACCATCTGATATAAGAGATCTGACGCCCTCTTCTGGAGTGTCTGAAGACAGTTACAGGGTACTTACATATAATAAATAAATAAATAAATAAATAAATAAATCTTTTAAAAAAAATTCTCAATAAGCTATAAGCAAATCAAGTTCATCAATGTCTAAAAGGAATTATACTGTACATAAATATAAAATTTAGCTAAGGTTAGTTTATCACTTGAAAATCAGTTCATATAATCCATCCCATCAACAAGCTAACCACAGTCCCCATGATTAAATCAATAAAACCTGAAGAAGAATTTGACATTTGACAAGGTCAAACATTTATAATAGTTATACGTCTCAACAAACTAGAAAAGGCAGGTCCAAGATACACTGTTGTGCCTTCATATTTACCCAACACTGTTCTGAAAGCCATCTCTCACTTTATAGAAAGAACAATGCAATGGGGTTTATTGTTAACATGGTTGTACAAGACCTGAAAGTAAATGTCCTCCTGAGTATGTTGGGACAATAAGCATTCCCCATTCATGAACAAAAAGTGACTACACTTCAAGCCACTTGTTGAATCAGGCAGTTAGATATTTATCAAAAGCTTTTTAGAAACTAAAACCTGTTCTTGAGCACACCACTGACTAAAACTCATAAGGATCCTCCAAGTTAAGAGGTCGGTATATGCTAAGTAGACATGGCATCATGGACGACAATGAAATCAATATCAATATCCATCATGTTCATGGACTATTTCAGAAACTATCCTATGTTTGTTTCTTACTTAGTTCTCAGGTAGAAAATGAGGGCTTCATGTTAAATTCAAGGACACCAAAGCTGCAAATGATTATACAACTCATCCAGCATTATGCAGCAGATAACAACAATAAGGCCAAAGATTCAGCTCTAGTCATCATGTTCTAAAAACAGTGTTCTGACAATCAACCACTCCATGCAACCTAGAAACACACAGGATGGAAGGTCAGAGATGCTGAATGTTAAGTCAATCTTGCCTTTCACAACTGAACAGCCAGGTGACTTTGACTGTCACTAAACCTTTTAGAGACTCATTTTTTATTATTAAAAAATGAACCCCAAATTTAGTTTTCTTCTAAAATGATATAATTGTATAAACTGAAAAAAATAACTCACTAATCCATATATGTCTCTGAACACATTTGATACCCAAATAAGAAGGGAGGGAGTGATCTCCCAGCAGGCTTTCACTTTTGAGCACAGAAGTAAGATCTCCATCTCCTCTCTGGAGGGGACCCAGCTAGGAACACACAGGGCCTAAGATCAGTATAACAGCTGGGACAGAAGTCTTCCCACCAGCCACCATTTGCACCAGGGAGCCAGGAAACTCCACAGTCTTTTGTGCATAGCCCACCAGGAGGGAGTGATATCCCAGCAGTCTCTCACTTTTGAGTACAGAGCTGAGATCTCCACTTTCTCTCTGGAGGGGACCCAACTAGGAGCACATAGGGCCTAAGATCAGTGGAGCAGTTGGGACTGAAGTCTTCCCAACTGCCACCATTTGCACCAGGGAGCCAGGAAACTCCACAGTCTCCTGTGCAAAGCCCGCCGAGAGAGAGAGAGAGAGAGAGAGAGAGAGAGAGAGAGAGAGAGAGAGAGAGAGAATGAATCTCTCCCAGCAGTGCTTTCACTTTTGAGCTCAGAGGAGTAAGGAGATCACAGGCTTACAGGCCCACAGGAGGAACAAACTCCAGCCAAAAACAATACCAACTAGCACCAGATGGCAAAAGGCAAGCACAAGAACCCTACCAACAGAAACCAAGGCCGCATGGCAACATCAGAACCCAGTTCTCCCACCACAGCAAGTCCTGGATACCCCAACATACCGGAAAAGCAAAAGTTGGATTTAAAATTATATCTCATAATGCTGATAGAAAGCTTCAAGAAAGACTTAAATAACTCCCTTAAAGAAATACAGGAGAACAATGGTCAACAGGTAAAAGCCCTTAAAGAGGAAACACAAAAATCTCTTAAAGAATAACAGGAAAACACAAACAATCAAGTAAAGGAACTGAATAAAACCATCCAGGATCTAAAAGTAGAAGTAGAAACAATAAAGAAATCACAAAGTGAGACATCTCTGGAGATAGAAAACCTTGGGAAGAATTCAGGAGTCATACATGCAAGCATCAACAACAGAATACAAGAGATAGAAGAAAGAACCTCAGGTGCTCAAGATACTATAGGAAATATTGAACAGTCACAGAAAATGCAAAATGCATAAAGCTAGTAATAATTCAAAACATCCAGGAACTCCAGGACACAATGAGAAGACCAAACCTAAGGATTATAGGTATAGACGAGAGTCAGGATTTACATCTTAAAGGCCCACTAAATATCTTCAACAAAATTGTAGAAGAAAACTTCCCTAACCTAGAGAAAGAGATACCCATGAACATATAAGAAACCTTCAGAACTCCAAAGAGACTGGACCAGAACAGAAAATCCTCCCAGCACATAATAATCAAAACACCAAATTCACTAAACAAAGAAAGAATATTAAAAGCAGTAAAGGAAAAAAGGGCAAGTAACTTATAAAGGCAGACCTATCAGAATTTTACCAGACTTCTCACCAGAGACTATGAAAGCAAGAAGATCCTGGGCAGACCTCATACAGACTCTAAGAGAATACAAATGCCAGTCCAGGCTACTATACCCAGCAAAACTCTCAATCATCATAGATGGAGAAACCAATATATTCCATGATAAAACCAAATTTGCACAAATCCAGCCCTACAAAGGATAATGGATGGAAAATGCCAACACAAGGAGGGAGAATACCCTAGAAAAAGCAAGAAAGTAATCTTCTTCCAACAAACCCAAAAGAACATACCTACACAAACATAAAAATAACACCAAAAATAACAGAAAGCAACAATTACTTCTCCCTAATATCTCTTAACAACAATGGACTCAACTCCTCAATAAAAAGACACGGGCTAATGAAATATTTCTCATGTAAATTTTCAATTTTATCAGAAAATGTTTGTAATTCCCCTTTTAATTAATTTAGTAATTTCTTTTATGTCTATCATTTTATCTGCATCATTTTTCATGATAATCTTCAATTTTAATGTCTTTCTATATACTTCCTTTATTTTATCAGAAATGTTTCCAATGTAAATCTTTGATTTTATCACAAAAGTTTCTAATTCCACCTTCAATCAATTTAGTTTTTACATCAACCATTTTTATGTAAAAATTTCCATGATATAGTCAATTTTTTTTATTCTTTTTTTTTTAAAGATTTATTTATTTATTATACATAAGTACACTGTAGCTGTCTTCAGACACACCGGAAGACGGTGTCAGATCTTGTTAAGGATGGTTGTGAGCCACCATGTGGTTGCTGGGATTTGAACTCAGGACCTTCGGAAGAGCAGTCAATGCTCTTAACCACTGAGCCATCTCTCCAGCCCGATATAGTCAATTTTAACTTGTTGTCTATTTCTTGGATTTTACCAGAAACATTTTCCATGTAAATGTTCAATGTTATCTGAAAATGTTTATAATTCTACCTTCAATCAACTTAGAATTATCTTTATGCCTATCACTTTATCTGTATAATTTCCATGATAATCTTTAATTTTGACATGTTTTTCTATATATTTCTTCAATTTTATCAGAAATACTTTCCATGTAAATCTTCAAGTTTATCAGAAAATGTTTATAATTCCAGTTTTAATCAACTTAGAAAAACTTTTATGCCTACCATTATTATATCTATATATATAAAAAAAAAAAAAAAAAAAAAAGCCGGGTAGTGGTGGCACACGCCTTTAATCCCAGCACTTGGGAGGCACAAGCAGGCGGATTTCTGAGTTCGAGGCCAACCTAGTCTACAGAGTGAGTTCCAGGACAGCCCGAACTACACAGAGAAACCCTGTCTCGAAAAAACCAAAACCAAAACCAAAAAAAAAAAAAAAAAAAATCCATGATAATCTTCAATTCTAACATCTTTCTACATTTTTCTACAATTTTATCAGAAATATTTTCCACATAAACCTTCAATTCTATCATAAAATGTTTCTATCCCATATTTCAACTAATGTAGTAATGTTTTACATGTCTACCACTTTACTCCTTAATTTTCCATGAAAATTGTCAATTGTATTGTGTTTATCTGAAATATTTTCCATGTGAATCTTTAATCTTATCATAAAGTGTTTTTACTTCCCTTTACTTCCCTTTTCAATTAAAAATAAAAGTGTCCTTATTCAGGGGAATGGAGTCCAAAGGTGACATGGCACAAATAAGATGTATAGAAAAACACAGAAGGCCAGGGGGTGGTGGCACACACCTTTAATCCCGGCACTTGGGAGGCAGAGGCAGGTGGATTTCTGAGTTCGAGGCCAGCCTGGTCTACAGAGTGAGTTCCAGGACAGCCAGGGCTATACAGAGAAACCCTGTCTTGAAAAACCAAAAAAAGAAAAACACAGAAGAACCTTTTCTTATGATAATGCTGTCCCATCAGCACCACCCATCTCTCCAAGCTTTATCAATACATGTAACACATGCAGCCCTTTCTTCCCCACCATTAAGGAATACATTAGTCACCAATTCCATATCGCTTCCCACTGAACTATCTATAGAATTGGAGCTATGCCCTTAGTCTGAATTCTTTCACAACTGTGACACTTCTCTAACTCCCTCATTACCAACTTCATCTTGGCAATGCTACACATTATTCACACTCACTATGATTGAGAGGTTTCAACCCTGCACCACCGACACTTGGAGGTAGTAATTCCTTGCTGTGGGGAGATGCTAAGGCACTGTATGATGGCCAGCAGTATCCTCCCTACCTCAGCTGTGACAATCAAAAGTATTTCTGGACATTGCTGGAAACAATGAGAAGCACTAGACTCTGCTTTAGCAATTTCATCCCATCTTTGGAATGCAATTATCACAACCTTGGAGAAGGCCCTTTATTTTATGCTGGATTTTCTCTCCAGGCAGCCTATCTTAAAGTTCCTCTCAGTACATGGATATTTTTTCTGGGTATTTTTTAGTACTTAAAGCCTCACACTTCAAGCTGAATCACCACTAACTCCTTACCATTCCTACATTTTGTTCCCCCCTCCCATCTCCCAAATATTTTTTGTGTTAAGGACTACCAGAAGCTCTATGTGTGTATTCTTCAGTTAGCCTTCATCACTGTGAGGAAGCTATCATTATATTTAGTTTACAGATGAAAAAACTGAGGTAAGGAAAGAAATCTAACTCTGTCCCAAGTAAATGGCTGACTAGTGTTCAAATTTGCATAGTCTGAGTACATAATTTGCCTTCTATCTCTCTTGTTTTTTCCATAAAACACTGATGTGCCCTCCCACCTCCATTCAAGGTAAGGGCATTTAGGCAGGCATCCAGGATACCAGCTCCAGTCAGTTTTATTGTCCTCTCCTGCCCAATCTCTGGGTCTGTCATGCAGCACAGTGGCAGCCGGTTTACACAGTATAGCTGGGGGTTTCTTCCTCTCTATGAAAACCCCTTTTCTCCTTAGCCCTCCCTCCAGTGCTCTTCAGCAGACAGGCAGACCTACACTTTGGTTCTCTAGTTCAGCCCTCACTGAACCATTCAGTCCTTTAACCTAGTCTCATCTCTCCCTACCACCAACTCACAGGGCATTTGATGTGAGCCTATGCTTAGACTCCTACTCAACTTTCAACCATATTTTAAATACTCTTCTCATTTCTCCATTGCCCTGAAATCTTAGCTTTCTGACCTTCACCTCAAATGTCACCTTTAATCCTTTCAATCTTAGTGACTATATATAGACCCCAATTTTATCACATTGGAAGCAAAACCTTAGCTTTGATAGTTTTTTACCTGGTTTATACCTCTAACTTTTCAAATCACATTCTCATGGACAATAATCCAAAAATTCAATAAAAATATTACATCCTTCCTCTAGTATTTATTTCTTCCCTAAACTGTGAATTTTGATTTTTGAGCCCTGAGTTTTAGAGCTTCATACACACACACACACACACACACACACACACACACACACACACACGATGCTATGTTCCTTCCTCTCCTTCCCTCAGAGTTCTTCCTCAACATAAACACACATGCCCTGGGTATCCGTATCAGAGGCCAATGTGTCTTGGAGGTTCAAGTACATAAAAAGGCCTGATAAGCACATGAGTGAATCTGCTGATGAAATCTAGAAGTGAAGAACACTGTCCACCCTAGGCAGCTGAGAGAGTCGCTGTCAAAGCAGCCTTTAGTGAGAGACATGAACATCTAACCACTATGGATGCAGCATTTCTGCCAAGCATCTTTTCCTTCTGGGACTGCTTGTCCTGTTGTCAGCTGCTGTGACTTTATTATCTTGACAACTTGATTTGTAACCCAGTGACATGCACTGAAATGGATGCAACACCAAGCAGTTCACAGGGGATGCTGTGTTCACATTGACTTGACATACACAGTTGCTCTTAAGATGCTTCTCTCTTTGCCTGACCCCAGAATAGTAATAGAGGCCACAATCACAAACTTCTGAGCATCACTTCTAAGGGTGACCTGTACTATGGGAATATAAAAGTAGACAGTTTCAAGGGACATGCAGGACCTATAAAAACTACCAAGAGTGCTTCTAGTCCATCTTGTTTTCCTGGTTCCTCTCCACCTGAACACAACATAAACTAGAAAGACAGCTACTGGTAATGAAGTAGGAGGTAGAAAAGGTCACTACAAGTTTGTGGGGGCAACAGCACAGAATTTATACTATTTTTGAATGTGCTGTATTTGCATAGAGAAAGAAGGCCTGTTCTATTTGTTGAAGACTAAAAAGGACTCAGCTCTTAACCCAGGTCCAGAAAGACACACACCACATGTTCTCTCTCATATGTGGATTTAGCTTGAATTTTTAGTTGTGTGTGTATAATTTATGAATATCTATGGAGCTCAGGAAACTAAAAGGATACCATTGTAGAGGGCTGCGAAATGCCGTGCCTTAAAGATGGCGCTGGTTTCCGCCTTCCTCCCCCCAGGGGGGAGAGTGCCCTTTGAGATAAACAACTCCTTATTTGGCATTGTGCGATCAGATGCTGTCCTGCTTTGAGGTAGCCTATCTGCCTTGCCCACGTGTCATCCAGGGATTGGCCAGCCTTTGGGATATAAGAGAGTGCTGGGGTCGAAGGGAGAGAGACGACATTGTATAAGGTTCCTGAGTAAACTGCTTGAAGAAGATCACTGGTGTTGTGTCCTTCCTTGCGGATCGAGGTTGGGCGCAACATACCATGACAGGGAGAGGGGCAGTAAAGAAATCTTTATGGGTGAGGAGAGAGGAGAACACAGAGATGAGAGTAGGTGGAGAAATGCTGGCAATTAAACATAGGGGTGAGGGTGGGGAAAGAGGGGATAGGATGGAGTGGTGATTTGATTAACCCAAACTAAGGATGCATGAAAAATACTATGTAAACTCACTACTCTGTAAGCTAATTTAAAACATATAATTAAAGAACAGAGAAAGACTCACCTCTCAACCTCCATTCTAGTTCCCTTTCCATCCAAACACTTTCCCTTCAAAACCAATTACTTGTATATTAGGGAAATTCTAAGCCCCAAATAACTGCACACCACCAGGAATGTTCAGAAAGACACTGGATATGGTACTTTCCTTTTTCAGGCCTTTGTTTCTGCAAGGGCTCACAATGGTAGAACCCAGATAGCCTGATGTACTAGAAAAAGGGTTTTCAGGACTGGCTCTACCAAGTCACTTGTTAAAGCTCAGGAAAATAAAAGTTTATTTGTAAAGTAGGATAACAGTGTTCTCATAGATATTTTTATGAATTTAGCATAAAATACCACATGGAAAGAGCTATGTGTTACTCCAGGCACAGGCCAATGAGTAATCTGCTGCTGAGAGATAACAGTATCTCAACAGTTACTGTGGGCTTCTGTGTGCTTGATACTCTTGGAGGGAGCTCTTATAAGCTGTTCCTAACAAGCTTTCTTAAAGAGACTCCCCACTTGGGAACTGAAAATCTAGTTTGAGAGCACACAGGAAAAATATTCTTAGAAGTGGGGATTGCAACATTTTGCCTCAGGAGTTCGACATTGTTAAAAAGCAATGGTAACCTATTCTATTTTGAGGAGACCTCTCTGAGTCTCATCCCAGATAGTCTAGACTACAACTGTGACAAAGCAGAATATGTACAAAGGTCAGGTCACATTTTGCCCTGTGACACCTATACAGAGTCTGGATACAATAGTTTCTTCAATCTTACAACTTGACTCTTATCCTATGTCCTTTTCTGTGCATGTGTAAACCCTATTCCTTCCATATTTCTCATTGAAAGGAATAGGGTTTACACATGCACAGAAAAGACAGCCTCAAGAGCAAACAATCTCTATCTTCGGGAGTTGAGTTGGACTTGCTGCCTGTTGGCATTCTCTTGAAAAGGAAGAGAATCATGCAACCCATGCCTGAGCATCCATCCAGCCCTCCTATGTAATTCTGTCTTAAGAACATATGGTTTTGGGTCTCTGGGAAGGACTAGAGTGTATAAAGGTGGGGAATGATGTGAGGAAGAGGTTCCATGTATGCAGCTATAGGGAAGCTACCATCCTTCCTGGGTGCTACTGTAAGGTCACCTGTGCTCTGATCCATAATCCCTCACTCACTGCTTTGTAAGTAAATATAATAAACTAATTGGTTCCCCTGTGTGAACCTTGGTGGAATTCTAATTTGATTTGTCCTTAGACCTGAGGAGGAGGAGGAGGAGGAGGAGGAGGAGGAGGAGGAGGAGGAGGAGGAGGAGGGGTAGACATTCTTCATGTCTCTCTTCAAGGGAAGGAATTTTAGCAATACCCGTATATCTAAAAATAAAGAACCACAGTGCTCATTAACTAACATGCTTTTCAGGTCCCCAAAGGGTGTGAGAGCAAATGTTCATTCATTGTTTCATATCTTTTCAAAACTCTCCAATTTGATACCTATAGTTGTAATTCAGTGATATGGTGCCAGCCTGGCATATACAAAGTCCCCAGTCCACTCTCCTACACGACAAAATAAAAATTTCCATCTTTGAAATATTAATTATAACACAATATGATTAATTCTATCCTAAAGATAAAAATGAAGTCTCTAGAATAGTAAATGACAAATACCAGGTGCTGTGCCAGGTGGACCAGACCTTCTGACACTTTATCATACGTGGAAAGACAAGCATATCATGCCTGATATAATCCTTGAAAGTCTGAATACACTCTGCATTGGTACTTATTCCTAGTGTACTGGTATAGGTAAAATGTCAATCATGTCCTAGAGATACTACATAAAAATCATAGAAAGAAGCCAGGTGTGGTGGTGCATGCCTTTAATCCCAGCGCTCAGGGAGCAGATGGATTTGCTTTGGGTTTGAGGCCAGCATGGTCTACAAAGCGAGTCCAGGACAGCCAGTGCTGCACAGAGAAACCCTATCTTGAAAAGCAAAAACAAACAAACAAACAAAAAGATCACAGAAGGAAGATTTATCAGCATCATAAGCTCTATGACCTTCCATAAGTTACTTTATTTCCTCAATTTTTATTTTAGCCCTCTATCTAGATGCAGAGACAATTAAAGAGGCATTATTCTCAAGTTTTAAACTACATAGCCTTAAAAGTATCTACATATAGACTACAGTAGACTGAGAGTTGCACTCTGAAGACTTAGTTTTAAGTTATCAAAGAAAGCATCTTTTTGCTGAGTAAACTATAATTTTATTTCTTGAAAGGTTTAACTTATCAGGAAAAGGGGGGAAGAGTAGGGGATGCAGGCCTCTTAAATAAAAGTCTAGCTGATCTTATCACCACTGTCATCGTAGAGTTGTCTATCTAGGTTCCCAGGCTCCTAAATTAAATGTCAAATACAATCCTGCACTCCAAACATGAAGCGTTAATAACTGCGATGGAAGAATCGGACAGCTCAATTCCCCTCTCCCTATTAGCCATGTAATCAGCCCCTGCAAGCATTCAGCAGACTAGATTATCAAATCTTCTCAGTATAGAAAGGAGCAAGGGCAGATATCACAGTGAATTAGTATTAAGCAATTTAATACTCAGTTCCTTTATTTTCTAACAATACTCCAACTCACCTAGTGACTCAAAAATCATTGCCACCTTACTTTTGAATTTCTTATAGTCAATGTATACAGAAGCTCATTATGATTTGAGGGCCACAATAAAAAAGAGTACAGTCAAAGGCTAAAGATTCAGGAGAAATAAGAGGGAATAGAGGGAGAACGAAGAATCTTCGTGGCATTTACTTTAAAGTGGGGCTACAAGTGGCGTGACTCTTAAATGAAACATAACTGCTCTTTCTTTTAATTTGGCACCAGCCAATTCTGCTAGTTTTGTCTAGAACAGCACCGCAGATGCTATGCAGTAGATTCTTGTTTCTATCAGGAATACCTACACATACATACCCATGATGAATAGATCTGCCTTGACTTACATGAGCAGAGAGCTACAGCCACACCAGGCCCAAAAGTGAGCCTACCGGCTACACCAAGATATCCCAACTGAGAGAATTTAACTCAATCTATTTGCATATCAATACTCAAAGAGATATTGATGGTCCTATTAGAAATGTTAATTGATCCAATATAGGATCTGGTTATTTATTTTCCAAAAAGGATTGGAAGGGTCTCTTCAATTTTGTAGGGAAATGGCTGTCCCCAAGTCCACTTGTCCCCCTTTTGAAGAGGTTTTTCAAGACTAGAAGAAAGTAGCCATCATTCATAAGAAGTCATACTAAGCTTTATCCCATATCATCTTCCAAGCAACCTATAAAATATATTCTATTACCCACCCCCCTTTTTACAGACAAAAACCAAAAAATCAGAAGTTGAGCAAGCACAGAATTTGCCCAAGCTTTACTCCTGAGATAGGAGCTGATTCCAGAAGCCTGAGCTCTGAGTAACTAGAGTATATATATTTCTTCTCTGTGTTAGAGGGGAACCTCAAAGTCCTGACCCTCATTCACTATCTAAAGAAAAAGACAATGCTCATGGCTAACATTTCAAATGAAGAACTTTATTGAGATATAATCCACAGGTCTTATAATTAATTCATTAAAGTGTGCTGGGCATGGTGGCACATGCCTTTAATCTAAGCACTCAGGAGGCAGAAGCATAAGGATCTCTGGGAGTTGGAGGCCAGCCTGGTCTAGATAGTGAGTTCCAGGACAGTCAGGGCTATGTACAAAGACCCTGTCTCCAATGTTGTTTTGTTTTGTTTAAAGTGTACTGTCAGCTTCTTTTATTCAGGTTACTAGCAGCATCCAGGGCTATGGAACTAGCACTACCTTCATCATCCCTCAAAGACACACCATGCTTTTAAAATGGCACCAAAGCCCCTCCCCTCTGCCCTTGAAAACACCAACTCTGCTTTTTATTTCTACAAATTTGTCAAATTCAGCTTTTATATAAGTAGAATCATAGAATATTTGGTCCTCTCTAAATAACTTTTTAAAAACTTATATAAGGGATATGATATCCCCAAATGTCAGGAACATGATTCTCCAATATATATTAGAGAATGGGACAGGTTACCCCAAAATACAATTCATTTTTCAATTATGTTGAGTTGACCTTGTTGCTCCTATTAATTATCTTATAGATAAGCTCTCACTATGTAGCTCAAGCTGATCCTGAATCCACAGCAATCACAGCTCAATCTCCCAAGTACTGAAATGACAAGCATGCTTTACCATTCCCAGCCCTGACCTGCAATTATTTAACACAAGAAAACTTACCCTCTCATGAGAAAAATTTACAAAGAAAATCTAACGGTTTCTCCCTCTCTGTACAGGAAGTAAAGGTGCCTCTAAATCACCAAAGGAGATATACAACATACGGCCTCTCCCTCATTGTTAAACAATCTCTTTTGACCATCTCCCAGAACTGGCCTATTTCAATAGTATTCACACCTCAATTCAAGCATATTCACTGCACTATACTTACAAATAAATTTATATTTTCTTTTCTCCTGCTGATCTCTTTCTGTTAAAAGTTTCTTAATTAAGAACTCTAAGAGCTAGAGAGATGGCTCAGCAGTTAAATGTACTGACTGCTCTTCCAGAGGACCTAAGTTCAATTCCCAGCAACCACATGGTAGCTCACAACCATCTGTAATGGGATCCGATGCCCTCTTCTGGAGTATCTGAAGACATCAGCAGTATACTTATAGACATTGAAACAAACGAACGAACAAACAAAGAATGAACTCTGACTAATAGAGAAAAAAATTATTCTTTCACTACATGGTATTCCCAAGGGTACTTGATAGTATGTCCTATATTACCACTTCATTTTTCACTGCTAAATAATATCTCACTGTAGATGTACCACATTTTATCCATTTATCCGTAAAGGACAAAGGGGTTGTTTCTACTTTCTGGATGGAAGGACTAATGCTGCCTTGAAGATAAGTGTGTATATATTTATGTTCACCTGCTTTCATCTCTCTTAAATATTTTTGAGGACCCAACAATATTCTGGATAATACTTCAGTGATCAGAGTCACTAAAGGAACTTAGACTACTGACCAATGTGGCTGCACCAGTCAGAAATGCATGAAGATTGTGATCTCTTTATACTCACACACTAAAGACAACTGCAAACTTGGGGCTCTGAGAGTTGTCAGTCTCCCCTTCTGTTATACTTGGTTTGGTAAGTCTTTAACATCTTGGTTCTGTTTCTTCATCTCTGAAGTGGTAAGAAAACTGGAGCAGGTGGTCATCTTTACAAGTGAGAACTAGTCAACCACCATATATACGGTTTATCAACCAGTGAGGACACTGATGTAATGAAGTAGGTGGTGTATGACCAGGAGCCCAATTTTCCATTATATTTTCACTGTTCCTGAATAACTGTAGACTACAACTGTCATGTTTGCCAAAATACAAAGAAAATAAAACAACAAAAACAAAAAAATGCTGCACAAAATCTCTTCATGCTATGAAAAAGCCTAAGCTTTTTAAGCAAAATTTAAGAAAAAATTTAAGCAAAATTTCTATTTGGCACTAAAGGCAAACTGTCTTTTATGGTTCTAGTAACACCAAAAATAGGGTTCAAGGATCAAAGTGTATTCAAATGACACAAATGTATGCAGTTATAAAGGCTGTTAAGTAAAGTTAGAAAACAAAATTACATATAAAGTAAATGCTTACACACACACACACACACACACACACACACACACACGGCGGGGGTGGGGGGTGGGGGGGCGGAGCCTGAAAGCAAAGCAGAGAAACACAGTAGTAGCCTTTATATTAACATTTCTCCTTTAATGTCACAGACATTACCTTAGACATTACCTTGTAATGGTCTAAGCAGATCTAAAACTATCACTTACTTAATCATGTGAAATAGCTGTGATTCAAGAACCAGCACTAACAAAACCCCCAAATTCTATAAACAACTACGGGCAATTGAATAATTAGTTATTTCTTTTCTTTTCCTTTTCTCTCCTGTCCTCTCCCCCCTCTTTCTTTTACTTTCTAGTATTATTTGAAATGTTTACAGAGAATTCACATTATTTTTCCAACAGAGGGAAAGCAAGAAGGAAGAGGTTTTCTTTCAGAAGGGTATAAAGAAGAAGTGAAAGAGACTCATTTTCTCCTTTATGCTCCAGTGTAAGGACAACTGTTTCTAAGTGGTTCCTAGCTAGAAATGGCCTGAGAAAGGAAGGAGTGGTTCTCCCAACTGCTGTCCTCCACCAATCAAGTCAATCACCTGAAGCTCTTTCCTTAGCCAGAGCTAGACGTTATGGCCCTCTGCCCTCTTTCCACAGTCCTTTAGAAAAGGTTACTGACCAATTCTGGGCTCTGGGACTGTGATCCCTTGGGCTGAAGGATCCCAATAAGGGAAGGGAAAAGAAGATGTGAGGGAAGAAATAATACAAGAATGGTCATAACAGTCCACATACATCTGTAGCCTACACCTGCTTGTTACAGATTCAACACAGAATAAGACAAAAGTCTTTAGCCAAGTGTGGTGGTACATGTCATTAGTCCCAGCACTTGGGGACAGAGGCAGGGGGATCTCTGTGAGTTTGAAGCTACCCTGGTCTACATCATTGAGTTCCAGGCCAGCCAGGCCTACATAGAGAGAACCTGTCTCAATTAAAAAAAAAAAGTTCAGTTCTGGTCCATTATTTACTAGCAAACTATTGAACTCCTGTAAGTCTCCATCTGCTCATGCATAAGAGACAAATTGTTTATTTCATTGCGATTCTATTTTTTCATGTCACCCCTAGTGGCGTCAGGCATCATATACCAAGCAGGGAAGGATGGAGCAGAGCCAAGTTCCCCTTGGTGTGTAGGGTCTGGAAAGGATGAAGTGAAGTCTGGATGATGAAAGTCAGCATGATCGCAGTCAGTAGCGAATGCCACCAACAGGGAGGACGTCTCTTCCAGAAATGTTCAATGAAGCAGTTCTTTCAGACAGTATTCAACAAAACAGCTGTGTTCAGGGTGAACAAGGACTATGTAAACTGGAAAGTAAAAAGAGGTTCTTCTTAGGGTGACGTTTCACTGGCTGAAGTTTTAGGTTCTGGGGATACCTCATTTGCATGGTGAGTCAGTCATATCAGGAAGTTTAACCTGTAATTTCCACCAAGCTTTAAGTGGGCATTCCTCCGGTAGTATGTTTGGGGGGGGGGGAGGAAGCTGGGGGAGAGGGTTAGGACTTCCCAGATAAGATAGAGAAGATAAAGCCCTGCTGTAAACAGAGTCCTCCATTTTGCACCAAGTTCAGGGGAGTTATCCAGACATGGTAGATCCCAACCTCAATTAACAGGGTTTCCTAATATTTCATGAGTGTTGTAATAGATGATATATATTAATTATTGTGTTTCAGATCCATACTAGTAAGTGTTGAGGTTACAAAACAAAAATAAACATGACTTCTACTATCCACTATTTCTGCTTACTGCATTATAAATAAAAGATGCATAAACAGGTCACTAATTCATAGAACTCGTTTAATCAAAGAAGCATGCTCACATGCAGTACCTGATAGTTGAGCTATCTCAAGCCTTTAATTCAGGCGGTGGAATAAACACTGCCCAATAAATGTTTCTGTCTTGGTGCAAGACAAGCAATAGGATGAAGTCTGGCTTGATTCTTGTAAATAACAGAATATTAACAAGAAGGATTCAAACTAGGTTTTGATAAACCATTAAGAGTTTTAAATGCAGGCAGCCTGCACAGCTGAGACCAGCCCTGCAGATTGGAGGATCCTGTCTGGAAGCCTATGGCAAGAGCCTTCCAGTTTCCGCCTCCCGACCAGGAACATCCTCTGCCACAGCATGCCATCTTCAAGTGGCTCAGGAAACCAGCTATACACCCAGCTGCATGGAGGAGACAGACAGCACAGCCTGCATCCAGAGTTGATTTGGGCCACAGAGCTACATACCCAACCAAATACAACTACAAGAGAATGGGTCTTGGCCACCATCTTTGCTCCTGTGACTGTGTAACAGATTGGTAGGCAGGGATCACCAGAGTAGGGGATCCCTTGGGACACACTCCACCAGGACTCCACCTGGACCCAAGAACTCAGCAGCACCACAGCAATTTGTGCCAGGGGAAACCAGGTAACGCAGGGTTGCTGAGATAGGCCTGCAGGCACACAGGAGGGGCAAGCACCAGCCAATGACAGCAGGACCAACTAACACCAGAGATAACCAGATGGCAAAAGGCAAATGTAGGAACAATACTAACAGTAATCAAGGCAATATGGCACCATCCGAACCCAATTCTCCCACAACAGCAAGTCCTGGATACCCCAACACACCAGGGATTTTTGGATTTAAAATCATAGCTCATGATGCTGATGGAGGGCTTCATGGAGGGCTTCAAGAAGGATATAATACTGCCTTAAAGAAATACAGGAGAACACAAGTAAACAGGAAGAAGCCCTTGAAGAACTAAGGGAAAACACAACAAAACAGGTGAAGAATTAAACAAACAAAGCCATCCAGGATCTAAAGAAGGAGGTAGAAACAATAATGAAATCACAAAGAGAAACAACTAGAGACATAGAAAACCTAGGAAAGAAGCCGGGCGGCGGTGGTGGTGCACGCCTTTAATCCCAGCACTTGGGAGGCAGAGGCAGGCGGATCTCTAAGTTCGAGGCCAGCCTGGTCTACAGAGTGAGTTCCAGGACAGCCAGGGCTATACAGAGAAACTCTGTCTCGGGGAAAACAAAACAAAACAAAAAAAAGAAGTCAGGAGCCATGGATCCAAGCATCAACAACAGAATACAAGAGATAGAAGAGAGAATCTCAGATGCAGAAGATACCACAGAAAGCATTGATACAACAAAGAAAATGAAAAAAGCTCCTGAGCCAAAACATCCAGGAAATCCAGGAGAAAATAAGAAGACCAACCCTAAGGACTATAGGTATAGAAGACAGTGAAGATTTCCAACTTCAAGCCAGTAAATGTCTTCAACAAAATTATAGAGGAAAACTTCCTTAACCCTAAAGAGATGCCCATGAACATACAAGAAGCCTACAGAACTCCAAATAGATTTGACCAGAAAAGAAATTCCTCCCGTCATATAATAATTAAAACAGCAAATGTACTAAACAGAGAAAGAATATTAAAAGCAGTAAGGGAAAAAGGTCAAGTAACATATAAAGGTAGACCTATCAGAATTACACCGGACTTCTCACCAGAGACTATGAAAGCCAGAAGAGCCTGGGCTGATGTCATGCAGACCCTAAGGGGACACAAATGCCAACCCAGACTGTTATATCCAGCAAATCTCTCACTTATCATAGATGGAGAAACCAAGGTATTTCCTAACAAAAATAAATTTACACAGTATCTTTCCACAAATCCAGCCCTTCAAAGCATAATGAATGGAAAATATGAACAAAAGAAGGGGAAACTACACACTAGAAAAAGCAAGAAATTAATCTTCTTTTAACAAACCCAAAAGAAGATAACCACACAAACATAAAAAATACATCAAAAATAGCAAGAAGCAACAATCACTATTCCTTAATATCTCTTAACATCAATGGACTCATTCCTCAATAAAAAGACATAGACTAACACACTGGATTTGTAAACAAGATCCAACATTTTGCTGCATGCAGGAAACGCATCTCAGTGTTAAACACAAACAATACCTCAGAGTAAAAGGCTGGAAAACAGTTTTCCAAGCAAATTGTTTCTTGTCCCAGGAAACAAGCTGGAATAGCCATTCTAATATCCAATAAAATAGACTTTCAACCAAAAAGTCATCAAAAAAGACACAGAAGGACACGTTAAAGTCATCAAAGGAAAAATCTACCAGGAAGAACTCTCAATTTTGAACATCTATGCCCCAAATACAAGGGCGCCATCATTCATAAAGGACACTTTACTAAAGCTTAAAGCACATATCGCACCCCACACAATAATTGTGGGTGAGATATTGCCACCAGGACACCGCTAGAGAGGCCCAGGTAGACAGACTCAATCAGGGGCTACCATTGCTCAGGAGGATCTGCCAGGCTCTCCCCACTAACCAGGGCAAGGGCAGCTGCTCGCAGGATATCTCCACGCCCTCTGGCCTTGCACAAACTTGGTTGGGAACTGCCTTCCCTGAGGTGCCCTCAGCACTCGAAGAGGCAGTTTCTATCTTGCAGCCTGGTCATCAGTAGAGAAACAACAGGTGGGCCCAGCCTCACAGGAGGTTAACACCAACCAGTGACAACAAGGCCAACTAACGCCAGAGATAACCAGATGGCAAAAGGAAAACGTAGGAACGTAACTAACAAAAATCAAGGTAGCATGACAGAATATGAACCCAGTTCGCTGACAACAGGAAGCCCTGGACACCCCAACACACCAGAAAAACAAGATTTGGATCTAAAATCACTGGTCAGGATGCTGGTAGCGGAACACATAGATAAATCTCTTGAAGAAATACAGGGCCGGGCGTGGTGGCGCACACCTGTAATCCCAGCACTTGGGAGGCAGAGGCAGCGGATTTCTGAGTTCGAGGCCAGCCTGGTCTAGAAAGTGAGTTCCAGGACAGCCAGAGCTACACAGAGAAACCCTGTCTCAAAAAAAAAAAAAAAAAAAAAAAAAAAAAGAAACACAGGAGAAAATGGATCAAAAGTTAGAAGCCTTTACAAGGCAAACACAAAAATCACTTAAAGAAATTCAGGAGAATATGGATCAAAAAACAGAAGCCAATAAGGAGGGAATACAAAAATCACTTAAAGAAATACAGAAGAACGTGGGTTGTCAACAAGTAGAAGTCATGAAAGAGAAAACACAAAAATCTCTTAAAGAATTACATGAAAACACAATCAAGCAAGCGAAAGATCTGAGCATATCCATCCAGATTCTAAATATAGAAGTAGAAACAGCTAAGAAATCCCAAAGGGAGACAACATTGGAGATAGAAAACCTTGGGAAGAAATCAGGGGCCATAGATGCAAATATCAACAATAGAATATAAGAAATAGAAGAAAGAATCTCAGATGCTGAAGATACCATAGGAACCATTGATTCAACAGTTAAAGAAAATACTAAATGCAAAAAGCTTGTAACCCAAAACATCCAGGAAATCCAGGACACAATGAGAAGACCAAACCTAAGGATTATAGGTATAGATGAGAGTGAAGATTTACAAGTTAAAGGGCCAGCAAATATCTTCTTCAAAATTATGGAAGAAAACTTCCCCAACCTAAAAAGAGAGATGCCGAGTTAATATACAAGAAGCCTTCAGAACTTCAAACAGACTGGACCAGAACAGAAATACATCCCGTCATATAATAATCAAAACCCCAAATGTACTAAACAAAGAAAGAATATTAAAGGCAGTAAGAGAAAAAGGCCAAGTAACATATAAAGGAAGACCTATCAGAATTACACCTCACCTGAGACTTCTCACCTGAGACCATGAAAGCTACAAGCTCCTCGGCAGATATTATGCAAACTCTAAGAGAACACAAATTTCAGCCAAAACTACTTTACCCAGCAAAACTCTCAATCATCATAGATGGAGACACCAAGGTATTCCATGACAAAAGCAAATGTGCACGATATCTTTCCACAAACCCAGCCCTACAAAGGATAATAGGGGGAAAACACCAACACAAGGAAGGAAACTACACCCCAGAAGAAGCAAGATAGAAACCTCCTCTCATCAAACCCAAAAGAAGGTAACCTCTCAAATATAAAAAAATAATTTCAAAAATGCCGGGAGGTAATAATTACTATTCCTTAATATCTCAACATCAATGGACTCAATTCCCCAATAAAAAGACATAGACTAAGACTGGATACAGAAACAGGACCCTACATTTTGCTGCATACAGGAAACACATCTCAGTGTTAAAGACAATCACTGCCTTAGAGTAAAAGGCTGGAAGACAATTTTACAAACAAATGGTCTCAGGAAACAAGCTGGAGTAGCCATTCTAATATCAGATAAAATTGACTTTTAGCCTAAAGTCATCAAAAAGAGACTTGGAAGGTCACTTCTTGCTGGTCAAAGGGAAAATCCACCAAGAAGAACTCTCAATACTATAAACATCTATGCTCCAAATGCAAGGGCACCCTCATTTGTAAAAGAAAACTTACTAAAGCTTAAAGCACACATTGCACCTAACACAATAATTGTGGGTGACTTCAACACTCCACTCTCCTCAATGGACCGATCAGGAAACCAGAAACTAAACAGGGACACAGTGAAACTAATTGGAACTTGGACCAATTGGAGTTAACAGACATATATAGAACATTTCATCCTAAAGCAAAAGAATATACCTTTTTCTCAACATCACATGGTACCTTCTCCAAAATTGATCATATAATTGGTCACAAGACAGATGTAAACAAACACAAGAAGATCGAACTAATCCCATGCCTCCTATCAGATCACAATGGAGTAAGAGTGGTCTTCAATAGCAACAAAAACAGAAAGCCCACATACACATGGAAACTGAACAATACTCTACTCAATGACACCTTGGTCAAGGAAGAAATAAAAAAAAAAAAAAACAAACAAAGACTTTTTAGAATTCAATGAAAATGAAGGCACAACCTACCCAAATCTATGGGACACAATGAAAGCAGTGCTAAGAGGAAAACTCATAGCTCTAAGTGCATCCAAAAAGAAACTGGAGAGAGTATACACTAGCAGCTTAACGGCACACTTAAAGCCCTGGAACAAAAAGAAGCTAATTCACCCAGGAGGAGTAGAAGACAGGAAAAGTGGTTCTGGAAAAGGAGGGAAAGGAGGTGCAGCCTCTGGGAGTGACAGTGCTGACAAGAAATCTCAGGGTCCTAAAGGTGGTGGCAATGCAGTAAAGGTCAGACATATTCTATGTGAAAAACATGGGAAAATCATGGAAGCCATGGAAAAAAAGTCTGGGATGAGATTCCGTGAAGTGGCCTCACAATATAGTGAAGATAAAGCCAGACAAGGGGGTGACTTGGGTTGGATGACCAGAGGATCCATGGTGGGACCATTTCAAGAAGCAGCATTTGCCTTGCCTGTCAGTGGGATGAAGACAAAATTTGGATATCATATTATTATGGTTGAAGGGAGAAAATAAAATCACATGAAAAACTGAAAAAAAAAAAGATTAAAAATTCAGGAGACAACAGGTGCTGGCGAGGATGTGGAGAAAGAGGAATACTCTTCCACTGTTGGTGGGATTGCAAGATTGTACAACCGCTCTGGAAATCAGTCTGGAGGTTCCTCAGAAAATTGGGCATGACACTTCCAGGGAATAGTTGTGGCGGGGGGGAGAGGATTTATGGGGCATAAAGTGGGGGGGGGGGACTGGGAAAGGGGAAAGCCTTTGGAATGTAAACAAAGAATATAGAATAATAAAAAAAAAGCAGGCTGGGAAAGCCAGGAGGAACAAGCCAGTATGCATCCATCTTCTATGTCCTATGCATCAGATTCTGACTTCAGGTTCTTGTCTTGAGCTAATGCCCTGACTTCACTGGATGATTGACTGCAAACTACTAAAATGAAATAAACACTTTCCCAAAGTTAATAAAAAAAATAACTGTGGGTGACTTGAACATCCCATTCTCCTCAATGGACAGATCAGACAGAGATACAGTGAAACTAACAGAAGTTTTGGACCAAATGAATTTAATAGATAACTATAGAACATTTCATCCTAAATCAAAAGAATATACCTTCTTCTCAGCACCTTATGGTACCTTCTCCAAAACTGACTATATAATTGGCCACAAAACAGATCTCAACAGATAAAAGAAGATTGAACTAATCCCATGCCTCCTATTCAAAGATCCTGCTTCGAAATTTTATTTACCCCCAGAAAATCCTGCTTTAGAAGGCCAAAGTGCCACCATTTTGTAACTCTGTAATTCCTATCCTCTCTGACCCCTATTCCAGGAACTAGCTAACTGCAAAGGTTATTCTGCATTCTATAGATAGTTGATGTTTGCCCAACCTATTGCAGAATGCAGTTAATCCATCTTGCAGAATGCAGTTACTCTATCTTGTGGAATGCAGTTACACCGGGTCCTCAGGGATGAATTGCCCCATGATCTAAGCGTAACTTCCCTATCTGAATCCCCCAACCCCTCCCCCTTCTGCGATTTTTTGGGTTTCAAATACTCTCTGCGCTGGATGCAAGGCATCGATCTCTGACACTGTGTGGTTATGAATCGATCCCAGTGCACTGGAACCCCAATAATGCCTCATGTATTTGCAGAGACGGTCTTTGGCTGATTCTTTGGGCGTTGCTTTATCCCGAGACTTGAGTGCAGAGTTTCCCCATTTCGTGGGGTCTCCCCATTTCGAGGGCCTAACACTATCAGATCACTATGGAGTAAGGGTGGTCTTCAATAGCAACAAAAACAACAAAAAACCCCACATATACATGGAAGCTGAACAATACTCCACTCAATGATACCTTGGCCAAAGAAGAAATAAAGAAAGAAATCAAAGACTTTTTAGAATTTACTAAAAATGAAGGCACAACATACCCAAATTTATGAGGCACACTGAAAGCAGTGCTAAGAGGAAAACTCATAGCTCTGAGTGCCTACAAAAAGAAGCTGGAGAGAGCATATGCTTAACAACACACCTGAAAGCTTTAGAACAGAAAGAAGCTCATACATCCAAGAGGAGTAGAAGGCAGGAAATCATCAAACTCAGGGCTGAAATCAACCATGTTGAAACAAAAAGAAGTATACAAAGAATCAACAAAACCAGGAGCAGTTCTTTGAGAAAATCAACAAGATAGATAAACCTTTAGCCAGACTAACTAGAGGGTAGAGACAGTATCCAAATTAACAAAATCAGAAGTGAAAAGGGAAAAATAACAACAGAAACTGAGGAAATTAAAAAAAATTATATCCTACTACAAAAGCATACTCAACACAACCAGAAAATCTGGATGAAATGGACAACTTCCTAGACAGATAGCAACTACCAAAATTTAATCAGGATCAGACCATCTAAACGGTCCCATAATCCCTAAAGAAATAGAAGTGGTCATTGACAATCTCCCAACCAAAAAAAGCATAGGACCGGATGGTTTTAGTGCAGAATTCTATCAAACCTTCAAAGGTGACCTAATACCAATACTCTTCAAACTATGCCATAAAATAGAAACAGAACGAACATTACCCAAGTACCAGGACAGAGAAATGAGAGGGGGGTGATGGGGAATGGGCGGAGGGAAGAGGGCTTATGGGACTTATGGGGAGGGGGGGAACCTGGAAAGGGGAAAGCATTTGGAATGTAAACAAAGAATATAGACAATAAAAGAGGCAAACAAACAAAATAAAAAAAGAATACCATCCATAAATGCCTAAGAGATAAGATGTTAAGTTACACTCGGATTGCACTCTTTATGGCTTCCTGCTCTGGCCTGGAATCAAAGATTAACCGAATTCTCCACATTCCAGGCATTCCTGAGTAGAAACACACTAACTGATACCTACCCAGGAAACTCCAGGCAGATCTAAAGGTTTATGGTTTATAATGCTAGCTAATGGGTTTAAACTTTAAACCACAATTTGACTGATATAACTTGTACCTCTAAAAAAGTACTGCCTACAATGTCTCATCTGGATCTCCTCTGACCCGCTTGCAGGGTGACCACAACATGTTGGATCAATAAACCTCATGCTGGTTGCAATGGAAAAAAAAGGGGGGGTACAAAGCTAAACAAAGAATTTTCACCTGAGGAATATCGAATGGCCGAGAAGCACCTAAAGAAATGTTCATCATCCTTACTCATCAGGGAAATGCAAATCAAAACAACCCTGAGATTTCACCTTACACCAGTCAGAATGGCTAAGATCAAAAATTCAGGAGAAAACAGGTACTGGTGAGGATGTGGAGAAAGAGGAACACTCCACCACTGCTGGTGGGGTTGGAAGCTGGTACAACCACTCTGGAAATCAGTCTGGCGGTTCCTCAGAAAACTGGACATGATACTACTGGAGGACCCCGCTATCGGGAAAGAACCCAGATGTCCCTCAACAGAGGAATGGATATAGAAAATGTGGTATATATACACAGTGGAGTACTATTCAGTCATTAGAAACAATGAATTCATGAAATTCTTAGATAAATGGACGGAACTGGAGAATATCATCCTAAGTGAGGTAACCCAATCACAAAAGAACACTCATGGCATGCACTCACTGATAAGTGGATACTAGCCTAGAAGCTTGGAATACCCAAGACACAATTCACATATCAAATAAAGTGCAAGAAGGAAGGAAGGAGAGGCCCCTGGTCCTGGAAAGGCTCAGTGCAGCAGTATAGGGGAATACCAGGACAGGGAAGTGGGAAGGGGTGGATTGGGGAACAGGGGGTGGGAAGAGGGCTTATGGGACTTTTGGGGAGGGAGATCCAGGAAAGGGGAAATCATTTGAAATGTAAATAAAGAATATATCCAATAAAAAAGAGTTTTAAACACAAAACCTATAATTCTGACATTCTAATTAGTACAGACTAGGTTGTGTTCCATGTCAATGATATCAGTTATGAAAAATTGCAAAATTTAAGAAAGTCATCCTTAGATCTATAACAAATTTCATGTTACAGTTTTTAAGAGGATCTTTAGAAGCTTGTAAGAATAAAGAAGTGGCTATGGTTCAGACCTTACTGGGCTGACCAGATCCCACATTTACTCCACTCCAGATACAACAATGCAAATTAATTTGATACAGCTGTTTCTTTGAAACAACTTCTTTAAAAAACTGTGTAATGGCTGGAGAAATGGCTAAAAGCACTGGCTGCTTTTTCAGAGAATATGGAATCAATTCCTGTACCCACCAGGTTGCTCACAATCACCTACCCCTGATGCCCTCTTTTGGTCTCTGTGGGTGCCAGGAAAACTGACAAAACACACATAAAAACATTTTACTCAAACGTCTAGCTAGGGCCATTAGGCAACAAAAGGAGGTCAAAGGGATACAAATCAGAAAGGAAGTCAAGGTATCACTATTTGCAGATGATATAACATATATAAGCAACCCCAAAAATTCTACCAGAGAACTCCTACACCTGATAAACAACTTCAGCAAAGTGGCTGGATATAAAATTAACTTAAACAAATCATTAGCCTTCCTCTACACAAAGGATAAACGGGGTGAGAAAGAAATTAGGGCAACAACTCCCCTCACAAAGGTCACAAATAATATAAAATACTTTGATGTAACTCTACCCAAGCAAGTAAAAGATTTATGACAAGAACTTCAAGAAATCAAAGACCTCAGAAAATGGAAAGATCTCCCATGCTCTTGGATAGGCAGGATTAACATAGTAAAAAGGGCCATCTTACCAAAAGCAATCTACTGATTCAATATAATCCCCATTAAAATTCCAACTCAATTCTTCACAGAGATTGAAAGACCAATTCTCAACTTTATCTGGAATAACAAAAAAACTAGAATAGGGAAAACAATTTAAACAATGGAAGAACTGGGGGAATCACCCCTGACCTCAAGCTGAACTACAGAACAATAAAGATAAAAACCACGTGGTATTGGTACAGAAACAGACAAGTTAAACAATGGAATGGAACTGAAGACCCAGAAATAAACCCATACCTATGGTCACTTGATCTTTGACAAAGAAGCCAAAACCATACAGTGGGGGGAAAGCATTTTCAACATACGGTGCTGGCTTAATTGGAGTTGGCATATAGAAGAATGCAAATTGATTTCATTTTTATCTTGTACAAAGCTCGAGTCCAAGTGGATCAAGGACCTCCACATAAAACCAGATACACTGAATCTAACAGATGAGAACACATTGGCACAGGGGAAAATTTCGTGAACAGAACACCAATACCGTATGCTCTACGATCAACAATTAACAAATGGAACCTCATCAAACTGAAAAGTTTCTGTAAGGCAAAGGACACTGTCAATAGGACAAAAGGACAACTCACAGATTGGGAAAAGATCTTTACCAATCCTATAGAGGTAATATCCAAAATATACAAAGGCTAATATCCAAAATATACAAAGAACTCAAGAAATTAGACTCTATTTAATAAATTTAATAAACCTATTAAAAATAGGGTAGAGAGCTTAATAAAGAATCCTCAACTGAGGAATCTCAAATGGCCAAGAAACACCTAATTAAATAAATAAATGTTCAATGTCCTTAGTCACCAGGAAAATGCAAATCAAAATGACCCTGAGATTGCCCTTACACCAATCAGAATGACTAAGATAAAAAAATCAGGGGACAGCAGATGCTGGTGAAGACGTGGAGAAAGAGGAATACTCCTCCATTGCTGGTGGGATTGCAAACTGGCACAACCACTTTGGGAATCAATCTGGTGGTTCCTCAGAAAATTGGAAATAGTTCTACCTGAAGACCCAGCTGGGCATATACCCAGAAGTAGTTCCACCATCTCACAAGGACACACGCTCCACTGTGTTCCTAGTGGCCTGATTTTTAAGAGCCAGAAGCTGGAAACAAGCCAGATGTCCCTCAATGAAATAATGGATACAGAAAATGTGGTATATTTATACAATGGAATACTACTCAGCTATTAAAAATGACGACTTTTGTAGGCAAATGGATGGAACTAGAAAATATCATCTTGAGTGAGGTAACCCAGACCCAATAAGATATACATGGTATATACTCACTGATAAGTGGATATTAGTCCAACAGCTCAGATTATCCACAATACAACTCACAGACCATATGAAGCTTAACAAAGAGGAAGGCCAAAGTATGGATGCTTCAATCTCACTTAGAAGGGGGAACAAAATAATCATAGGAGAAAGGGAGGGACCTGAATGGGAGGGGAGGGGAAGGGAAAGAGTGGGCAGGGCCAGGTATGAGAAGAGGCAGGAGAGAAGTCTAGAGGGTCAAGAGAATGATAGAAATAAGTAGCAGTTGGGATAGGGAATGGGAGGAACCACTAGTCCCAGAAGCCAGGAATGTAAGAGGCTCCTAGGACCCAAAGGAGATGACATTAGCTGAAATACCCAACAGTGGGGAGGTAGAACCTGAAGAGACCACCTCCAGTAGATTGACAGTGAAGGGATAGGGCCACCCACCTATCTTAAAAAGTTTTAACCCAGAATTGTTCCTGTCAACACAGAGACAAAAAATGGAGCAGAGACTAAAAGAAAGGCCACCCAAAGACTGCCCCATCTTGGGATACATCCTATTTGCAGACACCAAACCCTGAGACTATTGCTGATGTCAAGAAGTTGCTTGTAGACAGGAGCCTGATAAAGCTGTCTTCTGTGAGGCTCTGCCAGCACCTGACTAAGACACACTCACAGTCAACCATTGGACTGAGCCCAGGGACTCCAATGAAGAATTAGAGGAAGGACTGAAGGAGCTAAAGGGGATTGCAACCCTATAGGAAGAACAACAATATCAACTAATCAGACCCAACAGAACTCCCAGGGACTAAACCACCAACCAAAGAGTATGCATGGGTGGGCCCATGGTTCCCACTATATATGTATCAGAGGACTGCTTTATCTTACATCAGTGGGAGGAGAGGTGCTTGGTCCTGTGGAGGCTTGTTGCCTCAGTGAAGGGGGATACTAGAGGGGTAAGGAGGGAGTGGGTGGGTAGGTGGGTGGGTGAGCACCCTCTTAGAGGCAAGTGGGGGAGAGGATGGGGCAGTTTGTGGAGCGGAGACCAAGAAGGGGGACAACATTTGAAATGTAAATAAATGAAACAATAAAATTTTTTTCAAAAAAAGTGTAACATTAAAAGTCCCATGGTCTTTTAATAAAAATATAAACACGTAAAAAGACCAATTTTAAAAATTAATAAACGTTTATGATGAATGAGAGAATCGTGATGTTTATAAATGTTTGCTTTAAGTACACTATTTAAAGGAAGCATTTAAAAGTATATTTTGAAGGAAAGAAATCAACACAAACAGAAAATGTACCTGTTGCAACTTGAATAAAAGGTTAGCTTGAGATCAGCATGTTAGTTTTTAGTTCAGTGCTTTCTCAGATAAATTATGAATGGCCACTCAGGAAAGCCATTAATATAAAAGAACTTGGTTTTAACTTTCTTACACATCCAGGGCTTCCCCATCCTGCCACAGGAGAGCACCTACATGACTATATATTTGTTTGTTTTGTTTTCTTCAGCATTTGAAACAGTCTCACAGTATAACCCACTAGAACTCAGGGTGGGCCTGGTTCAACCTTCTAAGTCCTAAGATAACAGGCCTACAGCAGCACTCTCAGATGAACATCTCTAATTTCACTAAAGCTGAGCAAAAAATATAAGAACGCTATACACAAACAAATAAGCATAGCAAGAGACAAAAAAGAAAACAAAGAACAAAAAACAAACCCCTGTTTTGTGTAGCATGTTTCTGAAAGTTTGTCTAGAAAAGAAATTTTGCAAATTGAATCATACAAACACATCTGGACAGTTATTTAAAAGGCAAGTTTCCAGTAACCATTTTTTTGGTATTGTTCTTACAAATTAAAGGCTATTATTAAAAACAAGCTTTATCCACAATATAGGAGATGCCAGATACCTGGAGGACTGTAACTTTTAAAACAAGGTCCAGCAAAGCAACACACATCCATGACTCCTCCAATCTTGTGTAACTTCTGACCCATCACTGGCTCTGATTCCTGTTCTCAAGGTCACGGCTAGCTACATGAGCTGTTTCCTATGTTTCCTCTAGTTTTAGAACTATTAGAATTCCAGCACAGCCTTGACTTATCCTCCTGCTGTTTTGATTCAGCACCTCTTCACACTCCTCTTGAGGCCCTTCCCTTCTGCCCGACTCCGCCATTTCTCTATTAGAAGACAGACTGTGAAAGCATCCCACCCTCTCACAAACAGAAATGACTTTCCATCTCCTTTTTCTTTCTATTTCTTTGCTACTTCTGTTCAAATTGTTTCCTAAGCTTAGATTTTATATATTTCATTTTCTTTTTTCAAATCTAAAAAACTTAGGTCATATTTTTATGTGCCCTTCTATTTGAAGAAAGCAGAAAACAAAACAAATGAACAAAAAGAGCAAAAGGAAAACAGCCCAAAGTTTAGCATAGTGATTCTCCCAGTCTGGGGCTCTGTCAGCCCACATCTACCAATCAAAACTCTGGGGGTAGGCCCAGAACTCTGTATTTAAATAAATCTCCTGGGTGATTCTTATGAACAATAAAGTTTAAGAAGAGCTGATCAGGAAGAAAGTGAACTGTTCTGAATAAAATGAAATGCTCTAGTTTCCCTTTCTCTTGCTTGATAAGCTTGTATTTGCACATCATAGTCTTCATGCACACAGGATGGAAGCCAGAGCAGGAATTAAAGCAGAACTTGAAGCAGAGACCATGGAGGATTGCTACTTGCTGGCTTCCTTCCAGGTTCGCGCTTAGCCAGCCTTCCTACCCAGGACTGCTTATCTAGGAAGGTGGTACCCACAAGTAGGCTGGACCTTCCAACATCAATTAGCGATTAAGACAATTCTTCCACAGACAGGTTCACATGCCAATTTGATCCCACCAATTCTCTAATGAAAACTTTCCTCCTAGATGTCACTAGGCTATGTCAAGTTGTCATTAAGTGAACTAGGACCCAAATCATATCAATGAGAGTAACTAATATTCTATTGTCAACACAGAAAAATGTCTAGAATATTTTGCATAATGAAAAGGACAACACAAAACCATAGGTACGATGCAATTTTTGCAAGAAAAAAATCTTTAAAAAAAAAAATCTAGAAAGTTATATACCAAACTGTCAATTGTTGTAACTAATTTGAGGGGAACTCATTCTACTTTCCTTTTTGAGTACCTGTACCTTTTATCTATAAGCATATATTGTTTTATAAATATAGAAAACAGCTAATCTAGGTATCTTTCATTGCTCTTTAGCAAAACACACAGCTAAAAGAGAGCTTGGAGGCTGGAATGACAAAAGGCTCAGTTACTATGAGCACTGGCTCTCAGTACACAGAGACCTGAATTTGATTCCCAGGACCCATATGGTGGGTCAAAACCCATCCATCCCAGGTCCTCCATGAAGACAACATGCTTGGAGTGCACAGACATACATGCAGACAGAATCCCACAATCATCCATCCATCCATCCATCCATCCATCCATCCATCCATCAACCAACCAATCAGTGAGTGAATGAGTAAGTAAATAAATAAATAATAAAATTTTTGAGGACATTCAGTCTGCAATAGGCTTATCCTCTGAACTAATCAAACTTTGTGATGCTTTAGGAGTTCTAGAAGTGAAGCAGGGATAGTGCTCAGTCCCCTATGATTCAATCACTGTAGATAAAGCAACCCAGTCCCCAAATGACACAGGTCATAAAGCCTGAGCTAGTTTGTCCTTAAATACATCAATCCAAAAAGGGGATGGTAGGGCACTGCAGGTTAACAGGACAGAAGGAAAACTTAAGGGTACTTTTGGAAGCTAAAAGTGATTTGAGAACATTTTTTACAAAAAAGTTTATATTAAAAGTGACCCGTTTTTATCCCCCCTTACTGGCTGGTTGTCTTTCACTTACATTCACCCAGCTCCATAGACACACAAGCAAAGTCTTGGAGTAACAAAAAGGGGCTTGAAGTTAAACGTGTAGACAGTGATGCACCACAACTAAAAACAGTCAGGCCCTTAAAATCATCTTTTAGCTTCTATTAAAGCAGTGGTTCTCAATCCTAATGCTGTAACCCTTTAATGCAACCACAAAATTATTTTCGCTACTACTCCATAGCTGTAATTTTGCTACTATTATAAATTGTAATCTAAATATCTGATATGTAACCCCAGTAAAAGAGTCATTTGACCCCCAAAGGGGTGGTACCCTTTGGTTGGATTCTTCTCGTTCCTGGCAAGTTTCTTTCTTTTTTTTTTTAATTAGATATTTTCTGTCTACATTTCTAATGTTATCCTCTTTCCTCTTTCTCCTCCAAAAGACCCCTATCCCGTCCTCCCTCCCCCTGCTCACCAACCCTCCTACTCCCACTTCCTTGTCCTGGCATTTCCCTACACTGGGGCATCAAGCCTTCACAGGACGAAGGACCTCTCCTCTCACTGATGTCCAACAAGGCCATTCTCTGCTTCATATGTGGCTGGAGCCATGGCTCCCTCCACGTGTACTCTGTGGTTGGTGGTTTAGTCCCCAGGGAAGCTCTGGGGGTACTGGTTGGTTCATATTGTTGTTCCTCCTATGGGGCTGCAAACCCCTTTAGCTCCTTGGGTCCTTTCTCTAGCTCCTCCATTGGGGACCCTGTGCTCAGTCCATTGGCTGGCTGTGAGCATTCACTTCTGTATTTGTCAGGCACTGGCAGAGCTTCTCAGGAGACAACTATATCAGGCTCCTGTCAGCAAGCACTTGTTGGCATCCACAATAGCGTCTGGGTTTGGTGACTGTATATGGGATGGATCCCCAGGTAGGAGAGTCTCTAAATGGTCTTTCCTTCAGTCTCTGTTCCACACTGTGTCTCTGTATCTCCTCCATGAGTATTTTGACCCATCTTCTAAGAAGGACCAAAGTATCTATACTTTGGCCTTCCTTTTTCTTGAGCTTCATGTGGTTTGTGAATTGTATCTTGGGTATTCCGACTTCTGAGCTAATAGCCACTTACCAGTGAGGGCATACCATGTATGTTCTTTTGTGATTGGGTTACCTCACCCAGGATATTTTCTAGTTCCATCCATTTGCCTAAGAATTTCATGAATTCATTGTTTTTAATAGTTGAGTAGTACTCCATTATGTAAATGTACCCTAGCAAGTTTTTTCTTATTTTTTAATTTTTTTATTGGATATATTCTATATTTACATTTCATTTCCCTTTTTCTGGTTCCCCATCCCCCAAAGGTCCCACATGCCCTTTTCCCTCCCCCTGTCCCCCCATCCACCCCTTCCCTCTTTGCTGTTCTGGTATTCCCCTACACTGATGCTTTGATCCAGTGTCCATTCCTTCCTTCTTGTCAGAAAGCATTTGATATGTGGATTGTGTCTTTGGTGTCCCAAGAGTCTAGGCTAATATCCACTTATCAGTGAGTGCATACCATGGGTATTCTTTTGAGACTGGGTTACCTCACTTAGTATGATGTTCTCCAGCTCTATCCATTTCTCTAAGAATTTCATGAATTCATTGTTTCTAATGGCTGAATAGTACTCCATTGTGTATATATACCACATTTTTTGTATCCATTCCTCTGCTGAGGGACATCTGGGTTCTTTCCAGCTTCTGGCTATTATAAATAAGGCTGCTATGAACATAGTGGAACATGTATCCTTATTGCATGCTGGGGAATCTTCTGGGTATATGCCCAGGAGTGGTATGGCTGGGTCCTCCGCAAGTATCATATCCAGTTTTCTGAGGAACCGCCAGACTGATTTCCAGAGTGGTTATACCAACTTGTAGTCCCACTAGCAGTGGAGGAGTGTTCCTCTTTCTCCACATCCTCGCCAATACCTGATGTCTCCTGAGTTTTTAATCTTAGTCATTCTGACTGGTGTGAGGTGAAATCTCAGGGTTGTTTTGATTTGCATTTCTCTAATGACTAATGATGTTGAACATTTTTTAAGGTGTTTCCCAGCCATCCAAATTTCTTCAGGTGAAAAGTCTTTGTTTAGCTCTGTATCACATTTTTGGATAGGGTTATTTGGTTTTCTGGGGTCTAACTTCTTGAGTTCTTTGTATACATTGGATATTAGCCCTCTGTCGGATGTGGGGTTGGTGAAGATCTTTTCCCAATTTGTTGGTTGCTGATTTGTCCTCTTGATAGTGTCTTTTGCCTTACAGAAACTTTGTAACTTTATGAGGTCCCATTTGTCTATTCTTGATCTTAGAGCATAAGCAATTGGTGTTCTGTTCAGGAATTTTCCCCCTGAGCCAATGTCCTCAAGGGTCTTCCCCAGTTTCTTTTCTATTAGTTTTAGTGTGTCTGGTTTTATGTGGAGGTCCTTGATCCACTTGGAGTTGAGCTTGGTTCAAGGAGATAAGAGTGGATCAATTCTCATTCTTCTCTGCATGTTGACCTCCAGTTGAGCCAGCACCATTTGCTGAAAAAGCTATCTTTTTTCCACTGGATGTTTTCAGCTCCTTTGTTGAAGATCAATTGGCCATAGATGTGTGGGTTCAATTCTGGGTCTTCAATCCTATTCCATTGATCCACCACATGTCACTGTACCAATACCATGCAGTTTTTAACACTATTGCTCTGTAGTATTGCTTGAGGTCCAGGATATTGATTCCCCCAGAAGTTCTTTTACTGTTGATGATAGTGTTAGCTATCCCCCAGCACGTTTCTAAAAGAAGTACTGTCTATATTCATAATGGAGGCCAAAGCTCCTTAGCTGTAACATCAATCCCTCTTTGCTGCTTTGCTAATCACAAACACACAAGTATGACAGAGACAGAAAATATAGTTTGGTTTCCTGTAGCACAGCTATTACCCACAAAACCAAAGAAACCTCTCAAAGTGTTTTTCAATTACCTTCGGTTCAGCTTATCAATGGAAAAAAATCTTATACTAGGAGTCCTCCTATTCTAGGTAGAAGAGTCATTAAAAGTTACAAAAAAGTTTTTTTTCCTGTGTAGATGAAAACTACCACTAAAATCTTATTTATTCAAAAAGAAGAGATAGCAGTAATGTCAGTACTTTCAGCATCCTATGAAAAGCAGATTGCTGATGGCTGCAGTTCCCCTTTAAAGAGCTCACTGCTGTCAATGGCTCTGCATCATCAGTGCTGCAGCTTAGAAAACATGATTAAGAGCACACGATGAGACCTGATGCTTGGTTTGCAGTGTGAGTTGAAGACAAGAGTAAAGGCACTACAATCATCTGACTTTCACCTCTACAATATACCAGATTTGGAGGAAATAGCTCTATTCCTTTAAGCCTCGCTGTCCTTAAAATAAAACAAATTAGTCTGGGATAAAGAATAACTTCCTAGGAGTTTGCAGCAATCAAAAATATGAAAAGAGAGGGAGAATCAAAGAGTTGCGTCTAATAGGGACAGAGTTTTAGTTTGGGACAATGAAAACATGCTGAAGTGGACAGTGATGATGGCTGTGTAGTACTATAAATGAACTTAATGCTTCTGAAATACACATTTAAAATGGTTAAAATCTTGTCATATATTTTATCACAGGACCTAGCTTCTTAAGTATTCCTTTAACAAAAAGGAGAGACATAAAATAAAATCATGTTCCTTTTCCCTACGTAACTGTGAAAAGCTCTGAGTTTCCAACACAGCCAGGTAGTCCCAGTACCAGGTAGTGGTACGGTAAGTGTCTCAAGAAGAAAAGTGAATCTACTAGTCATAATCTCCCCCTGCACATTCAGCTCCTAGCCCACCACCTTCACTTCACCTTCACCCTCACCCCCATTCTGGTTTGACATCTCCCAGAATATCAATTTTCCAGCTCCCCAAATCTTGAAAAGAATCTAGGATGTTCAAATCATCTCCTAGATCAGACTCCAGGTAATGAAGATAAAGACATGCTCAGGGGCAACTGCCTCCTGTAAGCCAGGGAAAGACAAGGTCTATCAGTACTAGTTGGCTGGGTATCCAGAGCCCAGGGCGAGATCTAACAGACACAGAGGATAGGAGTTTCAAAGGTCTGATAGGGAAAAATAAAAAATGCTCTTCTCTGTAATTCAGAAAAAAAGTAGTAATGAGTATGTGTTAAAATCATAAAATGGAGAAAGGGAAAGAAAATAGATGACTTTTCTCCAGTTATATCAAAACACTACTTTTGATAGAAAGGGTTAATTGGATCTAAATAAATAATCATTAACATTTCCTAGACTCAGATCAAGGATAACAAATGCTTGAGGTACCAATACCCAGTTAATTCCAAAACAATACTTACTTTAGGATCTGAGCTCTTGAACTTTAACCTTTCCACCAACTCTATCATAGCCGCCTTCAGTCCACCGGAATCTTTGCTCTAGGAGAAAAGAAGCCAGAGTCACTAGGTAGCACATCATTGCTCTCTCAAACACAGTACTTCAGGGGACAGAGAGGACAGTGACACAGAAAGTGAATCAGTCTTCTTATCAGCTGAGAGGACTAAACAACTAAGGAAGGCGTGCAGCCGCACTCCCCTTCTTCAAGGACAAGGAGAGTCAAAGCCCAAATGGGTGGAATGAAAATTAAAGACAATTTGTGGCTGGGTGTGGTAGCACTTTCCTTTCATCTCAGCACCCAGGAGGAAACCAACCTAGATTATATAGTGAGTTCCAAGCCAGTCAGGCTATGAAAGGGAGGGAGGGAGGGAGGGAGGGAAGGAGGGAGGGAGGGAGGGAGGGAGGGGAGAAAAATTAAATAAACACAATTTGCACAGGATGATTTCACTGCTTCATCTCAGACTCAATTATGTCAAGACCCTGCAAAAGAAATTCTATCTTATGGATTACTGATTTTTATTTTGAAACTTTATGTTTCTGATACAGAAGTATGCATATTATATATACTTGTTAAAACAGCTCAGATTTAAATTTAAATCAAATTACTCTAGTTAAGAAAACAAGCTTTTGAGTAAGACACATGGTTTTGAAGTTGTCACTAATTAATTGACTAACCTAAGACAAATTATTGAATTTTTTTGAAATCTTCACTCTTGCCTACAAAATGAGGATAATTCACAAGAGTAATATGAGTAAATGGGCAGATATGGGGAAAATAAGGCCTATCTGAAATGTTTGCAGAAGAATTAGCGAGTGTACAGCACACAGTAAGTATTCCAAAATGACATTTATAGTACAACCCAACAAAAATGTAATGTGAGGCCCACAGAGGCAAGCCTCTTTATAATCTTAAGTTTTAGAGTAGCTATAAGCTTTATAAATAAGAAGTAATAAATTTTGCTTAAATCATTATGTCTAAATTATCAGCAACATATAATTTCAATATGAGGTCTTACCAATTAAGTCTCTGACCTTCCTCTGCTCTGGCCCATATCTTCTCTTGGAAATTCTTTCTTGCCTAATAAATTCTCATTCTCATTCTCTGTCTCTCTCTCTCTCTGTCTCTGTCTCTGTCTCTCTGTCTCTCTCTGTCTCTCTCTGTCTCTCTCTCTCTCTCTCTCTCACACACACACACACACACACACACACACAGTCAAGGTAGGAAGAGAAGGAGAGGGAGGGAAAGAGGGGGAGAGAGACAGAGACAGAGAGAAAGAGAGTCTCTTATGCTTCCTACCCATCCCCAACTAAGTCTTTGAAATCTAGTTCTTTTTTTTTTTTTTTTTTTTGGTTTTTCGAGACAGGGTTTCTGGAGTCCTGGCTGTCCTGGAACTCACTTTGTAGACCAGGCTGGCCTCGAACTCAGAAATTCGCCTGCCTCTGCCTCCCAAGTGCAGGGATTACAGGCGTGCACCACCACGCCCGGCTGAAATCTAGTTCTTATTCATACAGCCCGAGTTACCCTGGACTAGACCCCTTTCCTGTAACCTGAAGTGTCACGTTAACATGTTGCTAGTGAGCACTGTAAAGGTCAGCGCAGAGGGCAGACCTTTACCATATAGTTTCAAATGCCAACTCTATCACCAGCTGTGTGTTATCAGGCAAGTAATCTTACCTCCTGCACCTCTATTTCTGTCTATAAAATGAAGCTAGCCTTAATAGTGCATGTAGCATACAGCTGAGAGAGATAAATAATTGTATTAATGTATGCCAGGATAGTTAGAATAGGACCTAGAGTTGGATAAAAAGAATGAAAGATGTATTTAATTATTATTTTTGTCTGATTTCTTTGTGATGTTTTGAGTTCCTTAAAGGCTAGAACTATTGTTTAACGCCTGCATCTCTTAAGGTGTAGCTTTACCAGGGCCAGAATAATGGCTCAGCAGGTAAAGCACTACCACTCTAATGGCTTCAAGCCAGATGACCTGAGCTCAGTTCCTGGAACCCATACAAAAGTAGAAGGAGAGAATTGATTTCACAAATTTGTTCTCTGACCTTCACACATGCACTGTAGCATGCATGCCTACAAATATTCTCTAAAAATTTTAGGACATACAAGGTAGTGTTTAAAACAAAGGTATGAAATGTCCACTGAATGAAATGAATAACAATATAAAATCTTAAGAAAAATGTTCATATTGTAATTCATGCATGTAGCAAAATCTCAAGTCACAAGAACTAATTTATTTTCTTATCTCAGAAACTGTATGAGAAAGGACAAGACCACTTATTGTTCAGTAAGGAAACAAGCATAAAGACAATTACTGTCATTTTTTTTTATGGGAGAAGAGTCAATTAAAGAGTGCAAGGATAAACATATTACAAAAATCACTTACTCAAAATCAGCCTCAAGAGCAATCGTAGGACCATCTCCAAATCTACAAAGCCAATTCAATTCCTCCCAAACAGGAAATACTTTGTAAGAGTCCATTCCATAAATTAAAATACACTAACACTCTTCTCCCACAACCTCCTTCCTAGGGCCATGTGACCGACCATGCCCAGCATTTGCTTTAGATGTGCTCTTTGAACACAACTCAGATCACATTTCCATTCTAGCTATGGTTCTAAAGTTTAGCGATTTCTATTTTTTTAAACCAGCTTCACTACCCGATTAAGCTTTTAATCTCTATGGTCCTGTAACTGACAGTTACAGGAATCTAGAAGTGATATACCAGGGAGGGTGAAACCTGAGTATTTAAAAGGGGGTTAGGTTGCCAGATACAATCCTGTTTTTTATAAGATAATAAGACAGAAAAGCCTATCTGGTGATACCATTCCTCTAACCTACTCTCATTGGCTGAACAAGCAGGCCACTTGTCCCTGGAAAGCTTCCCCCCCACACACACACACACACTTCAGCTGCCAGCACCCATTTTAAACTATTCAGCAAGAACACTAATGGATTATGACTTTCCCTTGGCTTCAGAAAAAAGAAAGGAATGCACCAAACCATGTCTTAACCACCCTCAGAAAACAAAGACTGAAGGAATCCCTAAGCAGCAGACCGACTAAAGGCAGCTGTGCCTTGCTATTATAGAGAAGAGGAAACCCTTTGTCTTTTCCTAAAAATGCATTTCACCAGCAGATTTCTTCCTCCTGCCCACAAAGCATCAAAAGCATCTCCTACCCAGAGGAGACACAGAGCAGCACCTGAGAAGCCTCCCTTCAGGAAATCCTACAATCTACATTTCCAGCCAACTCACAGTTATTTTCAAACATTCATTGGGCTTTATATTGAGCCTGCTATGTTCAGCCTCAAACCAAGTATGAAGAAACGCTTCCCTAATATAATCACCGTCAAATAAAAATGAAAATTAAAGTCTCTTAGGGCAGCTCTGTCTCTAACAAGTTTTAGAATTGATGCGAAACTACAACAGGAAGATCCTGGTGCAAGTTCACCCTATCCACGGCCTATACTCCCCACACCTGTTCCTTCCTGTACTCTATGGAGCCTTATGCATAGTTGTTCAACAGAGTATGCAAAGACCTCAGTTTCCATAGCCACTATATATCTAGTCCCATAAATGAAGAGATTCTACCATGTCATCTTGGAGCAAGTAACATGGCTGGAAAAGAGAATGTATTATGGACTGCATCCCATAAAACATTCCAAGATACTGGTCAGCACCAGCATACCTTTATGCACTTTTTCCTCCATCAAGAGTGCAAAATAAACAAGTGCTGTGCTGTGACACCTAAAGCTCAGAATCTGACCAAACCTCACAAAAGTCAGTTCGTAGAGATAAATCACAGTAAAACTACAATGGAAGAGTTAGAGAAAGGAAGGAGCTGAAGGGGTTGGTAACCCCATAGGAAGAACAACAATCTCAACCAACCAGAACCCCCAGAGCTCCCAGGGACTAAACCACCAACCAAAGGGTACACATGGAGGGACCCATGGCTCCAGCCGCATATGTAGCAGAGGATGGCCTTGTTGGACATCAAAGAAGGAGAGACCCTTGGTCCTGTGAAGGCTCCATGCCCCAGTGTAGGGTAATGCCAGGGCAGGGAGGCGGGAGTGAGAGGAAGAACACCCTCATAGAAGCAGGGGGAGGAGGGATGGGATAGGGGGTTTCTTGGGGGAAAACCTGGAAAGAGGATAACATCTGAAATGTAAATAATGAAAATAGTCAATTAAAAAACACAAACAAAAAATATAAAGGACAAGGTGACTCCTACCTCTCAGGCAAAGCTCCAAAACACTTTCTTATACTCTTTTTCTGGTATTCCTCAATAACCTTAAAAGTGATGTATTCTCATGTCATAGCTAAGGAAAAGAGCTGGTGAGAACCCAGTGAGGAACCCAAAGGGCTTGAACACCTTTCACTAGCAGTTCACAGTAAAACAATAACCAGAGATAATGTGTTCACATTCCATGGTATATGAAAATGATGTTGTAGAAATTAAATGGTGTATCCCAAATCACAGAACCAATCAGGGGCAGACCAGGAACAGAAAGATGGAAATGAAGATTTATAAAATACATGAAGTTAATATCAACAATATATGAAAAATGTTTAAGGAATTTCTATAAATCACTACAAAAAAACCACATGAGCTCCCAAAAACTGTGAACAGAGGATATGAACAGGAAATGTGTAATGACTGACAAATACATCAGGAGACACAAAGGATGTCCGAGTTACTCATAAGTAGATAGTATTTCTTACCCATCAGAATGAAAAGGGGGTTTTAATCTGATGATAGTCAGTACTAAGTGGCTTTGGGAAATTCCACATATATGTCACTTGCTTTTGGATTTGTAACATGCTACTCTGAAACCACATGTCTATCATGTACTCTCTCATCTTCCTCTTAAGGAAAGATTGTTAGCACTCTGGCTAAGTTCCACCCCACAGTTTCCAGGCAACAGCACGGTAGGCCTGGTCCACTATAGAAGGGGGTGCTTGCCCACTCCTCCCTCTCTCCTGTTTCCTGCTTGCTTCGCTCTCCCCCTCTTGGGCTCTTCTCTCTCTCTCTCTCCCTTCCCCCCTCTCTCCATGGTTGGCCTCTACTTCTGGTCATGGCTAGCCTCTACTTCTCTACTCCCTCCCTCTCTCTGCCATTCTCTGCTTCTTTATAGTCTCTTAACCGCCCTCCCCATGTCCCGAATAAATTCTATTCTATATTATAATGTCCTGTGTCGGGTGCCTCAGAGGGAAGGAATGCCTCAGCATGGGCCCACTGAGGCACCCCTTTCCCCAACACCTCACCACAACCCTAGAACATATTCTTATACCTCTCTATCTTTTTATAATCACAACAGATATGTCAAAAGGGCACGCACAAAAATATTTGTATCTTTTTCAATAGTGAAAAACTAGTTTGGGGAGGGGGGAAAATCGGGAAAGGTTTTACCACTGGCAATGTAAATGAAGACGATATTCAATAAAAAAAAAAAAAGAAAAAAGAAAAATAAAAACTAGATACCATAAGCATACAGTAGTGAATAGATAAGAAACTACGGAATTAAAAACTATGGAATGTGATAAAACAAAGAAAATAGAGTAGATCTGTATAAATCTTGGTTTATGACAGATATACTATGATTTCTTTTAAATCTGCAAAATTCATACAGTATATATTTTCTATGGACAATATATTTATATGATATATAAATATATAATTTTATATATATACATATATATATATTTAAAAATAGGCCTTAGTATTTAAATTTAGGTAAACTAATAGGGAAGGCATTAGAAGTAGGAGCAATTGGCTTTCCTTTCTTACATCTATCTCTCTTTTTCCCTGTCGTATTGGTGTTATTTTTGCAGTATACACATGAACCAGTAGTAATGAGAAGATCTTTATCCAGTGTTCTTGTATAGATTTCAAGTGGCCTAAAATCCTCAAAACACTATATACGCACTTTTCTAAGAAAAGCAACAATGGATTCTCTGAAGAGCTAGCATGAGTGGAGCAGCTGGGACGGAAGTCTTCCTGCCACCATTTGCACCAGGGAGCCTGGAGACTCCACATCCTTCTGTGCATAGCCTGCCAGAAGAGAGTGATCTCCCAGCAGCGCTTTCACTTCTGAGCTCAGAGGAGTAAGGACACAGGCTTACAGGCCCACAGGAGGAACAAACTCCAGCCAGAAAAAACAATACCAACTAGCACCAGAGATAACCAAATGGCGAAAGGCAAACACAAGAACCCTACCAACAGAAACCAAGGCCACATGGCAACATTAGAACCCAGTTCTCCCACCACAGCAGGTTCCGGTTACTCCCAACACACCAGAAAAGCAAGAGTTGGATTTAAAATCGTATGTCAAGATAGAGGGCTTCAAGAAAGACTTAAACAGCTCCCTTAAAGAAATACAGGAGGAGGAAAGATGGCTCAGTGATTAAGAGCACTGACTGCTCTTCACAAGGTCCTGAGTTCAAATCCCAGCAACCACATGGTGGCTCACAACTATCTGTAATGAAATCTGATGCCTCTTCTGGGCATCAGTGTCTGAAGACAGCTACAGTGTACTTACATATAATAAATGAATAAATATTAAAAAAAAAAAAGAAAGAAATGCAGGAGAACATCGGTCAACAGGTAAAAGCCCTTAAAGAGGAAAAACAAAAATCCCTTAAAGAAATACAGGAGATCATGGGTCAACAGGTAGAAGCCCTTAAAGAAGAAACACAAAAATCCCTTAAAGAATTACAGGAAAGCACAATCAAGTGAAGGAACTGAACAAAACCATCCAGGATCTAAAAGTGAAAGTAGAAACAATAAAGAAATCACAAGGGGAGACATCTCTGGTGATAGAAGACCTTAGAAGAAATTCAGGAGCCACAGATGCAAGCATCAACAACAGAATATAAGAGAAGAAGAATGAACCTCAGGTGCTGAAGATACTATAGAAAACATTGACTCAACAGTCAAAGAAAATGCAAAATGCATAAAGCTGGTAACCCAAAACATCCAGGAACTCCAGGACACAATGAGAAGACCAAACCTAAGGATTATAGGTATAGATGAGAGCGAAGATTTCCAACTAAAGGGCCAGTGAATATCTTTAAGAAAATTATAGAAGAAAACTTCCCTAATCTAGAGAAAGAGATGTCCCTGAACATATAAGAAGTCTTCAGAACTCTAACAGACTGGACCAGAACAGAAAGTCCTCCTGGCACATAATAATCAAAACACCAAATTCACTAAACAAATATTAAAAGCAGTAAGGGAAAAAGGGCAAGTAACTTATAAAAGCAGACCAATCAGAATTACACCAGACTTCTCACCAAAGACGATGAAAGCTAGAAGATCCAGGGCAGACCTCATACAGACCCTAAGAGAACACAAATGCCAGCCCAGGCTACTATACCCAGCAAAACTCTCAATCATCATAGATGGAAAAACCAATATATTCCATGATAAAACCAAATTTGCACAATATCTGTCCACAAATCCAGCCCTACAAAGGATAATTGATGGAAAATGCCAACACAAGGACGGAAACTACACCCTAGAAAAAGCAAGAAATTAATCTTCTTTCAACAAACCCAAAAGAAGACCCACACAAACATATAAATAACATCAAAGATAACAGAAAGCAACAATCACTATTCCTTAATATCTCTTAACAACAATGGACTCAACTCCCCAATAAAAAGACATACATAGACTAACAAATATTTCTCATGTAAATCTTCAATTTTATCAGAAAATGTTTGTAATTCCAATTTTAATTAATTTAATAATGCTTTATAGGTCTACCATTTTATCTGCATTATTTTTCATGATAATCTTCAATTTTAATGTCTTTCTATATATTTCCTCTATTTTATATCACAAATATTTCTAATTTCACCTTCAATTAATTTAGAAAGTTTTTATATCTACATATTTTATATGTAAAATTTTCCATGAAATAGTCAATTTTAACGTGTTTATCTATAGATTTCTTGAATTTTACCAGAAATATTTTCCATGTAAATCTTCAATTTTATCTGAAAATGTTTATAATTCCACCTTCAATCAGCTTAGAATTCTCTATGCCTATCACTTTATCTAAAATTTCCAGATAATCTTTAATTTTAACATGTTTTCTATATATTTCTTCAATTTTATCAGAAATATTTTCCATGTAAATCTTCAAGTTTATCAGAAAATATTTATAATTCCACTTTCAATAAACTTAGGATATTTTATGCCTACCATTATTACATCTATATTAAATTTTCCATGATTAAAAAAAGAACATAAGAAAAAATACTCTATTTCAGAAAGAGAGAGGAAGAATCTCAAATTTTCAAACTTAGTAATAGAGGAACAGGAAAGTTCAGAGAAAATAAGTGGAGCCAAACACAACCTCAGCCCAAAACCAAGCTCCCCGGCAGGAGGAGGGGATGCAGCAGCCTCACCAAAGAGATAAACCAGCAGGGTTGATAATGAGACCATCAGTCCTAACCACCAGACAAGCCCACAGCTAAATTAGGGAGACTAGGAGAACAGTGCCCAGGCACCAGGTAGAGGGGGGGAAGATACTAAGATACTGTTTCAAACTGAGCTACCCTGGAGGCCTGAGAAAAGGAAACAGTTACAAGTCAGAAAGTCAGAACTCAACCACCAAAGCCCAGAGTGAGAGACTGCCCTAAAAGAAGTTGTAAGGAGAACACGACACTAAAAAGCAGAGGCATACAGGCGCAAGAGGCTCAGTGAAATGATGTCCACTGGGAAAAGAAGCCCTGCTTTCCAGCAGACAGCATCAACTGAGACTAATTATGAGGTCTGGTATTCCTGAGACTGAGATTAGCAAGCAGATCAGACCACTAGAGCCACCGCTCTGCCATACTCTGCTGTAGAGGCAAGTATTCTGAACAAAGAAGTACTTGCCACCTACAGTGGGATGGGGTTTTTTTTGTTTGTTTGTTTTTGTTTTTTGTTTTTTTACTTTCTAGGTTTTGAAAGGACAAAGAAAGGTCCTGTACAAATCTCAAGACCGTTTTGCCACCCCCACCCCCAATACACTTGGGAGACATACATCCTTCAAATCTACCCCAGAGAGAACATTAACCACCCTAGGGGACAGAGTCTGGGAAGTCTCCAAAAAGAAAAGCACTTGCCCAGCCCACAAACAACAAAGCTACCCTGGACAGCAGAAGCCTTTGATATGCAAAAGGAAGCTACTCAAGTGAAGAGTGACTGAGACTCTCGCAGGGTTCAGGCTCAGCAACAGCATAAATCATGACAGGCAAAAGTCTTCAGGTTCAATTTACCTTCCCTAACCCAAGCATAAAATGTCAAAATGTCAGTCTCCAATTCCGGGGACTAGGAAGAGACTGTTCTAACGTTTCATTCTTTCCTTTTCTTTCTTTCTCTCTTTCTTTCTTTCTTCCTTTTTTTTTTTTTTTTTGGTTTTTCAAGACAGGGTTTCTCTGTGTAGCCCTGGCTGTCCTGGAACTGACTCTGTAGACCAGGCTGGCCTCGAACTCAGAAATCCACCTGCCTCTGCCTCCCAAGTGCTGGGATTAAAGGCGTGTGCCACCACCGCCCAGCTTATTTTTTAAAAATACCTTTATGTTTTGCCTTTTGTAGCCAGTATTACCCTGATATCAAAACCAAGGACAAAACAACTAAAGATGCAAAAGTTCTTAACAAAATACTTAGGAACCAAATTCAAGAAAAGGCTAAGAACATCACATATCATGATGAAGTTGGTTATATTCCACAGATATAAGCTTGGCTCAAAATATGAAAAGTAAAAAAGGGGGAGAGAGGATACAAATAGTTAAGGAAACAAATAGTTAAGGAAGACCTGCAGATATTCTTGTTTGCAGATGATATAACCACATACTTAAAAGACTTAAAATTCTACAAGAAATGTTCTGACTTAAGTACCTTCAGCAAAGAAATAGGATATAAAGATTAAAAGAAAATGTTTATGTATCAACAACAAACTGTGTGAACAAGTTAGGAAAACTACCCCATTTATAACAGCTTAAAAACAAAACAAAATCTTGAGGCTAAACCATTAAACCACAGAATTAAAAGACCTCTATGTAACCGGGCGTGGTGGCGCACGCCTGTAATCCCAGCACTTGGGAGGCAGAGGCAGGCGGATTTCTGAGTTTGAGGCCAGCCTGGTCTACAGAGTGAGTTCCAGGACAGCCAGGACTACACAGAGAAACCCTGTCTCGAAAAACAAAAAAAACAAAAAAAACAAAAAAAAAACAAAAACAAAAAAAAAGACCTCTATAATGACATTAAAAACAAACAAACAAACAAACAAACAAAAAACCACTGAAGACTCTAGATAATGGAAAGACCTCCTATGATCAAAGACTGACAGAATTACTATTGTTGAAATGATATTACCAAAGATGCTCTACATATTTAACAATTCACATCAGATTTTAAATGGCATTCTTCACAAACAGAAAAAATTATGGATAAGACCCCAAATAGCCAAAATAATCGAAGCAGGAAAAAAAAAATCAATGCTGGAACGATCACAATATTTAATCTTGGCTTATATTACAGAATCATAGTGATAAAACTTTATGGTACTGTACAACACAGAAATGTAGACCAACAGACTAGAATACAGGACCCAGAAACCACACAGCTATGGTCACCTAATTTTTGACAAAGCTGTCAAATACACACCAGGGAAATGGTTCTTGGAAAATGGGGCAACCACCTGTAGAAGAAATTAGATTCATATTTCTTTTCCTGCACAGAAATCCAATAGCTATAAATTAAAGACCTTAATCTGAAATCTGAAATGCTGAGGCTCTTAGGCTTTAGTAGTTTTCCCCTAGACCCTGGAGGAAAACACAGCAAACACACAGCAAGATAAAGGTACCGGAAACAGGTGACAGCGGAGACAGGTGGGGTGGTGCACATCTTTAATCCCAGCACTTAGGAGGCAGGGGCAGGGGCAGGGGCAGGGCAGGGGCAGGGGCAGGGGCAGGGGCAGGGGCAGGGGCAGGGGCAGGGGCAGGGGCAGGGGCAGGGGCAGGGGCAGGTGGACTTCTTTGAGTTCATGGCCAATCTAGTTTACACTGTGAGTTCCAATCCAGCCAGAGCTACATAGCAAGACCAAGTCTCAATACACAAATAACAGAAAGCAAAAAAGCCAGGTGGTGATGGCACACACCTTTAATCCCAGCAGAAGCAGATCAATCTCTTGAGTTGGGTGGCCAACCTATTTACAGAGCTAGTTTGTGGACAGCTGGTCCTCTCTCAGTGAGGACAAAAAGATACAGAGGTAGATGTTTAATGCAACACCATTCACTACAGCTAATTTATGAAACCAACATAGGAATGGAAAAGTATGATATATACATTCACACAATAAAAATATTTTCAAAAAATGAATGAAGATTCCTCGAGCCGGGCGTGGTGGCGCACACCTGTAATCCCAGCACTTGGGAGGCAGAGGCGGGCGGATTTCTAAGTTCGAGGCCAGCCTGGTCTACAGAGTGAGTTCCAGGACAGCCAGGACTACAAAGAGAAACCCTGTCTCGAAAAACCAAAAAAAAAAAAAAAAAAAGAATGAAATCACGGCAATGGCAACAACTAGAGATACTCATATTAAGCCAATTAAGACAATGGCAAAATACTAAACAGCATATGTGCGCTCTCCTTTCTGTATTTGTTCTCAGATGTATGTGTGCATGTACTTGTGACTTGAAAGCAGAAGTAACGTTAAAGGAACCAAGGAAAAGACAAGGGTTGGGAAAAGGGAGATTATGAGGGGAAATATGGCCAACATACACTAATGTACAAAAACTTAAACATAAAAAAAAAGAATTTTTTAAAAGAGGACTCAGTGAGCAGACCCAGAAACCATGAAGTTATTAAATAAAAATTCCAAGTGGAGAGGTGGGCTATTTTCCTTTGAGTTACCAGCCAGGGAAGCCCCAGAGACCCTTAAACCAGTAAGGCTATTGGCTACTGCTGTTGGGTTCTCCCCATGACTTTAAGACCATATAACTGAAGATACCACATACTTTGGTTGCAGGATATAGAAAAACCGAGTAGGGGCTGAGCTGAAAGTTTCCTCCATGCTGACCAGCTTCCCCAGAGCCAGAAGGTTGCATGCAGGCTGCTGCAGGAGCGCTGTCATGAACAGTTCACTCAGTGGGGACCCAGTGAAGTTCCAGGCAGTAGTGTGTGCACTAAGGCAACAAGGCATAACTTTTTTAGAGGTAACCAACTCCTTTCTGCTTGGACTGAATCCACAAGAGCAAATTCATGCCTGGTACTGAAACCTAACTAAACACCCACGGCCGGCCAGGGAGGTCAGGGGCCCTAGTGGAGAAGTTACAGCATCAACATTTGGCTAAATGGACACGATATGCCCATCTACTTGCTTTATAAATATTTGTGCTTATGCTCATAGGTTAGTACTGTCATTCAGCTTTAGCCAGAGAAGCTTCTTTTTCCAGGGGGCAAGTTACTCGAGGGATGCATAAGAAGTCCAAGTCCTGAGTATAAACAACGGGTTCATGCTTAGCCCTCAATTTTTTGTTAAAAAGAAATAAAATAAAAATTAATATCACCATCCCACAAGTAAAAATATTTACCAACTTGAAACCACTACCATACTGGGGGTTTCTTAGACTCAAAATCATTGTTGGATCTGAAATCTATTACCAAGTGTTTTTGTTGATACTGTTGTTTTTAAAGAGTTTTATTTATTTATTTATTTGTTTATTTGTTTATTTATTTATTTATTTATTTATTTATTTATTTTGAGTTCGGTTTTTTCGAGACAGGGTTTCTCTGTATAGTTCTGGCTGTCCTGGAACTCACTCTGTAGACCAGGCTGGCCTCGAACTCAGAAATCCACCTGCCTCTGCCTCCCAGAGTGCTGGGATTACAGGCGTGCACCACCAACCGCCCAGCTAAGAGTTTATTTTTTAATTTATGTGTCTCTGTGTATGTGTCTCTGTATGCCACATGGGTGTAGGTGCCCAAAGGCCAGAGGAGTGTGTTGGATGCCATAGAGCTGTAGTTATAGGTGGTTTTCAGTCACTCAGCTCTGGAAACTGAACTCTGGTCCTCTAGGAAAGCAGTAAGCATTGTTAACAGCAGAGCCATCTCTCTAGTCCCTCAGGTGCTTTAAAGCTAACTCTAAAGTGTATGCTAAACCTGTGTGTGCTTCCCGGTCCTCTACTCCCCACTCTGGGCAAGTCGTAATACTCCTCCATCTCTTGCTACCTTACATTCCATTTGTTCCATACAAAAACTGAGCCAAGTTTTGTTTTGTTTTGTGAGGTGGAGCTTTTGCTGCTTTGCTCTTGTTTTGTTTAGACAGGGCCTCCCGATGTAGGAGCTTTCTTGCCTTTCTCCCACCTCAGTCTCCCATGTAGGATAGGATTAAAGGTGTACACTACCGTGCAAGCTGAGTAAAGACTTCAGAGCAGAAATCAGACTCTCCGTGCTTAAGCAGAGCAAGGTCACTCAGAAGAGAATCCAGAATCTTTATAATGGCCTACTTGGTAGCTTGACCTCTTTACCCCTCACCGCAGCCCCAAGCCTGCCGATATTCCCTATTCACCAGCCATTGTTTCAGTGCTCTCAGCAAGTCTGTTTCGCCCTTTCCACTCATCCCCTCCACTTGAACTGCTAACGCCCCCATCCTCCCATGACTGACCTAGCGGAGACTGAGTTGCTGGCGCAGTATTAGGGCTACCCATTCCCAATACACCAATTAAAGAGACACTGAAGGCAGAGAGCAGAAGACTTAGTCAATGTGGTCACACCAGGATGAGGGGGAAAAAGGGTTTATTGACCCCAAATCTGTCTTAAGAATATTGAGGTGAATTTTAGATTTAATTAAGCAATCATAGCTAAGGTGTGGTCCTGCCCATGTTTTAATTTTCTCAGCTCAGGTCCTGCATGTAGTCTGGTAATGTGTTAAATCATCAAATCTATTAATAGCTTAGGAGGTACCTTGGCCCTCATGAATTCTGATCTTCATCTGAAAGGTAATCTGTCCTTCCAGATTTTGCTCTTCTCAGAAGTCAAGATGGCTTAAGAAGAAAGGCTAAGGACAAGAACTTATTTCTTTCCTTCAGTCACAGCACAGAATGAAGGCAGATGCCAAGCGTTCATCTTGCTTTTGGATGCCTTGTGGTTCCATGTGAGGAGTCAGTACTATTTAGCAAAAGTAGTTTCCTTTTTTTTTCCTTTTTTTAATTAGATATTTTCTTTATTTACATCTCAAATGCTATCCCCTGCCCTCTTTCCCCTCCAAAAATGCCCTATCCCATTCCCCCTGCCCCTCCTCACTAACCCACCCTACTCCCACTTCCCTGACCTGGCATTTCCCCTACCCTGGAGCAATGAGCTTTCACGGGTCCAAGGGCCTCTCCTCTCACTGATGTCCAACAAGGCCATCCTCTGCTACCCATGTGGCTGGAGCCATGGGTTCCTCATGTGTACTCTTTGGTTGGTGGTTAAGTTCCTGGGAGCCTCTGTATTTGTCAGGCACTGGCAGGGCCTCTCTGGAAACAGCTATATCAGGCTTCTGTCAGCAAGCACTTGTTGGCATCCACAATAGTGTCTAGGTTTGGTAACTGTAAATGGGATGGATCCCCAGGTGGGAAGTTTTTGGATGGTATAAATTTCTTTTTTGGCTTTGTTTTGTTTTTCGAGACAGGTTTTCTCTGTACAGCCCTGGCTGTCCTGGAACTCACTCTGTAGACCAGGCTGGCCTTGAACTCAGAAATCCACCTGCCTCTGCCTCCCAAGTGCTGGATTAAAGGCATGTGCGACCACTGCCTGGTGCAAAAGTACTTTCTATGTACCTCTTTCAAGGCAAGTCCTTTTCATACTCTTCAATAGCCTTCCTCTCTTCTCATCCTACCTACTCTCTGTTTCCTTCTCTACTGTAATATGAAATTGGGAATTATTTACACTGACTGCTCTTCCAGAGTTCAAATGTCCAGCAACCACATGATGGCTCACAACCATCTGTAATGGGATCTGATACCCTCTCATCTGGTGTGTCTGAAGACAGCTACATTGTACTTATATATAATAAATAAATAAATCTTTAAAATATTACTTAACTTTGCTAAGTGTGTTTTGTTCAGTGACATCTGGCTTTTTTTTATTTTTTTGGAGACAGGGTTTCCCTGTGTAGCCCTGGCTGGTTCAGTGACATCTTAGAATTATTGTTAATTCCCTACTGCCAAAAATACTCTACATGTAAATTATTTTTTCTAGATTTTTAAAATATAAATGTTACCATTAAACACGTATGTCCACCAGTTGCCTGCTTTTTGAACATTGTTTTGAGATTTATTCATAGCTCTAGTTATTCACTTTCATGGCAATTTATAATATTTAATTATGATTATTCCATTATTTACTCGTGCTATCTTCTGTCAAATGGCCTTTTAGTTTCAGTGACTAGTTCTATCTATCTATCTATCTATCTATCTATCTAGTGAAAATCTGACTCGCTCAGGTTCATGAGAGGGTTTCTGTAGCTAATGTCCTTCCTTAAACTCTTGCTCAGGAACTCCCTAAAAGAAGTTTGGAAAACTGTGCTTCCTCATACACGTTTAAATTGACAGATAAACTGGGCATGCATGGCGGCACACACCTATAATCAATCTCAGAACTTGGAGGACTGAAACAGGAGATATCTCAAGTATGAGGCTAGACTACATACCAAGTACCAGACATGCAAGAACATAAAAAGACCGGGTTTTAAAAAGTGAAAAATAAAGAAATAGCGGGGCGGTGGTGGCGCACGCCTTTAATCCCAGCACTTGGGAGGCAGAGGCAGGCGGATCTCTGAGTTCGAGGCCAGCCTGGTCTACAGAATGATTTCCAGGACAGCCAGGGCTACACAGAGAAACTAAATTATAATATTTAATTATGATTATTCCATTATTTACTCGTGCTATCTTCTGTCAAATGGCCTTTTAGTTTCAGTGACTAGTTCTATCTATCTATCTATCTATCTATCTATCTAGTGAAAATCTGACTCGCTCAGGTTCATGAGAGGGTTTCTGTAGCTAATGTCCTTCCTTAAACTCTTGCTCAGGAACTCCCTAAAAGAAGTTTGGAAAACTGTGCTTCCTCATACACGTCTCGAAACCCTGTCTCGAAAAACCAAAAAAAAAAAAAGAAAGAAAAAAGAAAAAAAGAAAGAAAGACAAAAAGAAAAAGAAAAAAAAAACATAAATTGACAACTAAAATAATTCAGCATAAATTTCACCTAGAAAATTTAAGAACTTCAATAACTATGTGTTGAATGAATGAAGAAATCAAAAGAAACTTTCTCCAAATAACACAATTAACTTCAAATAACATAAATACAGCTTAATAATTTATCTCATAAAATTGTGAAAAAAGTTAAATAGCAGCAAGTCTGTGTGACGTTTACAGTAGAGACCATAGGACAGTCAATTCTCCACACTTTTTGTTGCCACTGTAAATGTTACTGAATACACAGTAACAATTAAATATCAGATAATAAACTAAAAACTGCTGAAGAGAAAGAAAATTAAGAAAGCCACTTGTTCTGCAGAATAGAAAATCAGAGGGATGCAAAAATAGTTTTAAAGTATTTAATTTATGCATGTAGTACCCAGACAACAGGAAAATGTTTCTGTGAAATGTAAATATCACAAATGAGTGGAAGAATACCTGAGAATATACACAAAATAAAAGCAAAGGGGAAAATATACATTCTGCTGTCTGAACTGAATTCAGATTCTTTTTACTTTGTGAAATGAAACAGCCAGCCAAACCATAACACTAAACCCCCAAGTCTGTTAAATACCCTACAAGGCTGATGTCTCATTACAACTTCTGAGATGACAGAGAACTTGAATGTTGCTATTCTGAAGCCAAATTATTTTGTGCTATTTTTAGCCCCTTAAATAGCTATTTATTTGTCCATTTCTGTGTATAAACTACCACCCTTGTGACTATCAGGTAAGATCTTTTTTGGAATGTACAAACTCTAATTTCTACAAATCCAAAGGCTAAGAATATTATCAAATAATACCTGAGGTCTACAGCAGAAACAGTCCCACTTTGCTGTAACCTGTGTACCTGATGTTCCTGTCAATGAATTTATTTTATTTTATTTTCTATATTCTTTGTTTACATTCCAAAGGCTTTCCCCTTTCCCAGTTTCCCCCTCACCATATGTCCCATAAATCCTCTTCCCTCCACCCATTCCCCAATCACCCCCCCACCACTGTCAATGAATTTTTATGACACTTTTATCTATAGCCTTCTTTGTTCTGTTACTATAAAACTTCATGAAACTGTTACCATGTAGGAATAAGGTAACCTGAAGAGAGTAACCTGAATCTGTGTTCCTAAGCAAAGGCCATTCAGCTCTGGAATAAACTCTTACTCTCTCTGGGGTAAAAATTGTGATTTTCACTTATTACTCTGAGTATTGAGTCGGAATCTGCAATTCAACACAACTTATACCCTATCAGGGTTCATAAAGGTCCAAAGTCCTGCCAGGCCACAGGGGCACATACCATGCTCATGTTAGAAGAAACCAAGACTCAGGAAGCTGACTGAATTAGCCAACAGGACATAGCTAAGACTGCAAAGATAAGCAGGGCAAAGACTTCACGATTCACCCTACCATTCCTCCTTAATAACAAAATGTCACCTTTTAGCTTGTCATAGCTTGGAGAAATCATTTCCTATTCTCTCTTGCAACTGTATAAACCATAGGATTAAGTTCTGCCCATGAAACCTAAGCTGGAATACATACTTCTGAAGAGAAAATAGAGGGGTGTGTCTTTCACTTGTCTGTTGTCTTAGGGTTAGAACTGCTGGCTTGACCCTCAGAGGCCATCTTCAAACAAAGGTATCAGAGAGGAGCTGGCAAGTGTCAAGATACAACTTCACGCTTCCTTCCTCTAACCCTAGACTGCCTACATCTAGACTTGGCTTACATCAGGGAGAAATTCACATCCATGCTCTAGGAACTGCTCTAACGTTATTCCATTACTTTATGTATAGCTGAACTTAGTCCCAATATAAATATTGACACACTACAACACAATCTCCTTATCGCTTCTTCAGCAATGTCTTAGAATTAGGTAAGATTATTTTATTTCCTAGCATACATTTAACAAGTATTTTATGTGTTTATTATTTGGTAGGCCTTGTGTTAGGTGCTGGGAATACAACGATGACTAATATATACTACTAGACTTTTAAGAGTTTATAGCATAGAGGGAACAGACCTAACACTGACATAAAACCCAATATTTTGTGATACAATAAATGCATATAGATTATTGCTACGGCAGAATAGAGAAGGTTTATCTAACATCATACCTACTTATTAAATCCTTCCCATCTTTCAAAGCATTTCTCAAATAAACCATTCCTGGTTATGCCTCTGGCTAAAACCACTTTCTTTCTCTAAACTCCCACATTGGGTCAGACTGTTTGTAACTCTGCTCTACACTCCATTTTAACTAAAAGGCCAAGAGACAACTCTTCACAGTGCTCCTCTAAATCCTCAAACCCACAAAAAAGCAAAACATTTAATAAAATTTTAATAAAAGTCATTTTATTTTCCCACTCGTAATGTTGTTTGTCAGCCCATCCATGAGCATCTGCCTCCCCTGGGCCAGGTGTTTGCATCTCTCATCTATTTCTCATCTCTACCCCACATACCAGAACTATAAAGCTTTGTTCTTTACTAGACTCTGTCTTCAATTCAGAGAGGTCTTCAGGTATCAGTGCTCATTCCTCACCCAACAGTTTAGCCCAAATTAAAGATATTCAAGCAGGAAGAAGTACATGAAAGTAAGCTGCCATACCAGAATGAAGAGGAACTCCCAAGGCTGAGACCTTGAGGAATCTTCCCTCAGAACCACTAACTAGATACCAAGCAATTTCTGATAAATATACTTACTGGGTAGCAGCCAGTATTTCATGGTACTTCATATATTAGAAAAGGAGAGGAAAATCCACTAAACAGAAGATACTCAAAATATATAAAAGCAAAGAAACAATATATATATATATATATATATATATACATATATATATATATATATATATACACACACACACACACACACACACACATATGCATATATATATACATATTCTTGTAAGCTAGTGAGAATAAAAGAGATAACCTAATTCGGAGTCTGCTCTTTTGACCTGACAGTACTTTACAAAAGAGGAAATATAAAAGATACTTAGAAGCCAAAAGAAGCAATTAAAACCAATGTACCATGTTACACAATTAGCATGAGGAAAAATAAAAAATATTATTAATACCAAGTGGTGAATACTCAAGACAAGAACTGTCTTTATAATCATGCAAACTAGAACAACCACGTGGAAAGCAGATGGTAACATCTGGTACTATTTCCAGTTAAATACTGAAAACAGTGGGCGTCAGGAGGCATGACCAGGAATACTTACACCTGCATTATTTTTGAGGGGATGTGCCATTTTGTTTTTAAGACAGGAATCTCACGTGATAGGCTGGCTTCAAACTCACTAGAGAACTGAGACTGACCCTGACCTCTGATCCTACTGCATTCACCTCTGGAATGCTGGAATTATAGGCATGAGCCACCTTGCTAAGTAACTGTTTATAAAAGCAAGAAATTCCAGAAGCTGAAAATAAGTCAGATTTCATGTAGACAGTGATTTTTGGCAGATCTACAAAATGGAATTCAATACACCAATGAAAAATAAATCGCAGCCAGTCAATGGATGAATCACACACGTCTTAAAAAAAAAAAAACAAACTCAAAACACTGCATGTCAATAATGAAAAACTATGTCAATTCAAGTTTAGAAATGCATACAAATGCTGTAAACACAAAGATAACCAAGAAAATTGTTAGCCTAAAAGTCAAGAAAATGGCTACCAAAACAGTTATAACTGGAAAGTTATGAAGTGTCAATATTATTAATAATAGTAGTTAGTAATAGTACTAATAATAATAATTACTAATAATACAATTAGTAATAATAAATACTAATAATGATTTCTGATATGGGTGGAGGTCTCATGAGTATTTGCTCTGTGGTTATTTGTTAAGCTATATATTTTGTACATTTCTGAATGTGTATTTTACATAATAAAAGTAGGAATAAAGGAAATATTAATCCGGAGTATTTTCATTATCAAAATAGTAGTTATTTTAAGGCCAGCAGTTGTAAGACTGCATAGGGAAACAAAAGCCTTAACAGACGTTTACCAACCAACGCTCATTACTTAATGAGCACAGAACACAGAAAAACTGTTATCAATGTAGCCATCCACCATATACAGAAAAGACAACCCAAACGCAATCAATATTTACTAAATGTCTACTGCTGACAAAAAACAGGTCCAAGCAGAATACATCAAAATTTGGCATCTCCACCCCAATGTAGACTTCCGGCTACACTTGTTTCCTACTAAGTCTCAAAAAACAAGGAACCTAAGGCAACTCAAGACACACACCAAAACATGGAGTTTTCTACCTGAGGAGCCAGCTACTTGGTTTTGTCAATATCACGGTTTTCGGGTGGGCAGAGTTGCCATAGCAAGAGGCCCAAGTCAAAACACTTATCCTTACAACGGTGATGACATAGAAATTGGCCTAAATGGCGTCATAGTTCTCAAGGAATGGTCTATCTGAGATCCAGGGAGATGTAATTTGCAAACCGTCAGAAATTATACCCAAGGTTTTCTGTGCTCTTGTCTTTTTACAGATGAGAACCAACCACTTGACCATTTCAACCAAAATGGTAGCCTAGGCACTGCTTCCAACATGGCGGCTCGTTCTGTTGATAAACGAACACGAATGTGGTCACAGCCACGCTACCTGAAATTGGGGGGTCCTGTTCCCCATTAGACACGTCTGAATGCCCAATACTCACTCTCAGTTCCTCGAAGGCTTCGTCTAGCGTGGACAGCTGGTGGCCCCGGTGAGCCCCAATGACGGGGCACAGGACACAGATGAGCTGCCTGTCTTCCTGGCAGTAGGTGCTCAAATCCAGCCCATGGTCTGGACACTTCCTCTTGGCCACTCTCTCCGCTTCCATCTCGATTTCGGGGTCAAATTCGCTTTCTGCCTCAGTTTCTCCTTCCGCCTCGGATTCTCCCTCTTGGTTGTCTTCCTCCGCCTCACTTTCCTGCTCATCTTCCATCTCTTCCTCGCTGTCTTCTTCGCTCTCCACATCACTCTCGTCCTCACTGTCTTCCTCCGTCTCGCTCTCTTCTTCCGACTCACTGCCTACCTCGGACTCGCTCTCTTCTTCTTCCCCCACCTCGCTCTCGCCCTCCCCCTCGGCCTCCCCTTTGGCCTCGACGTCTTCGGGGAGCGCTTCGTCCCCGCAGGCTGGCGGAGTCCAGGCCTGGGCGCCATGGACGTACGCGGCCAGGCGGTGGCTGAGGAACTTCTGGCGATGCGCGTCGGCGTGGCGGCGGCAGTAGCAGAAGCCGCAGTCGCGGCACACCTCCTCCGCCCCGGGCGCCTCGTCGGGTTCGCACTCGTCACACGTGCCGTCGGGAGGCAGCTCCTCGCAGGCCGCGCCCACTCCGGAGGCCATGTGGCTGCAGGGACGAGGCCGAGGCCTAGCGGCTTGCGTGCTCTCCGCCTTCGCCGCGGTGCCTCCTCACGCAGGCCCGCTTCCCCGGGGACTGGCCGGCCGGCAGCCCCGCTGCGCTGCGCCGCGTCTGCAGCTGCTGAGGCCTGAGGGCCCGGCCAGCCGTCAGCGCTGGGCCTGGAGCCCACTCGGTGTCTCCGCTGCGCGCCGCGCCGCGCCCCGTCCCTCACGCGCCACTTCCGGCGCGGCAGCCCGCGCCCCGTCGGCCCCTGCGCCGCGCAGCTCGGCCTCCGTTGCCCGGCTAGATCGCGGCCGCCGCGGGCCCACGCCGCCCCGGTTCCACTTTACCCACGCCGTCAGCGGCCTCCTTTCACTTCCTGAGTCACTTAAAGCGGCAAGGACCTTTTTCTGCGGTTTCCCGCGGGGCTGAGCATCCCCCCGGAAGGAGAAGCTCGAACTGAACGCAGTCTCCCGGCTCCCGGAGCAGGCGACGGGCCCCGCCTCTCCCACGCCCTCCCCGGAGGTGTCAACCTGGCCGAAAACCACTAGCCTGCGGTCCCTGCGGACTTGATGTCACTCTAGAGACACTGTCCCCGCCCCCATTACGGCTCCAGGGTTTCCAAGGGGCCAAGGCCTAAGGCTCTTTATCACGCCGAACCTGCCCTCCTGGGATTTCCACAAAGCTCCCCAAAAGGGCTGGGTTTCTTCTTCTGGGCTACTGGGGTCTCAGTCTAGCTGAGCAAACGGGCAACATTTTTGATGCAAAGCAATACTATGCCTTGTGTGCTTGCAAAATCTATTTGCATCCCGGCCTCCTAAGGATTCAGAATCTTGGTGAAAGCTGTGTCAAGTGAAGGGAGGTGCAGATAGTATTTTTGAAGTGAGATGCCAACTCTCAGTCACTGACGGGTCACTCTGGATTCAGAGCTGACTCCAAGAGAAAGGAAAGTGGCTGGTACACTTTAAACAATATTAAAATGCCCCCCCACCCCGTTGTGCTGCATCTTTTTGTGGCTTATTCAAAAACTGTTTTTAGAACTTTATCCACTAAAGCCCCCAAATCCTAAAGCAACCGCTTAGTTTTGTAATCATGGACAAATTAATTCATCTTTCTGTTTTTCCGCTTTAAAAACTAACCAAAAAAAAAAAAAAAAAAAAAAAAAACAACTATGTAAAATAGAAATAGGAGTCTAGAGAGATGGCTCAGCAGTTAAGAGCACTGACTCATCTAAAGGTCCTGAATTCAAATCCCAGCAACCACAAGGTGGTTCACAGCCATCTTTAGTGAGATCTGACGCTCTCTTCTGGTGTGTCTGAAGACAGCTACAATGTACTTACATATAATAAATAAATCTATCTTAAAAAAAAAACTCGTTACATTTTTGGTGGGCTTCTGGTAATGTAGGCATCCCCTTCTCTCCCCTCTGATTGTCTCTCCAGTAACAGAAAAATGTTTGTATTTGAGAGAGGAAAGGGGACATTTTACTCTAGTGTGGCAGGGGGAAAGTGGGTTACAGAATGGAAAATAGCTGGGCACGTGATGGATGCTTGCTAGCACTTGGGAGAGACCAGTGGGGCGCTGAGTTGGAGGCTAGTTGGAGGTACCTTCTTCTTAGGGGTTCCAGGACAGCCAGGGCAACATAGATTCTATCTTTGAGAGGAGTCAGGGTAGGGAGGAGGGAAGTAAAATGAGATGGGTGGTCTGATTTCTTTAACTAAGAGTGCCAGAATTTCCAGAACTCCACAAAAACATCAAGGGATCTAGACTAATAGACATTTTAAATAATGCTTGATGTCTCTTAATGTATATATAATCTATGTGCAGCTTTTGTTAAATATCTTTTTTAGAAAGTTAAGAGTTTTTTTTTCTTTTTAACTTCAGAACAATTCTATAGAATGATGGAAAAATTATTATTTTTTTTTTGGTTCCAATTCTGTGCACATTTCTGTTTTCCTTCCATCTATTTCTCAGGAAATGATTTCGAGGTCTTGGATTGATGCCCCATCCCGGAAAAAGAAATTGACCTTATTGGCCGGGCGGTGGTGGTGCATGCCTGTAATCCCAGCACTTGGGAGGCAGAAACAGGCAGATTTCTGAGTTCGAGGCCAACCTGGTCAACAGAGTGAGTTCCAGGACAGCCAGGACTACACAGAGAAACCCTGTCTCGAAAAACCAAAAAAAAAAAAAAAGAAAGAAAGAAAGGAAGGAAGGAAGGAAGGAAGGAAGGAAGGAAGGAAGAAAGAAAGAGAAAGAAAGAAAGAAAGAAAGAAAGAAAGAAAGAAATTGACCGATGGCAACCCAGACTCCAGTGTGAGTCCATCTGTGAGCAGTGTTTGTTGTTTGGTTATTTCCATCTGGGCTGAAAATAAAACTATTTAGGCTTTAGGAACACAATGGCATTATATTTACAAAATCTTTGAAATGTAAATACATCTTAAAAGGCGTTTCTTACTGTGCATGGTGGCATACACCTTTAGTTCCAGGTACTTGGAAGGCTGAAGCAAGAGTTGCATGTTTGAAGCCAACCTGGCCAGCCTAATAAGACACTCACTCCAAACAAAATTAAGAAAAATTGTAGAGAGTGTAGCTCAGTGGTAGAGTACTTACCTAGCACACAGAGGCCGGGGTTCCATACCTAGTACAACAACCCCTAAAAAAAAGCATTTATGGGTCCCAGAGTCTTTGGTAAGAGGAAGTAACATGTTATCATTATTATTCTTGGTTCTTAATTCTACCCTAACAAAACACAATGCTGTGATGTTCAGTATGTGAACTTTTACAATCTTCTGAACCTTCTATGGAAAAAGTCTTAGAGAAGTAGATGAAATATTAAAAAGGGACTTTTTATAAAGTCTGGTGACCTAGTTAGTAGATTCGGTAAGATAGTCAGATTCCCTACTCCTTTGCATTGGAAGTAAACTCTCTGGGACATAGTAGTCTTCAGGAACATCTAGAGACAGCCTTAACATACTAATCTGTTACTTCCTGGGACATTACCTTACAATGTAGAACCTTGCTTGATACAACAGACATCACTTGTCTCACTTCATTTCCACGAGTAAAGAATCCAGGAGTGGCCTAACTGTGTTTGGCTCCAGCTTAGAAATATAAACAAGGACATTGTACTATAGGCATTTAAAGGCTAGTCTGCAAGTGTCATATCTACTCGCTCATGTGGCCATGGAGAGGACCTAATTTTTACAGGACCGTTTGACTCTCTTAGTAAGCTGAAGTTTCTCAAAGCAAGAGAGAACATGGTGGAAGACAAAATGTCTTGTATGGCCTAAGCCATACAGCATCATTTCCAACATAGTTGGTCACAAAGATAATATTGTCCTATCAAGTATAGGAAGAAACTGACCAGGGGCATAAATACCAAAAGATCTGAGTTTTGGGAATCGTTTTAAAGGTTACCCTAGTTTGTCTTTTGGCAGTCTTCAACGCCCTATGCATCTCCCTAAAGTAAAATACTCTCACTTTTTCCCATAGTAGAAGCTTCAACCTGGGTACCATGGCTCCAGAGTCAGATCATCAAAACTGACTGTAAATGTGGATAAAGCTCCTGGGTGTGGTTTACAGTAAGCCTCTCAAGTATAATTCCGTTCATCTCAAGATCAGCGTTTCTTGGACTCTCAGATACACTGACAGAACAGGCTCAGCATGGCTGAAATGATCTGTTCAAAAGGAAGTTAGGAAGCCCTGAATGGGGAGGTTCGTCAGGATCCTTCAGCCCAGCTATATACATGTTGACATTTCCTTGGTTGGCGCTTTCAGGCTTATTCCTGTGTGGGAAGGATTGTCTATAGTTCTTAAGTTCACCTGTTGGACTCTTTATTCCTTTTCCACTTAAAGGAATGCGTGTTCAGAACTGTATGCTTTGTCACTTCGACTTCTAAGCAAGTCCAAATGCCACTTTGCGTTATACTTTCTCCATCCCTGTTTGAAATACATTTAAAAAGTCTCCTATAAATATAATTCGGTTTATTCTGTAACACAAAATTCATACCTTCAAATCTGTTCAAACGAACCCTTCTCTCCTGAGACTGCCCCTCGGCCGAAGCTCCGAGGCTCACGTCCTGGGGCATCTTTGAAGTCCTATTTTTGTCTGGGTGACTTTTCTGGTTCCTTGGGATGGGCAGTTTTGAGTTCTAAATAAAGGATCATAGAGTCATACTCTCAGTCCATCACTGGTGTTTGCAATAGCTTGGAAGCGTCTTTGTCTGGAAGCCACTTCTTCATTCTAGCATTATCTGCCACATTTAGCTGGAAATTGTCAAACTAGACTCTTTTTTGAAGCATTCTTTCTTTCACATTTGAAAAGATATCGGGCAATACCTTCATCACTCTTCGGGGAAATGACTGGCTACAACGTGCAATTGATTAGGCACACTTTCTATTTTCCACATCACTGTCTCTATATAACAGCTCCCACTTCTAGTTTCCAATAACACTTTCTCTTTAAGTTCTCACCTATAGCTATCTTGCAGAGAGAATATCCTGATGTCTATCTGCATGTGGCACTTGCCAATAATAAATCTGATGGCCTATGACTTAGGCAGGGAATAGGTGGAACATCCAGGAGGCAGAACAAATTCTGGGATAGAACCGGGTGCCAGAAGATTTGCCCAGGAAAATGTGACAAGACAGAAGCATGGGACCTGAGCACAGGTAATCAGTGAAATGGCAGGTGTCTTAGTCAGGGGTTCTATTCCTGCACAAACATCATGACCAAGAAGCAAGTTGGGGAGGAAAGGGTTTATGTCCCTTACACTTCCATGCAGCTGTTCATCACTAAAGGAAGTCAGGACTGGAACTCAAGCAGGTCAGGAAGCAGGAGCTGATGCAGAGGCCATGGAGGAATGTTCTGTACTGGCTTGCTTCCCCTGGCTTGCTCAGCCTGCTTTCTTATAGAACCCAAGAATACCAGCCCACAAGGGGCCCTCCCGCCTTGATCACTAATTGAGAAAATGCCCCACAGCTGGATCTCATGGAGGCACTTCCCAACTGAAGCTCCTTTGCCTATGATAACTCCAGCCTATGTCAAGTTGACACACAAAACTAGCCAGTACAGCAGGGAATCGGTTAAAATAAATGGGATAATTTAAGTTATGATCTAATAAGAGAAAAAAGCCTAGCTATGTGGCTAGGGTATTTATAAATATATTTTGAATCTGAGTCCTGTTTCTGGGAGCATGGGTCTGAGAGAAAGAACGAAGCCAAACTTCTATACTATCTCAAAGACCATTAGAATTCAACTAGTAGTTTCTTTGATTTTTTTTTCTTTTTTCTTTTTTCGCTCAAAAATACTATTCACCTCAAAATTCCTTCTAGCTTCTCCCAGGTGCCCAAGTCCAGAGCCTTTCCGATTTTAGTTTTATTACAGAAGAGCATCACTGAACTAAAATCTGTACTCATGATCTATTGCTGTGTAGACGTTCCTTCAAAACTTTGCGCTGTCTTCAAGCGGCTCAGCCCACCTGGCACTGGCACTGTCTTCTCAGTGTGGTCACAGCAGCTGCGAGGCATCCGTCTCTAAGATGCTCAGCAGGCAGATGTGGGAGACAGCGCATTTTGCAGCTGTGATTCTTGCGAATGCATGTGAGCGTCTCAGAAACAAATGATATATTTCTAAAAGGCAAGTGTGTGCTGTTATGTAGCTATTAGGTCTTAAGCCTTTAAACACTCTGTCACCGAGGATCTCCCTTTGATGCCCTGTGACTTTCTGGTCCTGGGAACCTCCATTAAAAAAATTCAGACAAGATACACAGAGCATAGTGTAGAAGAGAGGTGGAGTTTATTACAGAGTACAGTAGAGCTTTCTCAAGGACCGAGAGTGGACAGGGGCCAAGAGGACCATTGTAAAGCAATGCCCATTCTTAAGGGGTGACTGTTGGACAACAGCCAAAGAGAACATTATGCGGATCTCAAATTTTGGCAGGTTTCAGCTGTTTCTAAAGTCTCTAGAACAGACGGCTTTTCCTGTGGTGTGGGTTTCTATCCAGGTGATTGACAGGTCCACTTGGATTGATTCTTACAGAAGGGAACAATGATAAGTACCAGAAAGCTTGCTGCTAAACATTAATTTCACAGAACTTGGTTATCTATTAATGACCTCCCGGGAAGTTTAGAATAACAGCGTCTCTGACTACAGCCAGAGATAGGGCTCAGATCTCATTCTTTTGACCTGTAATCAGAGAGTTTGGGTCCTGTTTTTACAAGCTGCTGACTATGAGGTGGAGAGGTCCATCCCTCTAAACCTGCTAATATCTAACTAGCTACCTGACAATTTGAACTCCATACAAATGAGGAAATGGAAATTCTGAGAAAAGAAAACAAAAGCATGTGTTTGAGTGTGTGTGTGTGCACACACACCACACACATACACACACACAACACAGAGCAAAACACCACCACAAACTTAATAAAGATTACCCAACCAGAGTCTATCTGAGCTAAGATTCTGGTTACTTCCTACTAGGTCCCTCCAATCCCAGCTCCCCACCCTCCACCCCCACCCCAGCTGTGATAGCAATATTTATCCTCTTCCACTGCTCCAAATGAGGAGAGTTAAGGTTAACATAATTCAGAATGTAGCACAATTCGTTTCAGAAAAGCCTTTAGAAGTTTAAAAAGATAGCTAGAAGAACCTCAAAGTCCACTAGTTCTGAGAATAGGCCCCCTTCTGCTAGTCTGATTTCTAAGCAGACTATCTTCTCAAGGCCTGGTTTCATTTTCTCCAACAAGCCCCTGAGATCACCTAAAATCTCATCTCTTCCTAGTATCATATTAGCTACCATCTTATCCTATTATGTCAGTACAGTGAAATATTATACCTCCCAGCCCAGCCCAGTCACACCACAGTATAAAGAATGAAGTTTTGGGGGCTGGGGCTGACTCTGTTCCTCAAAAGGCCTTTGATGTTGGATATACAAAATACTGAGTGGCTTGATGCAAGGTTTCCCTGAACACTTCATTTCGTTCAGTCCTCACCATGAATGGTTGAACGGTTCGCTGCTGCTTAGTATAATACTTAGTTCCACCTTAAAAGCAAATATCTGTGAAAATAATCCTAGGTAAGCTATAAGCCCTGATCAAGACACTTGATGGCATTCACTTAGTATGTTATTCGCTCAGCATACCTCATTTTCCTGATCATCATTCCGCTCACCTCCAGAACTCAAAACATTGCCCTGCCGCTTACGTCATCAGTGTTTTCAAATGCCTTCTATAAATCACTTCCTAGTGGGTGCCTCCATTGTGCCGGTGTGGAAACTGCAGGCTGGGGGAATTACATGAAAGAACGTCCAGTCAATTGTGAGTTAATCTCTGACTTCCTCCCTGGTCCCATGCCAGCTCCCTAAACCCAGGCTGATGCTAATTCTTTTTGTCAAAATGATGTTTGCAAGCGCCTCTTCTAGGAAATGCTTTCCTGGGGGGTGGTCTTGGTTTTTATCTGCATGGACTGCTAAGAGGGAAGACAGACACTTAATCATCTGTGAGATCAGCACTCTGGGAATGGGGAATGTGAGGGGAGGGGGAGCCCCTATATTTGCTTCTGTTTCTCCACTTGGAAAAGCAGTCACCTCTGGACTGGAACTAATTAAAGACTCTGTATTTCGGAGGCTGGTGCACGGCACTTGTAAATCAATGATTATAAGGGCAGATCTCCCCGAGGCCTGCTCTCTCCGTTTATTATTTATTTTGGAACTTGAGCTCAGGTAAACCAGTTAATCACACCCCTCAGATCCTAATCTGACCTTAGTTCATGCAAGGCAACTTTCTTATTTCGTTTAATTTTAATTTTATTTTATTTCTTCCTTACAAACTCTACTTGCATTCCCCCAAGTTTTCCACAAAAACTCTCTTCATTGTGTTAGATAAATGTCATTGCCTATGTGTATATATATTTTAAAGTGTATTGTTTTGTTTAATGTATGTATTAAATTTTACATAAGCATAAAACTGAAGTGGTTTTTTTGTCTCATTATTTTATACCATGCTGTGTTGTTAAAATCTTAATATAGGGCTGAAGAGATGACTTAGCAGGTAAAAATACTTGCTGCTCTTCCACAGGACCCCATTTGGGTTCCCAGTCCCCGTGCTGGGCAGCTCACAACTTCTTGCAATCCAGGTTCCAGAGGCTGACTCCCTTTTCTGACCTTCAGAGGGGCCTGCACACTTGATCCAACATACACTTGGACCCACAAACATATAAGTGTGTGTGTGTGTGTGTGTGTGTGTGTGTTGTTGTTGTTGTTGTTGTTGCTGTTGTTGTTTTGAGACTGGGTCTCTCTATGTAGTATTTGCTGTCCTATGAACCAGGCTGGCCTCTAACTCACAATGATCCTCCTGTCTCCTGACTTCTGAGATTAAAGGCATGTACCACCATGCCCAGATGTGTGTGTGTGTGTGTGTGTGTGTGTGTGTGTGTGAGAGAGAGAGAGAGAGAGAGAGAGAGAGAGAGAGAGAGTTCATAACTTCTCTATTAGTATTTAATTTTCCTCTATTTTACTATTTCTTTTGGATGAGTTCCTTGGACTTTCTAGACAATAACTCTGGTCAGTTTAAACACTGAAAACATCATCTTCTGATCTGCTACTGAAAGATCCTGCCTCAAAATTTTATTTACCCCCAGAAAATCCTGCTTTAGAAGGCCAAAGCGCCACCATTTTGCAACTCTGTAATTCCTATCCTCTCTGACCCCTATTCCAGGAACTAGCTAACCGCAAAGGTTATTCTGCATTCTATAGATAGTTGATGTTTGCCCAGCCTATTGCGGAATGCAGTTACACCTGGTCCTCAGGGATGAATCTAAGTGTAACTTCCCTATCTAAATTCCCCCAACCCCTCCCCCTTCTGCGATTTTTTTTTTTTTTTTTTTTTTTTTTTTTTTTTGGTTTCAAATACTCTTTGCGCCAGATATAAGGCATCGATCTCTGACCCTGCGCGGTTATGAATCGGTCCCAGTATACTGGAATTCCAATAAAGACCTCATGTGTTTGCAGCGAGACAGTCTTTGGCTGATTCTTTGGGCGTCGCTTTATCCCGAGACTTGAGTGCAGGGGGGTAGGGGGGTGGGGGGGTGGGGGTGTCTCCCCATTTCGTGGGGATCTCCCCATTTCGCAGGTCTAACACTACCTGTCCACTAACATTGCTAGTAAGGGTGCGATTCTGAAAAGAGGTCTTATGTATTAATGTGGTCAGATCCATTTGTGTTTAAGAACTCTTTCTTTGCCCTATGATCATAAACATATTGACTGTTGGCGTAAAGCACAGCTTTTGCTTCAAAAGAAATAGATGGTTCATTCTCAGAAAAATATATGACGCTAGTCCAGGGATGCAGATTCAGATGGCCCACATGGAAGTGGTTGCATGGTTTTTGTATCGTCACAGATAAGATATTTTCTGAATATACTGGTAGGAATATCACAAAGGCAAGTAACGTCAGCCTCAGACACTATCTGTTGGTTCCTTCTTATCTTTGGAGTTAGTGGAAGCCAATGGTCTGATAATTATACATTCGATTGTTTTACCTGACCTGACAGCCAAAAGGATGTTTATTTGGATGTACCAATGGGCTATGAATAACTTCTTTTTAAAGATTTATTTATTTATTTTATGTTTATGAGGACACTCTCACTGTCTTCAGATATACCAGAAGAGAGCATTAGATCCTGTTATAGATGGTTATGAGCTACCATGTGGTTGCTGAGAATTGAACTCGGGACCTCTGGAAGAGCAGTCAGTGCTTTTAACCACTAAACTATTTCTCCAGGCCCCATAAATGACTTCTTCTTCTTCTTCTTCTTCTTCTTCTTCTTCTTCTTCTTCTTCTTCTTCTTCTTCTTCTTCTTCTTCTTCTTCTTCTTCTTGGTTTTTTGAGACAGGGTTTCTCTGTATAGCCCTGGCTGTCCTGTCCTGGAACTCACTCTATAGACCAGGCTAGTCTTGAACTCAGAAATCCGCCTGTCTCTGCCTCCCAAGTGCTGGGATTATAGGCTTGTCCCACCACTGCCCAGCCATGAATGACTTCTTAAGGGAAGTAAAGATAGCCCAAGTTAATTTTGACTCTGATTCTGTAACATTCCAACTCAACACAATTACCATTTTAAGCAGTCAGTCAACCCTGTAGATCTTTAGCATAGAACATGGCTTTTTGCTTTTTTTTTTTTTTATCTCCCCCTCCTCCCAGAAACCTCCATTTACAGCTCCAACATCTTTCATAGTTGTCCTTTAATTTTCACAGTAAAGCCCATTTTCAGGTCACTTTTGTGCATGACTGCGTGGTTTAGAGTATGAATCTGTATTTTCTAGAACAAGACAGTTTTCTTAACAGCCTAGTTCACTTCTGAATCTATTACCGTAGAATCTCGTCTGGTATGAAGGACCACAGTGATGTGAGTAAGGGATAAAACGAGAGGAGGCAGTCGGCTAACTCGCTTCCTCTTTCATGCTCGCTAAATATGTTATGTTTTCAAAACCGAATTTTAACACGATACAGTGCCCTAGTAGTTGCTTCAAGTTTAGACTATAATGACCAAGCATTACAAGAATTCAACTTCAGAAAGTTGAGACTTCAGTTCAGGAAGAGCAAATAGGCCAGCGGAATCATGCACGTGGTCAAAGGCGGAAGAGCCATGCTCACATCCACCTCTTCCGGTGACATGTGATAAGAGTTGAGAACAAGGAGTTTCATCAGAGTGAGTCACTGGTTCATTCACTCCCTCGGGAGGATTTGGCTGTTTTCCATGGCGCAGATACTGAGCTCTGAGAAGTATGTGGAGTGAAGAAAGGACAGACACACGCAGAAAAGTTGGGGTCATGGGGTTTTGCTCTCTCATGGAGATGTGCTGGCAGCAGTCAGAGAATTCACATCGTTTATTACATGAAGCATAGAGGAGGAGCATGAGGATTAGCTAGACTAGGTAAGGGGCCTCTGCAGGTGTGTGTGTGTGTGTGTGTGTGTGTGTGTGTGTGAGAGAGAGAGAGAGAGAGAGAGAGAGAGAGAGAGAGTTCAGACTTCAGTCTTCCAGGGTGTGGGAAGCTGTGGTTGATACCATCTGAACACATTATCAACATCTAAGCTCAGACCAATGCAAAGGAAGGCCTTTGCATTCCCATGGGGCTGAGGCATTGTGGTCTTTGTCAAGGTGTTCGGGTCAACAATAAGTGCTCATTCAAGATGTCATCGCCTCTCCACAGACTGACAGTAATGAAATTATATCATCTGCCTTCACTACCTTCTCTGATAGGAGCTTGTGAGATGATTAGCTTTTTTAGTTTTTATTTGTATTTTTGCTTTTTCCAGGCAGGGTTTCTCTGTGTAGCCCTGGCTAGCCTGGAACTCACTCTGTGGACCAGGCTGGCCTCAAACTCAGATCTACTTGCTTCTGCCTACTGACTGCTGGGATTAAAAGTGTGTGCCACCACTGCCCAGCAGATGATCAGTTCTTAAGAGGCCTCGTCTCATGCCTGAGAGAAGATACTATTCAGAGAGGCCAAGAGGCAACTGAATTGATGGGCATTTACAATTTTATTTTATTTACAATTTTCTCTGGGTTTTCTCTTCAGCCTATTAATCACAGTTACACTGTTGGCCTGAGTCCAATCGTACCTGTACATCAACGTCTCCATGAAGAAAAGGATGGGCTTCAGAGACCTTCTGCAGTTTCACGTGGATGCTCCGGGGGAGTGGCTCACCCAGAAAAGACACGGAAGCTTCTTTGATCTAAGCCTACTGTGGGGAGCCAGACCAGTCCAAGACTTTCTCGGGGGCCCAGCTGAAAGAAGAGAGGAAACTTGAGTTCAGTGTTCCTGCCCAGGAGTGAGCTTGACGAGGCAGGTCTGAGGCTGGTGGAGCGTGTGCCTGGAAGGAGTCAGGACTGCAGTTTCTGGGGAACCCAACTCTTCCCTTGGGCTGTGGTTATCAGTCCTAAGGTAGCTGATATTCTCTTTGCCAATGTTGTTGCTCTCTGCTGATCTTGGTCTTTTCCCCCTGAAATAGTATATAGGAAGCTGAGCTTAATAAACATAGCTTGTGCCAGTCCTGCTGACCTCAGCTTTTATCTTTCTTCTCCATCTTTCTCATCCTCTGGCACCTCCCCCCTTGGGATCCCTTTACTGAAGAATGAGCCCCTGGTCCAGGTCACCATACATGTCTTACCCCATTCGTCACTTTGTCTGTCTTGGTTTGTTTTGTTGTTTTCATTTTATTTATTTTTTCAGGCAGGGCACTGGGATGGAGCCCAGGCTAGCCAGGCTCCTCCTGTGTTTGCCTCCTGGGATTATACACCTTGCTCTTCCACACTCAGGACCTTTGAATTAGTATCCTTTATCATGAAATTGTAAATGTGTCTGCCTGAGTTCTGTGAACCACTCCAGCACATTAATCAAACTGACAGGAAGGTTGTGAGGCACGGGGATTTATAGCCAGTAAGCCAGAAGCACAGGCAAACAACCTACAGCCTTGTGATTGGCATCTGAATGGGGATGGTAGGCGTAGGGACTGAGTCCCTAGGCCCGTGGAATTAGATGTGATCTTCAGAAAGGTATCAGCATTGTGTTGAAGGGTCCATAGCTGTTACCCACTGCAGAACTAACCATCTTCTTAATGTATGAAGAAAGGACCCCCATTTTTCAAATACATGCTCCTGATGTCAGACGCAATCTGGATTGCGAAACAAACATAGGAAAAGCTGAGTACGATTTTTTTCTCTGTATTGCCGTCCATAATGCCCCTGGAATAACTGTCCCGAAACTCAAATTTAGTTACAGTAGCCTTATCTTCTGAACACACACAGATCACACCATTGTCAGCCCTGAACTAGGTGTGACATCCAAGTCTTCTGATTGGACCATCTAACTTCTTTCCAACGGTATCTGTCTCTCTACTTCCTCAGTTGTATACCCTGGTGCCCCAGAGACCAAGTCATAATATGTTGCTGGGTATCAGATAATTGCCCAGATAAGGCAATTTCTTCATTTTCTCATGACAGTCTCCCTCTCACATTTTATAGTCGATTTAAATGTACAACAGTATGGAGTAAAACTGAAAAATTGCAATATCTGCATGAATATTTAATATAGTTCATTAAGTATAGTTTAAATGCACTAGTATATGAAACATATGAAAACTGGCTTTTGTCATTATTACTTAGACAGTATTTATGTATTTGTGCTCAGATTGAACCTGGGGCTTCAAACAAGCTAATTTTGTCCTCCACGCTGAACTCTGCTTCTAGCCCTTAAATACTGACTGTTTTGTTCTACTTTGTCTACGAGTTGGGAAATGATTTATTCCTGTCTTCATTAGTGACTCAGACTCTTCAACAATACTAGAGCTACTTTCTCCTCCTTGCTAAGTAGCTTTAAGCTGACTTAAAGTCTCAAACCTTCTGCTCTGGCCTGCCCAGGCCTGGGATTACAGGGAAAACCCACCACACCTGCCTTAGGGCCACTTTTAAATCACTAAATGCAATCATTCAGAGCATATCATTGTCACCCTTCTCTACAGTGTGTGCCATAGCAAGCTTTTTGAAGGTCAAATAATAAAGCCACAGGCAAAGAACAATTCTCTCTCTCTCTCTCTCTCTCTCTCTCTCTCTCTCATCTTAGCTTCTTTCACAAATGGTCATTTTTCTGTTTAAAATAAATTTAACTAGGAGATCATCTCATAAAATAAATGAGGTCACATGGAAGCTGTGTGTGGCAGCTCGTGCTTATAATTCCAGCACTTGGGAGGATGACACAAGATTGCTACAAGGCCAGTGAGTTCCAAGCTAGCCTGGGCTACAAAACAATGCCTGTCTCAAAAACATAAAGACTACCAAAAATAAAAGATTGCTGCCATTTGTTTTTGCTTTTCATTTTAAATGAGATACTTGGGGAAATTAAGACATGAGTTGGGTCTTGCATTACACATGGCCATTGGGAGTGCTCAATGCCCCCTAGGTGTGCCATGCCTCTCTGCTTCTGCCGTTGTCTTGCCTTTGAGTTTGCTGTTCCCTCTCCTGATAGCTCTGCTTCCTCTCCTCCCCCAGATGCTGCTCAGCACTACTCCATGGGGCCTGCTATTGTGCCGAGATTTTTGGAAAGCTGTTCATGTGTCTTCACTTCTGTGAGATGACCAAGACAAAGGACAGAGAGGAGCTCAGCACCAGCGACCCTGCCTAATACCTGCCTCTTTCTAAAACTCTGTGTACTGTGCTTGGAGTGCCATGTGGCTGACAGGGTCAGGATACCCTGAGCTATCAATGGAGACTATCGACAGTCATGTCAGGACACAAGGTATAGATCAGAGTGGACCTGGGCAAACTATCACACACCGTCGTCGTTGTCATTGTCGTACAGTGGCAAGCAGCAATGGCTTGGCTTGCTGGTCTCTAGATTCTCCTAGACCATAGTTTGTCTCCATTGCTCCAATATCCTTCCTGCTTATCAATTCTTTCCTATTTTTCCCACCCCTTCCCTCCCCACTTACCCAGCAAGACTGTACAAAGTTTCTAAACCAGAATTCAAGGCTCAGCCTTTACATCATGAGCAGTTTACGGATGAGAAGAGCCCAGGAATCTTAATGCAGAGTAAAAAAACAGAGCGAGGGAGAAACGAGAAGTGCCATGAGTATAACTCATCCGAGGGAGGAAAACTCAAGGCGTTTTATGTTTCCGCCCTGTAGAAGGAGTCCTAGTGATGATGCACAGCAAATGTTCAGTAATGTGGAACTCTTTGAAGATTCCAAACAGATCCACTCTGGCTTAATCCTGAAATCTATACTCACCCTAAGGCACAGTTAAGACATGACGAGAGCTGTGCTGAATGCAATCGCTGTATCTCACAAGAAAGAAAAAGCTCATCTGTGGGGAGGATGCCTCTGGGAGTCAGTGAGGGTGTTTATCATGGCGGTTAATGCACAAATATCTCAGAGACAAGCATACTGGGATGTGAATCCAGGTCCACTACTACTTAACCAGCAGACCCGAAACTCATTACTTAACTCATTATTTAGCCTTGAACTCCCAGTCCTTCCTCCCGAATGCTCAGGCTATAAGTGAGTTTTCTCCTCACCCCAACTCCACTATTGACAATTGAAAATTTCTATTACCTATAAAGTTTGGGAGCATATCAAACCCGAGCTAATATATTTAGGATTATGCCAAACACATAATAAGCAATCATTTAATGGGAGTCACTACTTATACCAAATTATATCAACAAAAGTTAACAGTGCCCCCATTGTGCACAATGAAACAGTTATGCCAGAGGCCTGAGCACGCAGGAATGTGAGATTTTCACTATTTTTTTGGAAATAGAATCTCATGTAACCTATGACTGTAACCTGACTATGCAGTCACAGATGTCCTTAAGTACCTGATCTTTTTGCTTCCTCCTAAGTGTTTGACTTTTGTAGTACTGTGGGTCAAACCCAGGGCTTCATACACACTAGCAAAACTATATTGACCGAGCTACATGTTCCACTCTGATGTTTGATTTTTTGAAACAGGGTTGCATACAGCTCCAACTGGTCTCAGCTCATTATTTGGCTGATGACAATCTTAAACAGATCCCCTGCCTACCTCCTCACCTCTCCAACACTTAGTACCTGTGTCTCCTCCCTTTCTTCTTCTTCTTCTTCTTCTTCTTCTTCTTCTTCTTCTTCTTCTTCTTCTTCTTCTTCTCCTTCTCCTCCTCCTCCTCCTCCTCCTCCTCCTCCTCCTCCTCCTCCTCCTCCTCCTCCTTCTGTTTGGATTTTGTTGATTTATCTTTTAAGATACCTGAGTACTTGAGCTGGGTGTGATAACGCACATTCCTTAAGTCCAACCTTTGGGAATGGGAGCAGGAGAATGCTTAGCTTAAGGTCAGCTTGGGCTTCCTATTTAGCTCGAGATCAGTGAGCTAGCTACACCAGCTCCTTGTCTCATCAACAAAGAAATCAATAAACTCCCAACAACAGGTTTGAAAGCATAAGAAACCGGAATTCTCACCAAGTTTTGCCTCTACTAAACCCGGATGTTCTGAGCAAGCCTTCAGTTTCACTGGCAGCCGGAAGTGGTGCAGAGGGTGTCTGCTCCCAGCTACTTCCATGGCCTCCAAAGTCTTATGATTCAAAACAGTAATGGTCAAGGTTTTCTTGGGACCTCGTGAACCAGCAGGACTCAGCTGAGCTGTTCCGCTCCATATTGGTGTTGGCTGCGGCCGCTCATGCAGCTACAAATAGCTGGAGGCTCAGTTGGGGCTGGCACGCCCAAGAGCCTGTCCTGAACAGGCTGGACAGCTGTTCAGCACCTTCCGTTCTCTTCTGTGTTCACTCTCGTTCCCCGGGGCTGTCTCCCCCGCTGCGCATGACCTCCAGTAGGTTAACCTCTTTATGTAGAATCTGGATTCTCAGAAAACAAAAATGGAAGCTTTAAAGCTCCTTAAAGCCTAGGCCAGATGTCACACATACTTTCACTATAACACTATGTCCAAGCAAGGCAGAGACCAGCCAAGAGTCAAGAGGATAAGAAAGCTTCTTCCCGAATCTGTTCAAAGTTACTCTATAGAAGGGCGTGCACGGTGGGAGGGACTGAAAGGAAGAGTTTTGCAAACAATTACTACAGTTCACATGTCAAGTTGACTGGATTTAGCATCGTTGCAGACCTCTGAGGGAGACTATTTACAGAGAAGATGGGCTGATGGAGAAGGACTGTCCTGGGGACTGGGTCCTCAAACGGAATGAAACTGGGAGAGGGGGAAGCCAAGTGCTGTGGTACTTCCTGACCTGAGGTGATACGAGCTGCCTTGCTTGGGAAACCCTCCCTGGTGTGAAAAATTGAACCTTCAGAACCTGCAAGCTAAAACAGATCCTTCTTCCATAAAATTATACGTGTCAGGTCTTTTGTTCCAGCGACACAAGAGTAACTAAAGCAATGTGGCCACGCTGGTTCTGGTGGTCCATATTTGTGCTTAAATCTCTGAGGGATTTATTGTGAATCCCACTGTGAATTCCCCAATAGAATACCTAATATGGTTCAGGCCCTGAACCCTTCTCTGTGTTTGTTTTTGTTCCAATAGGCATCCTTTGTATAATATTCATCAAGACCCTCTCAGCCTCTTTCTCTTAACCAATATACCCAACATCTCTCCAGATATAGCTGTTATAATTCCATTGGCAGCCTCCTAAATTATTCCTTATAAACCATACAAGGCAAGCCTTCTGGGAAGCTTCTGGAAAATATTTTCTTCTTGAACAAAAAGGAAAGAGCATTTAAAAAGAAATTCTTCCCTCCTTCTCTTCCTTCCTTCCTTCTTTCTTTCCTTCCTTCCTTCCTTCCTTCCTTCCTTCTTTCCTTCTTTCTTTCCTTTCTGCCTGCCTGCCTTCTTTCCTTTCTTCCTGCTTTAGCATCTTGCCATGGGGGCAAAGCTGTGGAAGCCATCTTGTAATCTTGGAGGCAAACCTAAATGGTCACAGAAGAGCATGTAAGCCCTTGACAAGACTAAGCTTCAGATTTTACCAGATAATTCCAGCCTCTGGATTTTTTTGCTGTGGGAGATATGAAGTTACTATAAATAAGTTAGTCTGTTACCTGTGGCCTTAAGTACCCCTTCCTGATCTCAGCGTGACTTTATGATTCTGGAAATACTGGCTCACTGCTGAACTCAGGAAGGGTCAAGAACCTGATCACAGCGGTAACTTCAAGGATGAACCAGGATCTCTGGCGGGACAATGATGGAGGACACTGGAAGTCTCCTTTGGACCTTTGGAGAGAGGAAGTCACTTGGTTTTCTTGCTAGATCTAAAAGCTGAATAGAAGTGACAGTTGGGACTGCTGTGGCACTTGTACTAACACAAAGAGTTAATTAGGAGGAAGGCAGATCCCAGAGAGACGAGAGAACCGATTGTCGGTAAGTATGGTGGTGTACCCAACACTTGCAGTATGTGTGGGATATTCCAGCATTTGGGATGTGGAGGTGAGAGAATTGGGAACTGAAGGTTACTCTCAGATATATGGCACCTCCGAGGCCAACTTGGGCTACACGACCTGTTTCTATCTTTTCTTTCCACAAAAAGCTGATGACTGATAAGATCACGTAACTCCCAAATCCAGCCATGCCTGGGAGCCCTGGTTTGGAGTAAGTTGTTCTGATAATTCTTTCTGTCACCCTCAAGGACAGAATGTCAGCAGAGGAAATTTATACATCATAAAGCATGCACTAAGCTGCCATTTGGATTTTTAAGGTACTCTCTGAGATTTTCCTTCAGGACATCTCTCACTCATTTGAGATTATCCACATCAGCACTTATATTTGACATTTATAATTAGACAATGTTGTGTTAAGATGCCTTGCAAATAATCCTAGGTTTGAAGCCCAGCTTTGCCAATGATTATATCTATGACCTTGGATTTTTAAGTTCTGTGATCTTTAGCGCTGATGTGTTTAAAATCAGGGCTATAATGTTCATAACTCACTGAATGGTTGTGAGGATAAAAGCAATGATGTTTGCAAAATTTTTAGGCATCAAATTACTGATGCATGTTAGAATCTTTCAAATATTTGCTACTATTTACAAAAATGTAATCTATATGGTAGGCAGAGTAACAACTCAGCCAAGACATCTGTACCCCAGTCCTCAGAACCTGTGACTATGTCATGGTACATGGTACAGAGAAATTAAGGTTGCCAGTGGAAGGTTACTGTATTGCCCAGGGTTCTCTAGTAAAACAAAACAGATATGATGAATAATATATATAGAAAAGGAATTTGTTAAAGTGGCTTACAGGCTGAGGTCCTGCTAATCTAACAATGGCTGTTTACCAATAAAAAGGACAAGAATCCAGTAATTGTTCAGACCACTAGGATAGATGTCTCATTTGGTCTTCAGTATACAGTAGGATCCCTAATAAGTAGGCTCTAATGCCAGTGAAGGAATAGACTTGGCAGCCAGAGTGAGGAAAAGCAGGCAAAGACCAAAGAACTTTCCATGTCCTTTATATAGGCTGCCACCAGAAGGTGTGGCCCAGATCAATGGTAGATCATCCTACCTCAAAAGGTCCAAATTAAAGATGGTTCTTTCTACTTAAGGTGATTTAATTAATAAAAATCTCCCCTAGGTGTACCCAACTCTTGGATTTTAGTTAATTCCAGATGTAGTCAAGCTGACACCAAGAATAGCTACCATAAGTCCACCCCTTGTCAACTTGTTACATAGTCATATTTCCTATGTCATACTTAATTTCCAAATGGAAACAATAACTAAATCATGATTATCCCTAAGATAATATAACTATCTCATGTACAATTGTAAAAGCATTATATATTTAACCAGGTCATAATTCTGCCTTCCATGATATAACTATCCCTTGTACAAATATAAACCCATTGTAAATTTTAGAATAAGTGGCAATGAGGGACATTCTTTTAGTATTTCAAAACTTAAATATGATAACCATTGATGTTCTCTTGATGTTACATTACATATGGTGGCTTGAATAAAAATGACCCCCACAGGGTGTGGCACTGTTAGAAGAGGTGGCCTTACTGGTAGAGTAGGTGTTGTCTAGTTAGAGGAGGTGTGTCACTGAGAATGGGTTCTGAGGTCTCCGAAGCTCCCGTCAGGCCTCCTGGTTCACGGTCTCTTCCTGATGCCTTTGGATCCGGATGTAGAACTCTCAGTGACCTCCAGCATCATGTCTGCCTGCATGCTGCCATTCCCACCATGATGACAATGAACTAAATCTCTGAACTCTTGCCCTGGTGTCTCTTCACAGCAATAAAACCCTAACTGAGACAATGGTGAAATTGAGGAAAGAAAGCACAAATATCTGCATAAATACATTCTTAACAAGATGTGACAGAAACACTTCTATCAATTATAATTCTTGTTTCTGATGTTGGTCGTGTGGCCTTAGTTGTATTTGTAACTATCTTCCTTTACTATTCATTCTGTATTTCTTTCACCATCAACAGACACCTCAGCAGGTCTTGATTCTAAAGATCACAGAACTTAAAAATCCAAGGTCATAGATATAATCATTGGCAAAGCTGGGCTTCAAACCTATGTTTGAATGTTCATGTGGTTCACAGCATGAACATTCCCTCTTTGGGAAACAAAACCTCTAGAAAAACTTAAGGTGGTGGAGACAGAAAACAACCCTTTTTGTTTTCTATCCCTTGATTCCTGGACTGGTGAATTGTGGCTATGTGAATTTACACACTGGTTTGAGAAGTATGTATTGCTTTCTGGAGAACTCTGTCCCAGCCCGCCAGGCTTCTGTCACCTAATTGGTGTTATAACCGTGTCCTCAAAGGCCTTTCTATCAGGCCAGCTGTTTCATGATGATGGAGACCATGGTAAGACCAATGAACTCCATGATCATGGGCTACTGCAGCACTTCTCTGGCTGTAAAGTGAGTTCCTTGATCAGAAACAATACGGTGTGGAATACCATGATGGTGGATAAGGCATTCTGTAAGCCCACAGATGGAGGTTTTGGCAGACTCATCACATGCAGGAGAGGCAAATCCATAATCAGAAGAAGTATCTACTCTAGTAAGGACAAAGCATTGTCCTTTCCATGGAGGAAGTGGTTCAATATAGTAAACCTGCCACCAGATTGCTGGCTGGTTACCCCCCAGCAATTGGCAACCATATCTGGGGCTCAGTGTTGGTCTCTGCTCTTGGCAGAACCTGTGAGCATGTCATGTTAAATGGCAAAGGGAAATTAAGGTTGCAAAAATGTTACTAATCAGCTGACCTACTAATAATGGGAAGCTTATCCTGGATTATCCAATGGATCCAGTGTAATCATACGAACTCTCAAAAATTGGAGAGGGGATTATAAAAGATAGAGTGATACAATGCAGAAAGGACTTAGTATGCGTTTTTTCTCACCTTGATGATGGGGAACGAGGACCAGGGGGCAACCGAGGAATGTAGATAACTGCAAAAGGCTAGTAGACTTAGGGGTAACTAACAGCTGTCAATTGGACTTACGGCACACTCAATAGGAGGGAATTTATGCCTGGTCTATAAATAACCATTGATGAAGAGGTCATAGACCATATAAGAGAACCTTCTACAATCCTTTTTCCTAAACCAATACTAAACACTTATCCTTATGCCCATGAATAACAGTAGCTCTCATTCCTCATCAACAAAGCTTTTTTCTTTTCTTTTCTTTTCTTTTCTTTTCTTTTCTTTTCTTTTCTTTTCTTTTCTTTTCTTTTCTTTTCTTTTCTTTTCTTTCCTTCCTTCCTTCCTTCCTTCCTTCCTTCCTTCCTTCTTTCTTTCTTTCTTTCTTTCTTTCTTTCTGTTTTTTTGTTTTGGTTTTTTTTTTTTTTTGGTTTTTTTTTGGTTTTTTGTTTTTGGTTTTTTGGAGACAGGGTTTCTCTGTGTAGTTCCAGCTGTCCTGGAACTCACTCTGTAGACCAGGCTGGCCTCAAACTCAGAAATCCGACTGCCTCTGCCTCCCAAGTGCTGGGATCAAAAGCATGCACCACCACCACCACCCGGGCTCAACAAAGCTTTTTCTTTTGTAGTAGCTGCAGGCAATTACAGAGTTTAACAATTACAGTGCAGGGAATAAGTGACCATGGTATGCTCCAACCTCAGTTGGTGCATCCACAATGCATCTCCTACATCTAAGGCTCAGAGAAAGTCCTGAAGGAGGGGACAGAAATGTAAAAGCCAGAAGTCTTAGGATGCCTGCTGTGAAATAATGCCATTCAGTTATACCAGGGAAACTGCATCCATGACATCTCAACAATATGGTCCCTAAAGAAGACCTGCATCATGGCAATGCCAGTAGACATGGCAATGTCGATGGAGAAAATTTCACACGGCACCACCCATAGAGGAAGAACTACAGGCAATCAATGGTTGCTAAAAAAGGGAAAAGCTGCAGGGCAGTGGTGGCGCACGCCCTCAATTCCAGCACTTGGGAGGCAGAGGCAGGCGGATTTCTGAGTTCGAGGCCAGCCTGGTCTACAGAGTGAGTTCCAGGACAGCCAGGACTACACAGAGAAACCCTGTCTCGAAAAATCAAAAACAAAACAAAACAGAAATGGAAAAGCCATCTTTCCAGAAACTAGTTCCTTAATAGGTTATCCAGTCCCAAGCCCTCAGCCCTAAGCACATATACATGTGAACAACACTAAAACGCAACAATACTAAAGAAGAGGTGACAGATTTGAAAGAGAGAGGGAAAGGACAAGGAGAAGTTAGAGTAGGGAGATGGATAGGTAAAAATGATATAAGTGTAGTATTCATGTATGAAATTCTCAAAACAATTAAAATTCTAAAAAGAAGCTAGAAAAGCCAAGAAAGCAAATTCTTACCTTGGGCCACCGTGCGGTCGTGGCACACGCCTTTAATCCCAGCACTTGTGAGGTAGAGGCAGGCAGATTTCTGAGTTCGAGGTCAGCCTGGTCTACAGAGTGAGTTCCAGGACAGCCAGGGCTATACAGAGAAACCCTGTCTCAAAAAAACAAAACCAACCAACCAACCAATCAAACAAACAAAAAAGGGGATACAGCTACGCTGACTGACATCCCGAGCTCAGCCAATGATGCCTAAGCCGAACACTTCGATTGAGTCTCCCTGTGGCTCAGAGACCAAGGCTGAAGTCAGGAATGTAACAGACTTGACCTTACTCTCATGAAGTTTATAAGGGCAGTGTTCTGTGACAACCAGCACTTTATGAAATCCTTTTGGTGAGTGATCATGGCTTTTCCAAGGAGAAAGAAAGGGTGTTAAGTCAGAACAACACAGTAGGGATGCAGGACAGAGACCCTTGAAGAGCAAGAAGTGCAAAGCATCACTTTGTGTGTTACAGGCTGAATGTTTATGTCACCACCAAAAACATCATAGATCAAAATCTTAATTGCTGATGAGATAGTACTAGGATACGGGCACTTGGTCAGTAAGTAGGCCATACAGGTGGAGGCCACATGAATGGATGAGCAACATTATAAGAAGAGATGCTCAGGAGTTTGCTGTAAGAAAATACGACAGGAAGGTGCTCACCTGCCAACAGGGAATCAGACCCGTAACGCTGCTGGACCTGCAGTTCTTCCATCTTGGATTGTTCTGCCTTCAGCTATGGGGCTTTGGGAAATTTCATTGACGACCTATTTCTGGGCTTGCCAATGATTTAATTTCCTTTTACGTTAGCCCAGACAGTTTTTAAATATCTCAAGTAGGCGTGCCCCTTGAAATTTTTCTTTGGAAATTTTATATTGTTCAAAATATTATGTTAGGAAAATATCTCCGTAAACTTAAATATTGAACTATTTCATTTATTATGCATTGGATACCGTCCTAAGTCAGACTCCTGACTGCCTTATGAATTATGTTTCTATCATGTCCATTTGCCGACAACAGAGTTGAGGCTCAGAGAAGTTGAGTTGCTTGGGTTGGAGTGATGGCTCCGTTGTTAAAGTGCTTACCATACAAACCCAAGGATCCCACCATCCACTTAATAAGCTTAATGTAAGAGCTCTCGCCTGTAATCACAGCTCTAGGGAGCAGACAGAGGAGGATCCCTGGCTCTTAATGGCCAGTTGCTCTAACCAACTCAGTGCACTTTAAATTCCGTAAGAGACCTGTCTTTAAAAATAAGATGGAGAAGTCTCAGGAGGGCAAAAGCATTTGCTGTGCTACTCAAGCCTGATGACCTACGTTCAATCCCTAGAATCCATGGAGGAGGGACAGCACGGCCACCCGAAGGCTGTCCTTTGACCTCTACACACTCAGTGACTGTGGCCCCTCCACCGGCAACATCCAGGCATACAATAACAATAAGTAAAATTTAACTGAAAGAAAACTAGATGGGGGTGATTAAGGAAGATGTTGGAATCATTCTCTGGACCCCCTCCACACACACACAGATGTGCATACACACTCAAGCACACACTCACATTATTATTATTGTGGTGGTGGTTGTTGCTGTTAACGTTTAGTTGTTTGTTCACAGAGCCAGCAAATGGCAGGCATAAGGCTGGACTTCAGAGCCTGTGTCCTTGATCACTGTTATAAAGCAAGAGGAGAAAGAGTGCAAAAGAAGACAAGGGCTCCATTTTCCTTTAAAGTGTGTGTGTGTGTGTGTGTGTGTGTGTGTGTGTGTATACTGTGACCCTTGGAAAATATAATTAATATCTGTTTTGTCCCCAGCCTCTCTGAGCCCTTTACCCAGTTCTTGCCCCAAGTCAGTGCTTTTTACCTCCCAGTACTTTTTTTCCTTTTACAAATCTGTCTCTAGAATTTTAATCATTCTTGGCTTACTTCTCTGACAGCTTAACCAGAGAGGAGATGCATGCTGGAATTGCAATCAGAATAGTGCCCTGAAAACTTAATGTGTGTGTGTGTGTGTGAGAGAGAGAGAGAGAGAGAGAGAGAGAGAGAGAGAGAGAGAGAGAGAGAAACCCCAAACTCATAGTACATCTAGTTCATCTATCTGATCTACACAGGAAATTAGAAAACACCACATACTCACATACTTAACTGGAAAAATACTTGAAATGAAATGAAAAGTGAGATTTACTGTTACTGTTATTTAGATTTTGATTAAAAATGTTTATCCTTTATCTAAGGCTCCAGGACACTGGAAATAAAGGAGCAGAGAGAATGCTCACTTTATAGAACTTTAATGATCTTTTCCTATTATGTTATATTGCTGTTTCTTAAGCCTGTGGTCAAATACAATAGCTTTATTAAAGCTGTGATTCAGTCAGAAAGGGGAATGCATTTTTCTGCCACTGGAGGACTGGTGAGGGATGGGAGAGACCAGTATTCTAGGGAAAGAAAAATCCCTCCCCAAAATGCGGAATAATGTAGGATGGGGATGGCTCACTTGGAGGGCTGGGGTATGCTCTACCTGGGCAGTGCTTCCTGAATTACTGATGAGCAGGGTTAATTAGTTTCTGGTCCATTTCATAAGACAAAGAGGTTTGGGGTTGTTGTCTGAACATTTGAGAAAGCTTACTTATGCTGTCTCATGTCCCCATGAGGTGTTGGTAATAGTAGTCATCATTATTGTTGTCGTCATTGTCATCGTTGTAGTAGCAGCAGCAGCAGCAGTAGTAATAATAACAATACCATTGAGAGCAACAGCAGCACTGCTTACATTTGTTAGTCGTTTGCAGTGGGGCAGGCTGTCCTGGCCATTCCTGTTTGTTTTTCATACTTAAAGTATTTTCAATACTTCCATATAAGTGCACATTGTAAGTTGAACAGGTTCTTGCCTACGCCCACTTCTCTTTCCACGTTCCTCCCAGCTTCTGTATGTCTTCTTTGTTTACCTAGACTGTTTCTTTCATGTCATGTATGCACACAGGATTTTATGTGTTGGGTTAAAATCTAGGAACCACAAATGAGAGAAACATACAACTCTTCTGAGCCTGAGAGATGGCTCAGTGGTTAAAAACACGGACTACTCTTCCAGAGGTCCTGAGTTCAATTCCCAGCAACCACATGGTGGCTCACAACCATCTCTAATGGGATCCGATGCCCTCTTCTGGTGTGTCTGAAGACAGTGACAGTGTACTTACATAAAACAAATAAATAAATCTTTTTTTAAAAAGAAAATAAAATGTGATCTCTAGTTGTATCCATGTTCTTATAAAAAGTATAATTTCATCCCTCTTTACGATTAAAAAAAAAAACTCTGTATACACACACTACCTTTCTTTATCCATTCTTCTGTTGTTTTTTTTGTTTGTTTGTTTGTTTACTTTTGAGACAGGATACCCCATAAGCCTTGTCAACTCTAGCTCACTCTATAGTCAAGGCTGGTCTTGAATTCATGATTCTCTTGCATATACCTTCCAAGTATTATAGGGGTGTGTTAGAAACTGCAGTCCATATCTTATATCAGCTATTTCCCAGAACAATCCTAAGATATGAATATAATTATCGCTTGTATTTTATACGTGTGAGAACTGAGCCCGGGAGGTTAATTTACCTAAGTTTACTCAAGTCATGGATCCATGATTTAAGCTTATATTTTAGTCCACACACTTGGCCATGATTATGTGGTGGAAGCCAGTGCTCTGTGTCCCAGCAGTCCGTGTTCCCAGGCGCTCGCGGATGGGGCTGGCGCGGAGGGAGCCCTCTCCGAGGACAAATAACCCCAATGCAGCCAGAGAAATGAAGGATTTGGAAGGAAATTGTTATAGGGCCTCCTAACTAAAGCAGTTCTGGCTCCTTTGAGGGGAGAGAAATGAAGCAATTTCAAAGGGTAGAGAAAGGTTAGAGGTCAAGACTAAGCCACCGTAGCTAAGCAGTGTAGAAATGCAAGCCTGTCATTGCTAAAGTAACAAAATAGAATATCAAGACACATCCACAATACCCTCACATAATCATTATGGAAATTATTAACTGCTGTCATTTCTGAGACATTTTTGTTAGCTTTATGAGGGACACATGACATCAGGAACAATTACTGATAAAGCAGAAGACAAGAAATTGAGACAGGGCGACTCTAATCTTGGCCAATTTACTTAACCTCTCTGAGTCCTTGTTCCTTCATTTGTAAAGTGGAAATATTAATAGTATCTGCAATCCTCATGTTCTTGCAAGGCATAAAATGATAGTCATATAAGCGAAGTGTCTGAAATAATACACTGTCCATAGGACGTGCTGATGGAAGTCCATACTCCCTTTTGATCTCCTGTCAATTTTATCTGCTATAACACTAGATCTCAGTCGTCTTGGGAGAAATATAATATTTACCTATGGAAGCAAGCTTTGAATTCTAGTCATTCAACAAAAACTTATGGAGCATCCTGTGTGCCCCAGGGAGGATGCTGCATGCTAGAGATATAGGAAGACTTTCTACGGGCCTCACGGAGTTTATAGTTTGGTGTGACTAGGATATTGAAGGTAACAAGAGCAGCAAGGACATGACTTATGTAGGAGTGGATCTAATGCATTCTGAGGGATGAGAAAATGCCTTCAGGATGAATGGCGATGATGATCCATGAAGACTGGAGTTTAGAGGCTGGGCTAGTGATAGTGTGAGGAGCCAGGAGTGGGAGGGTGGGTTTCTTGGCAGAAACGAGGCCCTCATGTGAAACTCAGAGCCCAGCAGCCTCTGCTCCCTTAGACACTAGATGTTAGAGCCCAGAATGATAGAGTTCTTCACGTCCTTATATTTCTTTATGCTGTCTAGATTCACTAGAGAAAACAAAGACTGCCTAGTGTGTCCAAGACTGAAGGTTCATGAGGCAGGGACTTAGAAACTGAAGGTGAAGAGCGTAGGTGGGAGACAGAGTCGGAGGCAGCCCCCAGCCATCTGTTCGAGCAACCCAAGAAAAGGGATTCTCCAGGGTCCTCCTAGAAGCTACTGAAGATCACCCTGTCCCACAACTCTACCTATAACTACCTCAGAGGAAATGGTTTCTCCTGTTTCATGTTCCAAATATGGTGTCAGGACTTTGTCAGTCAGGTTGACCATGGGACCAGGCAGGGAAAGGGGTTCTGAGAAGTCTGGTTCCTGGCCTTTCTGAGATGTATGACATTTAACCTGGGAAGAAATTGTACTGTGCTTTTGTCAAGTCTAGGACTCGCCTTTATTGAATGTACCCCAGGAAAGAGAAATATGCTAGTTAAGCACTGTATTGCTTTCTTATCAACAGCTCGACATGTCTCCATTCTGTAGACATAAAAATGTATGTACACATGGCTGGGGACAGTATCCTTTATAATTGGTAGAAGGAAAATTATAATAGAAAATGTTGATGGCAGTGATCTTTCTAGATGCTCATTTTCCAAAACAATGCTTGCCAAGGGAGAATGAGGCAATGCTGGTGACTTCTCTGGTGAGGGTCAAGGGCTCCTTTCAATAGGAGGAAAATTTTTGTCTCTGCCTGTTTTGTCACTGCCCTGTGCTGATCGATCACCTTGATTCACTTTACAGTGTTCCCCACAGGGACTGAGAGGAAATTGCACCTTCTAACCGGGATCACAAGAGTTACCCTTGATGTACAGCTGATCTTGAGGTTTTGTTTTTTAAGATAGTGTCTCTTGTAGCCCAGGCCTGCCTTGAATTCACTGTATAGCTTTGAATTCTTAACTTTCATGTTACTCTCCCTAGGTGCATTTTTAGATGCAAACTACCACACCCAGCTAAGCATGTATGCATGTACAGATGCAGGTCCATGTGTTTGCAGTCACATGAGTGTATGTGTGCCTGTACAGCAGAAGACAATCCCAGGTGTCATTCTTCAGGCGTTGTCCATCTTTTTGTTGTTGCTTTGTTTTGTTTTGTTTTGTTTTGTTTTGTTTTGTTTTGTTTTGTTTGTGTTTTGCCTACTAAGCTAGACTGGCTGTTCAGTAAGCCCCAGGAATCTGCCTGTGTCTGCATCTCCAGACCTGGACTTATAGGCATTATATCTAGCATTTTTAAAGTGGGGACCAAACTCGAGTTCTTATACTTGCAAGGTAAGCACTTTACCAACAGCCATCTCCTTGGCTCTAAATTTTCTAAAAAAAAAAAAAATTGCTAAAAATTATAAGCACCTAAAAAAATGTTTAACATCCTTAGTCATCAGGAAAATGCAAATCAAAACAACCCTGAGATTCCACCTCACACCAGTCAGAATGGCTAAGATCAAAAACTCAGGAGACAGCAGATGCTGGCAAGGATGTGGAGAAAAAGGAACACTTCTCCACTGCTGGTGGGGTTGCAAGCTGGTACAACCACTCTGGAAATCAGTCTGGCTGTTCCTCAGAAAACTGGGCATGACACTACGGGAGGACCCCATTATACCACTCCTGGGCACATACCGAGAGGATTCCCCAGCATCTAATAAGGACACATGCTCCACTATGTTCATAGCAGCCCTATTTATAATAGCCAGAAGCTGGAAAGAACCCAGATGTCCCTCAATGGAGGAATGGATACAGAAAATGTGGTATATTTACACTATGGAATACTACTCAGCTATTAAAAACAATGAATTCATGAAATTCTTAGACAAATGGGTGGAACTGGAAAATATCATCCTAAGTGAGGTAACCCAATCACAAAAGAACACACATGATATGCACTCACTGATAAGTGGATATTAGCCTAGAAGCTCTGAATACCCAAGACACAATTCACATATCAAATGATGTCCAAGAAGAAGGAAGGAGAGGCCCCTGGTCCTGGAGAGGCTCAGGGCAGCAGTGTAGGTGAATACTAGGACAGGGAAGCGGGAAGGGGTTGATTGGGGGAACAGGGGGAGGAAAGAGGGCTTATGGGACTTTGGAGGAGGGGGGAAACCAGGAGAGAGGAAATCATTTGAAATGCAAATAAAGAATATATCTAATTAAAAAATTATAAACTATATCACAGAGAAAAGTAGACAAGCCAAGATCATCACATAAGATGGCCAAAAAGTACACACACACACACACACACACACACACACACACACACACAGGATTTCTGCCTGTTTCCTTTCCTGAGGTCATTGTCCTCTTGGCTGGTCAGTGTTGCCTTCTTTTAAACTGACTCCGGGGGTTTAGATGGCAGCCCAGTGGTAGAGTGCCTGCCTTATGCCTAGAGCCTTAGGATCTCCCCTCAAACGATGCAAAACCCACAACAACAAAATAGAATATGACGAGGACAGAATGTGTCTTCTTGGCACTGCTTCCTTCTGAGGCCAGATTCGTCCATGTTGTGTGTTCCTTATGGCTCATGTCATGCTATTGCAGCATTGGGTACTTGGGGCATTTGTGGTATAGGACTATCATAAATGCTACAAATGTCCTGTTGTGAAATGTTTCAGTTGGCCGCAGTTCTAGTAGCGGAACTGAACATGTAGCTGGCTTTGGTGGATATTTTATAGCTGCGAGTGTTGAGCACGCAAAGGACCTTCCTGGCTTCTGTCTGTCAGCGATCACAATAGCATACGTTTTCAGAGGAGCTTCCAAGTGTAGATTTAAACCCTGGACATAGTGCATAAGGAAGAAAATGACTGGAACAGTAGAAGAGGGATCAGTGGAGCAGGCTCATGGTCTTGGGGCATAAGGAAGAGTTTGGAGGTGGCAAATGCCGTACTGCTCAGTGGCTGTGGGAGAACTCTCTGTGGGAAGCCTCTCTTGTGGGGGAAACTTTTTCCTTGTGTTACCTGTACCTGGCTACCAAGGCGCACCCAAAGTTCTTGGCTTCAGCAGTCTCTACTTGCGCTGTTGGTTTTTACATCACTGGCAACACATATTTCGCATAGCATTTTCTTTCAAACAACGAGAAATTAAACAGTTGATGTTTAATGTTGAGTTCCAAGGTAAAGAGTGGAGGAGGGGAGAGACTGTGTTTCCAAGTGGCACCTTGTCAGACGGAATGTTTAATGCAATGCACTTCAGGGAAGGCGTTGATAGAGAGTCTCCTTGCTCTGCGGCGTTCATAAAATTTTTCCCACTGTCTCTTCCTTCAGCCTGCCTTGCCCTTGCCTGTTGATTTCATCTCATAATGCAAAGCTGCGTGTGCGTGTGCGCGCGCACACACACACACGCACAAACACACACACACACACACACACACACACACACACACACGCACACACACTCAGGCAAACAACAATTGTAGGAATAAAGCAACATTTATTCTTAAAACAAGCCACCTGTTTTGCAGACTTTCTTTTTGGTGTCTCACAGAGCTGGCCTTCTCTAAATATTTGGTTAATAAGTGACCTGAATGCTGCCCAGCGTCTCAGCAGCGGGAAGGGTGACACTGGGGATCACATTCCATTTGGGGCACCCATTTCCTTGTTATGGTCCTTAATGGCTTAATTCTATGATTATCTTTATGCCCTAATAAGAGTGCTTTTTAACAAGTAGGAGCCGTCTCTCTGAAGTTGTATTTTAAATTAATTAGACAGTGTGTTTCACAGCTCCCACTGTCTGTTAATGGTCCCGCGCAGAAGAGTGGCAGGTGAGTCCTGTTCACAGTGACGACTGCTGTCGATCTCTTTGGTTTTGTTTGCTCTCTCTCTCTCTCTCTCTCTCTCTCTCTGTGTGTGTGTGTGTGTGTGTGTGTGTGTGTGAGAGAGAGAGAGAGAGAGAGAGAGAGAGAGAGAGAGAGAGAGAGTTTTGTTTTCACCACCCATCAGCATCAAAGAAAGAGAAGGGATGATAGGCCAGCGAAACTGCCAGAATGAGAAATCAGCTTCAACGGTGAGAAGTAAACAAACCGTGATCTTTCCGTTTTGTCCCCTTTCATGTTGAAGCAAGCGGCGTGCTGCAACCGGCTTTATGGACACAGCAGACAGGAAGTCAGGCTCCTTTCTTGGCAGCATTTGGTTGGAGAGGAAAAGGTCTCAAGTCCTTGTCACTTGCAGAGTCTTCCACGTTTAAGGACAACCTTTTGTGTGTCTAAGAAGCACACACACGCAAGCACACTCCACAAATGTGTGAATGCCTGGTACTTAGAGAGTCGAGTCTGGCAGGTGGAAACAAGCCCCTTTGACACGTCTCTATTTATCGTGTTATTTTCCCCAACAAAGGCTCAGATGCTAACTAGCTTTGTGAATAATTTGTGGATAGGAATGTGATCATTTTTCTAAGTCAGCCGGTGGGCTCAGTTCATTGCACTCCCCACCTAAAGATAAATTCTCCGGCTGACTGAGAACATACTGATACTTGCTGCAAGTGAAGCAAACTTATGGGGACCATTAAAGTGCCAGGGCATTGGAAAATAACAGTCAAGTGAATGCTGATTTGCATTTATGTCATAAAATAACTTGTCACCTTCAATTTATCATAGTAATTGGTACCAGAGGAGAATGTGTGATGCTTAGACTTGGTTCAAAGCCACCTTTCCTCATCTCCCAGTCCCTGCCTGAGGTAGCAGTGTGTGGACTTCAGAAGAGAATGGGGACTTGGATCATTTCCCCATACCTTTGGAGTCTGAGGGATGAGAAGCATTATTAGATAAGGAAAATTAATACTTACGATTAATCCACATTCTATGTTTCTTTTACGATGGGTGCCACTCTGAGTAGTGATTTTATTCATCACTACTGATCACAATAACCAGGAAGTTCGGTTTTATTGTTGCCTCCATATTACCTAAACAAAATGTAAGGTGCATAAAAGTGAAGTCATTTTTTCAAGGTCATGTAACCAATGAAAAGTAGAATCAGAATTTGTGGCCATGAGACAAGACCCCTGAATGCATGACATCATACACTCTGCTGAGGGGCTCTTTGAGGCTCAGTGCAATGTTAAGTCTGTACAGCCCCCTGGGAACACATTAGACCTATGAGCAGGATATAATGCTAATGAGCCAGTACTGTCCCTCACTAGCAAAGGCAGACACCTGGCTGGGACAAGTCACCTATTCTAGCTGACTTTAAAAAAACTAATCAATTGCTGGGCAGTGAATGGTGGCGCATACCTTTAATCCCAGCACTTGGGAGGCAGAGGCAGGCGGATTTCTGAGTTCCATGCCAGCCTGGTCTACAGAGTGAGTTCCAGGACAGCCAGGGCTACACGGAGAAACCCTGTCTCAAAAAACCACAAAAACAAAACAAACAAACAGAAAACAAAAAAACTAATCAATGGTTGGCGGTTTTTAGCAACACAGTGAAGGCATGCTTCTCTGGGTTTCAGCAGACTGCCTGAAAGACTGGGGTTCCAGTTTGACAGAAAGAAATTCCACACAGATCCTAGTAGTTATATCTTGATTAGTGCAGTTCTCCAGGTCTCTTCATACAGCTATTATCAGGGACGACTGTATATTTTATTTCTGTGAATTGTAGGTCGTCTTCCTCTAACATATTTCTGAGATCAGGTCTTCCGGATTTTGGGAAGGAGGTCAGCATGGCTTCATCTGACGGTTGTATAAACATGCTGAGAAGGTAATGCATGCTCAGCTCTTGGGAGTATGTAAATCACACTGCACTCGACGACAGACCAAGTCTTAGATCTTCCTTCTACCACCACATTGGAATCGGGCCAATTTACTCTACTTCTCTGAAGTTGAATTTCCCTTTCTGTCAAAGCAAGCTGATGTTATTTCCTTGAAGAGCAAGGAGAGCCAAATGTGCACAGTTAGCTAAGATCAATAGGACACGTAGCAGATGATGTTACCCGTGCTGGCGTACCCTTCAGAGGGAATCAGCTACAAACGCTATGCTTGCTCTTTTGTTTTGTTTTGCTTTTTTGTTTTTGTTTGTTTATTTCATGGACATTGTAATCTGACTGCATGTTTGCCTGGGTGAGGGCCTCCCATCCCTAGAACAGGAGCCACAGGCAGCTGTAAGCTGCCATGCGGGTCCTGGAAACCTGGGGCCTCTAGATGAGCTGCCAGTGATCTTAATCATTGATCCCTCTAGTCCTTCTTTCTCTTTCTTTCTTTCTTTCTTTCTTTCTTTCTTTCTTTCTTTCTTTCTTTCTTTCTTTCTTATATGTAAGTACACTGTAGCTGTCTTCCGACACCCCAGAAGAGGGCGTCAGATCTCATTGGATGGTTGTGAGCCACCATGTGGTTGCTGGGATTTGAACTCACCACCTTTGGAAGAGCAGTCAGTACTCTTAACCGCTGAGCCATCTCTCCAGCCCCTAGTCCTTCTTTTTAAATGTCGTAAAACATACACTTGGGAACAGTATTGAGTGAAATGGCCTTATGTACGTACACATTATTGTATAATCAGAAACAGTATCTGTCTTCAAAACTTTATCAACATCCCAAATGGAAACCGTGTGACCACCAGGTAATAACTCTCCGCACCCTGGCCGCCACCTGTATATGTTCTGTCTTGGTAAGCCCAACTAAGCTACTTCTCTCCTATAAATGAGAGGACACAATATGGGCTGAACATTTTTAATCCAAAAATATAGCATCTGAAATCTTTGACGACCAAAACTTTCTGAGTACCAGTGTAATGACACAAATGGAAAATTTTATATGAAGAAACTTCATTTTATGCTTAAAATTATGAAAAAAAGATTGAATAAGCTATCTCTATACTATGTGTATAGATATATAGGAAACATAAGTGAATTTCAGTTTTGTATTGTAGATGTCATCCCAGTATCTATCTATCTATCTATCTATCTATCTATCTATCTATCTATCTTCAAACTATCAATAATCTAAATATATTTTTCTCAAATTAAAAACAAAAATGCTGGTTACAGAATTTCACATAAAGAAGTCTCAACCGAGATTTGTGGTTTTGCTTCCTGTTCTTTTGAGACAGGTCATCACTTTGTAGCTCTGGCTGGCCTGGAACTCACTAGGTAGCCCAGGTTAGTCATGGACTCTCCATTTTAGTCTGTTGTTTTGCGCTCTGGTTATTTCGCTTAGCACAGTGTCCCCATATGCTGTAGCATGTGCCGCATGCTGCATAAGCATAGGCCATCCTGCCCTCAGGCTGAGTGGTATCCTGTGTGGCGCAGGCATGTCATATCTTGCTCTTCTGTCATCTTCTAGGGGCATTTTGGATGCGTCCCCCTTTGGCGGTTATGAATCACACTGCCGTGGGACCAGTGTACCCACCTCTGCTCAAGTCCTGGCTCATACGCAATCCTTTTGGATACATATATCTAGATGTGAGATTGCCGATTATTGCAGCAATTCTATGTTTTGACACTTTGTTTAATTTTTATGAGTCCAGGTTCCTTTTGTATATGCTATTTGGACTAGAAGTGATACTGAAATGCACCCTGTGGGGATTCTCAGGCATTCTTGCTAGACTGCTCTGTCTAATTAGGTCAAGGACCTCGAAGGCAGCACCATAAAGCCAAGAATGTGTTCCTCACTCATTTGGGCTCTCTGACGCCTACCTCTCCTCTCCTCCCAGTTACAGGTGACAGATTGCCAGAGCGGGAGAAAATAATCCCAGAACAGGCAGCAATATGGTTTCAAACTGTTTTGCTATAGATCCCTGTCTGACTGTGACACTCATCCCACCCCCAGCCCTCCTCCTCCTCTCTCTGCTGGAAGAGCTAAGGCGGGCGCGCTGGAGCTCGTTAACCCTTCAGGATCCAGCTTCAGCAGCTCCTTCCAGGCGCTCGACGCTTCTACAGCCCCGCCTCTGAACAGCGACTTAGCCGGGAAGCTGCCAGTCACTTGATGACATCAATTGTTCCATAACTGACAGACACTGAAAAGTCTCATTATCACCAATAACAGGAACGCCTCATCCACATCACACCTGTCAAGGCAGTCAAGTTGGGTCACCTATGGATGTGCGTGCAGCAGAAGTTGGCTTTTGCCTTACAGACCAGGAGAGTCCTGCGCGCTGCTGACCGGGGCTTCCTATTCAACCCGGACTTCAGAGGGACGTCGTAGAAGATGAGAAAGAACACAACTCTGCCGAGACTGAACTCATTCTTCTGATGTTACTTGGAATCTGTTGCTGATCTTAACGGAGATGAGCTGTTCGGAGAAAAGTGCTAACGTAGTGGACCGCAGGCCAGTGGTAGGAAGCTAGCGAAGAGGGCTCCGGCCTGTGCAGTGGCCCCTTGGCAAAACCATCTTCTTCAGGATGCTCAGGCAGAGCTTTCTAGGAAAATCACTTTTGGCTGCAGTAGTGGGAGGCCTATTTAAAGGCAGAAGTCACTGAGGGCGAGGTAGGGATCCCAGCGTTTGGCAGCAAACGGGCTGGGGTTTGTCTCTCTACTAATAAAGTACGGAATAGGGAAGCAAATTATTTATTTCATCTTGTTGGAACCGGTCTTCCATGTGCCCTGATCTAGATTTGTATAACACAGGCATGGATATATTATTCAAAATAGCCAAGACATGGAGCCAGTGTAGAGAACCATCAATGCATGGGCAGATACAGAAAATCTGGCACATATACATAGTGGGATTTTATTCAGCTGGCATACATTTGTAAATTTAACGCTTGGAGTCTGAGGCAGGAGGATCAGGAGTTTGGGGATGTGAAGTCATTTGGATCTACAAAGTAAAACCGTGCCCCCCCACCATATTTAAATATTGATGTATGATACACACTATGTACTCTATAATTATTAGATATTACTATTTAATGCTTTCTTTTTTAAATATTAGATGAGAAATAAATAATCAGACTGTGTGTACAGAATATAGAATGCACACTCAATTAGAACACATCTGTGTTGAATTTTCCTGAGAACAACTGGCAGTGTCAGTTCTGTCAAGGTGTTTGAGTCTGATGCCACCTCCCACACGCTGGAAGCTAGAAGCCCTTCCTATTCTGATTCTGCCTATCAGCAGAGTGTCATGATTAAGTGAGTCACCCTGGAGTCAATTACCAGGATTCAAATTACAGCACTTCAACTTCCATGTTTTAATCTATGAGCAGTTTCTTATTTTCTTCTTCCTTCTGTTTTCTAAAATAGGGGCAAACCTTGTATCTGTCTTCTTAGACTTAGGTCTTCTTAGCTGGGTCCTTGGCAGGATGCAAACTATGGAAGCAAGGTCGGCCATTTTTACTACTCCATCCTGCCTGTACAGCTGCTGTCGGTAGATGTAGAGACAATGTTGGATCCCAGCCGGAGCACAATGGCTCAACTCAGAGCTGATCGTGTATGTGTCCCCAGGTCTGCAGTCAGGAGACCTCACAATGGTGTTACACACATGGGAGTGCTTGCACCGTGGACACTGGCAAGTGGTCCCAGGCCAGTGCTCTCACCTTGCCCTACGCAATGCCAGTTCCTGAACACTCACCAGCACACTGCTGGTACAAGAGAGTACACTAAGCCACCATCCCTGCTTTTCCATAGCCACCCTGAGAAATGAGAGCGGGGTTCTGTATCCACTGCAAAGCCCAACAAACCATTAAGCATATGGGCAGAGGGAGATCTTCTTTTCTTGGCTCTGTAACTACAGCAACAAAGAACAACCATATTCAATAAAATATCCACTATTATGAAAACATTCATTCATTCATCCAATAAGGTCTCAATAGATAGCTCAGTCTGGCTTTGAACTCATAATTCTCCTGTCTGAGCTTTCTGAGTACTGAAATTTTAGGTGTGTACAACTATTACTTTATCACTTATATCCAAGCTTCCTCTATCTATCTATCTATCTATCTATCTATCTATCTATCTATCTATCTATCTACCTATCTTTACCACTACCACCACCACCACCACTACTATCATCATCATCATATACAAGTATATGATGATGTAGTTCAGGATGGCCTAAACTATGACAATCGTCTTGCTTCTGCCTCCAGAAATACAAGTTGGGTCGCAAGTATGACTTATATTAAACTTCATCCCTTATGCTTAAAAATAATACATTTATTTACTGGGTGTGTGCTTGTCTGTGGAGGTCAGAGGACAACCTGAGGGAGTCAGTTCTCTTCTTTCACTCTGGCTCCTGGAAATTGGACTCAGGCCATCCGTCTTGGTGGTAAGTTTCTTTACCGGCAGGACCAGATAACTGTAGCAACAAAATCAAGCCCTGGCAAATGTGAGAGAATATGGACATTTAATAGCAGGAAATGGAACAATCACACGCTTAGGAAAACGTTTGTGGCAAGGGGCTTGAAAGGATGAGCTCTAGGTAGCCACATAGACTTCTAATAGCAGGGGCCCTCTTGCCCTGTCTCATAGCTCAGACACAGCTCTTAGGAAGATGCAGGGCCACCGGTGGAATTTAGTCCATGTACTTCTGAGAGCAACTGGGCTCAGGACTCAGAAGGGTCACAGCTGGGTGCTCCCGGGCAATCTGCACGTCTGGAAGAAATGCACGTTGGTGCCCACAACTGTGGCAAATGTTCACCCCTGACACGTGGTGAAAAATGTTTGGTGATTCCTTTCCGTAAAGAGTCACTAACTAAGCCTCCCGTGCATAGCCTTTCACAGAAGGTATTGGCAGCCATTATATGAAAGATTTCACAGCTATCAGACTGCAGGAAAGAATGACCCCCAGGGAAGACAGCAAGCTTATAAGGTGAATGCTCTTGGTTTCCCGAATTCATGACGCCCTTTGCAGAGTATCATCTCCGCGAGGTGTTCCCTAGGGAAAGTCTTAAGAACTTAATCGGGCCCTTTCAACTCCAATTTCTCTCATTCCTGCCCAGGGTGATTAATGCACTGACGGCTTTGATGACAATGTCTCAGAATCCCCAGGGATCTATAATCTTGGGATGGCGTCCTAGGAAGCGAGTTGTTTCCTCGCAGGCCCCTGTGTATTTCTGCAAGCACCGACTAAACACCAGGGAGGGGCTTTTACAAACCTCCCCGGGGCTCTGCTGGGCCTCCCAAGGCCTTTGCTCTTCTGAGTTGCTTTTCCCTTACGCTCCTCACTGTGATCAGTTCTGGAGGCTTTATTCTCTCCCATTCATTCTTTTCTGGTTTGCTTTGTCTTGTTGGTAGCAGTCCTATAGATGATGGCTTCATTTCTTTGACAGTTCGTGGTGGCTAAAGAAACGTTCAATGGCTTTTCTGTTTTGGCGAGAAATCTACCAATAAAATGGTATGGGAATAAGAATAAGTAGTAACATTCCCACCCTCCCCCACCCCCGACTAAGAGAGACACGCACAGAATATGTCTGATATAGGTGACAGAAGGGAAGACGCCAATGGGGCAAGCGTCTCATGGACAGCAAGGCACAGACAACAGCAGCACGAGGTTGACGCATTGACATAAGATTATTATTACAAAGAATATTTTGTTATGTGACTACCAGTTTTCCTGTTCTTAGCTTCCTGTGTTGGGTTATCAAGTCTATTCCTAGTGTTTCCTGAGCTTTCCTATGAGCTAGACATTGTCCTACATGCTTTGCCTGTGTTGGCTTGTATGTTACTTACTCTTCTTGATGCTGTGATCAAATACAGAGAAAAAAGCAACGTATGGAAGGAAGGGTTTATTTTGGCTCATGATCTGAGGGTACAGGCCACCATGCAGAGGGTTCACAGCAGTAGGAGTGAGAGGCAGCTGGTCCCATTGCATCAGCAGTCAGGAGAAGAAGGACAAGGAGGAGGAGGAGGGAGAGAGAGAGAGAGTAAGGGAGAGAGAGAAAGGGAGGGGGAGGAAGGAAGGAGGGAGGGAGGGAGGGAGGGAGAAGGAGGGCAGAAGGGAGGGAGGGAGAGAGGGAGAGAATGAGAGAGAGAAGAGAGAGAGAGAGAGAGGGAGAGAGAGAGAGAGAGAGAGAGAGAGAGAGAGAGAGAGAGAGAGAGAAACGCCACTGCTCAGTTCATTTATTCTTCTGTTCAAGGCTACGGCCCATGGAATAGCATCATCCACATTCAGGGTGGGATTTCTCTGCTCTGTTAAACCTTTCTAGAAACACTCTCATAGACCCAAACAAGGGTTTGTCTCCATAGATATTTTTCTGTCAATTTAACATTATAATCAACTATCACAATGTATTAAAGCTAGTTTTATTGCTATGCCTATTCCCGGACAAAGATGCTGAGGACCAGAGAACGTGTGAGAATGTAGCTACAGTCACAGGTCTAGACAATGGAAGTGGTGGAGGGGGGTGGGGGCTTGATACCAAAGAACATTTCTCTAGAACTTTCTCACTATGCTCCAGCGTATCCTGAACATACAAGGATCGTGATGTCATTATCCTGCCCTCTGTGACTGTCACTCAAGGGGTGCCTGTTTTCTTTATAGCCTCAAGCTCTACAGTTTCCCTTCTGGTCCCCACTTTGGCCTTCTTTTGTGTCCTAGCAGCAGGAGCCTCCTTCCAGGCCCTCAGACAAGTTTTTTCTGGTTGAAAAGCTCTCCCCTCCTACTTTCCCCCTCCATGTCAGATGACTTTTGCTCATTGCTCTGGTCTTTGTTTAAGTGCCACATCCTTCATCCTCCAATGGGAGGCTGTCCCCTACTAGCACTCTTACAGGGCCATGTATTTTCCTGTCATTCCATTTATTACAGTAATGATTTGCTTAATGTCTGTCACCTCTACTAGATTCAACACTCCTAAAGATTAGAAACCATGTCTTTCTAGGTAACTCACGTATCTCCAACTATGTTAGGTAACTTAGTGGCTAGTCCAAGGTGAGCAAATGGGAGATACTTGGGACATGGATTCATTGTGATTTTGCCTAATAAATGAAGACTTTGGATACAGCAGAAAAGACAGGATTTAGGATGACAGCATCACTGCTCCACACCATTGCATCTTAGAGGCAGGGGATGCTGGTCAAATTGTAAAAGGAGAAACTAGAGCTTATTTTTTATTTTATTGGAGGGGCGCTATCCAAGAGAATCCTCAGAGTGTTATCCCATTAGGTTTTCCATCGTTGGAAAGTATGGAGGGGCTGCTCAGGAAAGGGATTTGTAGTGGCTTGCAAAGTAGAGAAGGCACTTTGGTGATTTGGGGCCTTAGACATTTGTTAAGTGAACTGGAAATAGTTCAACAGTGTCACAGCCAACATGGCTGTATTGCTAGTTGCAGAATATACCTGGACCGTAAGTATCCCTTGAAAAGAACTCACTTGGGATTTTACATTAAGCATCATGTGTACAGGGTCATAGTGTGAGGAAAGGCACCAACTTTATATGGAGCTGGGTATGGAGTATGACACTGCAGAGAGACTTTGGATGAATCCCAATTACCCAGATGGAGAAGGAAAGGGCCACACAGCATCTTTTTTTTCTTTTTCTTTTTTTGTGCAATGTCTTGTGAACTCAAAGATGCTTTACCTCTTCTTTCATTAGCATTCTTTTGATTTTGCTAATAGGTCACCAGAGAGGGGCTCTCAAACTAATGAACCCAATGTCTTGCCCCTGGAAATGCAAGGTCAAGATGACTTTGCTTTCTTTGAGAGTTTGGCAGAGTGTGGTCTCCAAAGTCATGAGGCTAAAGATCAAGTGCCGCTGGCTGGGTTTTGCATCTTTGGGAGCTAAGGTAGAAGCAGGAAGCTGACTGTAAATGAGAACTCATCTTCCCGGAGTTACTTGACCTTCCCTTAATCCTAGCTATAACCCGCTGCAGCAGGAGCTCGCCCCTCGGCAGTCCCTCTGCACTGAGGCATTATTTGGTGCACTCTGATGCTGGCGGAAGGTCTAGCTCAGGGCTCTATGCACCAGAGGCAGAGGCTACACCTTGGGCAGCCCTACCATGTGGACTCTTTTTTTTTTCTCCTCTTGGTTCCACTTTTATCTTTTCTTTTTTCCTTTAACTCATTTTCCTGGTTTATATCTTAGACTTGCAAGTGGCAAACAGAACAGAATTTGTCATTGACTCCCAGGTCACTTGTTTCATGAATTACTTTAGGTTCAAATCCTAATAAAGTAAATGTCTCTTTGGTGGGGAAATCTCTGAATAACTAAACAGGGCATCTAATCCTGAAGTAAGGACCAGCAGCAGTTGATAGCAGGTGCCCAGGTGGACTTTGTTTCTGGCAATAAAACAAATGACATGACCTAAAAACCTTCCCTCTGTAGAACACCTATAAATGTTTTATAAAATATAACAAACATCTTTTTAAATGCAGAGCTCAACTCAAAAAAGTGTAGGGAAATCCCTAGGGCCTCTAAACAAAAAGAAACCCAAGTGATAGATGTGAAGTGAAAATGGGTCTCTCTCTCTCTCTCTCTCTCTCTCTCTCTCTCTCTCTCTCTCTCGTGTGTGTGTGTGTGTGTGTGTGTGTGTGTGTGTGTGCGCGCGCGCGCATGTCCATGCCTGACCTTAGTAAGAAGATTGGATTTAATGTGCCCCAGCTAGAGGGAAAGTGGGACTTCTGCAAGACCCTTCAAAGCCAAGACCCTCAAAGAAGAAAGGTGACATCTTACAAAAGGAGATTGCTTGTTGCTTGTCTTACCCAGACTCTGGCTCAGAAAAATTAGTCTCACCCCTCCTCCATGACAACTTCCCCTCCCCCTCCCCATCCACTATAACTCCTCTTTGTTCATTATTTAGATCTTTCTTACCTGCTAGGACTCCATCCAGTTCTGGCTTCAACTTTGGGGATCCTGACCCAAGAAATGAAAAGAAAGAGGATCACAGAATAAAATCTCCCTGAGCATGATGAGTTTATGATCCCAAATTACAAAACCCAAAGCCTCAAAACATCAGAATATGTTATTTAGGAGAACAAAAGGGAGTACTCAGCTAACTGCATTTCAGAAACATAATACATAATTTTCAATATAACTATATCCTAAATATTGCATGCAACATATGTATATTAAAATTTGATTCACTAAATACTTAAAATTTAAAGGTGACTCGGTATCCTGTGTTTTATGTGGCGACTCTAAAAATTCAGCAAAATTAGACCACCCCAGACCTCAGATGCTGGAGCAATCTGATGCACACTTGTGAGTGAGCCAGAGTGTTAAAGAAAGTCTGGGAAACCAAAAAAAAGAAAAAAAAAACACGAAAAAATGACTGGGAAGTCCTGAAAGGAAAAACAAAAGCCACATAAAGCTTTTAGAAATAACACAGCAACGTCTTTGAGTTGAAATGGATGAATCTAAACTTCAGGGATAGAGTACATAGTCACTTTGATGTGTGGAGAGAGAACTCATTGATCAAGGAACAGATCTTCGTACCCAGTAGGTGTCAGAGAAAAGTAGAGACAGAAAATATGTGAAGTCATTTGGACCACTGAGGACGGAGAGACAACTTAATATAGACCCAATAATATTTTCAGAAGAAGGTAACGGGTTAAAGAAAGAAAACAATAACAATCGAGGAAACAATGACTCAGAATTTGTTTAGACTAAGGAAAGAAAATCACAAAGAGAAAGTTTTAGATTTGAGAAACACATAATATTTCTATCAAAAAAGCAAAAGCAACAGCCCATATCTAGAAACATGTCATAATGGATTAAAGCGCAACAAAGACAAAGAGGAAGCTTGCATATGAACAGGGTTTTAAAAGCCTAACTGAAAAGGTAGAGGAGACAAAGAGGAAGAGAAAAAGCATTTGGTGCTCGAAAGACTTGTTTTTAAGACGCAGCCCCACCTCATCCAGCCACAGGGCACTCGACTTACCTCTGAACCTTCCTTTCCAATCTGCAAAAGAAATATCCACTCATTGCTAATCCTCAGAGCTTTCCAGGGTGTGTAACAAAGTCTTGTTTGTTAATATGCAGTCAGCAAAAAAATGGCTATTAATATTATTGACAGACCTAATTTCCCCCTGATATTAATTCCTACCATGCCCTTCCTATGCACCCAACCTCAGGAAGATTAATATTTAGATGTATAACACATTGCAGACAACAAATTAAATCTACTGGAAAAACATTAAAGCACCAATTTAGGGCTCCCTCAGTCTCCCAAGAGAAGCAGCAGAGGCCACACCCTCTAGTAGTCTGCACCCCAGAACAACCACAAATTGTTTTCGGGGAGCTACCATGAAATTTTCCATATTGTGCTCTCCCTGCCAAAATTGTCCTAAATTTCAAAGAGTAGAACAAAGCTAAACTGTCAGGGTTCCTGACTTGTGTTTAAGTCAGCTTAAGAAGTCACAACACAAGGTCCCATCACACTTTTCTCCACTGTGGTTTACTTACCACATTTAATTTCTGCAGGATAAAATTTCATTTCCACTTGATTCCAAGCTCCACAAAGGGAGATCTATTATCTGCTTCACCGTTGAACCCACAGGGCTTAGCTAATGGCCTGGGATTAGAAGGGTTAAAGGTTATTCGCTCCACAGGTAGGGAAATGAGACTCCAGGAATAGTATTCACCCCATGTGTGTGAATATATATATATATATATATATATATATATATATATATATATATTGGCATATATAATGATGTTTTTCTAGAGCAGAAAAGGATGCTAGAGATACTTTCATCTTTTCATGGCTTTTCCAGAGGGAACTAAGGAGGTCCTTAATTTGACTCAACTTCCTGGGCTATTATGGTGTGGAAATGAGATTTGAACACAGTACAGCCTTTTCCCAAAGTAATGCCTCCCTTTTATCATCTTGTCTCCATGAACAAGACAGTGGCCATGGATGTTATCTTAATTGGGGTTTGTATTCCTGCACGGACATCCTGACCAAGATGCAAGTTGGTTAGGAAAGGCCGGGCAGTGGTGGCAGCGCCTTTAATCCTGGCACTTGGGAGGCAGAGGCAGGCAGATTTTTAAGTTCGAGACCAACCTGGGTCTACAGAGTGAGTTCCAGGACAGCCAGGGCTATAAAGAGAAACCTTATCTCGAAGAAAAAAAGAAAAAAAGAAAAAAAAAAGTTGGGGAGGAAAAGATGTATTCAACTTACATTTCCACATTGCTGCTTGGAACTCAAGCAGGTCAGGAAGCAGGAGCTGATGCAGGGGCCATGGATGGATGTTACTTACTGGCTTGCTTCCCCCTGGCTTGCTCAGCTTGCTTATAGAACCCAAGACTACCAGCCTGGGGTTGGTACCACCCACAAGGGGCCCTATAGCTGGATCTCATGGAGGCACTTCCCCAACTGAAGTCCTTTCTTTGTGATAACTCCAGTCTCTGTCAAGTTGACACACAAAACCAGCCAGTACAGATGTAAAAAAAAAAAATAGAGCAAATATATAATTCCACGCAGAGAGATATCCAGAACAGGTAATTTTATACAGACAGAGAGGCGGTTGGAAGCCAGAAGAAAAGAGAAATGGGGAGTTACAGCTTTATGGTTTAATTTTATTATTTTTATGAGATTGGTGGAAAAATTCTAGAAATATTGGTATGGTCACACAAGTTTGTGTGTATGCATAATTCTATAAAGTATACAATTAAACTTTCAATTTTATGCTGCACATACACATTTACAACTTAAAAGTGAAAAAAAAAACCTCATGGCTGTGGTCAATCTCTTAATCTTACCTTTCTAGGCAATTTGTGGACTGGGACAAAGTCTTTAATGGACAGTAAAGAAAATGTCATCACCAGGAAGTTATAAACAGCAAGCAGAGACAGCTGTGGAACATAGAGTCATTGGCTTAAAAGTGACAGGTTTCTATTATATCCCATAATTTCTCAGCAGAGTAAAATCTGTGAACTGGTACTGGAAAACGACAGCTCTGTAAGCTACTTAACTTTTCTGGATAGAAAATAAAATAACTATTAAAGCCATAAAAGACACCATATGGCACCCACGAAAGGGGGAAACAGATCATTTTTGTGGTCATTTCTTCAAGGAACAATTAGTTCTCTATTCTCCTACGGATAAAAAATAATAAAGTGCCATTAAGAAAAAAAAATTCAAAAGTGCCAAGAAGACATATCTGAAACAGAAATAAAGTTGAAAAGATAAATAAAATAAGCATTCCTTGGCTATATTTGGTGGAGTCCTGCAGAGAAAAAAATTCCAACTAGGCAGCATTGAGACATAGTTTATTAATGCAGTTTCCCCCACAGCAGGACACAGAAAGAGAAACTGGTAAAACAGTCGCATTAAAAAATTATGACTCTTGCATCTGATCTTTATGAACACACAGAAAAGAAACTGTCCTCCTGAGCCATCCTTGGGCTTTCTTTAGGTAGAGACGCAAAGAGTTATTGTTTTTGTGTTTTTCGTTTTTATCCACAGCATTATTTACTCACACATGCTTAGAGCAGACTAAGTTACCGCCTACATTTGGAAGTGTTTACGAAGAGACCCTTCGGAAGAAGCTGACTGGATGCTTCTCTCAACTGCATTGTGAACGAAGCCTTATACTCTTCTCTTTAGTCTACAAAATTGAGATCTGTTTGTATTCCCTTTGGGGGGGGCAAAGGCAGTGGGTTATAAACTGGTTGTAGATGAAATTTCCCCAGAGTTTGAGAGCTGGGAGGGAGCACAGTATGACAATGTTTTGTATTGTATCTCTCTGATCAGTTAGGAAACCAATTTAGGGCTGCGGTTAATATTTGGAAGTAGAGGAAGAAGACGCAGCACAACTGAACAAAGCACCGAAGATGTGTCACAAGTACTGCTTGAGGAGACTTTTGTTTCGTGTGTGTGTGTGTGTGTGTGTGTGTGTGTGTGTGTATGTGTGTATGTATGTATGTGTGTGTGTGTGTGTGTGGGCACTCGTGTGCATGTGTCTGTCCATCCACCCGTCTATCTGTCTGCCTGCCCTGGGTCACAATGTAAAGTATGTCATCCTGTGATCCTGGAAACTAACAGCCTCATCAAGCATCTTCTTCCTCATATGAGATCTGGAGCCAGAGAGAGGAGATGGATGACTAGAAGGATAGCTAGAAGGAGCCTGGATCTTTTGACTCCCAGAATCCTTTCCATTAAATTCTATCCATTAACCTATGCTTGGAGATGATTTGTTTCTATAAGCATTGGCTGTCAACTCGACAGGATCTAGAGTCATGCAGGACACAAATTTCGGTGTCCTGTTTGTGAAGATGTTTCCAGATTGGGTTGAAGAGGGAAGATCGACCCCTAAGTGTGGACAGCATGGCTCTGTGGCCCGAGATTCAGGACTAGCTAGAAAGGAGAAAGGACTCGGATACCAGATGCATCTGTCTCTGCTTCCTGACTGCCTTACACGGCTGCTGCTGTCTTCTCTTCCACCTCACACTGCCATCTAACATTGTGGGTCAAAGAAGCCCTCCCTCCCTTAAGTGGCCTTGGTAGCGGAGTTTTTATGTTACCTCAGCATCTGATGTGCCGTTCCTTCCGGGGGTAATTCTGGCACTTCCAGAGCCACTGGGGGCTTTCCTCCCTTCTGGTCCGTCCTTTTCGTCTTTCTACTATTTAGGATCAGTGGTTGCGTGGGGTGAAGCAGCCCATGGTGGAGCAAAGCCCCACCCAAGGTCAGATGATCCATGACTCATGAATAGCTTCTGGTATCTGAGGAGCCTACAAAATTCCACAGCTCATTGCTCCCTGAAACTGACAGGCCACATGAAAAATAGAACTAGTCTCCCTGTAAGAAAGAGGGGGGCACCTATGCTCCCTCTACCACAGAGGACATCTTCAAAAATAGATGCCCTAGTGTGGCGGCCGTGAGCTCTAGGTATCTCTTACCAGACTCACACACTCCTCCAGCCTGTAGAAAGTGTTCTTATAACCACACTCCCAGGATCATGGGAGGACCCTGCCTGGCATTCAGAGTGTCTCGGGTTTTGACTTCGCCGAGGAATGCTATGCCGCTTTAATAAATGCCCACTGTGGTCCCTGAGTGCCAGGTATTCTTCTGAGAATCTCGTCAATATTTACTCCTTTAGACGGCCCACACTCACACCATCAGCCTCTGGGTGTCAGGGGGTCTTTCCTAGATATAGTTGTAGGAAGAAGGCTAAGCAGTGTCAAGATGTGCTAAAATCCTTTGTTTTTCTTTCTGATTGGAAGGCAGGAGGGTTGCATACTTAATAGAGTTTAGAACTATGTCACCAACAGAGTGAATTAATCAACAGTCAAACCCAAGGAGGAAGGTCAACTGCCTACTTTCTCTTGGCAGAGGAGACTGGGAAGAGGATTGTTCTTGCAAAGATTCATCACTTTTTGATGCTTTCCAGAAGTGGTGATGGATTTGCAATGAGCCATCTCTCTTGCCTCTTTTTTTTTTTTTTTTTCTTTTCTAATCTCTCTCCTGTATTTCAGTCCAGCTGCCTTGGTATACGAGATGTGCTGGTTTCTGGAAACAGACACTTAAAACCATGTGGAGATCAAACCTGTGCCCTTGGCTGACTGAATCAATGTTTTACATAGTGCCAGAAGAGGGTCCTCAACAAACACTTTGTTGAGTTAATTTATCGCCACAAGTCAAGACTGATCTTGACCTTAGAATCAGCTAGCTTTGGCTTTGATAGAAGTAGAAGTTCCCTGGAGCACAAGGGAAGATTATTTTTTCCTTAAAGAGAAATATGAATTAAGGAACTTTTTTGCATGCCTCTTATGTGCATGTTTTATATGTTAACATTTAAATCCCATAGTACACTGATTGAATCTCCATTTCACAGATGAGGGAGCGAAGTTAAATGGTGTGCTGAAGGTACATATGTGAGGGACAGAATTCAAGATTATAGTCTCTGCAGAAGCCATTACCTTTTTCCAAGTCATCCCCAGTTTATTTGTTTTTTTTTTTTTTTTTTTTTTTTTTTTGAGACAGGGTTTCTCTGTGTAGTCCTGGCTGTCCTGGAGCTCACTCTGAAGACCAGGCTGGCCTCGAACTCAGAAATCCGCCTGCCTCTGCCTCCCAAGTGCTGGGATTACAGGCGTGCGCCACCACGCCCGGCTCATCCCCAGTTTAAAAAATGAGCTGTCCCACAGCACGAGCTTAACGAATCTTCCCATGCCCCATGACTAGCCACAAGGAATACCAACGGTTAAAGCCCTTTGTCTATAATTATGCCTTGGTTCCTTTAACAACGCTACCATGTAATTAAACCAATTTTGCCAACGGGCAGATATGCTTCACTGGAGACTCTGAGAGGAGCCCTTTACATTATGCTCTGTTTCCTGTTCATGTTACCCATGGTCAAGTCTGGGCTTGGAGCTGAAGCACAGGAAGAATGTCTAGAATGCTGTTGGCCCAGAACTTGCACACGCCCAAGGAGGCTGTAACCGGGCAGGGCGCAGTTCCTGTGCAGCCGGCGAAACTTATTTCTCCTCGTTGCTCCCCTCAAGGAAATGTGCTGAGGGGAGAACATGCCAGTGGCCTGCTATCTACCCTCCTCTTGGAGCAGCCTCCATTAACTTCCACAGCAAATCTCACAGTTATTAATCATCGGAAATGAAAAATGTCTCTTTTTCAAAAGTGTAATTATCAGAGGTCTCACCGTGTCTAGAAAGAAGATGTATTTGCCATTATCAGCACATTCTGTATTTAGTCTCTGAAAAAAAAATTGGCTTATACCACACAGTTTGTGCACTGCACATGTATTTTTTCTTAAAGCCAGACTAAGGCTCTGGAAACATAAGGAGAGCATTAAATAGTTAAATTGCATACTATGTTATAGTGCTGAGTGAGAAGGGGAACCCACAGAGACTTAATACTTTCCTACATCCATAAAACTCTAGGTTTGCAAATACAAGTCAAATAAAAAGCTATTAGGGTTGTAACAAAGAGAGTTGCTTGGATTAAAGATTATTAAATGAAAAGGTAATGGGCAAGATCACTTGGGCCCAGACACCAATCCAAATTTCCTAAATTTTAAGTTTCCCAAAGTCCACAATGTAAATGTCATGTACTAAAGTACTCACTGTACCCTTCCTGGTCCCAGTGGCTGCCTTGAGAGGACATGCATGCAGTTGTTACTAACTAACCCCCAAAGCAGCCCAACCTCCACAGAGCACCGGAGGCGTCCAGATGTTGGAGATTATGATCTCTTGAATGCAGGGAAATGTATGCCAGAGATTAAAAGGCAGAATTAATTTATAACACTCTCTACCTGTTTGCAATCTGTGCTCAGCTTATTATCTGCACACATTGTGTTTCACCGCAATTACAAGGTTGGAAATAACCCCCCCCCCCGCACGTGACCACTGCCGTTAAGTTTAAAAGGGGGCATTTGTCATGCTTTAGTCTGCACATCTGGTTCTATCATATTTACCACATGATTAATATAGGAACATATTACAGCGAAACCCTTTCATATCAGTTTTATTTGCTAGGAAATGAGGCACTCTTCTTTCATCTCTTCCTGTTCTGTCTCTCCCTGTCTAGGCTGAACTCAGATTTCTAGCCCTAAGGTCCATTTGAGGGAAGACGGGGAGCCTGCTTTTGCCTTTGTTCAACCCCCAGCCCCAACCACAAAGGGGGTGGATCCGCATCCTTTGTCTTACAAAGCTCACTCACTAGCCAGGGAGAACTCAACCCTTTTTTTTCCAAAAGGAGATGAGATCAGAACCCTCAATTAAATCAAACCTCATGAATTAAGTTCTAAATCTTAAACTCCCTTTTATTGAAATATAAGTTTGTTTAGTCTATTTACACCACAATTTATGCACATATATACATAGAAGGCAAATTCTGTCAAATAAAAAAAGTTTTCTTACTACAAAATTAAAATTAAAAAAGTAAAGTGCATGAAACTGATTTCTTTTTCCTTCTGGTGAAGATCATCATTGTCAATTTTGGTCAATTGGGAGACAGCAAGGAAGAAAATTCATTATTGACTTTGCTTACAACTAGCCCCGAATTCATAGCCTTCAGGCCAAAATGACAGGAGTTCAGGAATGGGTCAGACAAACTGTCAGGGTCTGCAGGGCTCCCAGGGGCGGGACGTCTTGCTCTTTGTCCTATCCAGAGCTGTCCCTCAGCTTGGAACAGTTATCTCACCATCGCGCACTGGAACAAAGGGCGAACACAGGAAGGGGGCTCCACCAGCTCTTGTCACAGCCTGCTCTGGGGCCACCAGCGCTGTGTTTAGTAGGAAATAGAAGAATTAGCTCAAAACGGAAGTTTTCCTTTCGGGGAAGGGGTCGGGGTCGGGGGTGGGGAGGTGGGGGGAAGCGACAAAAATGGACTGCATCTCCCAAAGAGACTGCCATTCCGGGGACAAACCCAAGCAGCCAGTTTCTTCGGATCCAATCTCCACACAAGCACAGAATTCTTTTTATAAGCTAGGTGGAGGGAATGTTACACTTCTCGCCTCGGTGAGTTTGCCCTTCCAGAACTTGGAAAGGAAACAGCCAGGCATGAAAACAAAGGGGCAAGTGGGTAACACACAAGTTTTTAGACAGCTTGGCGATCAGACCATTGGGTGGGCGTTGGCCGATTGGTCGTATCCCGTGGCAGAGAAGACAACCCAAACCCCCATTATTCATAGCCCAGTCCCTCTCTTCCTCGGAGTGTCATTAAGTCCCCGGGCCGGCGGCCGTACTTGGCCTTGCAGTGCAAAATGTGTTTGGCGAGGAAGTCAAGGCGGCGCTGTAGCAGCTGAGCGTGGGGGTCTGAGAGCTCCGCCAGCTCTGGGAAACGCGGTTCGTGGCGACTGTAGAGGCGCAGCAGCCGGGCTGCCGCGTCCTGACCCCGGTGTAGCTCCAAGACGCGCCTAGCAGTCCGCTCTCGGAATACACACACCGACTGTAGCAGAGGTTCGTTATACTTGTCCCACATGCCGGCTACCCGGTAGCCGTGCACCAAGCCCGCCTCATTGTCCAGAAAGACCAACGCCCCTCCTGGTCCTCGGTGCAGGTTGCTAGTAGCGCGGTGCATAACGCGTGGGTCCCACTGTAAGCTGAAGAGGTTGCTCACAAGCCGGTCGAAGTTGGCCGTCAGGTAATCGAAGAGGATCAGATCGGTCCATTGTACCAGGTCCACCAGCTCCGCCTGGCTGAGGTTGGTCAGCTCGCCCCCGGCGTCGCGCAGGGGACGCAGACGTCCGTCCTCTGATCGCCAGGGCTCGGGCACCACCACGTCGGTGAGGTTAGGCAGCCAGCGCGTCAGGCTCACCACGCTGCCCTCGGTCCAGTGCGCGGTGCGCAGCTCCTCCTGCACCTGCACCCACTGCGCGCTCCGAGCCTCCACCCGAGCCAGTGCCAGCGGCGGCACGTGGCGCTGGAGGCCCAGCAGGCGCGCAAGGTAGTAGGACAGGGCCTCGCCCAGTATCTGCTCTGGGTTGATGCCGTAGCGTACACAGGCACGGGTGCCGTCGGCAAAGCGGGCTAGGCGGTTGGAACTGCGTCCGCAGCCCCCGCGATCCAGAGCCACCACCCGAGCACCCCGTGCCACCTCCAGCCAAGCTGCTGCTTGGGCTTCGGAAAAGCCTCGGGGCACCTGCTCCTCCAGGCCGCGGCTCCAGAAGACGCCCCCGTGCACCGCCCTGCGCTCTGCTGGCCGGGACAGCCCGGAGGGCAAGTGCCGCCCGCGGTCGTCCCGGTGTCTCCCAGGCGGGTTATCCGCGCCGGCCGCCAGGGTGAGCAGCGCCCGGAAAGTTTTCAGGGAGCCGCCGCGGGCGTCCCACACTAGGGGCGGGGGCAGAGGGAATCGCGGTTCGGGCGCGGGGCCGCCACTCCGGATCGGATGCCGAGGGAGTCGATCTTCGGGCGGCCGAGAGGCTGGCAGCTCGGTCCGTGGTGGCAGGAGCCCTCCCCACAGCGTCAGCAGCGAGCCCAAAGCCAGCAGCCAGAGCCCCGCGGCGGCGGCGGCGGTGGCTGCGCCCCGCATCTTCCGCCTCATGCTCCTGCTGGCGCGCTGGTGCCACCGCCGCCGCTTCAAGCCAAGCCCGGGAGCCCGGGTGCGGGCGGCGAGGCGGGCCCGGCTGCTAGCTGGCTCCGGGGCTTCGGGTGTCGGAGCCCCATCGCGGCCGCAGAGCGCTGCGGGGCTCTGGCCAGCGCTCTGCCCCGGCGCTGGGAACTCGGCTCGCCGTGGCTTCCCAGCTGCTTTTGTATTTCGCTGTGAGACCCTCCGGCGGGCGCGATTCACAGGCGCCCGGACCACGTGGGAGCGAGGGGGATCCCCCTCCCCCTCCTCTGCCGCCTCTCCCCGCCCCCCACTCCCCCGCCCCTTCCCTTCCTCTTCCCCTTAAAGCGGCAACCGATCCTTCCAGGAGCGAGAGGTGGCCCCACGCTCTGTCCGGGACTTCGGGGCGGGGAGGAAGCTGGACTGGCGGCACCGGTGCGGGGGCAGGAACAGAGACCAAATTTAGGGCTTGGAGGTAGCAGCGTGTCTGCTGCTTTTGTAGGAGTGGGATGATTCCCCTAGTAGCCTCGTTTGGACTGTGTTTGATCCGAAAACTTGAGACAGACACCCCCCCCTACACACACACACACACACACACACACACACACACCTCACTACAGGCAAGGGTCAGGGTGGGTCCTTTTGCTACCTCACTTGGTGTGATTCACGCTGGCTTATGTAAATTCCCGGGAATGTGGAGCCCTAGAGGATGTGACTCCAGCGGGGAGAGGAACCATCTGTAGCCAATGACTTTGAACCCATAACCCCACTCCAGAGCAAGCTTCCCAGTATGGATCATTGCAGGCTTGAGAGCAATGAGGTTAACTTCTGTGCCTTTTCTCAGGGATGCTGGGAATTAAACCTTGCTGTGCAAGTCGGACATCCAAAGCCAGATTTCCTGGTCGTGTGCCACTTGGCTTTCCCTTTTTAAAAAAAGTTCAGTATATAGAGCTAGGGATATATAGATAGATATAAACACTTATTGCCGACATTCTCACCTTGTTTTTAAATTGTCATTTAATCAGTCACTTTATTCCCATTTAAGATTTTCACCCAAACAAAGGAAAACAAACAACAATTGGTTTACTAGTTTAGTGTAAAGGAAAAAGGACTAGTGGGAAGCGGGGCAGTGAAGAAAAACCAAACCAACATACCATAAAAACATACCGATGCATCTTCGTCCAGACTTTCTTGGATTTAATTTACCAGAAAATCACTTGGAAACAAACTGGCTCTTTCCTTTCCCTTCTTGTAGTCCATATCCAAAATCGGAGATTCTTAGTCATAAGATCGGGGCTGTGAGGGGTCCTGAGAGCCAGAGCTGGCACTGCCAGGGAACTGCCCCCCAGGACCTGTGCACGGCAGGCAGGTTCTCTGCTGGCTACGCCACGAGCCCTCCAGCCAGAGTTTGAAATCGGTTTCTTTCACATTGTGTTTTTGCCCCTCTCCGTGGGCAACACATGAGAGGTTTCAGCTGTGCTACATCTGCCTGGACTGTGCATATTTATTCTGGAGTGATAGGGTAGACAATGTAATGTTTGTGACAGAGCAGAAACAATAACCCTCCAAAACATGACTGACCCAAGACATACACTTTCACGGATTTCTTTCCTACTGGGGCAGTGTGTGCTGCCTGAAGTGTGGGTCATTCCTGAATGTGTTCCTAACCACGGGCCTTTTAATAGCTCTTATCTGATAAAAGGATTACAGTGCCTCCTATATAAATCCAGTACTATATATTAATTCATTAAAAAGTATTTTTTTCTTGCCTTGTGCTTCCCCCTGGTCTTTCCCTAGAGAGCAGGGACTGTCTTATCAAATTTTTATTTCATTTACCAGCTAATACAGTACATTACATGAAATAAGCACTGAATTCATTGAATTTAATTTTTGTCTTTTGGTGTAACTTTTGGGTATTTTGTTTTGTCCTTTTTTTGTTTTGTTTTGTTTTGTTTTGTTGTTTTGTTTTTTTCCCCCTGCATTGGGTTCAGTGCAGGCAAACTGTAAGCAAGATCTCCACCTTGTGGGCACAATCAGAATATCCTCTAATTAGAGAACTACATTCTATAGTGGTGATTAATACTAAATGCCACCGTGGGCCAAGTTATGTCCTGAGGGCAATGGGGCGATTCAGAGTGCTTGGTGGCTCCGTGGTTTTGGCTTTCAGCAGAATCTGTAAATGTGGAACTTCCAGTGACCCATCATGGTACACTGTGTGGCGAGTTCTCTTGCCCACTGTTTAATAGTGGCCAGGGCACAAAGCACTGAGTATCCAGTATCGACCATCCAAGTAGCATCATCAAGTTTGTTTGTTTAAATATCTCACTGCTACAGGATACAAAGAAACTTTTCTCTCAAGTTCTTAAAAGGAAAAAAAAATTGGTGAGGGAATGAGTGTGAGGGATGCAAGATTAGTAGCTTGGGAAAGCCACCCCAAATTCCAGACTCTCGTACTGATGAAAGGGTATGTGAAGACCAGGCTAAGATCTTACATCTCAGATGATGAGTGGACTGAGTTGAGCCCCAGGACTGGACTTAACCCCAGGCCCCTCTTTACCAGGATGAGATGTAGGAAGAAAACCCTTAATAGTCAAAATGCAGAATTGCAGAAACACAGGAATAAGCTAGAGAACGCACACAGGCAGACAGACAGACAGACACACACACACACACACACACACACACACCCTGCAGAGTGGAATACGGTTTGATTTATAGTGACATTTGATTATTTTAGACAGTGTTTATAGAACCTGCCTCTGCTTTCCTGTTAGCTGACTGCCCTCCTAGCTCCTTAGATTTGACACCTGAGGACAGCAAGCACCCCTGCTTTCCCTGGGGCTCTGGGACAGGGACACAGCATCTCTTTTGACTTTTGGCAGTTGCTTAGGGATGAGGTGCCACTTACCTATCCACAAATGAGAACCTATTTTCTCTTTTAAGAGTTTCTTAATACTCCTTAAGCTTAGACCTCCAATATATTCAAAATTGCCTGCAGGCCTGTGTGAGCAATGATCAGGCCCACAGAACCACACTTTCTGGGCAACATAGAAAAGGTGGGGTGAGCCCTGGGGGCCAAGAATGAGGCTCGACGTTAGAAAGCTTTCTGAGTCTGGCTTTCCATTTTCTGGCTTGTTCCTCGGGCTAGTTTATATCTTCCACGCATTTCAGTTTCTCAACTTGAGAAATGTGGATAATAAATCGCACCAAACTTACAGGTTGTATGCAGCTCAGGTGAAATATTAGCAGTAACCATAACAACGGCATTAGCAGGCTCTTACTAAGTCCTTACTTCTGGGCGTGGTGTGGGACTCAGCCCAGTATGGGCTTTATTAATCCATGTAGCCCCCCCCCCAGCAAATATTTTCATTGTCCTCATTGTAGAGATGGCAAAACAGAAGCATAGCCAGGAAGCTACTGGCCTGAGGTCACACGGCTGCCAGGTGACAGAACAGAGGCTCTGGCACCTTTTGTGAATTATAAATGGTGGAGGCAATGTCAAATATAAAAAATGGTTGCGTTAGATCAAAGATTCAACTCAAAGTAAGTTTTCTTTGGAGCATGCTTTGGGGTTCCTACTGAGTGGAATGGTGAAGGGTCTCGCTCTGTAGTAATGGCCGTAGTCCTGACCTCGGTGTGTACCTCGAGCTCTTCTTTAGTTGTGTCTTCTTTTTCTCAGTGGCCATGAGGTCAGGCATTCATCCCGCGCCTGGCTTCAGTGACCCTCCAGGCAGCTTCCGGAAACCCGTTCTTTGCTGCCTCTCCACCTGGCCTCCTTCGTTCTGATCTTTGCCGGATTTTCTGCTGAGTTACATATTCTTCTGGAAGACAGAGATGCCCAAGTGCACTTTTTTTTTTTTTGATGTTTCAACAAAAAGTAAGAGAAAATGTGGTGGTGCACACAAGTCGTTCCCTCTCCTGGAAGTGGAGGCACGACTGTAAGTTTGAGGCCAGCCTGGGTCACATGGTGAGGCCCTGTCTTAATAATAAAGCGAGACCCTCCAAAATAAACAGATAGAAGAGAGGGAAAAGGGCACCCTCAAAGCTTACTCTGATTCCAAAAAGATTTTATGACTCCAATATTGGCCAATACTGCGGACCTTACGCAGCTTTCTAACTCGAGACTAACAATTCCATTGCTTGGGTTGTTATGGGCTAGGTGGCTGCATTCCCTCCAGGTGTATGTATTGAATTCTCAACCCCAATGACATTGTATTAGCTGCAGGGCCCTCTGGAAAGTCATTGGATCATAAAAGTCATTATCTCCTCATGAATGAAATTAATGGCTTTGTAAAAAGACTCCATAGCTAGTGCTCTTTTGGTCATACAAAGACCCAGTCAGAAAATTACTGGGTATGAACCTGTAATAGTGCCTTCACAAGACACAAACTCTCACGTACCTTGCCCTCTGACTCCTCAGACTTCAGAAGTGTGATGAATATGATTTGCTCTTTGAGCTACATTGGCTGTGATACTTTGTTTTAACAGCTCAAACAGAAGACAGTCTTCTCCATTTTCTCCCAGGTGGGCACAGCAACTTTGTATCTGGGGGTCGCTCTCCCTGTCTGGCTATATGGCCATGATGTGTGTCTTTCAAGAATCACTTAGCTGTGGCTGGAGAGTTATCTCAGTCTGTGAAAGTCACATAAGAGCCAGGTATGGTGGCATGTGCCTGTAAACTTAGTGCGGTGTCATGGAGACTGGCAGGTTTGGACCCCACTGACCAGCCAGCCCAGTGAAAATGACAAACTCCAGGGTAAATAAGAGAACTTGTCTGGAAAATAAAGTGGAGAAGGATAAAAGACAGCAACCTGTACTTCCTCCACTGACACACACACACACACACACACACACACACATTGCTTAGCCAATCTCATTCTCGTGTGTATGGCTGTCATAGGCAGTCCTTGTCCAGAAGGATTATCTCACAAGTGCTCCAGAGGATGCTTGCAGCCTTGCTATATAGTATTGAATCCTCCACTTCCCTTTACTTCCATGTGTGCTTGGCTGGATTGCCACACAGCTTACCCGTTTTTATACCCTCCTCAGCATTTACTGATTTACTCATGAGTTTTGAGCTCCTCATTAAGAAAGAGTATCATACTCCTGTGATGATCAGTCTGGTAATAGAACGGTTGTCAGGTGGGCAGCCTATACTGCACGGGTATCCTGGGCTAAAGTATAACTCATATCCAGAGTACGAGATTTCGTACAGCTCACCAGCGTGATGTTCTTTCTGCCTAACTGTAGGTCCGGCAAGGATGTAGGGGTTCAGGATGATTGCCTGAACCCTGTGAAACTGTGAGGTAAGAGACCTCCTCCCTCCTGCCCCCTCCCCCAACCCTCATCAAATGGGTCCCTCAGATACTTGGGTCACAGCCTTGGATTCAGATGTGGAGACAGGCACGCGAGACAGGCATCCTGTAGGGGAAAGGTGGCTCAAGTCCACACCTTTTAGCAGAGGGGAAAGATGGGAGGGACCAGAGTTCCTGGTTTCCATTTGCCTCCGTTCATTGGCACATGACCACTCTTTCCTGGACTTCCCTGGGAATTTGCTTTGAGTTGGAATTGTTTACAAGTTGGGGCTTCTCTAGGCTATGTGCCCTTACAGGAGAGCATGCAGACCCGCGAGGGGGACAGACATAGAAGCATCCTGATCACGGACAGACTGCTGGGGCGGCTGTGCTTTTGTTCTTCGGGAGTACAGCCAGGCTGTCTTGTGTGCAATAGCTGTCCCACCTAAGGAAAAGCGCCTTCCCTCTCTGGGCTTCTTAACTCATCCGTGAAGAGACGATAACCATTCAGTGCTTCATTACCGCGTAGATGAGACGTGCCTTCCACATCTAGTAATTGCTCAATACATTTTTATTGCCTGCTATCGCGATCTTGGGACTTTATTTAGAAAGAACATTGGAGCACAGAACGGGGAGCAACTGACCCTGGCAGGGAATCCAGGAAGGCTTCCTGAAGAGGCAGAGAATCCAGGAAGGCTTCCCTGAAGAGGCAGATGTTAAGATGGGCCGGCCTTGGAGAGCACAGTAAGAATTACAAGTCTGATGGAGGGGTAGCGGGCAACAGAGAGGGCACCAGGTGAGCACAGCAGCCAGGTCCCCGAGAGTTCATCCCCACACCTTTCACGCACTCCATTTCTTCATCCTTGAAAGCATTTGAGTGAGTGAGTTTGCTTAATCCCCTTGTGACGGAGAGGCGTAGATGAGAACTTCCCCATGCCTCCACCCACACTCCTGGACTGCCCCAACCCACCTTGAAGAATTTAATTAACGAACATTTTCTGCTAGACATGCACCCGTTCCCAGCTTTGTTGGTTTTGGTCCTCGTGGTTGCCCGGAGCTTTACCCAGCATGCAATTAGTGATTCCGCACCTCTCCAGCCTCCCCAGGCCGGCGTCTCATCAGTCACATAGACGCCCGAAGCTTAATTAGGCTTGTAAAGCTTTCTGATTTCCTCCGATGAAAGGTGGCCCAGGAGTAGCAGGTTTTATTTTGGTGGCTCCTGCCAAGTGTTATTATAAATAGGACTTAGTGCGATGTGGCTGAGCTCTTAGGGTGATAATGTGTCAAGACCAATCGAGGCTGTGGAGAGCAGAGATATTATCATAATGGTTCCATCATCTGCGGTGGGTGTTAATGGAAGTGGACGTGATCGGGGGAAGGAAGGACTGCAGGCAGCAGCGCCGGGACAGAAGCAACTGCAAGTGAAATATCGCAGCCCCTGGGATCTCCATCATCATCATTAACTCTATTAGCCTCGGAGCTATTCTTCTGCCATCTCTCCTAGATCGGGCTTGGCTCAAATAAAAAATGGATGCTTTAACTTCAAATGAAAATATATTCCTTTGCTGCTTTTTAAAACCCATTTATGTTAAAGTGATGGCCAGCAGGTAGTAATTTATAACTGGGGCTCACCGCAATGCAGGAGACTAGTCCTGAGCAGCGCCAGTGGGAGAGTGAGGGACTCTGGACCCAAGAAAGAATGGTGTCTCTGGACTACAAAGCTGCCGGCAGGGAGATGGGAGGGGACACAAGGCCCGGAGGGTCCTTGCCTGGAGGAGGGGATAGTGAACACAGAGCCGCTTCCTGTCTCCACAAAGAGATTGGGTCCAGTTCCCTCTGTGATGCAGCCCTAGTTGAGAATGCACCAGCTCCCTCAGCTCCAGACTTTGGCTGAGAACCGTTTTGTGCCTCCTGGGGTAATGATATCAGTGATCGTGACAGTGGTATGAACTGGTTGCCACCTGCAGCTTCTCTGTATCCGAAGCCCTATCTGAGCTGGAGGAAGCCGCAGACTTCCTCCCAGCCTGTAGCGTCTCTAGAACTTTGTCTTCTCAAGCTTGTCTCTTTGGGTCTCCTTCCTGCATCCAACACAGGTTTCTTTTTCTTTGTTTGACTTTACATGACCTATTTACTTTTACTTTGCATATATTGGCATTTTGCCTACAAGTATGCCTGCCTGCACATATGAAGGAGGTGGACCCCTAGAACTGGAGTTACGGACAGTTGTGAGCTGCCACGTGGGTACTGGAAATTGAATCGGGCTCCTCTGGAAGAGCAGCCAGTGTTCTTAACTGCCAAGCGGTCTCATTTTGTTTTATTTATTTTTAAAATCATGTACCTGTCCTCTGTCTCCCTGTCTCCGTGTCTCTCTGTTCTTTGTCTCTGTCTCTCTGTCTCTGTCTCTATCTGTCTCTGTCTCTGTCTCTCTGTCTCTGTCTCTATCTGTCTCTGTCTCTGTCTCTCTGTCTCTGTCTCTATCTGTCTCTGTCTCTCTGTCTCTGTCTCCCTGTTTCTCTCTCTCTCTCTCTCTCTCTCTCTCTCTCTCTCTCTCTCTCTCTCTCTCTCTGCCACAAGGAGTTGGACCTCTTGTTCACTAAGTGGGTCTCAGGGATTGAACTCGAGACATCAGGCTTGTTGGCAGATGCCTTTACCTGCTCAGCTACCTCAGAGGTCCAGTTGTGAAGTCCTGTAACCAGCCCCTTTCTCTCATGTATCAGCAGTTCGATGAGTTTCCCAGAGTTCTGAGGGGCTTGTCACCTCACCCCACCCTCTCCATGTGGCCTCCTCTCCTCTCTTTTCTCCTTTCTTCTTTGTGGAGAAAGGAGACATTTCCCTTCTCCATCCTGTAGAACCTGTTCCCTTGGCCCACTTCTCCTTCTCAGCGTCTAATCCAGCTTGCTCCAGGTGTAGAATTGGGGAGCCCAAGAGAGTTGCTCTGGTGGACAAAATCTAATACTTTCAGTATGTGTACTCCCTACCAGAGGATGCTGAGAACCTTTCTACTCATTTCATCTTTAAAACCTGCTTCTAGTTGCCTTATAATTGGTGGGAAAATGGGGGAACTAGGCTTGGCTTCCAAGACTGCTACTATGAGACAAAGGAGAAGCCTGTCCGCAGTCTCCTGAAAGGCACAAGATCCGTTATTCACAACACTGGTTGAACATCGCTAATCCGAAAATCCCAAATTCGAAATGCTACAACGCCTCAAACATTTTTGAGTGCAGACATGACATCATAGATGAAAAATTCCACACCTGGCCTCATGTGATGGGATGCAGTCAAAACACAGGTGCATAAGCTGCCTTCAGGCTAAGCATAGGCAGCGTATATGAACATTCGTAAGTGAATTTTGTGTTTAGGCTGGGGCTGGGGTGGGAATTCCCACGACATCTCCTGATAGATATAGTCAGGTTCTAAAATCCACAATGTTGAACATCTGAAAGAAATACAGTTTGGATAAAGGGTACAGTACACAGCCTGTATGGCTCCGGATTCTGGGGCTCAGAAGCTCTCCATTGTCTCTTGCAAACTTGTCTTAGGTTGGTGCTTTGCACTCTGAATCTCTCCTCTCTGTTAAGGGCTGGAGCCCAGGACTGCTCACAGGAGATGAGCCACAAGGAAGGTGCGCTTCTGGGATTTCTAGCTTATGAATGGTTTCAGAATGGCTGACTAAGAAAGTAGACAGACTGATCGCCGTGAGGGGAGCCCCATCTCTGTCTTGGACCCACACTGGTCTTGGCAAGGATGGAACTGGCTGTCAGTTCCCTTGTGGTTTCGACCTCCTCTCCCCTGGGGCCAACACAGAAAAGGTGTCCCAGTGGGGCTGGGCCATGTTTGCTGTGACACTGAGACTAGCTTTGGAGTATCTCCAGCTGCCTTTCATCTCTCCAAAGGAAAAAGGAAGAAAGAAACCATGGAGGCCATTTCCTGCGGAGATTAAAGACTAGCTATGAGTCTAGGGACACCTGCCCTAAGCAAGAGCAGAATAGTTGGGGAATTATTATAATGGTTATTCATATGGTTCTCATATGGTACATTAGTATATATTCATATTATAGGGATTCTAGCCAGCCCAAGCATGGTAAACATGTCTCCGGCAGGTCTTACCCTTCTCCCTGATTCTCTTCTTTGTTAAAAGCCTTTAGATCGCATTCCTAAAACTGGCCGTTTCCAAGTCTGTTCCCTCATTTGGCCATTTCCTCCTCCTGAGGCTGACTATCAAAGTCCTGAAGTCTAGCAATCGAAAGTCCTCTCTCCATTGGCCGCCATAATTAACATGCCCAATTAAAATTAGACAATTCTCCCCAGCACAGGATTTCCCCTTTTACCTTTATAAACTGCCATTTTCCTATGGGCCATCTCCTCTCTATCTAGAGGTAGCTCTCTCTTCCCCAGGACAGAAATTCTTTCTCCCCTCCCTTGTTTTCTTCCCCTTCTCCCTGTCTTCTGTCTCCTGTCTTTGCCTCTTGTTCCCTGCCCTGTGTCTCTCTGAGGCAAAGAAATCTCCTTTGTGCTAAGAGGTTGGTCTCCGAGTGTCTTTTTCCAGTATAGGTCACTCTACATATAATTCACATTCAGCTTTCTTACTCTGGCTGAAGTTTCAACCTGACGAGGTAGGGTACCAAGGCGAGGTGAGTGACGGCTTTTGATGAAGAGAAGGGCAGCCTTCAGGGAGATGCGAGGCAAGTCCTGGGTTCATGGCTAGTTTCCAGCAATCCTGAAACAGGAGTGCATTTTACCTGACTCCCACCTCAGCGGTGATGACTCCCCACCCCCTCCCCAGCCCTCAGGGAATTTGCTCATTGCTGCTCACATCTGCACCCTCTGTCACCTCAGGGTTTCCATGGTCTCAAGTCCTTACTGTCATCTGCAGGCAAACTACATGTGTATGGTTCATGTATGCACAACCTCCATAAACGTGTCAGTAAATGAGGACAGAAAAAGAAACCTGAGAATCACTGAAGAGCTAGAACATTCTAAGCCCCACTCCCATTTGATATACTCCCTGTCTTGCTTTTCAGGTAAGTGTGTGTGTGTGTGTGTGTGTGTGTGTGTGTGTGTGTTGGGTGGTGACACTGAGGGAAAGAGAACATGACTACTTTGAAATCATTTTCTCTGTCTTCCTGTTTCTGTTGGTTACCCCGAGAACTAATCAAAGCAGCCAGAGACAAAGACAACTTATTTTATGAGTGTAATAAAAAGAAAGAGAGAGAGAGAGAAGAAAGAAGGAGAGGAAGAAAAAAAAGAAACAAAACATAAAATGACCTGGAGATGTTCAAAAGGAAATGGTAAAATGCTTCCCTCATTTTCCTGCCGCCATGCTGGATACCCTGGCTCCCACCCGGTGAGAGCAAGCCCACAGATCAGAACATGCTCTGCTCTGCGCCTTTCCTCTTTAGAAGACCTTGGAGTTGGGGGCAATGGTGGATCCTCGTGGTTATACAGGATCTACAAGCCTGCCTGGATGATGCAAGAGTTTTCTCATCTTTGTTTTCTCCTTTCCAAAACGAGACATTCCTGCTTTTTCACAGGAGTATTCTGACTCAAACGAGATTATGGGATTAGAAACAGTATAATATGTGGAGTACTGGCTCCAGAATATGGTGGTTTTAATCAATATTAAAAGCCCCACACCCAGTTACACAGAGAGCTGTTATACTTTAACTGTATACATTTTCATTCTATTTCATAGAGCATTATGCACACATGTGGTGGATGTGTGTGTGTGTGTGTGTGTGTGTGTGTGTGTGTCACTTTGAACACCTGCCTGTGTGTGACTGTACAATGTACAGACACCACAGTGGCATCAACAGAAAGCTATTGCATTGTGGAAGAATCAGAGCCAACAGGCACAGACAAGTGCCGTGTGCTGTGTGAGCATCTGCAAGCAGGAAATTGTTGGGTTTGTTTTTGTTTTGGGGATGGGCTCTCACTAAGTAGCCCAGGCTAGTCTTGAACCTAAGGATCGTTCTTCTTCAGCCTTCTGAATGCTTAGGTGGCGGATGCTGCCGTTGCCATGGAGGCTTTCTATCGAGGGTGTGGCCCTAAGATGTCCCAGTTTACCATTCATTTATGCTTTTACATCACAGGAAGGAGAAATCTGATTGGTCCTCTTGGAGACAAAGAGTTCAGCCTTTGGCAAGTGGCAGAGCAGGCATTGTTGGGGGAAGCTTTGCTTGGGACCATCACTCCCCATGTCTCGCTCCCAACTATCGTGTGTATTTTTTGATTTTCAAGAAAGTGTAACCTTGCATTACTTTGAAAATAATGAAAGCTCTCTGACAGTGAATAAAGCAGGCGGAGGTAGACTGTAAGATCTCAACCAAAAGCATTTGGTCGTCTGCTATGGGGAGCCAATAAAAATTGCAACCAAGCAGCTTGATCCATCATTCGTGTGCTGTGTACTACACGACAGAGTGGCACATCGCCTTGGGCCTGAGCAAACGGTGATGGCTTCCCTCTGCCCTGAAACAGCAACGAGACTCCTTGCAGTAGCAGCAGCCAGCCGACCCAGCATTTCCATACATTTGCTTAGTTCTGACTGACAGTTAATAAAGGCCGTCGTTTGAGACCTTGGTTTGGGCAAAGAAAAGTAAACAGGAGTAGCCCCCCCCTTTTTTTTCTATAGCTAGCTGAGTTCCATGTTGATAAAGCATACAGAAAGTACGAAGAAGATTGCAGTTGGGGGACAAGGGCAGGCCAAGGAGAGCAAACACCCCATCACCCCCAGGGCAGGATGATTTAAGGATTGCCTGGAATAAGCCCAAAGGCAGGCTGCATTTTCTCTGCTGCCTGTTTGTGTTTCCCAGGAAAGAGGAGGCCAGCCAGGGCTGGAGAGGTTGAAGAAGGAGTGAGAAACTGAGAAGTGGGAGCCCGGCCATCTGGGAGGCACTGGGGATGCTTTCACCCTTAGCAATGCTTCCTGGCAACGTCTGCCCACAGAGGACTTGCCTGGAGGCCTCCCCTTCTCAGCCCTAGAGTCCTTCCCAGGGTCAGTAAATCCTCCTTCTGTCTGTCCAACTCATTCCTTGTGATTTGTTTTGCTTGGGGGTGGGCGGGCGGGGGGAATGAAGTTGTGTTGCTGGCAAATGGTGAGAAACTCTGTGTGTGAGGGCAGAGGCATACCCATTTCTGATAACTGAGATAGTTGACTGTCAATCAAAGGTAGGGTTTACTACATGTAAAGGCTCCTTACAAGGACTCCTGGGTGAAGTTATGGCCCCTATGTACAAAAGAGAAAGTAAGATTTAGGCAACTTATGTGAATGCCTCAAGTTGGCATGGCTCTACAGAAGGACAACCAGGTGCCACCCTGGGGCGAGACATTTCCAGGCCATCCATACTAACCTCTGTGTTTTGGAAAACCCATACACAGTGACCCAAAAACCTTGCATCGCTGTCACACATCTCCGGGACCCATCACAGAACTGCCGAACTAAATCTTATAGATTGAGAATTAGGGCTTCCATCCTGTTTCCCTCAAAGCTGTAATAGTCCTGTGACAGCAATGCTGTGGTTTGGATATGAAATGTCGCCCCAGACCCCCCCGCCCACCAAAAGTCCATGTACTGAGGTCTCCTAAGGAGTGCCTGGCTCTCATTCATGGGTAGTCCGATGGTGTGTCTATAACTGAATGAGATCCTGGGAAGTGGTGAGCACTATAGAACTAAGGTTCACATTGGAGGAACTAGGTGTCTTGTGGCCACTTTCGTCCCCTCTCTCCATCTCTTGTCCGCCATCTTTCTGCTACTTGCTCACAGCCACAGTATTTTGCCTCTCTAGGGCCCAGAAACATGGAATCAAATGACCATGGATTAAAAAACGTTTGAAACCAAGAGCAAAAATAAAGCTTTCCTCATTTCAGTTGATTTTCTCAAATATTCCGTCACAGTGACAAAAAAGCAGAACTAGAAAGTGTCATCCTGAGCGAGGTGACCCAATCACAAAAGAACACACATGGTGCGCACTCGCGAATAAGCAAATGTTAGCCCCCAAAAGCTCAAAATAAACAAGTTACAATTCACCCAGCACAGGAAGCTGAAGAAGGAGGAGGACTTAAGTGAGGGTGCTTTGGTTCCTCTGAGAAAGGGAACAAAATACTCACAGGAGCAATAAGGGAGACAATGTGTGCAGCAGAGACTGAAGGAAAGGCCACCCAGAGACTGCCCTACCTGGGGATTCATCCTACAAACAGTTCACCACACCCCGACACTACGACAAGAAGCATATACCAAAAGAAGCTTGCCATGGTGGCCTCTGGAGGGGCCCTGCCAGAGCCTTACAAATACAGAGGCAGAAGCTAGCAACCAGCTATTGGACTGGGTGTGGGGTCCCCAATGGAGGAGCTGGAGGGTGGTCTGGAGGAGCTGAAGGGGGTTGCAGTGCCATGGGAAGAACAATGACTACGGCCACCCAGACACCCCAAGACTCCCAGGGGACTGAACCATCAACTAAGGGGCACACATGGTTCCAGCCCAAAATGTGGCAGAGGAAAGCCTTGTTGGGCATCAGTGGGAGGAATGGTCCTTGGTCAGGTAAAGGCTCAATAGAGGACCCCAAAAAGGGAAACCAAGGTGGGGTGGAGGTGGGAGTGTGTCAGGTGGAGGGGCATATATGTGAGGCAGGGTGTGGGAGGAGGGGTTGAGGGTCTTTGGGGAGGGGGGAAATCGGGAAAGGTTTTACCATTGGCAATGTAAATGAAGACGATATTCAATAAAAAATGCATAATATTAAGTTAAGCCTTTGAGTCTCTCCTCCTTTTATTACTAAATATAAAGTTTTAAATAATTTTTGGAGAATTACCTATGTGAAGTCTGTTGTTAACATGTGGTCAGAAGACCAAAGTACTGTGAAGAGCCTACAGCCCATAACTACGTGCTCAGAAAGGAGAGGAGAGCTATATGGAAAAAAAATATTCCTTCCTTCCTCCTGGTCCCCCCTCTCCCTCTGTCTGTCTGTCTGTCTGTCTGTCTGGTTTTAGATCCTGAATCTACTAAGTAGCCAAGGCTGTCCTTGAACAGTCTCCTACATATACCTCCCAAGGGCTGGGGTTACAGGAGCATGCCACCATGTCCTGTTGAGGCAGTGCTGGGGACTGAACCCTGGGCTTCAGGCATGTTAGTGGAGGAGCATGCCGTGGAATGGCATCTGAGGTTCTAAGGTGGTTTCTTTCCTGCAGCCTCAGACTCAGGGTGTCCTCTTCCCCGGAGGCACTAAAGCAGGACAGGAGATTGAGGGGGCTTTATTAGAATTAAAAATCCTGTGAATTGTGTGCTAACTGCCTCTGGCCATAACAGGAATAAAAATGGCATTGCTTCAGACAATACCATGCACTAATTAAAGCTGCAGAGACAGGAACAACAGAAATACAACAGCAACAAAAATGAGAGTCCTGGGCCTCAGCTCACTCCCCTAGCAGGACGGTTGAATTTAAATTTCCATTATTTTGAGTGAATGGGGCCCCGAGGAATCATATAGGGATGGTATTTTATGTGATTTCAGGAAAGTCTCTCTTGTAGCAAGAGAGCTTTTATGAAACTCTGCTGTGTATTGTTGAAAAATAAAAGTACCAAATACACACATTTCCAGAAAAAGAAAGTCCAGATACATACCTAAATGCTAATAGCAGATTACAGAGGAAGACTTTTAAAGAGAAAGAACTATTTTTTTCTTTAAAAAAAGTATTTCTAGAGTGATTAATTTTTTTAAATGTAGTAATTATTTTTTAAAAACACTTTTTAAAAGCACATATCACTTATACATAGTGAAATGTTTCATTGTGACATTTTCACACATTCACATGTATTTCAATCATACTTACAACCCTGGTTCCCTTGCCGGCTCCTCTCTTACTCCTACCAATCTTCTTCCTCATGCCAACCAGGCCTCCTTGGTGTGTGTGTGTGTGTGTGTGTGTGTGTGTGTGTGTCCGTCCAAATGAGTATTACCAGCGTGTGGTTTGTGGGTGATAATCTGTGGGTGAGAAACATAAGTACCTTACGGGTAGCTATACCACTGTAGAAAATGTCTTGCCCTTCACCATTATCTTTTAATTATATAAATCCCTAGAGAGAGGCAGACCCATGAGCCTCTCCCTCTTCCAAGACAGGATGTTGATTAGCCTGATCCTGGAAGGATTTTGGCATTACCTCTCTTTGAGCGGCCAGGACCAACTGAGGGCTCACCTCTGGAACAGTTCATGCTTTATCGCCCTAGATCATCTGAAGGGAGAGAGGAGACAATGACTCTTACGAGGCAAGATGGTGGATGTAGCTCAACTGGTAGAGTGCTTGCCTAGGTGCTGCGACCCTGCACATCTCCCCGCTCTGCACGAAGCCCACAGGAGGCTCACATCTATAATCTTAGCACGCTGGCAGTAGAAGTAGAAAGATCAGACAGTCAACGTCATTCTTGGTTGCAGGGTTGAGTTCAAGGGCAACCCGAGAAGCAGGAGATCCTGGAAGAACTCCTGCTCCCACCACCCTTCACAAAAATCTATCAAGAAGCTGCCCCACTGGAGGACTTGAGCCTCCCCGGCCATGGCTGCAGAGGGAAACGGAAAGCCGAGGGTGTGAGCATAAGGGAAAGACGTGGCTCCAGGTATCACCTGGACTGACTTAGTGGCCGCTGCGGTGGCCTGAGAGTAGCCCGGTGGCTCATTCTGGACTATAGAGGGACCCAAAGAGTTCAGGACCTGGCTGTTTAGATACTGAAACAGTAGCACAAGGGATTAGGATTCTCACAGGAATTTCTTCACCCACAGGTTGGGTGAAGAAGGCTGAAGTCTGATGCCAACCCTAGTGGGACCTGCCTCTGAAAAGGAGGTGTTCCGTTGTTCTGATACCTTGTGAGACTCCCTCGAAGGAGAGAATGAAGCAGAGACAGCAGTGATGGGCGGGCCAGACCTTGACAAGGTCTGCTCAGCTCTGTGTACCCCTTGCCCTCTATTTAAACCCGAACCTCATGTTAGAACCTGGAAGATGGCCCTGGGGAAAGGAGGAGGTCACTGGGCCTCTCTGATCCTCATACCAGTGTGGCCACACTGATTCAATTTCTCTTTGATTTCACTATTACCTGTCTGTTTAACTGGCCCATGAGTGGCCAGAGCCCAGACTCTAACAACTCTAGTAACAATCTCATTGGTTCCTCTCCAAACCGCAGATAATAGATGTTTATATCATGTCAGCAATTATAGCACAGTCGCCTTCTTCAAACTCCCATTATTCTTGGAAGAGTCTAACACTGGGATTACCACTCTTCCACAGATCTTTTCTGTTCCCGAGCCCCACCCTTGTGCAAGTAGAGAGCTTCTAAAAAGCTCCAGCAACAACATCATCGAATCAAATGTCATTGGCATCTGCTACTGGGGTGGTGCAGCCCTGGAGAGAAGGATGGGTGGACTTCTTTGGCTCCCACCACTTTGGCACCCACCTCAGACTCCCACGGAGATGTCCAACCGGGGCCTGGGATTTCAGTAACATTTCCCCTGTCTGCTCAGAAGTTCCAGTGGTCCCCGAAAGACAGCCTTCCTCCCACAGTCCTCAGGGAGAGCTTTTAACAAACAGAGGAGCAACTGTTGACTCAGGCTTTGTTTGCTTGCGTTTAATAAATGCAGGCTCTTAGCTTAATAGGCCAGTTATTGTGTGCATCGTCAAAATGGCAAATTAATTGCTAAGGACTGTGCTTGAGATATACCAGAGGTGTAACTAAGTCAGCCTCTTGCTCCTAATATGCACTATGCATTGTGTTTCTGGACAGTTGGCATTTAGCTCGAGCAACTGTGTTGCTACACCGGAACCAGTTAAATGGAAGTGAAGAGTGAGTGTGGGCAGGTTCAGGAGGGTTGGATCAGTCAGAGAGACTCAATAGCCACTCCCACCTGCCGGGGTGCCCGTGCTGGCTCAGGAAGCTTGCCTGGATTAACAATAGTTCATCGTGCAGGGACAGAGCCAGTTATCATCCTTGCTTCAAGTGCCTTCCCTTTGGTTATAAACTGATAGCCGTGATGTCAGTGACAGTCACCGTTCCCGGTGCTCATGGTGTGGCGGGTGCTCTGAGTGATCTCCAGTTCTGATCTGCAGAGGAGACGCTGGCCTGGAGCTGTCAAATAGTCCTTCAAGGTCGTGGATACGGGTTGACTGGCGGAGCTGGGTTTCAAATGTAGAGCATTGAGTGCTAAAGCTATCTTCTTCCCAGTTGCAGAGACCCTGAAGCCCCGAGCATGGGAGGTTGGGGCAATACACAGGAGGATCTGCCCTTGCCTTCTTGGATTACTGGCTGATAACCAGGGCAGTTTGTTTCACTCCCCTGTGAAGCCCTGGCCTTGCTCCACCGTACCTCTCCTTATTTGTAGCTCCTCGTGGCTGCTGAGGAGAGGCATCTCGCCTGTTGTCTGTACATTCACTACTTTAGGCACCCCTGTGTATCCAGCAGGAAGGCTTAGCATCACACTGATGAGAACGAACAAATTCCCAAGGAGGAAAAGAAGAAGTCCTCCCCCGTGTTCTGCATCCTCTGTCAGTTCTCCTGTTCTGCTTTGTGGGCCTATCTAAAGCCCTCGGTTACAGGCTTCCGGCTGACCCGAGGCCTAGCAGCCAGTGGAGAAACCCAGAGACAGGAACAGGACTGCCTGTTCCAGATGGCCTGATGATGGACTGAGTGGCCAGGTCACGTGGGATCAAGCCAACCAGTGGGTAGAACAGAGACGGTCCATTTGGGCCATTCATTACATATTCTTGTTTGGCTCCTTCGGCCCAGGGATGATGAAAAGGGTCTGTGATGTCACCTGAAATGACTTAGAGGCCCAGGTCCAGTATAGGAAGAAGCATTCCTGGAGTCCAGGATGGGCCCAGCGTTAGTCTTGTGTTTGGAAACCTCTTTACCGTCTTTTGGGTGCCCACCTTCCAGACAGTGTATATCCTTTCCAAGTACCCATTGTGTGCCAGGAGGTAGGAGATCAGCAGGGGGACACAGGAAGGTCCGTGTGCTCCAGGGTCCCTTTCAGCAGTAGCAGATCCTTCACTCAAGTGTGAGAACTATGATTTCTAAGGAACCCGAACCTGAGTGTTACCAAGAGGCTCGCTCATGAGGCCGGGTGCTGGTCTTAAGGATCACTATGCAGTAGAAGTCTGTTCTAGTCTGGGTGATTACAAAATGCCTACATGGGGCTGGCAGGGAACAGAGGTCTTAATGAAGGAGAGGGACGACACTCAAGGGAGAGCTTAGGTTGTCCAAGCTGAAGGGTCAAAAGCAAGGCCCTGATGTGGAAACAAATACTCAGGCTCTGGGGACGGGGCAATAAGGAAGGTTACTGTAGGTGTCCTAGTTAGGGTTTCACTGCTGTGAACAGACACCATGACCAATGCAAGTTTTATAAAAGACAACATTTGATTGGGGCTGGCTTACAGGCTCAGAGGTTCAGTCCATTGTCATCAAGGCAGAAACATGGCAGCATCCAGGCAGGCATGGTACTGGAGGAGCTGAGAGTTCTACATCTTCATCTGAAGGCTGCTAGTAGAAGACTGACTTCCAGGCAACTAGGGTGAGGGTCTTAAGCCCACACCCACAGTGACACACCTACTCCAATAAGGCCACACCTCCTAATAAGGTCACTTCCTGGGCCAATCATATGCAAACCACCACATTCCACTCCCTGGGAAAAGCATATACAAACCATCACAGTAGGCTCGTGTAGGGAAAGGGGAGAGAAAAGAGGAAGGGAGGAATGAGTAGGGGTCTCTAACGATGGCCTTGATATCTGTACCAGGTATGCCTTTGGGGAATACCACTCTCAGAAAAGGATCGGAGGTCCAGATGAGTCGGGTAGGACTGGAGAATGTGCTCCCCGGAGCTCAGTAAGGGAACACCCATTATGATCTGAATGTGAAGTTCTCCATAACTTCATGTGTTTGAACAGTTGGTCCTTGGCTGGGGGCCCTCTTCTGGGGAGGCTGTCAAACCTTTTGATTATGGGATCCATCTGGCAGAAGCAGGATTGAGGAGTAGAGTCTGAGGGTTCTGGGCCACCTCAACTCCTGATCCTGAGGTCCCAGCTTTCTGATGGTTCACAGGCTATAACCAACAGCCTCAAGCTACCATTGCCACAGCTAGGAGCATAGCTGATACAATGCTGTTCCCGACACACTGGCCCGTGTCCCCTGAACCCTGTGCTAGAGAATATTCTTTCTCCTTTAAGCTGGGGGAGGGAGTGGTGTCCCATCATAGCAAAGAGAAATATAGGCAATGCTCATGTCACACAGTCCCTCCCACTCTCATGCCCTTGACTTATGGGGTCTTAGTAAATGGACAGCCATCACACTCGCAGGGATGACCCATCACGTATCCTGTGTCATTCATTCAGTGACTATGGTGAAGCCCGGCATATGCCCAGTACAATTTGTTCTCTTTATGGTCATCTTTTTAGCATTCAAGTACAAAAAAGAAAATGGCTAAGCAAGCAGAAAAGTTCTGTATTCTTTGATCCATCCATCTTCTTGTATGATTTCTCATTGGGGAACTCACTGGAGCTGCTCCTATCACCAGTCAGGAGATGGATGGAGATGGGAAGTCAAGCGTTCTTCCCTTCATTGCCATCAGAAATCTTGTAGCATCTGACAGACCGAGACAGATTGCCTCTCACTCCGTCAGGCCTGCATGGCACACGGGGTCTAGCTTGAAGGCCCCAAGCTCCGTTTCAGTGTTATTATTGGCACTGTGATTGAAGGGGGGAAGTCAGCGCCTGTCAACATGGCCTTCATGGGACTATTAGAGAGAGGCAAGTGATAAAATGTAGTTTGTTTTCAACAAGGTTCCCTTTCTGTCCTCCATGATCAAATCCAAAACATACCATAAAAAATGGATCCCTGTCCCGACTCTTAGGGCTCAGTAATGGTTAGATGTGAGTGAAGAGCCGAGCATCGATCTCCTCTGAGGAATGTGATGTTGCTTTTGCCGAGAATGATGTTTGTGGTACACAGTGCCTCCTCCTCGAGAAGCACACAATAAATCCTGTGGATATGTCACGCCACACAGACAAGGAAATGTCAGGTTGCAGGTAGATTCAAGGAGGCCAACCCGGAGGCTTTTAAAATAGGGAGAGTGGAGGTAGCATGGTGGCTTGTGACTTTAGTCCCAGCACTCGATAGGTAGAACCAGGTGGAGTCAAGGATAGCCTGTTCTACATAGCAAGCTCCAGGATAGCCAGAGGTAATCTGTCTCAAAACAAACAAATGCACCGATAACCATACCCTGCCTGCCCCAAATGGGCATGGTGACATGATGCTCATCTCCATACTGGGTAGACACAGAAAGGAAGATCGCTACCCAGTTAGTGCAACTTATTTGAGTGAGCACCAGTCCACTGAGGCACCCTGTCTCAAAAATCAAGGTGGGAAGCTTCCGACACAGAGACTAGCCTCTAGCCTACACACATATGTTATGGTGGGAGCACACACTGGCACCCATATTTATGTCTGTGTAACACATGCTCATTTTACGATATACATACAATAAATAAATAATAATAAACAAGTAACTCAAGCAGGGAGACTATCCCAGCTTATCTAGGTAGACCCAATGGACCTAGTGGGGTCAGTAAATACAGAGGCAGGAAGTCTGATGGTTGGCTTTATCTGTATCTGTATTGGTTAGGCTCTAGCAGAGCCTCTCAGGGGACAGCTATACCAGGCTCCTGTCAGCAAGCACTTCTTGGCATCAGCAATAGTGTCTGTTTTTGGTGTCTGCAGATGGGATGGATCCCTAGATGGGGCAGTCTCTGGATGGCCTTTCCTTCAGTCTATTCTCCACAATTTGTCCCTGTATTTCTTTTAGACAGGAGCAATTCTAGGTTAATATTTTTTAGATGGGTGGATTGCCTTATCTGGCATCAATGGGAGGGAAGGCCCTTGGTCCTGTGGAGACTTGATGCCCCAGTGTAGGGGGACGCTAGGGTGGTGAGGCGGGAGTGGGTGGGTGGGGGAGCACCCTCATAGAAGCAGTGGGGAGGGGGGATGGGATGGGGGTTTGTGGAGGGGAAACTGGGAAGAGGAACAACATTTGAAATGTAAATAAATAAAATAATCAATAAAAATAAATAAACAGAAAACAAAAATGTCTATGTTTTAAGTGTCTTCATTTATGAAAGGCTTTGGAGCAAAAAATAGTGTTAGTATTAAAAAAAAATCTAGGGTTTATTGTTGGTTTGTTCATGAAACTGAGGAAGTGAGATCAACTTAGCTGGCCATCAAAAGATGAATGGATAAGCAAAGTTTGTCCATATGTAAAATGGACTACATTTCAGCTGTAAAGAAAAGTAACTGTAAGATTTGCAGGAAAATAGATGGACACAGAATGGATAACACTAAGTGAAGTCATATAATCTCAGAAAGAAAAAAACTGCATGTTCTCTCTCATATATAGATTTAGCCTATATTATATACGTATGCAATGTATATATGAAATCAGATGTACATGTGGGTGTAGCCTAGCATGTGGAAAGGAGAACAAGAAAGAATACATATCGGGCAATGAGGAAAATGGAATTGAGGTAACAGGCACACGAGTCACTATAACGCTAATAGTTTTTCTAACCTTGTTATTGATTTTTCTTTTTTTATAGTGAATAAATATATAAAAATACAATTGATGGTAAAAGTGAAAAATCCAGTGTGATACTCCATAGTCTCAGAATGCCTATTCTAATATATACCACTTCCTTAAGATGTGGAGATTGGGACTGATCTCACCATGTATCTTTAAAATGAAGTTTAAATATATATATTTATATCATGTAATATAAATATACTAATATAATATAGATAATTAATATAGAGATATATTAAATTAAGTTTAAGTATATACTATATATAAATATATAATTAATATTTGTGTTTATATTTCAATATAAATATATATTTAAACTTGTAAAGAGACATGTTGATATATATATCTCACACAACATACACACATACATACACACACATACACACACATGTGCATGCTTTGAGGTGGGGATTTTTACCCTGCTCCTCCTATCCCATAGGAAACTCCTTGAAAGCTATTTTTTCTCTAACCGGAATGAGTCATCTGGTTGATGAGTCTGGAAAGCATTGCTGAGCGTGCTGTCATGGACTTGTTCTATTTGCTGAATCTTCTGTGGGCTAGTGACTCGGCCAGGACTTAGCTGGTGTCATCTGTCTCTGTGCTGTGTGGTCTTAGTTCAGTTTAGCCATGTGTTTGTGATCCATGGCTTGTCAGTTGGGTGTAGGCTGATTCTTCACGATGGCACTCACGGGCCAAGGTTTCGGCTGAGGCACCGTGGTGTTTGTCCTCGTGCCTTTCCCACTGGTGTAACAGTTTAAGCTTCCTCTCTTGGTGGATGGGTTCCAGAGGAAGGATGCAGTGCACCCTTGACTCAGCCTTGCCACAGAAGTTGAATAACACTATTTGATGCTTCCTATTGGCCAAGACAAGTCACAGGGCGACCGTGGTAAAGAACTGGGAGCTACATCCCTTGATGTGAACATGAGCAGGTCCCCTCAGCAGGACTGAGGAAGAATTCACAGCTAATGCTTTCAAGCTCTGGCCTCAGAAGTTCCTTTTCTTCGGCTGGATGGCCTGAAGCTGGTATACTCTTTCTTCTTCTGTTCTGGCTCTTTTCCTCTGGTGACGTCACTAGGGCCCAAGGTTTAACTCTGAAGGGGAGAACCTTGAATAAGTCCAGCTGCTGTGACCGTGGAAAGGTCACTGAGTGTAGTTCAGAGAGGAAGGACCAAGGAACTAATCAATGACACAGATTAGTTTCCACTCACAGAAGCAGCTAGCAGAAGAATGCTACCGGGGCCTTGGTCTCATTCCTGGGTGCATTTCCCCATTGCTTTGTACCTTAGAGGAGAGAAGGCCCATAAATCACAAAAAAAACCTCACAAATCTGACAATAATGACTTGAAGGAGTTAGAAAAGTAAGTGACACCACCAGGCCATGGGATTATTCTGAAGGCCGCGTCACAATTCCTATGACAAGGGGAGGAGCTAGATGCACGCTAGAAATGCTTTCCCTAGCTTTGTGGACCAGCTCTACAAAGCGTAGCTATTAGAACGCTTGAACAGTGCGGACGGATTCTGGGACGCATTTGCTGCTTTTGCATTGCCCTTCTGCTTCTGTCTTCCTCTGCTGTTGCTGATTCTCGGACAGCTCTCTGGAGATGGTGATGGGATGTGGCACAAGCTGGCGCCTGAGCATTCGGATACTGCAGTTCCTTCTACATCACCTTTTCCACGGTCAGTCAAAGGAGGGTGCATAGACATGCTTTGAGTATTGTTGTTACAGTTGACAGTGGGACACAGACATGAAGGCTGTTGTGGATGGTGAGCCCAGTTCAGTCAGTTTTTTTTTCATCCAGAAATACTTGTCTTCCTATGACAACAGCAGAGGAAACTGAGAGAATTCTGTGGCAGCTCTCATTTTGTAGCATCCTTAAAGAACATTCATCCTTCCCATGTGGCCACCGGAAGCTTTGGGAATCACTCAGTCATCAGAAAGCATTGTGCTCTGCAGACTGAAGTAGAGACTGGACTTTGGTCTTCTGTGTTTGTGAATTCCTCACTTTGAAACTTTGGATTTTTTCTTCACTTTCCTTCACCTCCATTTCTTCTATAAAATAAGCTGATAATACTCATTACATGACACCTCAGGGGATTGTGTCATATACATTTCAAATGTCTATATCTATCACGTTGTAGACACATATTGGGATGGCCACATGGCATCAAGAACTGACTGAGGGGAACTGTGATTTAAACACTTACAGGTTCGTTTAGTAGCTAGAGCAACCAAAGATAGCTTAGCAGGAAGAGATGGCACTCATGTGTACCACATGAATGCCTGGTGCCCACATTAGTCAGAAAAAATGTTGGATTCCCTGGAACTAGAATTACAGATGGTTGTGAATGACCATGTGGGTGCTGGGAACCCGACCAGGATCCTCTGCAAGAGCAGTAAGTGCTCTTAACCACTGAGCTCTCTCTCCAACCCCCTCAGATAAGTCTTAAAGAAAAAAATAGATCTGGTGTCAAAGCGGCGGCTCACGGTAACAGGGTGTGGTGATGGGCGGTGGAGGCTGAGTAAGGTGGGCATAGGACGAGCAGAGGCGTGCCAGACTATAAGAGGGTGATCCATACTGCTCGCGAGTGGCACCATGGTCACTGCAGAGGCCCAGGGTTTCTTCCTATCGTCTCCCCTCTGCTCTAGCTTGCCAAGTGTGGTTCTGCTGAAAGCATCAGCGCTAAGACTTATCAGTGTGTTCTAGCATGACAGGTATATCAAAGGACAAAAAGCAAGAGGGCCTGGCACACTCTTCCAGTGGCCAGTGAAGAGCCAGGGAAAACAACATCTCAGCTTAGCTCTTCCCTCCACCAGCCAAGGTCCCCAGGTGTCCCCCAGCTTCTTTTCTACATCCCAATGTAGCATTAGGGTGTGAAGGAATCCAAACTGTCTTTCTAAAGACCAATCCTCACAGTTCTGGTTCCCTCGTTACTACATTGATGTCTCCTTAGGGACAGTGAGCCCCATGCTGAGAGTAACTAACTGGAATCTGTGGGGCTATTCTGACTTTCTCTGTCCCCGTAGGGTCAGGGAGGAGTGAGTCTACTTGCCAGGACAGTCAAGAAAAGCTTCTTTGTCTTCATCCTGTCTGTGTCAGTGCCAAGGCAGGCCCAAGTTGTGCACACTGCAGCTTAGATGTGCAAAAATCCTGAAAGGAGTTTCCTTTATTTGAATGATCATATCCTGCTCTCTGAAGTACCACCGTTCCCACCCCAGGAGAGTAAACAGCATAGGCAAGATGATGCTACTAAGAGAGAACACACTCCCAGTTCAAAATCGTCCCTGTGGGTAAGTATGCTAACTGTCTGCTGTCAGGTGCTTTTGCTTGTAAGAGGTTGTTTTCCACTCTTGGGAGATGGTGTCTCAGGTGGAGGATGGTGGAACTGTCAGGATTCTTGAGAGAAAGGGGAGAAGCCTTTTGTCTTTCTGGGGTCCTTTGTGCCACTGTTCTCTGGGCTCTTGTTCTAGCCACACAGCCTTCCCTGCATCTGTGAGAGGCCTGGATCTATGGTAAGTACAGTCATCCCTCGGCTGATTCCTGCCATGCTGGGATTATCTGCTGACAGTGGCTCGTCAAGACAAGGCCACATTCTGAAACAGCTCTCATTGCCTGGCTAGACTCCACTGTGGCCTCCACTATGGAGTTCCTACGTCTATGCTTAGTGAGCCCTCATAGGCAGGCTTCTAACTTCCTAGTTCTCCACCATCTACCACCACCATCTCTTTCACTAGCTCCTCAGCACTTTCTAGATCTCTGGGCTCAGAGGAGCCCAGGAGAGACATGGTTCAGAGTGGTATAAGATCCCTTAGGCCTCATCTATACAGGAGCTTCTTCCTACTCTGCCTGGTGATGCTCACACCCAATCCTCATAGCACCCTTTGGACGTACATATTTCTTCCATAGACTTGGAGCTCTTGCAGGCTGTGTCAGCCATGGCTTGCTACTTATTTGTTTTTGTTCAAGACAATGTTTTTCTGTGCAACAGCTTTGGATATCCCAGAACTTTCTTTGTAGACCAGGCTGGTCTCGAACCCACAGATAACTGAGTTCTGGGATTAAAGAAAGCTGTGGCCTTTTAACATTTCACAGTGTCCCTGTGTTTGCTCACACGCAGCCCACACCGTGGGTTTGATGTGGATGGAGGGTGGAGTCGGGGGCGGTGTCTCTCTTGTTCATTCCCTTATCTCCCTTAGCATCTCCTCACTCCCAGGAAGCACTTTCTGCCATCCCCACTAACATGGGAGGGCTGTCCACATCTCTTTCTTATAGAGTACTCTTTGACTTTGGATTTGTGTTTTTGGATTCAAAAGAACTATAAAGAAAGAAGACCAGCCATCCATCTATAACTGTATACTCCAGGATTGGCACAGGCCAATGAACCATGTTCATGTTACCAATGAACAATGACTTATACTACACTGAGAGGTTATGAAGCCTTTTGTAGAGTTTGAAACCAAGAAGACATAGAATCTTCTGCTATAACCTAGATGAAGGCTCAGAGAGGGGAAGGGATTGCCCAAGTAATTACACTCCTAATTATCCGAAGGGACCCAGATATCTCTCTGCTGCCTCTCTAGTTTCCTTTTGCCAGTTAATATAGGTCCTAAAGCACAGGGAACAAACAGCAACAATAGCAGCCTGCAGACAGCTGCTGTGGATGAAGACAAGTGCAATGTGTCAACTCCTCAGTTGACTGTTCCATGAAAGTGACATCAGTTGTGTATGTGTTCTATATTCTATATACTATGCATATCTATCTATCTATCTATCTATCTATCTATCTATCTATCTATCTATCTATCTATCTATCCATCCATCATCTATCTATCTATCTATCTATCTATCTATCTATCAATGTTTTATGTTTCTGCCTGTCTTTTAGTATTTCATATATTTAAAAAAATCATGATTATATAAAGACTTGTCAAGTTCAAAATCTAATGGAGGAGCCAAGCAAGCAATTCAAGCCCACACTTAGTCTCCTGGCAGAAGTCTTCAATATTATGGAAGGTAATCTAAGTTATCAAAACCTATCTAACCCAAATCTCTCTCTCTCTCTCTCTCTCTCTCTCTCTCTCTCTCTCTCTCTCCCCCTCCTCTCTCTCCCTTCCCTCTCTACCCTTCTCACTCTCCCTCCCCCCCCTCTCACACACAAATATACAGCCATATAAAGACATTTTCATAGGGCAGGGCATGGGGGTAGATAACTTTAATTCCACCTCTCAGGAAGCAAAGGCAAGTGGATCTCTGTGAGTTTGAGGCTAGCCTGGTCTGCATATCTAGTTCCAGGACAACTAGACCTACATAGAGAGATCCTATTTCAAAAAACGAAGCAAAACTATTCACAGAAACCTTTAGAATAATGTACCAAATATCTGGACATGGAGCCCCAGATAGACACTAAAATGAACTGTCGTAGGAACTTAAGACGCTTCACTGTAGACTGACCGGGAAGTGGTTTCCCAAAAGGATCCACTACCCCGTCTCATGAGCTGACGTTTCTGAAGCTAAAGAGTTCATCTGGATCCAGTTTTGCAATGACTAATGGCCACCCACCACACATTCGCTTAAGGAAGTAGAGAAGTTAGAGGACGCTGCGCAAGAGGCCGACGTTTCCCACCTGCTCTGCCTAGACTACCAGGCACAACATTGAGGAAAGCTAAATGCGCATTTCTGGATGACAGAAGCCAGTCTGCAATGGCTTCATACTGTGTGATCCCACCTGCATGGATTTCTGGAAAACACAAAGATATGAAGACCATGACGAAAGTGGTGGTTGTCAGGGGTGTGCGTCAAGGAAGGGTCCATATGCAGGAGTATTGGTGGGACCATGTACTTGTGCATTTGTCAAAACCTATAGAATACAAACTTTAAGAGAAGAACCCAGATTCTGATGTCTAGGGGGATGTTCATGAGTCTAGGTAGGTCTATCAATTTTTTCCCTGAAAAGACCTGGTCTTTTCTTCCCAATATAGGCAAGGATCCCATTCAACCTCTGATCCCCTGCCTCTACTTCTTGAGTAGTGTTATTACATGGGTGGTGTGCTACCATGTCCACTTTTATGTGGGGTTGGGGATTGAATCCAGGGATCTCGTACATACTAGGAAAGCACCCCATCAACTGAGCTACATCCACAGATGTACTTTTTTTTTTTCTTCATATTTGGAGGCATGACCTTATGCAGTTCAGGCCATCTTTGAACTTGTTATGTAGCTTTCACCTCTTGAGGTCTGGGATTCCAGACACATGGGGCATTGTACATGGTCAAGTAAATGTTCCAGTTGTGACAAGTGTTCTTCTCCGGAGGGTGTTGGTAAAGGGGGAGGTGCAGAGGCAGCTGGTTTCATGGGAGAATGGCCTATACCTTCTTTACAATTTTGTAGTTAAACTCAAACCTGCTCTTCAACAACATGAAGGCACCATAAAGAAACAAAGCGGTTGAAGCTTGCTTTGCCTGAAGGTATTATTTTTATTATAGACTCAGGAGAATCTAGGAAGTCATCAACGGCAATACAGCAGGGTTTGGAAAAGCATTGAACAGGACTGAAAAACATGATTTCTGGGTTCCATTTCTCTGCTCTCTCCTGTCATTTGTTAGAAGCTGTATTCGTTGGCTTCTCCTTGTGTGACTGGAGGTTATCCACTGTGAATTTGATCATTTAAGCAAAGTCATACACACTCTTCTTTCTTGAGTCCATTTCTACTTCCTGGCAAAACTTTGCTCATTTCAGCCTAGGAGAAGAGCTTAGTTTTGATCTAGCCAATTATGACAGAAGATGAAGGTCAGACTTCAGACAGTTACTGGCAGAGGCTGCGGGTGGCAAGGAGGGGCTAAAGGTTTCTACATGATCTGGGCAGATAATGCCAAGAGGAGCCACTCCTCCATCCCATTGACAAGCACTGCAGGACGCTCAAGTTCATATCCACAGGAATTGGAATGCAGCTGCCTGCCTCTTATGAACCCCACCACCCCGCCCTTTGCAGGAGGCCTGCCCCTGTGACATTTCTCAGTTGGTGACAGTAGCAAAGAGAGTCAATGGGAAATGCCAGCCTACCCCTCCCTTCAGCGGAGGGAAGACTGGGTCTTGTAGCTGTTAACAACCATGGAACTGAGGGTCACACCATTGCTTTGCCTGAAATGAGAGCTCATTCACAATTCAGTTCATGGTCCAAGAAACAAAAATAATATTTAATGAGCAAAAATCTTCTTTGTTTAATTATGGGAAATGTCAAGGTTGAATCCAAGTGCTTTGCTTAAGGTCAAATGTTCAGCGCTATCAAAAAGCATTTAAACCAAAGCTGATGGGCTATTAAAGCCCAGGCTAGTTAAAAATCAGGCACAGTTCTGCAGTGATTTATTTCTCCCTATTGGAAGCAGAAACATTGAAGCTGGAACAATCCACTAGCTGCATATGCCCTGCACATCACTGCAGTATTCCTTAGACTAATGATGATGAATTCCATGACGAAGTCAACACCTCAAGTGAGTCTTCCAAGGAGTTACCCCCAAGGCTCAGACATTCACTTTTCAAATTGCCAATGGTAAAAAAAAACATACTGACCTCTTCCCAGAGCTTCTAATCTAATCAGTGAGGGGTAAGACCTGGGCAGTAGTATTTTTTAAAAGGCTTCTAAGGGAAGTGTTTCAAATATGTAGCGGGATTAAAAACAACTGGACTAAAAGGTTTAGTTAATGGAAAGAAATGCTGAGAGCTGAGGTCCCTGTGTCCTGGACTCCCCTCCATATTTCTGTCATTTACTGTGGTTTGAACTCAATAAAACATTTATAACATCTCGGCTGGCCTGTGCTTCCTGGAGCCCAGAGCGGCCTGCCTTTCAGAGGGGCTTGTGTGAATAGGCTTCAGGAAGCACAAGCTCACCGTGGCATGCCTCCCTTGTCCTTGGAAGTGAATGGGATGGGGACTCTCCCTGAAATAGCCCAGCCCTCACACCACATGGTCACTGAAGGGCAGTTCCGATGCCTCAGGAGAGAGATGGGAATTCAGACCAAGTCTAGGTCCCTTTGGATAGTCTGAAAAGAAGAGGCCAGTGGATGGTTCCTGCACAGAGAGAAATCTTTCTCCTGTTATTTATGCATATGGCTTCACTGTTCTTTCTTTCTTTCTTGTCATACAATAGAAATAATGATCTTGGTACTGGACCCTGTGCTGCACTAGGACAATTAATCACTCAGTGAGCCATTTATTTCCTCTTATTCTTGTCCACAAGGACCATTATCCTGTAGGTAAACAGAGGTGCCTGTAAATCACACAGAGAACACAAGTCCATGGGAGAATAGTTGATTAAGCACCCCTATAACTTATAGTTACATAGTCCCTCTCATCCCAAAAGAGCTCCAAGCACCAGATAGACTGATGTATGTCCTGGTACCTAGCCCCTACATATGTCATTTTCTACATCAGTGCCCAGGTGTATATATGTAATGTTTATTATCCTGGCCTATTGTTGCCCTCCTAAGTGCGGTCACGGACCAGACAGGTGACTTTCCACTTCTGTGGAACTACAGGTAATCAGCCACCAGGCAGAAACCCAGTGGTAATAAAGCAGCAACCCAGCCACCCTCTCGAGCAAAGTTCCTTAGGCTCAGGACATGCTGGGCATCTCAGAGTATTCTGCTTTAAATCTTCTACAGTTGGCAGCGAGCAAGCAGGCTTGGAGAGGCAGAGCGTGAGCTGTGTCCCGATCGAAGGCTGCCAGGGAGAACATGATCAGAGTCCGAGAGATTGATATGCTAGGGGAGCCGTCAGCAATGATTACCTGCACAGAGGCCTCAGCACTACTCATGATAGCCCTGCCCCTCGAGTTCAGTAGCATACGGACCTGCCTGAAAGACAATAAGAAGCAATTTCTGTTTATAGTTAGTATTTATTTCTATTGTTTTATTAGCTGTGTGGCTGATCTTCTATATACTATACCAAGTAATTAAGGATTAATGGAGGCAAAAAACCCTCCTCCTAATTACCAAGGTTAGTCTGGGTGTTTTATTCTCATATACTTTAGTTGACCTTTTATTTTTGGCTTAAGTCTTCCTTCCTTCCTTCCTTCCTTCCTTCCTTCCTTCCTTCCTTTCTCTTTTTTTTTTAAAGAGAGGAAAATAATGATAGTTTGAGACAAATTATAGGAGTTCCTAACTTCAAGTCAGACTCATCCTTATGGGTCTTATATATGTACAAACCCCCCAAATGTTAAATTAAATAGAATCCAATACAAGTTCAATTCGAACAGAACAACAAAGCCAGTGTGATTCAATTTAACATTAATTTAATGGAAAGGATGATGTTGTTTGCTGAAACCAAATTGCCCATCAGATGAGAGCATGCCGCTGCCTGCCGCCCGCCTGAGGCTTGGCCGGCTTCTGCCGCCAGGTGCCACGTGATGACCAGGTCCGCATAATTGCTTTCAGTTTAAACCGCTGTGGGAAAATCCCTGCGTGAGTCATACTATTAACTCGTTGGGCCCTAATTTGGGGAAACCTGGCACTTCTCGGCAAAGCCTACATCTCCACCAGGGAGCAAGCAAAGGCTCCTGGGATCCCAAGGTACAATTTGATTATGAGGAGCCATGAGAAAGACGCAGAAAATGACAAAATTCAATTTTAAAACTATGGTCGAAAGGGAAACCTCAATTATGACAGCATCATAAAAATTTTAACACACTCCTGGGGGTCTCTGGAACTAGAGCCCCCTCCCCCCATACTGAAACAGATGTTGGAGGTAACTGGGTTTAGGCTAATAGTGACTTTAAAGATAGAATCAATGGAAAATTTAAAAAAGCAGCAAAATAAGATATACACATAACATGACAATAAAACCTATTTCTTTATACCAGAGTGTGGATGGACTCTTATAGGCATGGTAGAGACAGCCAAGTCTAAGTGTATCTGTTCATTCTTTTTCTATTGTGTGTTTATGTTTTACATGTCATATGTATAGTGTATGTTCATGGCACGTGTTCACATGTATGTATGGGTATACATGGCATGGGCAGAGGCCAGGAGAGAACTGTTCTATCACTCTTGGCTTTGTTCTCTTGAGGCAGAATTTCTCACTGAACCTGGATTATGTTGACAGCCAGTGAGCCCTAGACACCCTCCTGGCACCCTGCCACCACACCTCTGGGTTACAGACATGCCTAAGTCCCACCTAGTTTTCTATATTTGTATTCAGGATTTGAACACTTTTGAGACAAGCATTCAGTCAGACTCACTGAGTTATCTCCCCAGTCCCTCCTTTGCTTTTTTTTTCTTAAATCGGGAAGAGGACTCCACAGGTAGTCTTAGATATTTGGTGTGATGGTTTGAATATGCTTGGCCCAGGGAGTGGCACTATTAGGAGGCATGGTCTTGTTGGAGTAGCTGTAGCCTCGTTGGAGGAAGGGTGTCACTCTGGGGGTGGGCTTTGAGACCTTCCTTCTCACCACATGGGAGCCAGTCTTCTGTTTGCCTTCAGAACAAGATGTAGAGCTCCCAGCTCCTCCTGCACCATGTCTGTCTGGATGCTGCCATGCTTCTGCATTGATGATACTGGACTGAACTTCTGAATCTGTAAGCAACCTCCAATTAAATGTTGTTTTTATAAGGGTTGTCTTGCTCATAGTGTCTGTTCAACTAAGACATTTGGTTAATCAACTGATCAGTGCAAAACTGTGTTTTCCAGTTTTTCATGTAGGTTGTAGCCCTGACGGAGGTCAGACTCCTGCTTAGTTCATAGGAGCAGAAGCATTTGCCTTCCACACCCTCACTTCAAGGACTGCATACTTCCTGCTTGTCTCTGTCCCCACGGGTGTGGTACTGATTAGCCAGTAATAGCCACAAAGCAGTATTTTGAACAGACCTAGAGGGGAAAAAATAGAAGAAATCTGGATCACATGGTCACCTTATAGCCCAGAGCCTCAATCTGTCTTGATCAGCACTGTTGTGCTTTCTATTGGTTACACCATAGTATTTTGGGTTTTTGCTAAAACATATTTTAGCTTTACTCTAGCTGATATAGAAAGTTCAGTTCTATTTACTGAAGTGCATTTATTTCGGGCTTATGAAACAGTGGTAGATTAGGTGTCAGTTCTTAGTATTCCCGGAACTGGGGAGGGACCTGGAGTGCTTTTCTCTCACATGGCTTGGTTGATCGTTGCTTGCTTGGGGTTTCCTTTTCTGAAGGGAAAAATAATGTTAGCTCAAACCAAATTATAGGGTTCCTAACCCCCAACACAATGTTTACTCATTACCACAAAGCCAGCTCTGTTCCCTGTGTTTACAGACATGGACAGAGAAACTCACAGGCTATCAGCACTACAACGGCCTCCATAACACTGGTAGAGGGAGGCAGAGTTGGCTAGTTGAAGCCAGTGCTTACAAACTGGAACTGGCCTAGGTTGGTCCACTCTAGTCTTCTAAAACAAAGCCCAGGGATGAGAAACAGTAGAGAATAAGGCTGAATACAACAGCTTCCTTCCTCCAACCCCAAGGCCATTCTCACTGCTTCACCTTGCTTTACTTTTTAAAGCTGTTACAAAGATCCTAGATCTTCTTCTTCTTTCCTCCTCCTCCTCCTCCTTCTTCATCTTTCACTTCTTCTCCCTCCCTTCCTCCCTCCAGCCTTCCCTCTCCCTCTTTCTGTTTGTATGTACTTTTATTGTCCATTTCTCCAAAGAGAAGATAGTTCCCTGGTTTTTGTGTCTGCCTCCGATTCTCTAGTTGACCAGAGAAGAACTCAAAGGCATTGCCGAGTTAACAAAAGAAATGGATGGGAGTCAGGAGAGGACAAATACAGACAAGGAGACACATAAATCATGATACCATGAATCATAGCCAGGACTGCTTGTTTGCTGGCAGAGTAAAAACTGTATGCTTTCAGTAAAACAAAGAAATATCATTCTGTGTCCTGCGAGAAAGATGTTATCATTCTGGAATACCCCTTCCCGCCTACTGCCATTCATTTTCTCATGCCTTAGATGTATTAGTCATTTTGGGGAGTTTATAATGGAGTATCTGAAGCAGGCTACTTCGGCTGAAAGTTGTAGCAGAGTAGTGTCTTTCTGCTGCAAGTCCCATGACAGATGTCTTATGCTATAGGAGGATGGGTCACATCCCTAAGTCTCACGTAGATTCAGGGTCTGGTTCTTGCTGGTAGTGCAGTATTCTTTCCAAAGGCAGCACCCCAGTGATCTCCCACTGCCCCCTAGACCATACCTCTTAAAGACACCTCCACACCCTACAAATGGCTGCTCCATGGGTCACACTCTTGACTCCTGAACTTCTAGAGGTAAAGAAACAAACAACACACAAAACATATTTCTTGAAGATCTCCACTGCAAGGGTGTAATTGACCAAGTCCCCTTCCATATTCTCTATAAACCGTGGTTGCATCTATGTCAGTACTCACCAGAGTCCCTCGCTGCCCACTGTGATGATAGCTGGGATATGGAGGCAGACCCTTCCTAGGAGTCTGTGGGTCTCCTCTGACAGATAATTTTAGCTGCAGAGCTTTGGAGAGTCCCCCCAGGCTGTGTACTGCTCTCTGGCTCTTCTTTCCTCTTTCTTTCACTGGGGGCTGACTTACAGTGGCAGTCTGGTGGATCCTCCAGTCACCTGATTCTTTGTTTTCTCTGAAGGGGTTTGCTCTCCCTCAAGTCCTCGCTTACTTCCTCTTGTGTTGGTATCTGATCCTCAGAGAACTGTGGGTGCCTGGCTGAGCCTAGGCACTCACTATTCCTTTTCCAAATCTAGTGCTTGCTCTTGTAGAGTTCTAGTACATTGACCTTCCATTCCTAGAACTAGACCAAATTTGAAAATGCAAACAGAGAAGTAGGAGAAAAAGGCAGATGATATTTATTATCTCTTCTTGTAGGTAACTGGCTCTGACAGGAGAAGTAAATAGCAATACAGAAGGATGCTGAAGTGGAAAAGACAAACATAAAGAAATCATTGGATTTCAGGGTTTTCCTCACCATAGGGAAATGCATCAGCTTTGATACACAGCCTGCAGCACACTTACTGAATTTTTGATAGGAGAAGATAGAGATGAAAAAATTCAGGCAGATGGCAGCTACCCTTGGAATGTAGCCACTTTAGCACATGTCTTGTTGTTTCATTTAATTAGAGAAGTGGGAGGTAATTGCACAGAGCATGTCAAAAACTGGATGTCACTGTATGCCTTGGAGAAAGACAGCAGATATGAAGATTGGTTTCTGAGCAATAGAGTCCCAAAGTTATGGTCTGCCATGTCCTCTGAAGAACTCATGGCCTGGCAGGACAGATTTAGTGTTCTCATTTAGTAACATGACATGAATTAATTAGTTTGTAGTAAAAATGAAAATATATCAGTTATGAGTTGCTCCTTACACAGGACCCCAAAAGTCAGTGGCTTAAAGCATCAGGTTTTCTTTTAATTTTTTTTATTTATTTATTTATTTATTTATTTATTTATTTATTTATTTCTCTGTTTCTGTAGGTTAGAAACAATAGCTTTATCAGTCTTGTGGGTCAAATTCTTCTACAGACCATTATCAAGGTTTTATATGGACTTCTATCATCTCAAGACTCAACTAAGTGATAGCTTATTTAGGGTCTTAGTTAGGATTTTATTGCTATGAAGAGACACCATGACCAAGGCAACTCTTATAAAGGAAAACATTTAATTGGAGCTGGCTTACAGTTTCAGAGGTTTAGTCCATTATTATTATGGTGGAAAGTATGGCACTATGGAGGTAGGCATGATGCTGGAGAAGAAGCTAAGAGTTCTACATCTTGATCTGCAGGCAGTGTGACAGAAGGGGTCAGTGTGGCACATTGGGCATAGCTTGGACATAGGAGACCTCAAACACTGACCCCACAGAGAAACACTTCCTCCAACAGTGCCACACCTCCTAATAGTGCTACTCCCTAAGGACCAAGGATTCAAATACAGGAGTCTATGGGGCAGTACCTGTTCAAACCACCACAGTGACTTGAGCAAGAATTATAGCACTTATGTTAGAAAAGAAAAAAAATCTAGGTATGGTGGGACAGGACTTACCATCCAATTAATGAAGAGGAAGGGAGATGAAGATAGATCTCTGGGGCTTGCTTCCCAGATTTGGCAAGTTTTAGTCTAGTCCAGTGGCAAGTTCTAGGCCAGGCCAGTGAGAAACTATGTCTAAACAAACAAACAAACAAACAAACAAACAACTGCTTTCCCAAAGGCCCACTGGCACCAGAAATACCAGGGACACCAGGGATACCAGATCAGAAGCTACCCTAGTCTTATGCCTACCAACTCCCCTTAAAGTAGGCCCAACAGCTGTAAACTACACCCTATCCTCTGAACTCCATTTCTGGCCCACAACTCCACCTAATTTCCTCCAGCCCATGCAGATACCAGGGACCTGAGACCATGCAGGTACTAAGGACCCCAGAGGCAACATTAGCATCCCAAACCCCAGAGGCCATATAGGCCACAAAATCCTAGCATAGCAATCCTACTGGACCTGAAGACTCACTGGTCACCAGAATGGCAGGCGACTCACACTAGAAGACCAAGAGGAAACAGAAGCCAACCAACCAAAGATAAACTCAGAAATTAACACCAAAACCTATAATATCCACAAAACCCAGATGACTAGGGGTAAATGTAACAACACAATCAACAACAGCCAGGGCAATACCACATTACCAGAGATCGGCTATCTTACTATAGCAAACCCTGGATATCCTAAGACAGTTGAAGCACAAGAAAAGGACCTTAAGTCTAATCTTATGAAGATAATAGAGGCCTTTAAAGAGGAAATGAATAAATCCTAAAGAAATACAGGAAAATACAATCAAATATGTGAAGAAAATGAATAACATTATTCAAGACCTGAAAATAGAAGAAGTAAAGAGATAGAAAACTTAGGTAAGAGGGCATGAACTACAAATGCAAGTGTCACCAACAGAATACAAGAAATGAAAGAGAGAATCTCAGGCATAGAAGATGCAATAAAAGAAATTGCTACATCAGTCAAATAAAATGTTAAGTCTGAAGTGTTCCTGACACAAAACATCCAGGAAATCTGGGACACCATGAAAAGACTGTTATGGTTTGTATATGCTTTTCCCAGGGAGTGGCACTATAAGGAGGTGTGGACTTGATGGAGTAGGTGTGTCACTGTGGGTGTGGGCTTAAGACCTTCACCCTAGTTGCCTGGAAGTCAGTCTTCCACTAGCAGCCTTCAGATGAAGATGTAGAACTCTCAGCTCCTCCTGCACCATGCCTGCCTGGATGCTGCCATGTTTCTGCCTTGATGACAATGGACTGAACCTCTGAGCCTGTAAGCCAGCCCCAATTAAATGTTGTCTTTTACGAAACTTGCATTGGTCATGGGTGTCTGTTCATAGCAGTAAAACCCTAACTAAGACAGAAGTTGCTCAGTAGAGAGGAACCGCAGGTTCAGACATTTGGTGTATGTGCTCGGCTGAGGAGCCAATGGGGCTCCTACCATCTGTGGGATTATGACTGAACGCCTCTAAGTCAGAATCCCGCCCAGGCGGAACGATAGTGTTGTTGCCATGGTAATCCTGCTCAGTACGAGAAGAAACCAGCATCAATAGTCCCAGTAACACAAAGGTTGACTTTAATGGTTTTGGTATCTTGTTACTCACAGCTGATTCTTTAGCTCCAGCTAACCAAAACCACAGAGTCTTCATGGCCCTGATAAGAGTCTTAAATCTTCCCTCTGAAATTTCACAAGCCAGGCCTCCATCTTCTGCACTGTTCTCAACATTATCTTCCAAGCTCCTACACATCTCACAGAGGTCTCAACACTGAATGGACCATCTAGCCCAAAGTTTCAAAGTCCTTCCACAGTCCTCACCAAAACATGGTCAGGTTGTCACAGGAATACCCCACTAAGCTGATAACAATTTCTGTCTTAGGGTTTTACTGCTGTGAACAGACACCATGACCAATGCAAGTTTCATAAAAGACAACATTTATTTGGGGCTGGCTTACAGGCTCAGAGGTTCAGTCCATTGTCATCAAGGCAGAAACATGGCAGCATCCAGGCAGGCATGGTGCAGGAGGAGCTGAGAGTTCTACATCTTCATCTGAAGGCTGCTAGTGGAAGACTGACTTCCAGGCAACTAGGGTGAAGGTCTTAAGCCCACACTAACAGTGACACACCTACTCCATCAAGGCCACACCTCCTAATAGTGCCACTCCCTGGGAAAAGCATATACAAACCATAACAAAGACCAAACCTAAAAATAATAGGAATAGAAGGGGAAGATTCCCAGGTCCAAGGTCCAAACAATATTTTCAACAAAATCATAAAAGAAAAATTTCCTAACCTAAAAAAAAAGAGATGCCTATAAATACAAGAAGCTTAAGGAACACCAAATAGATTGGACTGTTGGGGGTCCAGGAATCACCCCACAAACCACACAAATGCCAATCATAGTCAGACAGGGATAATTTATTGAACACATACCCCAGGACTGATCAATGAAGGCAATGGCTGAAAGCCACAAGCCAGGCATTTCTTCAGTGCCAGCATATAAAGGCTAAAACCAAAAAAAACCACAACGAGCTCATTCACAGGTACAGGAAGCTCTGCCTGGTGTTCAGCCTGGACTCAAGCCATTTTAGACATAACAGTTCATACTGGTCTCCAATTTGATAGATCCTAAGTGAAGCTTATGGCTGTGGAATTTCTTAAGTTTAACAAACATGATAACATACTGAACATAACAGAGTATATGGTCAGCATGGTCCTGTTCAGAGTAAAGTTATTTTTCTGCATCAATGACTGACAGTCATATCAAAACAACATGAAATAACTGACAGGCATGGAACAAGATGGCTATAGCTATGCTCGTGGGGTATGCCTCAACAGGACCACAAAAGAAAACCCTCTTGCCACATAATAATCAAAACACAAACGTACAAAGCAAAGAAAGAATATTAAAAAATAAAAACAAAAAAGGCCAAGTAACATGTAAAGACAGACCTGTTAGAATTATACCCACCTTCTCAACAGACACTCTAAAAAATCAGAAGGGCCTGGGCAGATGGCTTGCAGTCTATAAGAGACCATAGATGCCAGCCAAGACTACTATATTTAGCAAAATTTTCAATCACCATAGATGGAGAAAAGAAGATATTCCATGACAAAACCAAATTTAAATGATATCTACCCACAAATCCAGCCCTAAAGAAGGTACTAGAAGGAAAACTCCAACCCAAGGGGGTTAGGTATACCCAAGAAAAAACAGAAAACAATAATTTCATAATAATTTCATACCAGCAAAACCAAAAGAAATGTAGCATTTACCCCTGCCCCCCCACACTACCACAACCACCATCAAAATAACAGGAATCAGCAATTATTGAACATTAATATCTCTCAAAATCAGTGGACTCAATTCCCCAATTAAAAAGACACAGGCTAACAGAATGGATGTGAAAACAGAATCTATCATTCTGATGCATACAAGAAACACACTTCAACATCAAGGATAGACATTACTTCAGAGAAAGGGGAAGGAAAAATATTTTTAAATCAAACAGACCCAAAAAGCAAGGTGGACTAGCCATTCTAATATCTAATAAAATAGAGTTTCAGCAAAAATTAATTAAAAGAGATGGAGAAGGACATTTCATACTCATCAAAAAAATCCACCAAGGTAACATCTCAATTTTAAATATCTATGCTCCAAATGCAAGGATACCCAATTTTGTAAAAGAAACATAACTAAAGCTTAAATCACATATCAAACTCCACACATTAATAGTGGGAGACTTCAACACCCCACTCTGACCTGAGGGCAGATCATTCAGACAGAAAATAAACAGAGAAATAATAAAACAAGCAAATATTATGACTCAAAGGGACTGAAGAGATATCTACAGAACATTTTACCCAAACACAAGAGGATATATTTTCTTAGCACCTCACAGAACCTTCTCCAAAACTGACCATACACTCTGTCACAAAGCAAGTCTCAACAGATACAAGAAAACTGAAATAACTTTCTGTATCTTATCAGACCACCATGGGTTAAAACTGGACTTCAACAACAACAGAAACAACAAAAAGCCTACAAGCACATGGAAACTGAACAACTATCTACTCAATGACCATTAGGTCAGGGAAGAAATAAAGAAAGAAAAATACTCTGCAGAATTCAATGAAAATGAATGTTCAACATGTCCAAACTTATGGGATATAACAAAAGCAGTGCTAAGAGGAAAGTTCATAGCACTAAGTGCATTCATAAAGATGTTAGTGAATTCTCATGCCAGCAACTTAGGACAAACCTGAAAGCTCTAGGAAAAAAATGAAGCAAACACATCCAAAAGTAGATGGCAGGAAAAAAAATCAAACTTAGTGTTGAAATCAATAATATAGTAACAGAGATTAATACAAAGAATCAACAAAACAAAGAGTTGTTCTCTGAGAAAATCATCAAGATAGACAAATCGCTAGCCAAACTAACTAAAAGGCAAAGAGAATATCCACATTAGCAAAATCAAGAGTGAAAGGGGGGACAGAACAACAGACAAATCCCAAGAAGCATTGGATCATAGTTCTAAAATCTGTACCTCACAAAATTGAAAAATACAAATGAAATGGACTATTTTCTTGATAGATAACACCAAAGTTAAAACAAGATTAGATAAGCAATCCAAATAGACACTATAACCCTTGAGGAAACAGAATCAGTCATTAAAAGTCTCCTAACCGCCCCCCAAAAAAGACCAGAGCTCTAGATTTTAGCACAGAATTCTACCAGACTTTCAAAGAAGAGCTTGTACATTCCTCAAAGTATACTATGAAAAGAAACAGAAGGAACATTGCCCAATTCATTTTATGAGACTACATTTACCCTGATATCTAAACTACATAAAGACCCAACAAAGAAAGGGAATTACAGACCAATTTCCCTTATGAACATAGATGCAAAAATACTCAATAAAATACAAACTGAGCCGGGCGTGGTGGCGCATGCCTGTAATCCCAGCACTCGGGAGGCAGAGGCAGGCGGATTTCTGAGTTCGAGGCCAGCCTGGTCTACAGAGTGAGTTCCAGGACAGCCAGGGCTACACAGAGAAACCCTGTCTCAAAAAACCAAAAAAAAAAAAAAATACAAACTGAATCTAAGAACACATCAAAACATCATCCACCATGATCAAGTGGGCTTCATTCCAGAGATGCAGGGGTTGTTTGACATATGAAAATCTGTCAATGTAATCCACTATATAAACGGAGAGAAAAAAACAACAACACACGATCATCTATTAGAAGCTGAAAAATCTTTGACAAAATCCAACATCCCTTCATGATAAAAGTATTGGTGAGATCAGGGACACAAGACACATACTTAAACATAATAAAGGCAATTTGCATCAGGCCTATTGCCAACATCAAATTAAATGGAGAAAAACTCAAAGCAATTTCACTAAAATCAGGAACAAGATAAGGATGTCCACTCTGTCCATATGTATTCAATATAGTACTTAAAATTTTAGCAAGAACAATGGGACAACTAAAAGGGATCAAAGGGATACAAATTAGAAAAGAAGAAGTCAAATATTGTTATTTGCAGATGATATGATAGTATATCAGAGAAAGCGACTCTCAAAAGTCTACACTGGAACTCCTACAGATGATGAATACTTTTACCAAATTGTTTGGATATAAAATTATCTCAAAAAAAGTAGCCCTCATATATACAAATGACAAACAGGCTGAGAAAGAAATTAGGGAAACAATACCCTTCAAAATAGCTACAAATAATACAAAATATATTGGTTTAACTCTAACTAAGCAAGGGGAAAGCATGTATGACAAGGACTTCCAGGCTTTTCCTTCCCAGATTTTTTAAGAAAAATTTGTTTTTATTTTTTGTGCATTTGTGTTTTACTTGCACGCCTGTCTGTCTGCCTGCCTGTGTGAAGGTGTTGGATCCCGTGGAACGGACAGTTGTGAGCTGCCAGATGGTGCTGAAACTTCAACTCTAGTCTTCTGGAAGAGCAGCTAGTGCTCTTAATCTCTGATCCATCTCCCCAACCCCAGAACTTCAAGTCTTTGAAGAAAGAAATTGTAGAAGATCTCAGAAGATGGAAAAGATTCCCATACTCATGGATCAGTAGGATTAACAGAGTAAAGGTGGCCATCTTACCAAAAGCAATTTACAGATTCAACCCAATTCCCATCAAAATCCGAAAAAAATATTTTATGAACCTTGAAAGAACAATACACAATTTCATGTGGAAAAACAAAAAACCCCAGGATATCTAAAACAATCAAGTACAATAAAGAACTTCTGGAGGTATCACTTTCTTTGATTTCAAGCTGCACTATAGAGCAATCATAATAAAAACATGCATGGTATTGGCATAACAAGCAAAGGATGATCAATGGAATTGAGTTGAAGACCCAGAAATAAACCCATAAACATATGGACACCCGAGTTTTGATAAAGAAGCCAAAACCATACAATGGAAAAAAGAAAGCAATTTCGACAAACGGTGCTGGTCTAACAGGATGTCTGCATGTACGAGAATGCAAATAAATCCGTATCTATCATCCTGCACAAAACTGAAGTCCAAGTAGATCAAAGACCTCAACATAAAACGGTACACTGAATGACAGAAGAGAAAGGGGGGATAGCATTGAACACATTGATACAGGAGACAATTTCCTAAACAGAACGCCAATAGCTCAGACACTAAGATCAATAATTAATAAATGGAACCTCATGAAACTGAAAAGCAGCTGTATAAATTAATTCTAGTTCTTTCTCCTAGTATCATGCTCCTGAAAATAAGACTGAGACTCAAAATATATTTATGAACATCTCGGTCATATAGATAGGTTCATCTCTGACTAGATCATAACTTAAATTAACCCATGCACCATTTTTCCGTCTCATCACATCTTCCTGGGCTAATTCTGCGCTCCTTGCACCATTTTACATACATGAACATGACACAGACAAACACACAGACACACACACTGATACAGACACACATACAGAGCTCAGCTGGCAGCTGGGGAAGGATCATTTCCTGGTTCACTGAAGGCTTCAGTCTCCTCATGCTTTGGCAGGGGTCTGTACCCAGTCTCTCCTGGGGTGGCTCACAGTAGGTGGCACTGGAATTCACTAGAGGGAGCAAGTGGGAGAGCTAGAGATGATGCAAGCTAAATAAACCTTTTCTCCCTAAGTTGCTTTTGTCAGAGTATTTTTTTATTTATTTAGATATTTGCTTTATTTACATTTCAAATGGTATCCCCTTTCCTCATTACCTCTCTGAAAATGCCCTATTCCACCCCTTCCCCTGCTCACCAATCCTCCCATTCCCTGACCTGGCATTACCCTACACTAAGGCAAGGAGCTTTCACAGGATCAAGGGCTTCTCCTCCCATTGATGTTCCACAAGGCCATCCTCTGCTACATATGTAGTTGGAGCCTTGGATCTCTTCATGTGTACTCTTTGGTTGGTGGTTTAGTCCCTGGTAGTTCTGGTGGGTACTGGTTGGTCCATATTATTGTTACTCCTATGGGACTGCTAAACCTCTTCAGCTCTTTCTGTTCTTTCTCTAGCTGCTCCATTGAGGATCCTATGCTCAGTCTATTAGTTGGCTGTGAGCCAAGGGTATTTTGATACACCTTCTAAGAAGGATCAAAGTATCCACACTTTGGTCTTCTTTTTGAGCTTCATGTAGTCTGTGAGTTGTATCTTGGATATTCCAAGCTTTGGGGCTAATATCCACTTATCAGCAAGTATATACCATGTGTGTTCTTTTGTGTTTGGGTTACTTCACTCAGGATGATATTTTTTTAGTTCCATCCATTTGAATTTAATGAATTCATTGTTTTTAATAGCTGAGTAGTACTCCATTGTGTAAATGTACCACATTTTCTGTATCCATTCCTCTGTTGAGGGACATCTGGGTTCTTTCCAGCTTCTGGTTATTATAAAATAAGGTTGCTATGAAGATAGTAGAGCATGTGTCCTTATTACATTTTGGAGCATCTTCTGGGTATATGCCCAGGAGTGGTATAGCTGGGTCCTCAGGTAGTACTATATCCGATTTTCTGAGGAACCGCTAAACTGATCTCCAGAGTGGTTGTACCAGCTTGCAATCCCACCAGCAATGGAGGAGTGTTCCTCTTTCTCCACATCCTCTCCAGCATCTGCCATCACGTGATTTGATTTTAGTTATTCCGACTGGTGTGAAGTGGAATTTCAGGGTTGTTTGGATTTGCATTTCCCTGATAACTAAGGATGTTGAAATTTTCTTCAGGTGCTTCTCAGCCATTAAGTATTCCTCAGTTGAGAATTCTTTGTTTAGCTCTGTACCCCATTTTTAATAGTGGTATTTTGTTCTCTGTAGTCTAACTTCTTGAGTTCTTTGAATATATTGGATATTAGCCCTCTATCGGATGTAGGATTGGTAAAGATCTTTTCCCAATCTGTTGGTTGCCATTTTGTTCTATTGACAGTGTCCTTTGCCTTACAGAAGCTTTGCAATTTTATGAGGTCCCTTTGTGAATTATTGATCTTAGAGCATATGCTAATGGTGTTCTAATCAGGAAATTTTCCCCTGTGCCCATGTGCTCCAGGTCCCTTTCCACTTTCTTTTCTATTAGATTTAGTGTATCTGGTTGTATGTGGAGGTCCTTTATCCACTTGGACTTGAGCTTTGTACAAGGAGATAAGAGTGGATCAATTTGCATCCTTCTACATGTTCACTGCCAGTTGACCCAGCACCATTTGTTGAACGTGCTTTTTTCCACTGGATGGTTTTAGCTCCTTTGTCAAATATCAAGTGACCATAGATGTGTGAGTTCATTTCTGGGTCTTCAATTCTATTCCGTTGATGGACCTGCCTGTCATTGTACTAATACCATGCAGTTTTTATCATTATTTCTCTGTAGTATAGCTTGAAGTCAGGGATGGCGATTCTGCCAGAGGTTCTTTTATTATTGAGAATAATTTTTGCTATCATGGGTTTTTTGTTTTTGCAGATAAATTTGGAAATTTCTCTTTCTAACTCTATGAAGAATTGAGTTGGAATTTTGATTAGGCAAGATGGCCATTTTTACTATATTAACCCTGCCAATCCAAGAGCATGGGAGACCTTTCCATCTTTTGAGATCTTCTTCAGTTTCTTGAACTTCTTCAGGGACTTGAAGTTCTTGTCATACAGATCTTTCACTTGCTTGGTTAGAGTCATACCAAGATATTTTATATTATTTGTGGCTATTTTGAAGGATGTCATTTCCCCTATTTCTTTCTCAGCCTTTTTATCCTTTGAGTAGAGGAAGGCTACTAATTTGTTTGAGTTAATTTTATATCCAGCCACTTTGCTGAAGTTGTTTATCAGGTTTAGGAGTTCTCTGGTGGAATTTTTGGGGTCATTTAAGTATACTACCATATCATGTACAAATAGTGATACTTTGACTTCTTCCTTTCCAATTTGTATCACTTTGACCTCCTTTTCTTGTCTAATTGCTCTGACTAGGACTTCAAGTTCTATAGTGAACAGGTAGGGAGAGAGTGGACAGCCTTGTCTAGTCCCTGATTTTAGTAGAATTGCTTCAAGTTTCTCTCCATTTACTTTGATGTTGGCTACTGGTTTGCTGTATATTGCCTTTACTATGTTCAGGTATGGACCTTGAATTCCTGATCTTTCCAAGACTTTTATCATGAAGGGGTGTTGGATTTTGTCAAATGCTTTCTCAGCATCTAATGAAATGATCATGTGTTTTTTCCTTTGAGTTTGTTTATATAGTGGATTACAGTGATGGATTTCTGTATACTGAGCCATCCCCGTGTCCCTGGGATGAAACTACTTGATCGTGGTGGATGATCATTTTGATGTGTTCTTGGATTCGGTTGGCAAGAATTTTATAGAGTGTTTTTGCATTGATATTCATAAGGGAAATTGCTCTAACATTCTCTTTCATTGTTGGGTTTTTGTGTGGTTTAGTAATGAGGGTAATTGTGGCTTCATAGAATGAATTGGGTAGTGTTCCTTCTGTTTCTATTTTGTGGAATAGTTTGAAAAGTATTGGTATTAGGTCTTCTTTGAATGTCTGAGAGAACTCTGTATTAAACCCATCTGGTCCTGGGCTTTTTTGGTTGGGAGACTATTGATTACTATTTCTATTTCTGTAGGAGTTATGGGATAGTTTAGATCATTTATCTGATCGTGATTTAACTTTGGTACCAGGTATCTGTCTAGACAATTTCATCTAGATTTTCCAGTTTTGTTGAGTATAGGCTTTTGCAGTAGGATCTGATGATTTTTTTTTAATTTCCTCAGTATCTGTTGTTATGTCTCCCTTTTATTTATGATTTTGTTGATTTGGATATTGTCTCTGTGCCCTCTGGTTAGTTTGGCTAAGGGTTTATCTATCTTGTTGGTTTTTTCAAAGAACCAATTCCCGGTTTGGTTGATTCTTTGTATAGTTCTTTTGTTTCTACTTGGTTGATTTCAGCCCTGAGTTTGATTATTTCCTGCTGTCTACTCCTCTTGGGTGTATTTGCTTCTTTTCATTCTAGAGCTTTCAGATGTGCTGTCAAGCTGTTAGTGTATACTCTTTCCAGGTTCTTTTTTGGAGGCATTCAGAACTATGAGTTTTCCTTTTAGCACTGCTTTCATCATGTCCTATAAGTTTGGGTATGTTGTGTCTTCATTTTCATTAAATTCTAAAAAGTCTTTTACTTCTTTATTTATTTCTTCCTTGACCAAGTTATCCTTGAGTACAATATTGTTCAGTTCCTATGTGTATGTGGGCTTTCTGTTGTTTTTATTCCATGGTGATCTGATAGGGTGCATGGGATTATTTCAATCTTATATCTGTTGAGATCTATTTTGTGACTGAGTATATATGATCAGCTTTGGAGAAGGTACCATGAGATGCTGAGAAGAAGGTATATTCTTTTGTTTTAGGATAAAATGTTTTATACATATCTGTTAAATCCATTTGGTTCATAACTTCTGTTAGTTTCACTGTGTCTCTGTTTAGTTTCTGTTTCCATGATCTGCCCATTGATGAGAGTGGGGTGTTGAAGTCTCCCACTATTATTGTGTGAGGTACAATGTGTGCTTTGAGCTTTATTAAAGTTTTTTTTTTAATGAATGTGGGTGCCCTCATATTTGGAGTATATATGTTCAGATTTGAGAGTTAATCTTAGTAGATTTTTCCTTTGATGAGTATAAAGTGTCCTTCCTTATCTTTTTTGATTACTTTAGGTTGAAAGTCAATTTTATTCTGATATTAGAATAACTACACCTGCTTGTTTTTTGGAACATTTGTTTGGAAAATTGTTTTCCAGCCTTTTATTCTGAGGTAGTATCTGTCTTTGTGCCTGAGGTGAGTTTCCTGTATGCAGTAATATGTTGGGTTCTGTTTAGGTATCTAGTCTGTTAGTCTTTATCTTTTTATGGGAGAATTGAGTCCATTGATATTGAGATATTAAGGAAAAGTGATTGTTGCTTCCTGTTATTTTTGTTGTTAGAGGTAGAGTTATGTTTGTGGGGCTCTCTTCTTTTTGGTTTGTTAAAAGAAGATTATTTTCTTGCTTTTTCTAGGGTGTAGTTTTTCCCCTCCTTTTATTGGTGTTTTCCATTCACTATCCTTTGAAGGGCTGGATTTGTGGAAAGATATCATACATTTGTTTTTGTCATGGAATACCTAGGTTTCTCCATCTATGGCAATTGAGAGTTTTGCTGTGTATAGCAGCCTGGGATGGCCTTTGCATTCTCTTAGGGTCTGGATGACATCTGCCCAGGATCTTCTGGCTTTCATAGTCTCTGGAGAGAAGTCTGGTGTGATTCTGACTTCTTTATATGTTACTTGACTTTTTCCCTCTCACTGCTTTTAATATTCTTTCTTTGTTTAGTGCATTTGGTGTATTGATTATTATTTGATAGGAGGAATTTCTTTTCTGGCCCAATCTATTTAGTTCTATAGGCTTCTTGTACGTTCATGGACATCTTTTTCTTTAGGTTAGGGAAGGTTTCTTCTATAATTTTGTTGAAGACATTTATTGGCCCTTTAAGCTGGAAATTTTTGCTCTCTTCTAAATCCATAATCCTTAGGTTTGGTCTTTTCATGTGTCCTGGATTTCCTGGATGTTTTGGGTTAGGACCTTTTTGCTTTTTGCATTTTCTTTGACTGTTGTGTCAATGTTTTCAGTGGTATCTTCTACACCTAAGATTCTTCTAATCTTGTATTCTGTTGTTGATGCTTCCATCTATGACTTCTAACTTCTTTCCTAGGTTTTCTATCTCCAAAGTTGTTTCCCCTTGTGATTTCTTTATTGTTTCTACTTCCATTTTTAGATCCTGGATGGTTTTGTTCAATTCCTTGGCCTGTTTGTTTCTGTTTTCCTCTATTTATTTAATGGAGTTGTTTATGTTCTTCTTGAAGTCCTCTATCAGCATCATGAGCTGTGATTTTAAATCCAAATCTTGCTTTTCTGGTGTGGTGGGATATCCAGGACTTCATTTTGTGGGAGAATTGGGTTCCAATGGTGTCATGTCACCTTGGTTTCTGTTACCTTGATTTCTTGCCTTTAGCCATTTGGTAATCTGTGGTGTTGGTTGCATTTGCCTTTAGCCATTTGGTAATCTCTGGTGTTAGTTGGTCTCGCTGTCTCTGCCTGGAGCTTGTCCTTCCTGTGGGTCTGCAAGCCTGTCTCAGCACCCCTGGGAGACCAGCTCTCCCCTGGCACAGAGGGCTGTGCCTCAGCCCAGCTTCTGGATGAAGATGGAGCCCAGAAGGACCTTGTCCCAGGTGCTATGCCACTCCTGTGTTTCCTGTGCTCCTGACTGTACCTGCCTTGCACTGTCACTGAAGAGAAAATGGCATTCTCACCTCCTAGTCAGAGTATTTTTATCACAGCAGCAGAAATGAAATTAAGACAGTAGGTTATAAATGACAGATTCGATTTCTTATAGTTCTGGAAGCTGGGGAGTCTGTCTTATGAAGAGGAAACATTTAGCTGAGGCAGACATTAGTGAGAGGGTGTTCTGCTAAAGCAAGCATGTGAAAAGACACGTGATGAAGGATTCTCTAATGACACATGTATTGGTCTACCTTACATGTGCAGTGAAGCTCCATTTGTTGGGATTTCATAGAGAAACACACCAAAAAACTTCTGGTGCTGTCCTGCAGTTTCTTTCCTTTTCTGTAAACTCAAAAGGAGGCAGAACCAGGCTTGCTTACAGAGCTAGCTGCACAACTAACTCTTCTTGGTCTTGTGCCTTGGCTGATCTTCGATTTGCTTAGAGAGGCACAGCCGAACTTTCCCTGGCATTCCTGTTGGCCTGGTTCCTCCTGCTGACTTGTGCAGAGACTGAGGCCTGGCTGTCTCTGCTAGGTAGTGTCACTGCTGTTGATTCATGTTTGCTATCCTGACTCTACCGAACTGGACTGCTGGTGTATCCGTAAAGTGTTTGCAAGTGGATCAAGCTGCCACTGTTGACCTGTGAACTGAACTACTGGTTTCCAGACAATGTAGATGGGAGTTGCTCCAAAAAATTCCTTTCTAAACAGGTCCACTTCTGTATCCTTTCTCCTCTACTACCTCTGGTAGGTGGTGGGCTAAAAGGGAGGTTAAAGTGTTTAAGAAGCATCATTAACCAGGAAAAGTTCTCAACCTCCTTCACTGTCATTTCTGTCTTTTTTGTAGTTCCTTTAAACATCCTGTGTCCACCATGGGTCTTGCCTCCCATGTGAGTCTGTCTTGGCTGACGTCACTCTGCCAATCAGGCCTAGTCCTTTCACATGCTTTAGCAGACCACCCTTTCACTTATGTCTGCTTCAGCTGAAAGTTCCTTCACAAGTCTGCCTTAGCCTTTCATCTGTGTCCACATCAGCTAAATATTTCTTCACGTGTTTGCCGCAGCAAAACACCATCCAACATTCCAACACAACTGACTTTCCAAAGAACCCTTCAGTTTCCACTTAAGTCTCAGTTACTTTTCTACTGCTGTGAAGATACACCTTGAACAAGGCAATTTACAAAAGGAAGCATATAATTGGAGGCCTGCTTACAGTTTCAGTTCTGTGCTCAGTGGGTTGCAAATAGAAACATCTGCTTTTTTTCCTTTATCTCAAAAGTTCACACAGACTTGAAGTCTAGCACATAATATATGCACTTGAATAAAAAAGTAAAAAAAGACGGAGAAAAGCTGATTTTTTTTTAACGAGGTTCATGTAGACTTAGTTTAAAGAGGCTGAATCTACAATAAGAAGACCTACAGAGTCAACTAACCTGAGCCCATGTGGTATCACAGAGACTGAACCACCAACCATAAAGCATGCAGGGGCTGGACCTAGGACCCCTATACATTTGTAGCAGATGTATAGCGTGGGCTTCCCTAACAAATGGAGCAGAGGCTGTCTCTGACTCTGTTGCCTGTCTTTGGATCCCTTCCCCTAACCTGGCTGCCTGGTTGGGCTTCAGTGGGAGAGAGTGCAGTTAGTTCTACTTCCACTGGATGTCCCAGGGCAGGGTGGTACCCAAGTGGGACTTCCCCTTCTCTGAGGAAAAGGGGAGGGTAAAATGGGGGGGGATTTATAAAAAATGAGACTAGGAGGAGAGGAGGGGTGAAAGGAGGGCAGGATTTAAAGTGAATAAATAAATTAAAATAACAATAAAATAAAACAAGAGGCTGGCTAAGATTTCAGAGGTCAAGTCCTTTTCCATAGGTCAGCTCTGCTGAGTCACCGCAGTGTATTTCCTCAGTCACATGCAGAGACTAATAATTATCATCTGGTAACCAGAAAAACAAAAACAAAGAAAGATCTTGCAAAATCTATTTTTCAGTGTATTTTTCCTCTCTCCCTCTCTCTCTCTCTCTCTCTGTCTCTGTCTCTGTCTCTCTCTCTCTCTCTCTCTCTCTCTCTCTCTCTCTCTGACACTAGAAATCAAACGTAAAGGTCTTGTTCATCTTAAACAAGCACTCTACCACTGGGCTGGCTACCCATAACCCAATTCTTTTTATATTGTTGAAAGAGTAAAGGCTTCCCACCCACTACCCCCCATGACAAGTCCAAACCAAAAGCATTAACTGTCGCCTGCTCTTCAAACATAGTAGCTGTTTCTTGCTTGATGTTATGCATATCATTGTCTTGGTCCCACTGTCCTTCCCAGCCCTGTTTCTTAGTGATTCCTTTCTTCCTATTCCTTTAACTTGGGGGAGTCAGGGGGATATAAGTGAAACAATGGTAGATACTTGACTTAGGGATATATCTGCTCTCTGTGTGTTCTCATTTGCACACATACGTTTGCCTGTTAAGGCAAATAAACCTACCACTTTCTTAAGCTTCTTCTTGGGTCTCACCTATGTGTTCACTCCCCATGTGAGTTTCTGGTCCATCCAGTGACCCCCAGGAAAGGAACAGTATTGCAGATGACGAAGAAGAAGTATTATTCTTGCTCTGTAGTAGAGGAAGCTAACACTCTCAGGGGAGAGATAAGAGATCTGAGGGGAAATAGCCCAAGAGCAAAGCCATCAAATCACTAGTTCTTCTCCACAAAAAAAGATTAAGGAGGTGGAAAGACTGTTTTATTGGTGAGCTTTTGTGAAGAAGCCCAGCCAAGGAACAGAGGGACAAGAAAAACCAGAGAGAAGTTTGTGCACATTAAAATGATCCAATGTCACAGCACAGAGACCGTCCAAAAGAGATCTCTCAACTGTATGAGAAAGATGCCACTGGTGGCCTTTCAAGTTTCTGAGCTGGCCTGGGCTTAGAAGAATGATTTCACACACCCAAATGTGTCAACAAAGTGCAGAGAGCTTTGGATGAGAAGAGTTACATCTTAAAGGTCAATTATTATCCCCAAGCTGGGCTGCTGTTAAAGGATTAAAAAAATTGAACATTTAGATATTAATATGGATCAGATGAACAATCTACTAGTAGCATCTTCATAAATCCCCTCAGAACTTGGTTAAAAACCACAGGTAGGAAAGGCAGAAGGTTCTAGATGAGTGGAGGTATGTATCTGCCATTCACGTACAAATGAAATTCAAGGTAGAAATTAAGCTGAACTATAATATATACTTTTGTTGTTTAGTTTTTTTCTAAAATAACTGAACTAGGGTCTCATTAGCCCAGACTGGCCTTGAACTGACTGTGTGGCTGAGGAGGATCGTGTACTCCTGATGCCCAGGCCTCTACCTCCCAAGTGCTGGGACCATCACATATGCCACGTGCCTGGCTTAAAATTATATTTATTACATTGATTTCTAGGTCGATCTTGCAATGATCTTTAACAAATGAAGCTGAATTTGAGAGTCAACAAAACACTTGCTCTGAGGTTAAACAGCTGGTGGCTTGGCTAAGAACTCAAATATCAGAACCAGTTCTTAAACTGTTTATTTTTTTGAATCCCTGAGAACTGAACTCAAGGGGTTCAGGTCATATACTCATTCCAGAGAAACTGAGTAGAACTGTGGCTGCTCGCAATGTAGGGGATTACCAGGACAGAGAAGTGGGAGGGGGTTGATTGGGGGAGCAGGCAGAGGGAAGAAGGCTTATGGGACTTATGGGGAGGGGGAACCCGGAAAGGAGAAATCATAGAACTGTGGCTGCTCACTCCTCAGTCTGTTCTCACTTTCAGTTTGAAAAGAGGTGCACAAGAGTTCCTGTCATGCACTGTACTGTACATGATTTGCCAAAAGAACATGAGAAAATAGTATTGATCAAGCCTAGGTTGTTTAATCCCATGTTTGCAAATTACTAACTTTAAAGCAGAGGAAATGATTTAACCCATTTCTAAAATTCTTCTGAAATCAGGACTCCTGGTTATTTAGCGTATATGGTACCTACTCTCTTCCTTTCAAAGTCTGCAGCACAGACGGTGGAGAACCTGGCAATCGCCACCTCAGTCAGGCGATGAAGGCTATCACCGCCACTGCTGAGTTATTAAAGGATTGCTTACTATGTAGTGCTGAGACTGGTACCTTCTTCTCTGGTCTTCAACCCCTGAGGACAAACCCCCCAATGTCCTAGTTTTCCTAGGATACCATACAGAATGAGTTTATAGGGTATTCAGATTTTCCTTTGAAGTCTGAAAAGCAAGTCTACAGAGATAAATCAACAATAAGAACCTGAACAGGAGAAAGGGCATGCAAATTTACTGGCATACACATACAGAAGAGGAGCCATGCTAAACATGAAATTCAAGAAAGGGCCAGGTGCTAGATGCTGAAATATCCTCTTCATAGTGGAGGGGGAAATAGTGGCTGTGGCAACTGTAGGAGAGAAATAAATAATTTTTAAGTTATTTTTTTGTGATTATAATATAATTACATCATTTTTGCCTTCCCTTTCTTTCCCTCAAACCTTCTTGTATATCCATTCTTGCTCTCTTTCAAATTCATGACCACTTTTTCCATTAATTGTTCACACACACACACACACACACACACACACACACACCGTCTTAAGTATATAAATACAACCTGCTCAGTTTCTATGTTATTTATATGTATGTTTTTAGGATTGACCATTTGTTATTGAATAACTAATTGGTGTACTCTTTGATGGAGAAGACTAGGGAGTAAATGATTTTTAAGGAACATGCTCCAACATGTAATAAGGACACATGCTCCACTATGCTCATAGCAGCCTTATTTATAATAACCAGAATCTGGAAAGAACCCAGATGTCCCTCAACAGAGGAATGGATACAGAAAATGTGGTGCGTTTACACAATGGACTTCTACTCAGCTATTAAAAACAATGAATTCATGAAATTCTTAGGCAAATGGATGGAACTAGAAAATATCATCATGAGTGAGGTAACCCAATCACAAAAGAACACTCACGGTATGCACTCGCTGATAAGTGGATATTAGCTCAAAAGATCAGAATACCTAAGATACAACTCACAGACCACATGAACCTCAAGATGAAGGAAGACCAAAGTGTGGACACTTCGATCCTTATTGGAAGGTGGAACAAAACACCCATGGCCCACAGACAACCAATAGAATAAGAATAGGATCCCCAATGGAGCAGCCAGAGAAAGGACCCAAGGAGCTGAAGAGGTTTGCAGCCCTGCAGGAGGAACGATAATATGTACCAACCAATACCCCCAGAGCTCCCAGACTAAACCACCAACCAAAGAGTACACATGGAGGGACCCACGGCTCCAGCTATGTATGTAGCAGAAGATGACCATTTCAGACATCAATGAGAGGAGAGGCCATTGGTCCTGCGAAGGCTTGATTTCCCAGAATAGGGGAATGCAAGTCAGGAAATTGGGGGGCGGGGCTAACAGGGGGAGGGGAGACCAGGATAGGGCATTTTCGGTGGGATAACTTGGAAAGGGGTTAACATTTGAAATGTAAATAAAGCAAATATCTAATTTAAAAAAAGGCAGGGCGGGGGCATGACAGAGCTGAACCAGAGGCCTGGGATCAAGTTCCTTTGGGCTCTAGATGTGCTCTTCGATTCTTATATCTTTCCTCCAAGTCCTGGCCTCAGGTATTCCAGACTGGCCCCAAATTCACTATGTAGCTGAGAATGATCTGGAACTTTTGATTTTCCTGCCTCCACTAAAGTCTGGGAGTACAGGCTTGTTCCGTCATATCTGGCTTATGTGGCGTTGGGAATCAAATCCAGAACTTCGAGCAAGCTAAGCAAGCACTCAGCAAGCTGAGCTACGTCCCAGGCCCAGATATTGATTCTCTGGGCCTTCCTGTGGAATGTGAGTTTAATCTTCTGTGGTTAATGAAAATGTAGTAAATAGACTGAAGAAGAAATGTGCTTCTCTCTGACGAGTTAATCTTCAGGTAGACGGCAGGCTTCAGAGAAAGCCACCTCGCCCCCGAGCTTCAAGACAGAAAGGATTGAGAGGGAGACCAGGGAAGGTCAGAGAGCCCTGGAAGCTGCCTTTAAACCAACAAGACCCCCCAGAGCTCCCAGAGACTAAGCCACCAACCAAGGAGTACACATGGCTCTGGCTGCATATGTAGCAGAGGGTCGCCTTGCCAGGCATCAATGGGAGGAGAATTCCTTGGTCCTGTAAAGGTTCATTAGATGCCACAGTGTAGGGGACTTGAGGGTGGGGAGGCAGGAGTGGATGGGTGGGTGGAGGAACATCCTCTTAGAAGCAGGGAGAGGGGGAGGGAATAGGGGATTTCCAGAAGGGGAGGGGGAAACCTGGTAAGAGGATAACATTTGCAATGTTAATTAATTAATTAATTAATTAATTAATTAACTAAAAATGTCTACCCTAACATTATCAGTGTGTGGCTTATAAACAAGAAGAGTTTTGTGCTCACAGTTCTAGAAGCTGCAAAGTTCAGGATCAAGGCATCAGCAGACTCAGTGTTTACAAAGAACTTGCTTTCTGTTCATACCCAGCTACTTCCTCAATGTGCTCTCATGAGAGACCTTCCCCGGCCTTTCTGGGTCTTTTATTTCTTGTAAGAACACTTGAGGGCTCTGCCTCCCTGGTCATATTTCCTCCCATAGACTCCTCTAGTGCCACCACATTTTGGGTTAGGAATTCCACATATCTATATACACACAGACAGACAGATAGGTGGACAGGCAGGCATACACACACGCATGCGCACATACTTGTACCAGTCTAACTATGACTAAAGCAACAAATTAATGAGTAATCAGCGAAATACCTGTATTTGGTCATTTTTCTGTCAATCATCAAGGTAAGAAAAAAAAAGACAAATATGAAAATGATCACTGGAGTAAGTTTTACTACAAGAAAATACATATTCAATTATTTTCAATAATATTCAATAATATCTATTAAAGTACATATTAGTCATTGCTTTCAGTACCATAACATTGCTTGACAGATTGTAGTAGGTCAAGACTGGATTGGAAACTGGTGAGATAGATGGTTCTTATGAAACCCTGTGGGGCAATTCAGTCTTTCTTGATTCAGAATGCCAAATGGTACCTGTGATTTCTCCCTTAAATCAGCCTCTACTGAGAACTTCATTGCAGCTGTAGCCAGACTTCCTTGGTTATCTATAGCATAGGAAAGTCTTACATTTTAAAATAATGTATTTCAATGAACACAACATATCAAAAAATTACAAAATACTAATGTCATATTTTTTTTTTTCTGAGACAGGGTTTCTCTGTATAGCCCTGGCTGTCCTGGAACTCACTCTGTAGACCAGGCTGGCCTCGAACTCAGAAATCTGCCTGCCTCTGCCTCCCAAGTGCTGGGATTACAGGCGTGCACTACCACCGCCCGGCACTAATGTCATATTTTACTCCTTTTCTTTTTTATTGAAATAAAAAATTTTCATACAATATATTTTGATCATGTTTTTTTTTCTCTCTCCAGTTCCTCCTGGATCCTCCTCACTTAACTTTATGTTCCTTTCTTTCTTTCTCTTTCAAAACAAAACAGGACAAAACAACAACAACAAAAAATCCAAAATCCAAAAAGAACCAAGAAACAAACCCCCCTAAAAAAAAAGTCAAAACAAAGAAGAAAGAAAAAGTCCAGACAAAGCAAAATGAAGCAGGAAGACCACAAAAATACAACTACTCCCGGGCGTGTGGCGAGTCTGACAGACTGTTTCACATACCCAATGAGAGTCCGCTGGAGAAATCTGATTTTCCCTCTGCCTGTGGGTATCCGTTGTAGACAGCTTCTTGGTTAGGGTGGGGCTTTGTGCCCACTTCCTCCTCTCTGGGCTAGGACCCCATCGGGCTTGAACCTGTGAAGATTTTGCGCATGTGCCACAGGCTCTGTGAGTTTACCTGTGCACAAATCCTGTTGTGTCTAGACGGCACGCTTTCCTAGGACTCATCCATCACCCCCGATTCTTGCAGTCTTTCTGCCTCTTCCCAATAGCTCCCTGAGCCCTGAGGGAAGGGGTTAGATAAAAGCACACTATTTAGGACTGGCTGTTCTCAAGTCTCTCACTCTATGCCCGGTGTGGGTCTCTGTGTTAATTCCCATCTACTACAACAAGAAGCAAGCATCTTTTTTTTAAAAAAATATTTTTATTAGATATTTTCTTTATTTACATTTCAGATGTTATCCCTTTTCCTCGTTTCCCCTCCGAAAACTCCTACCCTACCCCCTCCCCCTGTTCACCAACCCACCCACTCCTGTTTCCCTGTCCTTGCATTCCCCTACACTAGGGCAACCAGGACCAAGGGGTTGGAATCTCAGGGTTGTTTTGATTTGCATTTCCCTGATGACTAAGGATGTTGAAAATTTCTTTAGGTGCTTCTCAGTCATTCAGTATTCCTCAGTTGAGAATTTTTTGTTTAGCTCTGTACCCTATTTTTAATAGGGTTCTCTGTAGTCTAACTTCTTGAGTTCTTTGTATATATTGGATACTATTCTTCTATTGGATATAGGATTGGTAAAGATCTTTTTCCAATTTGTTGGTTGCCATTTTGTTCTATTGACAGTGTCCTTTGCCTTACAGAAGCGTTACAATTTTATGAGGTCCCATTTGTCAATTCTCAATCTTAGAGCATAAGTTATTAGTGTTCTGCTCAGGAAATTTTCCCCTGTGCCCATGTGCTCCAGGCTTACTAGCAGCTTGACAGCACATCTGAAAGCTCTAGAACAAAAAAGAAGCAAATACACTTAAGAGGAGAAGACAGCAGATAATAATCAAACACAGGGCTGAAATCAACCAAAAAGAACTATACAAAGAATCAACCAAACCAGGAGCTGGCTCTTTGAAAAAAACAAAACAAAACAAAACAAAACAACAAGATAGATAAGCTCTTAGCCAACTAAACAGAGGGCACAAAGACAGTATCTAAATCAACAAAATCAGAAATAAAAATGTAAACATAATAACAGATACTGAGGAAATCCAAAAAATCATCAGATCTGAAAGTCTATACTGGAAAATCTAGTCTGGAATGTCTATACTGGAATTGACAATTTTCTAGACAGATGCCAGGTACCAAAGTGAAATCAGGATCAGATAAATGTTCTAAACAGTCCCATAACCTAATGAAATAGAAGCAGTCATCAATAGTCTCCCAACCAAAAAAGCCCAGGGCCAGATGGGTTTAGTGCAGAGTCCTATCGGACCTTCAGAGAAGACCTAATACCAATACTATTCCACAAAATAGAAACAGAAGGAGCACTACCCAATTCATTCTTTGAAGCCACAGTTACTCTGATACCTAAACCACACAAAGACCCAACAAAGAAGGAGAACTTCAGACCAATATCCCTTATGAATTAAGCAAGCATCTTTAATGTAGATTGAGAGAGACATTGACCAATGGGTAGAGCACTATGTCATGAGTTATTTTATTGTTCTCTTCCTTTAGCAGAATAATAGTATTAGGTTTTCCCTTAGACCTATAACCTTTCTCCTTTCATGTTCTTGGCTACTTTAACAGTGTCATGTATGGGTTCTACCTCATAGAGTGGGCTTTACTCTAATAAAAACGTGATTGGTCATTTCCAGAACTTTCAAGCCACAATTATACAAGCATGTTTGAAAGATGTGCCTCTGATGTAGGTCACAGTTTTTATAGCCATGGGATACTGAGGATTACCACAAATGCTAGTCAGCTGGAGTGAAGCTTCCATGCGGGCTCCAGCTCAGCTTTTCAGTGTTCAGTGATATAAGTTTTGTTTTCAGCAATAGGGCCTTACTGTTAGCTGTGGAGACTTAATAAATAGCTTTGGCAACAGCCTGTGATGCTTGAAGATTTCCATAGCGCCCCTTTGGTTAATGACTAAAGCTGTACCTTGTTTCTGCCACTGGAGGTTTCCCTTGGTGGCATAAGATTTCTAGTTGAGGCATTCTCTCCCCTGTTGCTTGCTGACTCCATTTATATTCCTTTCATATATGTATATGTTTTAGGCAGTTTCGTCAGTAGTAGAAGCTTTTTAAAGTGACCTTTTATTATTTGTTTTGCTCCTTGCCCTTCCTTTACTCTCTTGTGGGACCATGAAAGGCAGCCTTGTTCCTGGTTGAGCTAAAGCTCAAAACCCTGGTGACTCTTAAGGGACAGTAGGTGCTTCACCTGCTTCCTGGAAACCAGGCCCCTGTCACTCTAGCTGCAGCTCCCCATAGATTTGTGGTCTTCAGTCATGTAAGGGCAATGCCCCAAACCCCTCCACAGATAGAGGACTTGACTATAGTCACATAGGCTCAAGACAGATCTCCATTTTAATGAGGTTCCTAAAGGACTGGAGGACCTAGCCAATAAGCTTTCCTTCTCTCAGACTCTTCCCTGTAAAAGGTATTTAATCTCAGGACCACCCTGAGAAGTGGGGTATGGTTTTACCTATCCACTTTCTGCCCTGACAATAAATTCCTTAAAACTATGGACTGCCTCTTTTCATCAGAATCTGCCTTGGGGAGCCAAGAAGGCCTTCGCCTACAGAGCAGCCATCTCATCTACTGTAGAAAGCCTTTCTGTGCTCCCAGCCTCCACCACTAAGCCAAGCCCACTGCTGTCAAGCCAAGAACTTTCCCCGTGGGACCAGCCAGAGCTCCCCTTTTAACCCTCACCACCTGGCCTGGGTTAGAAGTAGGACCCCTGAGCTAGCTCTGGCTGTCCCATGCCTCAGACTGTGCTTCCCCACCCCAGGAATGGTGTCCCCGGGCTGCCCTATGGCCCCAGAGCTGCCTAAATGCAGTCAACTTCCTGTCCCTGCCTCCCGAGTGGCCAAGCCCTTTGGCTGAGCGGACCTGAGACACCAATAACCCTACACTCTCTCTTCCACCTCCCTCCCTATCTAGTCCTCCTGATTCTGGTTTCCCCTTTGCCCTTTCCTTTAACAATGAATTCTATTCCCCCATCCTTGGAAGACAGTCCCTTCTCCCTAGTCCCTTTTTAGGTACCTAACCTCTGTGGTGATTTTGGACAGTAGCACACCTATCAAATGTTTAAAAGCTAACAATCCCATATAAGTGAAAATACACATATTTGTCTTTGGGTCTGGGTTACTTCACAAGGCTAGTTTTTTTTTTTTTTTGTTGTTGTTGTTGTTTTTGGTTTTTTGTTCTAGTTGCATTCACTTACCTGTGAATTTCATTTTTCTTAACAACTGGATAAGATTATATTCCATTGGGTAAACGTACCATGTTTTCATCATCCATTCATCAGTTGAGGACTTCTAGGCTGTTTCCAATTATTATGGTATAGCTGGATCATGAGGAGATCTATTCCCACCTTTCTGAGGAGCTGCCACACTAATTTCCACAATGGCTGCACATGGTGGCACTTACACAGTGTTCACAATGCACTTACCCAGTTCCTCTTACCCCGCATCCACAGCACCATGAGCACTTGTTGGTTTTATTGCTCTTGACCCTTCTGACAGGTGTGACATGGAATCTCGAAGTGGTTTTAATTTTTATTATCCCGATAGCTAAGGATACTGAACATTTCTTATTGTTTTCAAGCCACTCTCGTACCTTCTGAGAACTCTCTGCTAGTTGGGCTGTTTGTTTTCTTCATATCTAGTTTTTAAAAATTCTTTATATATTTTAGCTACTAACCCTCTATCAAATGTATACTTGGAAAAGATATTTTCCCATTCTGTAGGCTGACACTTTGTCAGAATGATGGTGTCCTCTGATGTGCAAAAGTTTGTCAGTTCTATGAGTTCCTATTATATATTGTTATTCTTAGTACCCTGCTATTGGTTTCCTGTTCAGAAAGTACTTTCCTGTGCCAATGAGCTCATGTCTATACCCCACTTCCTTTTCTATCAGATTCAGGGTACCTGGTCTTGTATCCATTTGGAGTTGAACCCTGTGGAGGGTGTTAAATACGGTTCTATTTGCATTCTTCCACATGCAGACATCCAGTGTGATCAGCACCACTTGGTGAAGATGCTGTCTTTTTTCTGGTGTGTATTTTTGGCGTCTTTTAAAAAAAATCGAGTGCCTATAGATATTAGGGCTTATTTATGAACCTTCCCAGGAAGTGAAAGTAGGCTGGGACAGAGGGCTCCCACAGACATGCTGTGCACAACTAAAGAGTAAGTCAGTAGATACCAGAATGGGGGACCAGAAGAATAGTGAAAAGTGACCAGTGTGGCCACTGGCCGTCCCTTCTAGAAAGTGTTGTTGTGGATGGGGCTGACATGAAGGAATGGAGATGGACTAGAAGGAAAAGAATTGAGAAGGTCAAAAATAAAGAGCTAAGCTGAGTCTGCCCAAACAGGTGGAGTTTGCAGGCGATGGTGGGGGGCCAGGAGGTGGGACTCCTCCAGGCGGCCTTCAGTATGGGGAAGAATCTGAAGAGGTGGAGACAAAATGGTTGGGGGACTCTGGGTTCATGCCAGGAGGCAGAGTCTACCCCTTTCCCTTAACGCCCGGTCTTTGACATCCAGTGTGCACTTTCATCCAGTTTGTGGCAGCCACACTGAACATGCTCAGAAGCCACATGTCCAATTCGGTACATTAGTTAATAAAGAATGAGGCTGTGGGACTGGAGAAACGGCTCTGAGGTTAAGAGCACTGGCTGCTCTTGCAGAGGACTCGAGTTCACGTCCCAGCACACACATGGTGGCTCACCGTTGTCTGTATCTCCAGTTCCGTGGGATCTGACATCCTTTCTTAACCTCCATGAGGACCATGCATATGCATGGAGCACATACATATATGCAGGCAAAACACCCATACCCATATCTGCATATGCACATTGTCATCATCTTTGAATTTTTAAAACAAAGAAGCATACATACATAGAAAACAAATCTTGCCTTTATCATTTTCCCTTTATTTTATGAATTGATTGGGGGACCTTGACAGTTCTCAGACAGGTGTGTGGGATTTGGACACATTTGGGTTGTCTGGCATTGCATACATAATGCTATTTGGGACTATTCTGCACATACCTGAGATGGGGCCTCCTTATCCTTCATGGAACTGATATTGTTAAAAGTCTACCACCCTGTGCCAGTCTTTGCTAGGGTGACAGTGAAAACAAACTAAGTTTCTGATTCCATGAATCTTCCAGACTGTACAGATGGAAGGCTAATCACAGAAGTCTCAAAACGCTCTGCATGAGTGTGTGAATCTGGGAGTGGGTATCCAGGTTCTGTTCTTACTTACATAATAGCATCCATTCCTTTTTCTTTATTTCCAGCAGTGAGGGGATGTGTTGTCTACAGAGCACTTAAAAACAATAATAAAACTGATGGAAATTTGTTCTGCTTTTTATCATCCCTGTACACCTGCCGGAGATGCAATGCCAGGAACAAAATATTTGAAGGATTACAGAATACACACTGTAAAATAAAAGCTCTTCAGAGCTGAAGACATTTAATTCTTGAAATCTTTCCTCTGCCTAGGAGCAGAGAGAGAACCTCACCACAGAACTTGGCTGCCATAGATCAAACTGGGAGCAAAACTAGGAATGCCAACTCCTGTCACTGGTGATGAGAGGTCGGAGCCACACCCAAACACTCGATAGACATTGTCAAAGATCTACTCTGTCTCCCATCTGGTCTTCTAAGTGCTGGTCTGTTACCTCCACCAAAGTCTTTTGCTTTTCCATCAAGAATCCTTTCTCTTCTATCTCTGGTTAAGATCGCAGATGTCCAATTCTTATCATTACCTCCTTGAGTTGCATTTCATTGTGAACTTCGGTACTAATTAAGTGCGTCATTTCTCTTGCTAACCTGGTGTCATCAGCTTAATTTATGCCTTCTGTTCTCTTGGATTCCTGGTACTGGAGAGTAAACACAGGTCTCTATACATGCCAGGTAGCACAGCATCCCCTAAGCTATATCCCCCAATTAATTCACAGGCTTCTAAGAACTGATGCTAAGAGGGCAAAGAACAACCCCACACACCCCAAACTCCTCACATGGAGAGTCTCAGGCATTCACATTCCTGTGCTCACTCTAACCTCCAAGGAGACTTTCTGGGACCTACATCAGTCACTTGAACTGTAAGGAGCTTCCCAGAGAAATCTGATGGTTAAGGAATGCTGGATCGGGACTAGAGAAAAACATAGTTCTATGCTTTTGGAAAGGTCTTTGAATCTTTTTTCCCCCCTGTATTTCTCTGTGTAGCTCTGGCTGTCCTGGAACTTGCGCTGTAGACCTTCTCCCTCTCGTCCAGGGCTGGTATTAAAGGCATGTGCCACCAGGACCCGTCGAGGTCTTTGAATATTAAAGGACTCTGATTGACTAGTGATATCTACCAAATACACAAGGGTAAAAGGTGGGATTGGGATGTTGGTAGGTGTTCACTAAAATCCCGTGTAGCTGTTCTCCTATAACTCTTTAAAGTAACAACAGTGTTTTTCTTCATGTTTTCTTTCTCTTCCAAGCTCTCCCTTTTGGTAGTTGTTAGCAAACCATCTCAGAACTTTACACCATTCCTCTCGGGTCACATATCTCCTTCGAGTTCAAGAACAGATGCTGAAGAGCCAAGAGTCTCTGTCAGCATCTGCCCAGGGGGCTTTGCCTCTTGGCTTATCTTGTTTTTCCATTCTTTTTCTTCAGAGTTCTGGAATAAAGCTTGAGGGTGATTCATTTGCCCCGTGCTCCAACTTGAAAACAAAGGAATCTCTAGCATGAGCAATAAAAGGAGATTGTCGGCATATGATGTTATTACATTCCTTTTCATTCTCATTCACAGCTGTCCTTTTGGAGCACGTCCTAGGGCTGGATCCCCATGCTGCTTGGCATTTGGGAGAAAAAGACTAGGGCAGACAGAATGGCTGGTCCTTGAGAAGTCAACCATGAGCACTAGATCTCCTCGGGCAGCTAGGGGGAGTGTTATGTGCTGACAGTGTGAAGAGGGAAGAGGAGCAGTTGTCTGCAGTGTGTGTGTGGGGGGGGACAGAGAGTTTTCTGAAGTGTTAATCCTGTCTTTGCCCCTGTGGGTTTGTTAGCTTAATAAACTTATAATTACAGAGAATGATCTGTGTGCCAGTTTCTGATCCAGACATGTGCGTTGCAGGGATGAACTAAACAGATCCCTGCTCTCGGGGAGTGTGCATGGTAATAGAGGGCCCAGATGGGAAACACTGAGGCAGCAGGCAAGGATCACCATGTCAGATTTATTAGCTGGTAAACTGGGGCTGGGGAATGTGGTTTGGCTGGTGCTGTAATGGCTTCTCCCTTCCCTTCCACCATCTGCAGGGAAGGTGGACTGTCCTTATCCCATCCTGCTCAGGCCAGTTAGAAACAGATCCTGCGCCCTGACTTATACGTGATTTTCCCCCTAACTTCAGTGCACATGAACCACTCCCAGGGAAGGGACGAGTGTAGAACTGTACTGGGTCCAAATGCAAAGAAGGAAAAAGAGTGACTCTGTCTCAGAGCCAGGAGCTTCATTTAGATCAGGAAAGAGTTCAGAGAGGGAAGAGTTAGGTAAGGAACTAAGAGAGCAAGCCTGGGTTTCAGGCCAAGAAAGAGCCGGCACCGAAGCATAGATTATGTACAGAAAGCCCTGGTGGTGTTAATATTTTACCTCATTAAAGAACAAGATTACAGTTTAGTTTACAGATTTTTTTTTTTTTTTTTTGGTATAGAATAGAGTTTATTTAGAGAATAGGATGAGAGTCAATGGTATAGGAGAGAGAGAGAGAGAGAGAGAGAGAGAGAGAGAGAGAGAGAGAATAGAGAGAGAGTGGAGGCCGGCCATGACCATGTGGAGAGAGGGGGGATGGGAGCCCAAGAGGGGCAGAGAGGTGAGAGGATGAGAAGGGAGAGGGGAAAAGAGCGGGGAAAGAGCTAGTTTACAGCTCTTAATTGGTTTATTTATCTCTTTTTAATTCTGGAGCTGGGCATCCAGAATTTCATTCCATGGACTAGAGTGCGTGTTCCTGTAGGCTTAGATTTTTTTCAATCCCATTTTTAATATGGGTTCTCAAATGTTTTAACCTCCCTTCTAGCCCATCACTCACCAGAGGTAGTGGAAAAGAAAAGTGATTAGGACACGGGGGAAATGGGCCTGTTTAGAAATTGTTCTTTGGAGCAAATCCTATCTGTGTTGTCAGGAAATTGTCAGTTCAGTTCACAGGATTCAGCAGCAGCAGCTTGGTCCACTCTCGAGTACCTCACGAATATACCAACAGATTAACTCAGTAGAGTCAGGAGAGCAAACATGAATCAGCACCTAGCAGAAACAGCCAGGCCTCAGCCTAATCAGCATGAGTCAGCAGGGGTGACCAGGAGATGTTCTTTTCTGTGCTTTTCTCAAGCACAAGCCCCATCACTGTCCACTGAGTCCTATCTATACTCCCTTCGAACAGCACGTGTCCTCCACATGTCTTGCCTCAGCACGTGAGTCTGTCTTAGCAAAACTTCACATGAGTCTGTATCAGGTGATGTCACGTTGCCAAGCAGCCTGAGTTAGAAAGTGGAAGAAGCGGCCTCACTAGAAGTTCTCTGGGGAGTTTCTCTCTGTGGAGCCATGGCAAACAGAGCTCAGCCATGCAGTGTAAGGTGAACCAGTACGTGTGTGTTAGGACAGGTTCCCTCATCAAATGGCCTTTCTTGGGCTTGCTTTTTCAAAACGTCCTTTCACCTGTGTCCGCTTCCGGAAAACATTCCTTCACATGTTTGCCCCAGCAAAACACCATCCAATACAACTGACTTGCCAAAGAACCCATAAGTTTCCACTTCTTGTTTGAGTGAGCTGATCAGAGGATGCAGGTTTTATAGGGACTCGTGAAGGAGCAAAATACAAAGGAGGACTGGTCATTTCAGTTTCAGAGTCTCTCTCTCTCTCTCTCTCTCTCTCTCTCTCTCTCTCTCTCTCTCTCTGTGTGTGTGTGTGTGTGTGTGTGTGTGTGTGTGTGTGTGCTCGAGCTGGGGACAAGGAAATTCAAGCAGAAAGGCAGCTGGCAGGTGAATATCACATTGCCCTTTTAGCATCAAGATTAGGGCAGAAGAAATGCCATTATCATGCCTTTTAAACAACTGGCTTGATTTAAGAACTCTGCTTCTCTCCCGTTCTCTTTGGGGTTAGACAGCTGACTTTCAGTTTTGTGGTATGGACATTTGGCATGGATGGCACCTTCTGATATTCCTTGTTTTTTCTTTAAGATTTTATTTATTTATTTTAATCATGTATTTCCGTGTAGGTTTTCTCAAGTAAGTGCAGCGCCTTCAGAGGTCAAAAGAGGGCGTCGGAGACCCTGGAGCTGGAGTTGGAAGCGCATGTGAGCCTCCTAACCTGCATGTCCTCTGCAAGACCTTTGACCTTTGACCACCTCTCTAGCCTTTTATTTTCAATGTAGCGCTTTTGGGTCCCAGTACAAGATCATAGTTCAAAATAATGACCTGTGATGCTTAGAAAACTATCTTGGGCATTTCGTGTTCTCTGCCTCATGCCCCTTCAACTGCCATTTCTGTAGCATCCCATCTTCCATAAGATTAATCCCAGCACTTGGGAGGCAGAGGCAGGTGGATTTCTGAGTTCAAGGCCAGCCTGGTCTACAGAGTGAGTTCCAGGACAGCCAGAGTTACACAGAGAAACCCTGTCTCAAAAAACAAAACAAAACAAAACAAAAAAAACCAAACAAACAAACAAACAAAAAAAAGATTTATATCTAGGTTTCTGGGCATGGAGACCAGGAAAGGGGATAACATTTGAAATATAAATAAATTATCTGGTAAAAATAGATGGAAAACATTAATTTATACCTATACCCACTGCAACTCTCCCACATTCTATCCATCCAGCACGGATAGTCTTCAGGAACCTATGGACACTTTTGTGTGTATGCACTGGGGGTGTGGTTGGTTGCCTATAGGGAACACAGAGCCCATCAAGAGTTCAGTCCCTTGGGAGTTCAGGGTGGGTTCCAGGAGGCTCCTGCTCACGTGATCAACAGACGCGGAGGCCATCTCCCTGGTATCTTCGTATTGCCCCTTCCTCTGTCACATTCTCATCTTGCAGCTCATCCCCTAGATCCCCGTATGAAAGCTCTTGACCGGTCTTAGCATGCAGGGAGGACCCACTCTAAGTCAGACATTGCAGGTCACAGGAGCAGCGGCAGTGCCATGACACTGACTGGAAGCCGGTGACAGAAAAGAGTTCAAAGCCATGCCTCAGCCGACGCCGGCCCTTACCTCCGCCTGCTTGTCAAACCTTTCTCTCCTGAAGCTTATGAGTTACTGAAATGTTCACCCACTACGTCATCTAGGAAATGAGATAAACCAGGAGTGTTTATTTTATTAAATTAGAACATGAGACATTTAGAGGTGGTCATTGGCTTTTTTTTTTTTTAAATTGATTCATTGCCATTAATGGTTAAATTTGCAAACTTTCAAAGTACCGGTTTTGGATGGTTTCCATCTGTTTGATTTGAGATCTGTTTCGTGTGGTTTCATAACATGGATGTGTTTTCTTTTCTTTTTTGAAAGATAGTGTAAGTCCGCTTTATTCCAAACATTTTTTGAAACCAGATTGCTTAGGCAAAATACTTTAAAAACTTTTCTTACTATTTAAAAATGAAAGAATTTTTAATCCAAACAGTTTAAAACTCTTTAGAAACCCCATTTATCTGAGCACTAAAATTTCTGTATATGTTTCACTTTATTTAACTTCAAAGTAATTAGTCAAAATAGCTTGGATCCAAGACAGATTTCAGAGCTGTACACTTTCAAAATGGCTCATCTAGCTAGCATGCAAAGATAGATGGACCGTTTTATTGTCTCAAAACATTGGTTTCCCAGCAGATGAATATGGGTCTAGGCAATAACTTCGCATTATTGCAGAATTGGCTATGTATTTTTAAAATTAAAACATCTGTGCAATGAGCAAATGGATTGAAAATGTTTTCTTTATCAATAACAAGGAAACTATTTTGCAAAACTTTTACCCCAGCCCCTTATTTCTCCCACAGGATTATAACTGGGCTGACAGGATCACTGGCTGTGAAAAACACTTGGTGGGTGAGGCTCATCCGTTTGTGCTGTTGTATCCCATGACAAGGCTCTGAGGTGTATACTAAACTATCTTTAATAAAAACAGCCAGGTTCTGGAAATATTTTGTGTAAAGTCTTATTAAAGTTACTTAAGGCCTTAATCTTCTGTTTGGCTCTGTCTCTCAAGCTCTTAACCATCGTGCTTCCTGCCTCACTCCCAGTGCTCATGACTTAAGGACTCTGTTTATATATGCCCCATACCAGTCACTATTGTTGTTGCTGTGACAAAGTACGTGACAGAAATACGTCAAGGAGGGAAGGGATCATTTTGGCTCAAGTTTGAGGGCGCCGTCCATCATCTCAGGGAAGGCATGACAGCAGGAGCATGACGCAGTCGGCCATCCTGCATCTGTAGTCAGGAAGCAGAGAGAGATGGCGAGTGCTAGTGCTGTGCTCAGTTTCCCTTTTATTTCTGTTTAGAACGCCAGACAATGGAAGGGTACAACCAGCATGTAGAGCGTCTCTTTGTACCTCAGTCACGCAGTCTAGACAACCCCTCACAGACATATCCAGATTTTTGTTTCTGTGATGAGTCTAATTCCCATCAAGTTGACAATGATGACCCATCACACACATCCCATTCTACTCTGTTTGAGTAGTTCTCAATGAAATGATTATAATGTATCGCAAATCAGTTGCCAGGCACATAGTACAAGAACTTGCCACTGATTGCAAACACTGACTGGCAGGAGCTAATCATTTAGTTGAGATTATAGGATGGATTTGGGATTATCTATAGTGTCATATCACAATCACGCAGTTTTTATTCATAATTTCTTTTTGGATGACACACATGGGGAAAGGTATGACTGCAGACTAAGAAATTGCATAGTTCATATAAAAGGCAGCATTTTGATATTATTTATGATGAATTCAGTCCTTGATGCTAAACTGAAAATTATCTTCATATGTGGGCATTCCAATGGGAAATAATTTAGATATATGTCACTCATTAGATACTTGAGAGCTACTGTTACGATATATTTCTCTTGTATCTTCATTTCTATTACTATGATAAAATATGCTCAAGAAGCAACTTAGAGGTGAAGGGTTTATTTTGGTTATAGTCCTGGGTTACAGGTCATCAAATCAGAAAGTCACAGTGGCAGGCGCTTGGGACAGCTGTTCACATTCACAGACAAGAGCAGAGAAAGGGATGAGTGCATGCACCCTTGCTCGCTCGCTCGCTTGCTCTTTCTTCTCTTACACCGTTCAGGATCCACTGCCTAGGGAATGGTGTCACTCCAATGGTTTGGATTTTCTTTCATCAGTGAATAACCCAGACAATCTACAGGCGCATGCACAGGCCAACTCTATCTTGACAATTTCTCATTAAGACTATCTTCCCCAGGGCTGGAGAGATAGCTCAGCAGTTAAGAGCACTGACTGCTCTTCCAAAGGTCCTGAGTTCAAATCCCAGCAACCACATGGTGACTCACAACCATCCGTAAGGAGATCTGACGCCATCTTCTGGTGTGTCTAAAGGCAACTACAGTGTACTTACATATAACAACAAAGAAATCTTTAAAAAAAAAGTTTTTTTTTTTTAAAAAAAAAGAAAAGAAAAAAAGAGACTATCTTCCCCAGTGGTTCTAAGTCATGTCAAATTTACAGTTAAAACTAACCAGCACACCCAAACAGGCTCATGAGTTAAGTGCTTGGCTGTGGTATTTTCTGAAAGGTTTTGAAACTTGAAGGTACTGACTGATTCTTGACACCATGAGGTAAACAGATGTTTTCTCCACGTGCTCCCAATGACATGGTGTTCCACCCCAAACTATGAAGCCAAGCAATCCTCGACCCTCTGAAACTGTGAGCTAAGATGACTCCTTCCTCCTTTAATACCTTCTCAGACATTGTGGTCATAGTTCACAGCAGAGACTAACATGGGTGCAAATTGGAAGGGAGGAGAGTGAGGCAAGAAAATGTTTCTGAATAGTAGCCAGAAGTCATGTCTCTATACAAGAGACAGCCTCAAAAAAATTGAAGATGATGGGGGCAAAATATTTTTTATTATGTGATCATTTTTTTTTGAAATTCATGTTTGTCTTTGGAAATACGATTGGGTGTATTTGATTTCAACAGTTAGGAACAAGGGAGAGTCATGAGACTTTTCTTTAATTTTTACTTGCAGAAAATTTCAACAGCGTGGCAGAATAGTCTGAGATCATTCATGGGCCATAGGTTGTCTGAGGACAGGGCTGAATTGTGCTGTAACTTCCTCCAGCCTTTGGTGAGTCTAAATGAATTTGTCTTCTAGATGCTGACTATTGGGTGAGGATGTAAGATCACTGGACAAACTCTATTTCTCTGGACTAGAATGGGCTTGCACCATAGATTTGTGGAGAATATAGAGACTGGGTAAAAGGCTCTGCTTTTAAAATGGCCACAGGTTTAAAAAGTGACAAGTGAGACCGAATTATGGTGTGCTTACAGAGTATACCCCAAAGTGTCTTCCCAGGAACACTCCAGAAAAATATTAGTTTTCTTATGAATACTTTACATGCGCCTCTAGCAGGTCAGGAAAAAATATGTTCCTGCTCTTAAATTGGGCACTGCTTAAAATATTTATCAGTTCCAGAGCCTCTGCTGTTTAGGGCTCATCTACTGGAATTAAACAGTTTTGCTTCTGCCTTAGTATAAAGCTGTTAAATTAAGGAAAGAAATAAGACAATTATGCACATAATTTGGCCTTCCAATATCGTTGTCCCTGAAAAATTAATCTAATTAAGGCAATAGAGTTTCTTGCTTGAATTTTCTCCAAACTCCTTTTGGGTTACATTACCTGAGCCATTGCCTGGAAGGGCTCTTCACATTGGCACAACAGGGTGTTGGGATGTCTTTGGGGTGAGGAAGATCACAATTGAATAAATAAAATGGCTGGCTGCATTTCCACATTTAGGGGAAGAGTTAATTTAATATTCATTTCACCGTATTTATATTTAATTCAGTGTTAGAAGCGGATGGTTCTTTGATTGAGGAGATCACCTTGAATGGCCTTGATAAAACTTGGATGAAGCGCTGGGGACGTGGCTTGGTTGGTTGAGCCCTTGCTCTGTTTGCCTGAACTTCTGAGTTCTATCCACAGTACTCTAAAAACAGTGGTGGTGTGCACCTACAATCCCAGCATTCAGGACGTATGTTAGGATTGTAAAGTCAAGGTCATAGTTAATACACAGAAAGTTTCAGGGTGATGGCCTGGGCGATATGAGAACTTGTTTCAGAAAACAAAACCAAAACCAACCAAACAAAAGAATTCCGGAGAAATGGCTTAGTTGAAGTGTTAGCTTCAAAGGTGAGGGTACTTGAGTTGGATCTGCAGAATCCACTTAAAAAGTGGACACAGAGCCATCTGCCTGCAATATGAGCACTGGCGACATGGGAGGAAGACACAGGTGGATTCCTGGCCAGCTGGTCTAGTGTACCTGACATTGCAGGATAAGAAGTCATTCTGTCTCAGACACAACATGGAATGTGCTTGAGGGATGACACCTGAGGCTATCATCTGATCTCAACATGTATGTACTCTTACACATACATGTGTACCCACACACAGACATGTACTCCCCCTGACCCCTCCACAAACCCTTGGGTTAAAGAAAGCTAAGACCTCTCTGGGTAAGTCTGGATGAAGAAGAGTAGATTGGTCTAGATTTAGAGACATAGAATCCAGAGTTGGAGAGTTGACCTCTAGAGCAGAGTGGGGACACAAAGACAAAATGAGCCAGACGTGTTAGAAGAATTTCTTCTAACAGAATGACCAACAAATTTCAGGGATGAGATACCAAATCTGAAATTTCAGAAATGTATGATTGCTTCTTTTGTTTATATAAAGGGGATATAGATAGTAAAGATATCGTAAAACCTTGATCAAAGAAACAGGATGTAAGGTTAATCTACACCGCTGGTTGTTTCACACTTCGGTCTAATGCTTCTGGTTATACCAAAATGGATGAGACTAAGCTAGATCCTTCATCCCTCTGTGCTTTAATTTTGCAGCTACAATGTTTAATGTTCCTGCCTTATAGTGTAGGTTAAGAAGGTGACTGAGTTGGTGTGTGTAAAAGCCTCAGAAAAGGTTTTTCCTGTCACAGCATTTCCTAAGCACCAGATTCACGCTGTGGTGGAATACTTTAGAGCAACTTCTCTTCATTCTACCCCCCTGGTCTACTGCTGCATTTCTTTGATCCTTTATTTTACAACAGAACTTGTTTCCAACTCCACCCCTCACATTCTCTCTCTAACCGACATTCTCAAGCTTTCTTTTTCTATTACTCTTCCCTTAAGTCTTTTCAGATACTTTAAAAAAAACACTGTCCAGACTCATGAGATCTCAATACTGCACATGTCCTAGACTAGCTGTTTACGTACAATCTAAACCTTCTTGGTGATGTATCTGATCTAGCACATCAGATGGAGAGCTGTTCATATACACTGTGACCTCACCTAATATGGATTGTTTTTCTTTGCATACTGGTGGCTCCTGATTCCAGAAAATTCCAGAAAGCATCTCCTGTGGACTGCAGAACCCATGACAACCTTTTATTAGCTAATATCAACACTGTGTCCAAGAGAACCCCCTGATTAACATTTGCAAGGGTCATCTTTTGAAAAACCTCCAAAACTATTTTACAGCCTTTCATTTATTATTATTATTATTATTATTTCGTTTTCTCTTATACAACACACCCCAGCCACAGTTTCCTCTCCCTCCACTCCTCCCAGTCCCTTGACACTTCCTCTCCTAGATCCACTCCTCCTCTGTCTTTAATTTCAGAAAGAAGCAGGCCTCCCAGGCTTAACAACCAAACATAAGAAGACAGCAATACAAGGCACAAACGCTCATATCAGGGCTGGATGAGGCAACCCAGTACGAGGAAAAGAGTCCCAAGAGCAGAGAGAGTCAGAGACACTCCCACTCCCACTGTTAGGAGTCCCATGAAACGCCAAGCTCACAACCATAACGTATACACAGAGGCCCTAGCACACACTCATGCAGGCTCTGTGCACCTCTATGGGCCCTGCTTAGTTGATTCTGTAGGCGGTGGTCTTCTGATGACCTTGATCCCTCTGGCTTCTACATTCTCCCCCCCCCCTTCGTTGGGGTTAATGAACTCTAATGAGAGAGGTGTGAGGGAGATCTCCAGTTTGGACTTTCTCTCCCTCTACATAGTGTTTGGCCATACAGCCTTTCTCTCTCTTTCTTTCTTTCTTTCTTTCTTTCTTTCTTTCTTTCTTTCTTTCTTTCTTTCTTTCTTTCTTGTTACATTTGTTTGTTGGTTCATTTGTTATTTATTTGTGTGTGCACAGGAATGTGTTTATGGAGGTCAGAGGGGAATTGATTAGAGTCTCTCTCTCTCTCTCTCTCTCTCTCTCTCTCTCTCTCTCTGTCTCTCTCTCTCTCTCTGTCTCTCTCTCTCTTCCCCTCTCCTAATTGGGTCAGGGGTATCAAATCCAGGTCACTAGGTTTAGTAGCCAGTACCTTCCCTTGCTGAGCCATCTCACCGGCTCCTCTTCTTTACTTTTCTAACATGCTACCCATCTGTAAGAAATTCTGATGCCAAAGTAAATCCAGAATCGCTACTAGCTTGTAGGGGAAAGAGTCACCCAGGAAATACCATCCTGGAACAGAAGTGACCTAACCTTGGTGCCAGGGCTTGTCTCCTGGGGTCCACAGTTAAGTCTAAATATGCTCAGGGTTGTTTTGATTTGCATTTCCCTTATGACTAATGATGTTGAACATCTCTTAATGTGCTTCTCAGCCATCCGAATTTCTTCTGGTGAAAATTCCTTGTTTAGCTCTGTACCCCATTTTTTAATTGGGTTATTTGGTTCTTTGGGGTCTACCTTCTTGAGTTCTTTGTATATATTGGATATTAGCCCTCTGTCGGATGTGGGGTTGGTGAAGCTCTTTTCCCAATTTGTTGGTTGCTGTTTTGTCCTTCTGACAGTGTCCTTTGCCTTACAGAAACTTTGTAATTTTAAGAGGTCCCATTTGTCAATTCTTTATCTTAGAGCATAAGCTATTGGTGTTCTGTTCAGGAACTTTCCCCCTGTGCCCATGCCCTCCAGGGTCTTCCCCAGTTTCTTTTCTATTAGTTTCAGTGTGTCTGGTTTTATGTGGAGGTCCTTGATCAACTTGGAGTTGATCTTAGTGCAAGGAGATAATAGTGGGTCAATTCGCATTCTTCTGCATGTTGACCTCCAGTTGAACCTGCACCATTTGTTGAAAAGGCTATCTTTTTTCCACTGGATGGTTGTAGCTCCTTTATCAAAGATCAATTGACCATAACTCTGTGGGTTCATTTCTGGATCTTCAATTCTATTCCATTGATCTACTTGCCTGTCGCTGTACCAATACCATGCAGTTTTTAACACAATTGCTCTGTAGTACTGCTTGAGGTCGGGGATAATGATTTCCCCCAGAAGTCCTTTTATTGTTGAGAATAGTTTTAGCTATCCTGGGTTTTTTCAGAATGGCTAAGATTAAAAACTCAAGAGACAACAGGTGTTGGTGAGGATGTGGAGAAAGAGGATCACTCCTCCATTGTTGGTGGGATTGCAAGATGGTACAACCGCTCTGGAAATCAGTCTGGCGGTTCCTCAGAAAATTGGGCATGACACTTCCAGAGGATCCTGGCATACCACTCCTGGGCATATACCCAGAGGATTCCCCTGCATGCAATAAAGACACATGCTCCACTATGTTCATAGCAGTCTTATTTATAATAGCCAGAAGCTGGAAAGAACCCAGATGTCCCTCAGTGGAGGAATGGATACAGAAAATGTGGTATATTTATACAATGGAATACTACTCAGCAGTTAAAAATAATGAATTCATGCAATTTGTAGGCAAATGGTTGGATCTGGAAAATATCATCCTAAGTGAGTCAACCCAATCACAAAGGAATTCACATGAATTGCAATCACTGATAAGTGGATATTAATGAACCCAGAAGCTCTGAATACTCAAGACACAATTAGCTAAGCAAAAGACTCCCAAGAAAAGGGATGGAGAGGACCCTGATCCAGAAAAGACTAAATCCAGTTTTGTAGGAGAGTACCAGAACAGAGAAATGGTGGGGAGGGGGAGTGATTGGGGAATGGGGGGGAAGAGGGGGGAAGAGGACTTATGGGACATATGGTGAGGGGGGAACTGGAAAGGGTAAAGCCTTTGGGATGTAAACAAAGAATATAGAAAATAATACATATATATATATATAAAGTCTAAATATGCTTATTTCCTAACTGTTGTTTGATCTTTTCAACAAGTTTGTTTGTTTTCATTAATTAATTAATTTATTCACTTTAAATCTCTATCAATTCCCCCCCCTTTTGGTCCTCCTCACACAGTCCCTCCCCCATGTCCCTTCCCCTTCTCTTCTGAGAGGGTGGAGGACCCCCTAGGTATCCTCTGACCCTGGAGCATCGTCTCGGTAAGGCTAGGTGCATCCTCTCTCACTGAGACCAGACAAGGCTGCCCGATTAGAAGAATCAATTCCACAGATAGGCAACAGCTTTAGGGACAGCACCTGTTGGGGGAACCCACATGAAGACTAAGATACACATCTGTTACATATGGGTGGGGAGTGTGGGTCCAGCCTGTGTTTTCAATAAGTTTTAAAGCTACTGTGGCAATGCTCAAGAAGATTGAGAATTCCTCTAATCCCAGTTTTGGGATTCACAAATTCATTTGCGTTTGTGTGAACACACACACACACACACACACACACACACACACACACACAGTGTCATTTTCTCCTAGTGCATGTAAGCATTTGAACCCAGAGCCATACTCTTTGGTTGGGGTTTCTGGTCTTCTGGAATTGTGGGGCCTATGAGATGACTAAGTGCCTTCTGAGTGGTGAAAGATAACTATTGACCCCTAGAGTAAGAGAAGCAGGGAGACACACTCCTAAACTAGCTCTGCAGAGCCAGCAAGGTCCTTTGGAGGGTGACAGGAGACAGAAGGATTTCAGACAGTGAATAGGATTAGGTATGGCATTTCTGCACAATGAGGCTGGGTCCATTTCCACTATGGGAAGTTACCTTTCTTCAGTCCTTACAGGGGTCAGTTGTAGGCTGGCTCTGAGATAGTTGTAAGCTGTTCTGAAATAGAGTTTGAGAAATTTCACAAGTAATGGACTTCAGTGGGTGGTGATGTGCCTGGGGGCGTGTCTTTGAAGGAAAGGGCAACATGTCAACCCTGATGTGATCATTGTGGCTGAAACCACTTTTGCATGTTTCAGTCTTGTATCTTGCTTTGACGTAGCAACTGAAGTCTTGGGGGTCACCATGGGCAGTTAGGACATCTTGCCTGAAACAGAAGGCTGTTTGGCAAGGGGATTGGCTTTCTCAGGTTGTGTGGTAACATGTTCTGATTGTGTTCCAGTGGACTTGATGCTACATTGCCTCCTTATCACAGTCCATTGGTGGTCTTGAATCCTAGTGTGCTGTCTCAACACAAGTCAGGTGATCACAGTCTGCCCAAATCTTCCAGCGGCTTTCTGTCATACTCAGAGAAGCTCCTCAGACCCCGGGTCAGGACCCTCCAGTCTAGATGTTTCTTTACCCATCTTCTTTCTGTCTCTCTCTTTGGCTTAGTGTCGGCTGCCCCTCCGCTGTCCTGCACTGCACCTGGGACAGGCCTCATACCTTTGCAGTGTCTGTTCCCTTACCCTGGAATGCTCATCCTTCTAGAACCTTTGTGACTTTTTCCTCTTCCTTCAGGCATTCGCTTCAATCATCACCTCTTCCGTAAGGCCCATTGTCCATGTATTTGAAACAGTAATTCCCTCACTTCCTGTACGTCCTGGGTTTCAAGGCACTCACCATCTTTTCATATGTTATGAACTTAACTTCTTTTATTTTGTCTCCCATTTCTGAATTCAAGATACCCAAGACAGAATTTTTGTGTGTTTTGTTCACTGACATATCATATGGATGTTCTTAGAATCACGGTTACATATATAAGACACGTGGACAGTATTTGTTGAATGAATGAGAATCTCCCTTTCATGCCTGACAAGCCGTGTTCTTCAGGGTACACATTCTTGTACAGGGGCAGGGGGTATTCAGGTATGAAAATATAGCATTTAAATGTAAGGTAATTCTAGTATTTTGTTAAACATTAATTCCATTCTTGAAAAACCCTCATTTAACCAGTTAACACCCACAAAACTTAGGGTGCTTTGAAGGGCTGAAGGAATAGTTGCTTCTGTGTAGCAGAACAGTGGGACAGAACAGAAGCCAGAGTCAAAGGAAGTGAGCCATGGAACAGGAAAATAATTCAAGAAAATTCTAAATGGCTCTGATTCTTTATTGTGCTGATGTAAATTTAGCCAGGTCAGGCTACCAAATAACTTGGTTCTCTCTTCTCTCTCCTCTCTCCCTTTCCCTTGTTACCCCTCCCTCCTTCCCTTCCTCCCCCCCTCTCTTCCTTCCTTGCTCTATTATTCATTGCTTTCCTCCACCTCACACTCTGAGGTTGTACAGTATAACCCAGGCTGACCTAGAACTCACTAGGTATCCCAGGCTGGCTTTAGACTTGTAGCAATCCACCTGCCTCAGCGTCTGCAGTGTTGCTACTGCATATGCAAACTATTGAACCTAGATCTTTGTCTTTTTTCTTTCTTTCTCATTCTTATGGAATCCATCTCAGTTCTGAATCAATTGTGTCCCAAGGTGGCAGAGGGTATATAGAGTTCTTCAAGATTCCGTTTTGCTGGATACAGACAGGACTCCACTTTTTCCTCCTGGCAGGCATTGAGAATGTGGGAGTCAGCTCTGACCACAGGGCTGGCCTTCTGGGTGGATTTTACAACAGCACTCAGATATTTCCTTCTGGCCCACATGCCTGGGCTGTAGGTCTGGAACATGTATTAGTGGGGTAATGTCTGGGGAGAAAGGGCAAAACACGAAAACCCTGGCTGCTATGACAACATCTGGAATAATAAACATCCTCTGTCCCTCAAGCAAAAATCATGGAGTTTCTTCTTGTGGCAACATTTGGAAGGGGAATGTGTAATACGCCAGAGTATCTTGTGTCTGGCTTGGGCTCTAGCATTTTTTTTTCTCGTGGGTTAAAGAGATTTGCCAAGCGGGAAAATAGAGGCAATTACACATCATCCAAATACATCAGTCACCTTCCTACACATTTTAAAACAATAATAATTCAGAGTGTGGATTGATAAGTCAGAAATAACCCTTCCCCTTCTCATATTCACTCTTGGAGAGTAACTGCTGCTATAGGGACCATTATAAAATTCATATACATGCACACACATTGTATAGGGATCATCATAAAGTTCATACATATGAGCACATGCACACCCCCCCCACACACACACTCACATTCATACATTATTAACTGGGCTTCTGTTTTATTGCTTTGAGTGGACAGGGCTTAGTGATGTCTACTCAATAACTAGTAATTCTCTCCTTTCTTACTTACATGTATTGTAATGATGCTCCTTTATAATTTCATGGAGGCCTCTTAGATGAACTTGGTTTTATAATTACTGTCATGTATTTAGAGGTCCACCCCAGTAGAATTTAGTCTTCAAGCTCTCATTGAATTGTTTCTTTCTGTACCATTCCACCAACACATCTGACTTCATCTAGGTCCTGACCTGTGGTGATGTGGCCTGTTCTTTCAAATTTCTTGCACCTGATATCCTTTGTGTGTATTGGGTCACTCTGGGTGGAAACCTGGAATCTAGAAAGGACTAATGTCAGCCCGGTGGTGGTGGTGGTGGCGGCGGCGGCGGCGGTGGCGGCGCACGCCTTTAATCCCAGCACTTAGGGAGGCAGGTGGATTTCCGAGTTTGAGGCCATCCTGGTCTACAGAGTGAGTTCCAGGACAGCCAGGGCCACACAGAGAAACCCTGTCTCGGAAAAAAAAAGAAAGAAAAGAAAAGAAAAGAAAAGAAAAGAAAAGAAAAGAAGAGAAGAGAAGAGAAGAGAAAAGAAAAGAAAAGAAAAGAAAAGAAAAGGAAGGACTAAAGTCTTGCCTTATTGGTTTGTTGTAATCTCTGGCAGGAGCTCACATGCTGGCACTTTGGGAAAATCCCCTCAACATCATCTGGTAAGTTTCCCAATTCCCAAACTTAAGCCTGAGCCTTGAGGGCTTGCCTTAGGGCCTACTTGCCTCCTGGCTCCATTCTCCTTTCGCAGAGCTCATTTGGTCCAGTACATCTTTGATTTGACCAGGAAGGACACCATGCTTGACTCTCTCCACACAAGGACCTTACTCCCACTCATCCTCACTCATCTGCGTCTCTCACTCTCTCTTTTGAAATTTGTGGTTCTGCTTGTTTCTGCCTGGAGCTTAATATCTCTTGTAGACTCGTTTGAATGATAGCTAGACTCCAGAGTTTCTTGTGTCAAATCATCTTCAAGGCCATTGTAGGTTTCTTCCCTAGGTTCACATGACCCTTATTGCAGGGGTGTGTATCTCTGGGTCCAAGGGATGTTGCTGGGGAGGTACATGGAGCTGCTGTGTGTGTAGCTGAATCAGGAACTTGGGTCAAGGCCAGTTGTCATTGTGCTTCTGCATTTAGAAGTGAGCTCCACAGATTCTAAGAGCCTATTGCTGGAAGACAGCTTTCTAGGTTGTTAGGAAAGTATAGATAACAGTATAGGAAAAATAGAAAATGGTTTATTTAAGTTGGTTCAAAATATTTAGGTAAGAGATCTTTATGTGCATTCTTGAGGTAGGACTTGAAAACAGTAAAGGTTAATATGTCCACTGTAGGAAAGTTCATGCCTCCTTTACCAGCCCTCCCTTGCAGGAAGGGAACACTTTACCATAGATCCCTGTCCTCTCCAGCCAGCATCCCATCTTTAATTCCCCACTAAGCTGCAGATAAGCACTTCTAGCTTCCTATCCATGGAATTCTCCGATAATTGAGGAAGAAAACCATGATGGTATTTCTACTTCTACAAGTTGCCTTCCAAAGAATCCTCTTTGGAAGTTGGGGGATTCCAACTGAGGCAGATTTAAGTTATGGAGAGGAGAGGAGAGGAGAGGAGAGGAGAGGAGAGGAGAGGAGAGGAGAGGAGAGGAGAGGAGAGGAGAGAGATTCCTTCTGAGGGCATTGGTGGGTAGCTGAGGTCAGGATTTGTATTTAGAAGCCGGAGGTGTTTGTCACTCACTGTTTTCAGCTTTAAACAGCAGCAAAATCCAAAGACAACTGGAAAAGTCTTTCCTCGTCATCTACCCATGCACATTCATTTTTACCAAATGCACTTACCCAGAATGCCAAGCTTTCTCCTTTTCCAGTGGCTTCTTTGCTTCTCTAACAGCTGTATGATCTTTCCCATAGTGCGTGTAGTTAAACCATTGGCCTATTGATACCAGTGACTAAGGCAAGTTTAAATATTATAACTAGTATCGCAGTGGCTAACCTTTTAACATACAGTCTCTGGCCATCATAGAAATCTCCCTAGACATGTGACTGCTGAGCCAAAGATACATATATTTTATATTATGATAGGAGAAATAGAACCAAATTGCCACTAAAAATTGTGTCAATTTACACTAGTTCTAAATCCCTCCAAACACTTGCCTGCACCGCACATTGTCAAGCTAAGCTAATTGGGTCTATTCCAATCTAATTGATGAAAAATGAACCAATTCCTGTTTTAATTTGCATCTCCGAGACTGCTAATGAAGTTGAACATTATTTCAGGCGTTTACTAGTCATTTGAAACTTGTGAATTGTTTATATCCTCTGATAATTTTTCTTGTTTTATGTTTAGAACTTCTGTTCTTCAGTCATAATGTCTTGACTGTAAGATATATAATATTTTCTTGCCATCTGTGAAACTCAAGATGCTTTTATGATAAACACACAGATGACTGAAGCCAAAAAATTATTCTTTTATTTTTAATTTTTAATTTTTGACAGTCTTGTTATACAGCCAAGATGGACTGAAACTTATTACATAACTCAGTTTGTCTTTGAACTTGTGATGATTCTCCTGTCTCAACTTCTTGTTTTTTTTTTTTTGGGGGGGGGTGGGTCCTCTGTGTAGTCCTGGCTGTCCTGGAACTCACTCTGTAGACCAAGTTGGCCTCGAACTCAGAAATCCACCTGCCTCTGCCTCCCAAGTGCTGGGATTACAGGCGTGTGCCACCATGCCTGGCTCAACTTCTTGTTTTTAAGTTGCAATTTCAAGTAAGAATGTGTTTGGCTGAGTATGCACACATGTGTGCTCTAGTGCATGTGTGTGTGTGTGTGTGTGTGTGTGTGTGTGTGTGTACCAACTTTAGGTGTTTCCCCACCTCCTCTCAACCCCACTTTGTTTTAATGAAGTATACTCTCTCACTGCTCTACAGTTTGAGCACAACAAGCATACTAGTCTGGCTGGCTAAAATCCCAGTGAACCATGTGTCTCTGATTCTGAGGTTCTGTGTCTATAAACATGTGCTGCCATGCCTGAAATTTTTACATGGGTTCCGGGGATTGAACTCAAGTCCTCATGCTTGTGCTGCAGGCAGTGAGGACTGACCTGGCCCAGGATTACTTCTGCTGTTGTCTCTGGAATATATTAATGAACTGTGCTAATCAAAATATATTGGCAGCTATAACAAATTACCTACAAATCTACTGTTTCAATAGGTAAAGTTATTTTGGTCTTGTTTTAAGTATAAAATAGTTAACAGAATATTTATGATAAGCAGGTTCCAAGCAGTAACTTCTGAGCCCAGGATCTTTTCATCCTTAGTCCCTGTTCTCCTCTAAGTCCTCATTCAGTTGGAGAATGAAAGGGAGAATGGATAAAGCAAGAGGAAGTGAGAGGAATGTGGAGTGACGGACGGGAAGGGAAGAGAGAGAGAGAGAGAGAGAGAGAGAGAGAGAGAGAGAGAGCTAGAGGGAGAGATAAAGACAGACGTAGATTCAGTGACAGACAGAGACATAGAGACAGAGACTTTCTCCTCATGTTTTTTCAGGCCAGGCTTGCACAAAGGACACATTATTTGCTCTGAAGTGGAAATTTCTGGTTTCTTTGGAGTCTCAACTGTGACCTGTGATGCTTTTCTGGAGACTATCTTATGAGAGGGTGTTTTGCTGAAGAAGACACATGGAAGGATGCTTTGCTGAGAAAACACATGTGGTGTTTTTCAGGAAGCTGCCTAGAAAAGGGGCATGTGATATTTTGCTGGAGTGAATGCTTAAGAGGACACACGATGTTTGGAAAGGGTGTAAGCCTAACCCAACAGACAGTGGATGATGCCTTGGCATCAGTTCACCTTGCTACTCTTTGCTGGGCTTTGTTGGGCTTTGCTGGAGATGCTCTAGCATTGGTTTGCCTTGTCTTCTTCATGAATTATCCCCTGCCAAGACTTGGTAGAAATGCACCAAAGAACTTCTTGTGATATTCCAGTGGCTTTTTGCCACTTCTGCAGACTCGGGCAGAATTGGTTGGGTCTCATGGTTTCTTCTGGGTGGGATTGCCATTGCTGGTTCGTGAGTGGATTGAGCTGCTGCTGCTAATTTCTGTGAACTGTGAATATCCTGACAACAGATTGGAATCACCCCAAAGAACTATTTCTAAACAGGTCTACACTCCCCCTTTGCCCTATTAACCTTTCCTTTGCACTACCTCTGGCCGGTGGTGGCTAGAAGGGAAGTTAAAGAGTTTAAAACCCCTCATTAAAGTAGGTTTTGAAAAGTCTAAGCCTACACTTTGACTATGTTTTTCAGGCTAAAACACAATTATATGGCAAAAGAGACTAGAGACAAAGTCTGCCTATAAGCCTGTAGCAAGAAGTGAGCACAGCCAACTGTGTACAGCTACTTAGGTGACCACACTGACAACTAAGTGTCTATCCTTAATTTTTCATAGTTATGTTTTTGGAGAATGCCAAGTGGTCCTTTGAAAGAACACAGGATGAACCCAGAGACAGAGACTTTAGAACACAGAGGTCCATTTGAATGTCACAAATCATGATTCTCTCATTCGTAACTATGAAGTCTCATATAACAAAAAAATATTTAAGGTCTTCTTAGAAAAGAGAAGGTTTCTTGTGTAGTTATGTCACTGGAGAAAGGTAATCGGTAATCGGTAATCTCTCCATTCTAAAAATAGTCTGGAGGTCTATCTGACTCTCTCAAAAGTTTTAGAGATGGGTAAAAGCAGTGATTGAACAGAAGAACTTGGAGCTAGAGAGAATAAGATGGGAAGGTGGTTGACTGAGGGTGCCCAGGTCAAGTTAGAGCCAGAATAGAGCTTCAGTGAATATCCGTCAGGGTTGGGAATCATTGTAGGGCACTTAGCTGAGCCTTTGAAATATAACTCTTGTAAAGAATGATTTCTGGAACATACATTAGAAAAGAAAGAGGAGAAACCAGTACAGACTATAGCTAAGTCTTTGTTCTCTGTGTAACATGAGAGAGTAAGGCAATGGTCTAACTTGGTGATAGAAACAACAACCACAATTACCCACAAAAGTGGAATGTGGATTTCCACACACAGCAAACAGGTTGATCTGGCTATCTTCAGTAGCCCCGATGGCACTTCTACACCTTGGGAAGTGAGAATGCAAACTCAAGTGTCTATGCCATTGGGAAGCAACGCATTATCATCTGGGTGGTTTCCTGAGATTTGAGATTGTTGGTGGAGGCACCAAAAGTATTTGGTTACCAGATCAATGATCATTCCTAAGTATAATGATGGTGAATTGTATAGTCCTTATTTCCCTGTTTGTGAAACCAGAACATTGATGGGAATGCCTTTGGAAATCTCTACAAGTATGCACAATGTATGTGGTAGGAGGCTGAGGTCAACAAGGGTCCTGAACTGTTTTGTCGTGGGTTTTTTTTTTTGTTGTTGTTGTTTGTTTTGTTTTGTTTTGTTTTGAGACAGAGGTTTTTTGTTTAGTCTTGATTGTCCTGGACCTCACTCTGTAGACCAGGCTAGCCTCAAATTCATAAAGATCTGCCTGCTTCTGCTTCCAAAGTGCTGGGATTAAAAGTGTGCACTACCACTGCCTGGCCCCTGACTGGTTTTCTTTACCAAAAATGAAAACCAAGTAAGAGAAGATGACAACTTCTCTTAGGCTTCAGGTTTTCTTGATGTACATGATCTCAAAGAAATCATTGTCTCACCCTAGGACTGCTATCATCTGAAAACAGGGCTACAGTTGGTAGGGCGACTTGTTCTTTTTTATTTTTTTTTTAAATCTTTCACCTTTCTAGAAATCTAAAGGCAGTGTATGAAGCATGACTTTGAGGGAGAAGGTGAGCTCTGTCATAATGCATTCAGGATCGTGCCCTGATTTCAAGGCTCCTGTGTAATCCAATGATCTTTAAATTCCGCATGGCTGCTCAGAGACCATAGTGACCTCCTCTCATTCACTTTTCAAGACCGGGATGTCAAAGGGCAAATTCTGCCCCTTGTTTTGTTCTGGTGGCTTCACCTGACATTCTCCACATTCCAAACATAGTCACATCTGCTCTTACAGCTCCAAGTATTCCCACGGAGATGGCAATGGCCAGTTGCTATACACCTAAGTATGTGTCTTTGCTTTCCTATATTATAAATGTTGAAGAGTCACACACACACACACACACACACACACACACACACACACACACACCACACACCACACACACACACCACACACACACACACACACACACACACACACACACACACACAATCATTAAGTGATCTTTAGCTCAGAGGGCCTAACAACCATATATGTGAAAGACGATGGGAATAGTGACCTTTGCAAACTGGCTGAATACTTGGTGGATGTACTGTACACATGATGGGGCCTGCAGTTATATTGGAGAATGCATTTGTCCAAAGTAAGCTAAGAAGTGAGGAGTATGAAAATCAAGTGTACTCTGACAGTAGTCACGGGTCTTTGGAAGCAGATGGATGCCAGGGGAGATTTTGGTCTCCATTTTCTGGCTCAAGATATACCTATATTTTCTAAAAACCCAGGGTTCACTATTATTGGAGACTTACTTTCTCTTGCAGTCTCTTTGGCCTGGCTGGTAGAAGCAAGATGACGAAAGGAACGTCATCCTTTGGAAAGTGTTGCAATAAGACGCACACACTGTGCGGCCTCTGTAGCTCCAAGGCCTACCATCTTCAGAAGTCGACTTGTGGCAAATGTGGCTACCCTGCCAAGCCCAAGAGAAAGTATAGTTGGAGTGCCACGGCTAAGAGATGAAACTCTACTGGGACTGGCCGGATGAGGCACCTAAAGATTGTCTACCGCAGATTCAGCCATGGATTCCGTGAAGGAACTACACCTAAACCCAAGAGGGCAGCCGTTGCAGCATCCAGTTCATCTTGAGGATTTCAGTCATCATAAAATAAAGGTTCTGGTTTCAAAATAAACAAACAACAAACAAACAAACAAATGCAGGTTCTGAAATTGCCTGGTGATACTCATGATGTCTGCTCATAGTATTGAGAGAGTGAACCCCCATAATTTCCACCTGCTATTGGACACACATTCCATTCTAATTTTCTGATGCTATCAATCTTACCTTGTTGCTTAACTTTTGTCATTTAACACAGATTTGCAGGTTTATAGCAAATTCTTAGACATAAATCATCACATCTGATTTCTGCATAATATTTCAGTAGCTCTTAAGGCTGAACCCTCTAGAGACAGGCAATTAGATTGCCTCTGAGTCTGAACTTCAACTCCTAGCTGGCACATCACTCAGAGTATATTTCTGCAGTTGTCTGATTCCAAAATGGAATTCATCCTCACATGTTTAGTGCTTTCTTCAGTGTTTTCAAGTATTGGTTCGTTGCTTTCTTAGACAGTTTGCAAGTTCACCTCAAGTAGATACTAATAGAAACTGCCCTGTGAGGTGTTTGCAAGTATAAATGAGATCACGCATAGGAGGTGCTTAGCACATTATCTGGCAACAGGAAATTCTCAATAGATGCAATAACCTCTCCAGAGCCTAGAACACATTAGAACTTTAATAAATACCAATTAGAGTAATGAGTGTTTGATTACCTCTGGTGATCTGGGGTCTACTCTCCATAAAACTAGGTCCCAGAATGCTTGAAACATGAGGTATGCAGAAGACTGTAATTACCAGGTTACCATTAATCCTTCCAAATTATTCCCTTTTCACAGATGGCGAAACTGAAACTGGGTAGAGATTACGCATATTGCTTATGATCATTCAGCATAGTTAGTGGCAGAACTGGGGCTCAAACTTCAGCCTAAAGTAAAAGCTTTTATTTTTAACTATCCTATAATATTTTCAGCCTGAGGAAATACATTTTGCTATTTCAGCAACAATAGGTATGATTTTCTATTTGGCTGGATAATGATTATTAGGCAATGATTTCTAAGACCTAACATGTATGAAGCCCTGCCAAGACTATTTTAAGATACATTTGTGAATCTCCGGGTATATCTATTTAAGCCTCTTTTAGATAAATACATCTATGGATATACAGATAGGTCTGTAGAAGCCTTGCTGCCTTCCAGCCTCTGCTCCTTCCCTATTCTAGACATCTGAATACAGCATACAAGCGGTCAGGTAAATTGTCCATGTATACTTGGTATCATGGGAGGATTTTTGTGTGTGTCATGGAATCCATCTCTATACAACAGTCCAATGGGGAAATGCAATTCCACCCCAGGGACCAAGAGTCTGAGATTCAGTGTTGTGACATATGTAATATGTCACATAACATAGGTAGTACATGGTTCAGTGTTCCTAGGTGGAGATCTCTGACTCAAAAATGTTTTTATATAACATAGCTTGATTTGGGTGAGGTCATACTGGATTCATCAGGTTCAGAGTCTAAGAATCACAGGCTAGACTGTCAAGGTTGATAACTAAGGCTCCTATGAGCTCACAGGACCCTTTTTGCTCTGATGCAGTTATTTCTTTGGTGAGTGATGTGTTTAATTCTTCCTCCGTTGTTTCAGGAGAGAGAATTCTAGGCAGTTGATGAGAAAATGCCAGTGACTTGGGACTGTAAAGCAGGTGCTTGCAGGATGTTTGAAGCTCTGGGGTCAGGTTTGAGGAGTAAACGGTGTGTCTTTTGCACAGGGCTTTGTAGGGCAGCACCATGTGTGGGGGATAGGGAATGAGAGCACTCGCTTCACCGAGAGCTAGAAGATCTTGCTGGAAGTTGAGCGTTGTTGAGGATTGTGATGAGGATTCTGAGATGCAAAGAAAGCAGGGATGGAGTCACTGACTGGCTTGATGTTACTGAGACTGGAGGAGAGACTGGCCAAGTGGTGCCATCATTGTAAAACCTATGCTGGGGTCTTATAGGGCTAGAGGTGGTCTAGATGCATTGAACAGAATGCTGAGCCAGGTTTTCTTTTACATTTATTATTATTATTATTATTATTATTATTATTATTATTAATGTATGATATGTTGAGTATAGGTACAAGCATGCCACAGTGCATATGTAGCACCCAGAGTCAAATCTCTCTTTTCACCTTTATATGAATATAAATCCAGAAATGGAACTCAAGTGGTTAGACTTGAGCAGGAAGTACCTTTACCCAGTGAGCCGACTCTCACCAACCCCGAATCTGTATTTCTGACCCTATGAGAACTACTCCAGGTCTCAGTTCCCACTCTTATTTTCTTTATTCCAGCCTTTTGAGATGTCTCTTGTAGCCCATATATGTTGGTCAACCGTGATTGTTAAATTCATGGTATTTGAGTCACCATGGAAACAAATATTTGGGCATGTCTATGAGGGATTCCGAAGACTCGGTTAGTTGAGGTGGGAAGACCCACCCTACATGTGGGTAGCAGCACCCCATAATCTGGGGTTCTGGAGTGAATAACAGAAGGATACAAGCAGCAGGCGGAGTGCCAGCATTCGTGGCTCTGCTTCCTGACTGTGGGTGTGCCCTCACCAGCAGCCCCCCCCCAACTCCTGTTCCCATGCATTCTCCGCCACCATGAACAGTAAGCTGAAACAAGCCTTCCATTCTAACTTGCTTTTGTAAGGTATTCTGTCTATGCAACAAGACTAGTAATTAATAAACCAGGCTGTCCTTGAACTAACTTTGTAGCCCAAAATTGATCCTACTGCTTCGACCTCTTATGTGTTGGGATGAGAGATGTATGTGACCAAGTCCCACCTGTATAGTGCCGGGGATGAAATCCAGGGCTTTGTGCATGGTAAGCTAGCACTCTACCAACCCAGCTACAGCCCCCTTCTTCTTGCCTTCTTTGTTTCTTTTTTTCTAAGATTTTTTTTTTTTTACTGAACTCCAAAGACAAATCAAGACTTCTGGCTTTGGAAAGCTATTCAAACCACTCCTGTCACTGAAGAGAACGTATACTTGGGTGGGCTATTTGTGGGTATTTCTTCTATCCTGCAAGGATGTTTACCCCTCAGAGGACTGCATTCACTGCTGGAAATAGCTTGGTACTATTGCCCTGCTGAAAGGAAAGCATGTTAAAAACAATGCTTGTAATAAGCATAGTAAGAGTTCGAATGGGTATTCCACTGGTGGGGAAGGGGTGGTGCAGAGCAGGCTTCCAGAGGAAGCAGTATCTCCATTATTCTGCTTTGAGAGTGGAGTGAGAAAAGAGTTCCAGAAGGCAGGAACAGTGTGTGCAGAAGCACAGCACAAGCCAAAGCCAGACTGTGTGCAGAACAGAAAGGCTGGAGAGGAAATCCACCGAGTACTTTAGCCACATTAGTGTATTAGGACATGATCCGGGGACAACAGGCAGGCTGGAAGCATGGATCTTGATGGGAAGATCAAGCTGCTGATGGGAAAAAGAGATCTCTGGCCTAGGAAGAAGGGGGAGTAGCAGAGACGGCAGAAAGGGCAAACCACTCGTAATGGTCCCGGTTGGGGTTAGGAAGCAAACCTGAAGCCAAAAAACTGACAGAGCCTATCAGGAGTGAAAGTCTTGAGCAGCTGGGCGGAGCTTGTCTGCCTCTACACTGTCAGACCTGTATTAGACAGTCCAGTCATGCTGGCTCTCAGACCAAGGCTCCTCTCAGAGCTTCCCTGGCTTTTCCAGCATCCTTATAATCCACAGGGTATTGGTTCCTGGATCCCCATCCCAAGATTGAAAATGCCCCACACTCAAGGTACATTTGAAGGCAGCCTATGCCTGCATATCCTCTCCTATAGATCAACTTATTCCTAGAGTATTTGTAAAGTCCAATCCAAAGTAAGTGCTATATAAATCATTCTGATAGTGCATTGCTTAGGGCACAATTATTTAAAAAGCGACCTGTATATGTTCAGCAGATTCCACCCGGCCAGTAGTATTCCGCGTGAGTTTGGCTGGATGGAAATGTAAAGAGTCCATTCCCTGAGCACCCGTGGTGCTCCCGCCAGTCACTCTTCCATCAACATCCCGACAGCTTCCAGGCTCATTCCCACAGGTTTCACCCAGTGCCCTCTCATTTCTCCATGACACGCCTCTGACCTGCTCTTCACCTCCTCCTCCTCCGGGGAGATGCACAGATAAATCTGTGACTTCTTGGCTGTTAAGTCAAGACTTCTGTCTGGCTTTGTCCCAACACTGACACAATCCCTGAGCCCAGCAGGGCAGAGGCAGCAACATCACCTTGGCCTGGAGTAGGGCTGAGGTTTTCTGGTTGTGGAAAGACCTGTAATGTAAGGCAAGAAAAAGAAGTGAAGTCTACTCATCCCTCTGGAGTGTTCTCTGCCTCCTTAGTTCTCACTTGACCTTGGATACACATACAGTCACCTTGGACGATTATGTTTTATTATGTTAAAAAGTGTATATATATATATGTATATATATACATATATATATATGCATTTGTGTGTGTGTGTGTGTGTGTGTGTGTGTGTGTCTTTGTGTGTGTAGACATGTGTGTGGGGGCCACTAGTCAACTTGCAATGAGTAAGTTGTTTCTCTGGAACAAGTGGGTCCTGGGGATTGAACTCAAGTCAATCTGCTTAGTGACAGGTGTCCTTAACTACTGAGACATCTTGTCAGCTGCTGGGGCTATGATGATGCTTAATGATGATGATGAAGGAGGAGGAGGAGGAGGAGGAGGAGCAGGAGGAGGAGGAGGAGGAGGAGGAGGAGAAGGTTTTAACATTTGCTCCTACCAATGAAAAATTTGTATTTAATTACCATGGGGAAAGTCTTGACTTCCATAATTTTAGAAGTTACCCTGGTGGTTTAATATCCCACCACAGTTCTCTTCACATCAGGCCTCTAAAACAGATTGACAAAAGGCCTTGGCTCTGGCCAAGGCTTTTTCGGGATTTACTTTGAACAAAACAGAGCTTATCTGAGCTTCATTCATTTCCTCCTTAGTAAAACGATGGAGCTAAAGGCACCACTCCTGGAACTGGCTAACGGGCCAGGTGCGTGACGCTCGCTGTGGCCCATAGCATCTCTCAAAGTCCGTGTGTTAAAAGCTTGGTCCCTGCCTGACTGTGGAAACTGACTGTGGAAGTGTGGCCTGGAGGTTTTAGGGCGTGCCTTTAGAGGGGACAGCGGAACCTTCCCCACCCTTGGCCTCCTCTCTTTTGGCTCCCAGGCCAGCGCTGAATGTGTACCTCCCCCATGAGCTGAGTGATAACTGTCAACTCCACACAATCTAAGGTCACTAGCAGGGCCTCTAGTCACGTTTGAAAGGGATCATTTTGATTACATTAGTTGAGGCAGAAAGACCTATCCAGCCATTTCCTGCTTAGATTTCTGGACTAATGAAGAAAGGGAGCTGGGCTGTAATACTCACGTGGTCCTTGCTATCTGCATGCTCGGTGATGGAGGGTGACCACCTACTTCCAGCTCCTGGCACCTTGGCCTCTCTCCCATGGTGGACTGTCACCTTCAACTGTGAGTTGACATACGCCTGTTTTCCCTTACGTTGTTCTTATCATGCTGTTTTTCAGCATAGCGACACACTAAGACGCATAGCTTGAAACCTTTGAAGCCACGAACCAAAGCAAACTTTTCTTCTTTATAAACCGATCATCTTGGGTGCTTGTAACCATAGCACAAAGCTGTTAACCCAGTGCCCGGCTCTGAGCATCGTCTGTTATTTTCTTCTCATGCCTTTAAGATGTTCTCTTCCTTTACCTTTGAAAAGAAGCTGACTGAAGTATGAATTACATAACCAGAAGAGATAGATGGGACGAGGAAGAAGGTACGGGGCTAAAACAAGCTGATAGAGTGAGCTTGTCTCTAAGGGCCCCACCTAATTTTCCATCCCTAAGTCTCAGGTTTATACGGAGGATCTGAGGCCAGCCAAAGTGCTTCAGCAGTAGCAAAGATGTGGTCTAGGAAAATGGAGGGAGAATTATTCTGGAACATTTTCCTTTCGTAAGTATCTTCAATACCACTATGAAATAAGACTTTCCATAGCCCTCCTACTGTTACGTGTTCTCTCTGGAAGCCCAATGTTCCTGCAGCCTGGGTGGTCTTTTGCCTGCAAAAACTCCCTGTCACCACTGCTCCCCTCTTGTGAATGTGAAGAAAAGGGCTAATTACATCTAGCATGGCCAGGATATGAGTCCTCCCAGTCCAGGTCAGTTTTGCAGAGAACTCTCTCCTCTATTCCTGACATTGCAAAGGTGGTGTGCAGGGCACAGCAAAGATGCCATCACTGGGATTCTAGGAGACTGAAGAGAAATAGCTCCGCAAACTCTCTTCATAAGGAAAAAGAATTCTCTCTCTCTCTCTCTCTCTCTCTCTCTCTCTCTCTCTCTCTCTCTCTCTCTCTCTAAGCATTTAAAGAAACAGACTGAAACACAGTCCCTAGAGAGACCTCAAGAACCCAGTAGTGATGGTAGAGGCCCGAGCTCTCACCTCAGCTGATTCTGAGGTTCCAACCCAAAGGCTCTCACTCCACCTTTGCTCAGAGACCAGCTCCCTTCTCAGATGAACCACAAACAACCGTGTCACAGAGGAGAGACTGACAGCAGTTAGGTTTCTCAACACGGATGCCATCTGGAGACGTGGTACAGTCATCCTCAAACTTTTAAAGCACTGTGGGAGCACCTGGAAATTCTATGCATTGAGTCACTCAGTTCAGCAAACACCAGTGGCTCTAATCAGCATCCGTTTATCCTTCTTCACTATTAACACGTCACAAGGCAGACCCTCCAGACGGCGGGCACTCATTGGTGACTGAATGCTTCACACACAGGCAACTCTCTGCAGCATGAATCAACCAGGGAAAGTAACTGCATGGATTGAGTGGCGTGTTCTGCTGAACCGAACGAGCAAGTCACTGTATAAAGAAGCTTTATTGCCAAATGGAGGGGAAAAAACCCACGATGGCTTGGTATTAATTATTAACAATTATAAAAACATTATGACTTCACCATTAATTTTATTGTTTCCATTAAACTTTATTTAATAGTGGCTAGTCATTTCTCCTGACCCAACCTGGCAGTCACGCAGGGAGTGAAACAAGAGATGTCAGGAGCGCAGCGTCGGACACTGAGAGAGCAGGCAAGACATGATGGTCTTTATTCTGTAATGCTGAAATTTCTCCCATAGACAAAGATATTGGCGGGGGTGGGTGGGGTGGGAGGGGGACAATAAAAAATTTCCAAAGTGAGGACAAGGGCGGAGCTAGGCCGATGACCATTCTTCTGCTTCTCCCAATAGCCGTGAAGCCCATGTTTAGACCCTGGCACTGAGCTTTTGTTTGCTTGTTTGGCCTTGCAGTTGCTGTATAGCTCAAGCTCTCCCTTCTTTCTGCCTCAGCCTCTCTCATGCAGTGGCTACGGGTGTGTGCTACCAACCCGCCGACACTTAGTTTTGATTAGTTTTGTCCTTCCTTGAATGAACAGTATTCTATTTTGTGTGTATATGAATGGTGTGCGTGGGGTTGTTCCTATGGGCACACGCATGTACGCCCTTGTGGAGGTCAGAGGTCAACCTCTGGTATCATTCCTCAGTCGCTGTCCACGTTGGTATTTGAGACAGTCTCTCTCCTAGTTGACCTGGAGTTCATTGATCCAGTTGTCTGGATGGCCAGCGAGCCATAGTATCTGCTTGTCTCTACCTCCCCAGTGCTGGAATTACAAATTGGTACCCTCATGCGTGGGTTCTGGGACTTGAACTTGGGTCTTTAAGCTTGTGTGGCAGGTACTCTCCTGACTGAGACATCTCACTGGCCCTATGACTGCTAGTACTAGAGACCTTAGTGGTAGTTATAGCTGACAGCAGTCGGTTCTGCTGGCAAAGCCCCCTGCTTTTGCTAACAGCTGCGTTTTCAAGAGCCACTCTTGCCACCTTGATTATGTGTCAAAACACACACCTTCATCAGAAGAGAGGCTCAGAGTTTGTACCAGGTGCAGCTAATTTGCCCTTCCAGCAGCATCTCAAGGATAACGCCCCATCTTCCCATCAGCGCTGCGTCCTAGGTTTTCTGCTACGGGGAGCAGTGTGGCCCTTTAGCTCACGCTCTGATTGATCTTGTTGTTGATCTTGGAGTCGCACACATGTTGTCTTTTTCTTTTTCCTTAGTGAAATGAAGGTGATTTGCTCTGTTTGGTAACCCAAGAACTTTCAACAATACTTGGATGTGAGTAAAAATAACTGTGATTGTTATTCTCATATCCAAAGTCACTTCAATGCTCTTATTGCTTTCCTGCTTGGAGCGTAATCTAAGCAGGAGCTCATGACGTTCTCTTAACAGCCCTGTAAGGTGTGAGATGCCCACCATCTACACGCATCTTGAAGATGAAGAATGCCTTTGAGTTATTGGATAACGTGCCTGTAGCTAGTAAGTGATGGAGGCAAGACTCAAACATGCCGTTTCTGACTGTGGTTCCTAGATTCCTGACTACTCATCTGCCCTTCTAGGAATCACTCAGCAGGATGTACCTGGCAACCTGCAAGTGACACTACTTCACTTACCTTCTTTAATGTCCGCAAGAACAGCTGAATTCCTTCTTACTTTTTTCATTACGTCTTATTTATTGTGTGTGTGTCTCTCTGTGTGTATGTGTGTATGTGTGTGTGTGTCTGTGTGTGCCAAGGAGTGTATGTAGCTGTAGACAGAGGCAGATATCATGCAAACTCTAAGAGAACAAAAATGTCAGCCAAGACTAATATACCCAGCAAAACTCTCAATCACCATAGATGGGGAAACCAAGATGTTCCATGACAAAATCAAATTTACACAATATCTTTCCACAAACCCAGCCTTACAAAGGATAATAGGGGGAAAACACCAATACAAGGAGGGAAACTACACCGCGGAAACAGCAAGATAGTAAACTTCTTTCATCAAACCCAAAGGAAGATAACCACTCAAATATAAAAATAACATCAAAAATGACAGGAAGTAATAAGGAAGTAATAAGGAAGTGAGAAAACAGCTTACAGGTGTTCTGACATCAAACATGGGTCATCAGACTCAACAACAGTCACCTTTACCTGCTAAGCCAGAAACTCTTAAAAATATCTTCCTTCCTCCCTCCCTCCCTCCCTCCCTCCCTCTTTCCTTCCTTTCTTTCTTGCTTTCTAACTATTCTCTCTCTCTCTCTCTCTCTCTCTCTCTCTCTCTCTCTCTCTCTCTCTCTCTCTCTCTGTGTGTGTGTAAGCAAGCGGGCCACAGTAGGAGTATGGAGGCCAGAGGACAACCTTTGGGTATTGGTTCCCTCATTCCACCATGTGAGTTTTAAATATTGAACTTAGGTCATCCCAAACTTGTATGACAAGTGCTTCTATCCCCGGAGCCACCACATCCATCTGACCAAGCCATCAGATTTCTAAACAAGTCCAGACTGTGTCCTTACAAACGGGGAAGCAGTCCATCACGGCTAAGACCCTGCGCAACGTTGCTGCCCACTGCCCGGCAGCTGCTGCTCCAGGTAAGCCGTCCAGCCCAGAACGGTCTGAGCTGGAACAGAAAATGGCTTGCTCTGCTCAGACTTCACCTTGCTCATTTCAGAGAACACAAGAAGCTTTAGGCGATGCACAGGTTCCACTTCCTTTGGAAGCACAGGATCAACTTCCTTTGGAAGCGCCCCAGGACGCTTCTGCAGCAGTAAAGGAAAGCTTCCTTGCTGGAGCTAACTTTGAAATCCTCAGATCTAGGCCAGCCGCCCTGCCCCCTTCCCCTTCCTTTGTCTCTTCTTTGAGAATG